>OZ007567.1:57724878-58379878 GCA_963931925.1 Onchidella celtica | reverse complement strand
ATAGAGAAAATACTGAGTTTTCATTGTTCAGCAGTGGCTGATAATGTACAGTACTACGTGCCCTTAACAACAACCTTACATTAAGTTTCGTCTCGCACCCAATGGTGTTTATGTAATGTGATATAATAATTAGCTAGTATAGGGAACGGGATTTAATGACACAATTTAAATTTACCGATGACGTCATGGGACATTCGAACTGTTCAACGCGGTGGTTAAACACAGTTGTTATGGACTTTGTAAGGGAGATTCGAGACACAAAGATCAACTGCACATGAAAAGTGTGTACAAAGTCCATAACTGTGTTAACCGCCACGTTGAACAGTTCGAATGTCCCATGACGTAAATCTAAATATAGTAATTGTCATGCAATCCCGTTCCCTATAGAGCTCAAATCCACAAAATATGATATGTTCTATGGCACTGAACTAAAATTAGACAGTATTAATATTAGATCAGTTACTCATGCTCACATTCACACACTTTAACAAAATTTAATCTACTTTCAGTTACACGTAGCAATTTATCGTGTCAACGTTGCAAGCAACTTTTGAACGAGCCCTAAATATCAAGGGAGTATTATATTTTGCCATATTGTTGCCATTATGCCGATTTTGAGGTTTTGACATGGAAGCTGTTCTCTCACTCCTTATTTCATTATGTATATGTCATTCCAATCAGTTAAAAACTTTTCGGGGTATGTGTTTGTGACATATTGTTTTATGATTTTTAGCCCTTTTGCCGACCAAACTTCAATCCTCATTTTCTCGAAAAAGCAAAAGGCACATACGACAATATGGCAAAACCCAGACCAATTGCAATGCGTGTGACGATATCGGCGGTCACGCACTGAATCATCGAAGCCAGATTGCCTTGAGATTAGGAAATCATAAAAATTTGAGAATATCGCAAGCGATCTAAGCTGGTTGACGTATGATTTTGGTGCAAAAAGTCTCTCGAGAGGGGAAATAGCCTGGCTCACCAATGGGTCTCGTCAAACGATATAATTATCCTCTTTCATAGGATAGTGTAACCATTATCAGCAGCTCAGAGTTTAATTTCATTGCGACGAATTTTCTCCTGGGACCATCTGTAAATGTGGTGGGTTTTTAAGTTAAACGACGGTTCCTTATCAGGCTTAAATAAACTGCAGGGAAGGAATACAAAAAAAGTGAGATTCCAGTACACAAAGAGAAATTGGGGCCTATAGCAGAAAGCAATTACGTACATTCACAAACAGAAACCATTTACATTTTCCCGAGACATAAGTTAAATTCAGAACACTTGAAATGAACAGGCTGTTGTTGGAAATGACAAAAGGCACAGGTATGCAGACTAATCTTTCTGAGCCAACTATGTTCGTACAAGTTTTACTGCTTCACTTGCAAAGGTAGACGACTGTGTTTCTATTATTATTGTTTTTTGTCTTTTTTTAGCTCTTATAACATCCAAAGCCACCTGCTCTCTCCCCCTCCCCCCTCCCCCCCCCACACACCCCCTACTTAACCGACTATGCACTGTGGAAATATGCGTATAGCCTAAGTACTCATTGAACACAGTATTATTTAAGACACACCAATATACAACAGATCATTATTATGAAATAACACTGGAGACGCATCGCTGGCCCTATAGCAGTGCAGCACAAGTGTATTTTCCCACTACTGCAGATGACAATTCATTTTTGCCAAATAAGAATGAACTTATTAAGAGGAATTCTATTTTTGTACTGATTATGGAGGGGTAACCCGTTTCAAAATGCATATTTGATTTACAAACCAACAATGTATTTAAGAGATGGCATAAAACTTCAAGTAAAACACTGTTTTTCCGTTCTCGTCAAATTAGGCCTTTTTATTTGAGCGATTTTATGATAGTCCCAGTCATATATTGTCCCTCTGGTTTTAGCGGTTTCATGACAGTACCAGTGACATAATAAATTGTGCTTCTGTCTTGAGCGGTTTCATGATCGGGACAGCAATATAATTATTGTCCTCACTTGCACGGTTCCACGACAGCACCAGCGATATATTGACCTTATTTGTGCGGTTTCCTGACAGGGCCAGTGTTATATTGTCCTTCTCACTTGTGCGGTTTCATGATAGGGCCAACTGCATGGTCCTTCTCACTTGTGAAGTTTCACGACAGGGCCAACCATATAATTATTGTCCTTCTCACTTGCGCAGTTTCATGATAGGGTCAGCTATATATTGTCCTTCTCACTTGCCCGGTTTCATGACAGTACCAGAGATAATATTACATTGTCTTTCTTATTTGTGCATTTCATGATAGGGACAACAATGTAATTATTGTTCTTCTATCTTGTGCGGTTTCGTGATAGGGCCAACTGTATATTGTAAAGTTGACATGAAACTATGCTGTTTAATACATTCATACACCTTATTCTATCATGTCACATAGAATGTATGACTCATAAAATTAAAAAGTGCAAGTGATGAAAGGCCACAGACTTTAAAAGAACGTCTAGAGCAGTATGATTATTGAAAATCATAATAAAAATTCAACCTTGATTGATTTGATCAATGCCTGATTACGAAGTAGGATATGTGAAACTGTTCTGGGTAGTCATTTGCAATTTAAATTTCTCACTTGTGCAGTTTCATGACAGGGCCAATTATATTGTTTCCTTCTCACTAATTTTGTGCGATTTCATGACAGGATCAGCTGTATATTGTTCTTCTCACTTGTGCTGTCTCGACAAGGTGAGCTATATTATATTGTTTTTGTAAGTAAAACAACTTTCTTTCGTCATTCATCATGAGGGAGTATCCGTGGACACCAATTGGGCTCGACATTTGAGACGCTCAGCATTAAAAATTGGGAGTGTTTATTGGGGCTGCATGTAGCCTTCATAACAATTTGGGCTATCCGGAGATCAATATTACCGTAGCCCAAAATAATGTTTCAGGGGTGGGGTTTGGTTATGAAGGAAGAAGGAAGCCCATGTCGCCCCAATAAACACTCCCTTATATATTGAGTGACCTTATATAGTTTGATTATTAAGGGGAGTGTTTATTAGGGCTACATAAATGTAGCCTATATAAGGTCACCCTTAAAAAATTGTCAGAAATTGCCAGTCAAAAGTTGACATGAAACTATGCTGTTTAATACATTCATACACCTTATTCTATCATGTCACATAGAATGTATGACTCATAAAATTAAAAAGTGCAAGTGATGAAAGGCCACAGACTTTAAAAGAACGTCTAGAGCAGTATGATTATTGAAAATCATAATAAAAATTCAACCTTGATTGATTTGATCAATACCTGATTACGAAGTAGGATATGTGAAACTGTTCTGGGTAGTCATTTGCAATTTAAATTTCTAGTGTGGCTGCTTTGAAGTCGTGCTAATTCTTTGTAGATGAGACTTTGAGAAGGCTTAAAATAAGGAATATTTCTTATGCCATAATCTACAACAACAACAATAACAAAATTCTGTTTTTAAGCAATTCTTCAAACTAGTCGATCGAAATGGGAGATATTCGGAATCCAACACGTTGAAAATGTCAATGCTGTAGAGGGTTTTCCACATCCAAGTGATAAGTTAGAGCATTAAGTCAATGAAATCGTAAGCTTGAGGCACAGAATAGTTTTGAAGTTAATTCTGAAACCTATCTCGTGTTTAGAAATAATGGATTTGCAATTTGAAATCAGTTCGCCGCTTAAGGGTAAGCCAGACCAAGGCTGGCGTAGGCCCTAGACTGGTGGCTCACCGCCTGACTGTTATACATCACACTGTAACATTATTAATTGCCCATACCGCCGCGGTGTGGGTTGTGAGTAATGTTTTAGTGTGATGCATAATAATTAGGTGGCGAGCCACCAGTGCGGGGCCTGCGCCAGCCTTGGTCTGGCGTACCCCTAATACTTAGATTATTATCATGAAAAGAACGAGTAGGGGTACTGGGTTTCTCTTTCGAAACCGAATCACGAGAAAATGCTTAGACTAATATGGAAATTGCAGGAAAAAGGTTTTCCATTTAGTCATCGGAAAGAACGGATGTGTGAAGAAAAGCCTTAAAAATGAACGTCACATGAAAAAATTGTTGTTTTTTCGGATTTTCAAATCATATTATTGCCAGAGCCAATCTATTCTGAAGACTGATAACGTAAGCTGTATTTACAAAAAGGAGAAATAGAAGAAAAAATTTCAAAAGGAAGAACTAGAGCATTGAAGTAGTAGATGAAAACTAGAATAAACATCTAGAGACGATCTCTTAGCTAGCACATACTTACGGCTGCATACTGCCAAGAATGTTAGGCTGGTGGCACATTGACTCAAGTTCTGTTTTACCTCGGTTTTAGTGTTAGACGTGGACTGTGGAGTTTAAAACGGGACCCCGAGCACTGGCAAGTCTGAAACAAAGTCTGTCTGAGCACAAACTCGTGCACGTCAAAACTGTCTTGAGACAGCTGGCGGAAATAGAGACCTTGCACACTGAGCCAAAACCGACGGAAAACAGACCTGACTCAATGCACCATGCGTTGGGGACGCGGTGGCCAAGAGGCAAGGTGCTCATCTCTCATGCCGAAGGTACCGGGTTCGAATCCCGGTCGGTGCAGGCATGTTGGAATTTGGGGATTTTTCTCATTATTTTCCTGTCCCTGATCCTATGGTAGGAAGGACTGAGCAACCTAGTCTTCTCGGATAAGGACGAAAAATTCGGAAGGCCCGGGGGTACGTTTCGCACGTTAAAGATACCTTCGCAGTTGGAGATCGAAAAGAGCAGGCCGAACAGGCCGCTGCCCCGGCCAAATTCTTAAAAACGAATCCCTAGCACAACAAGAAAAACAAAAAAGAAGAAAAGTGAGGTGTAGATGCCAAGGGCAGCGGAACCTCCTACAATAAAGACAAAGACTCAATGTGCCACCAGCTTGTGGGGTGCAGAGGTTTAGTGATGCCCGAGGCCAACTCTTTGATTATATGCCCCAAGACTCATACTACTCTGGTCTCGCCTATTAAAACACAGATCTACATTCAAACCAACCTGCATGACTTTTAGGCAGTTTGTACAATGAAATTACCAACGACAACTTCAAATTAAAAAAAAAAAAATGAACCTAAATTTCACTCTTTGATTGGGTGTCCTGGGCCGTCGACCCTCTGACCCCCTTTCTGCACGCCACTGCCACCAGTCTTAGACAGACGGATGTTAAACAGACAAGTAAAAGAGAAGACTCTAAAAGTTATTTTTTCTAATCAGCCATGAGTGGCAATAGCAACTGCCGCAATGGTTGGAAATAACAAGATCCTTAAGCACAATAATTATTGTACCGCAACTGCAATAAGGAAGAAAATGAGATTATTCTGCTGCTGCTCATGAAGGTCGGAAAGTCTAAATGTCTAATACCCGGTTCTCTTCGTGTTCTGAAGTGATTACGGTATTATTAACAGGTGCCAGTGCTACTGTAACTTTTCGAATGAACCAATTCACAGACCTGACCATGCATAAAACTAGTGATTTCAAGGTTAAATATGGTCATAATTGGCGATTTAATTATACTTAAGGCAATCAAATCCAGTCATTTACAGTGACAGTGCGTGAAGTCATTTTGTAACAACCTCCCATATAAAACTCGTCCAAATTAAAAGGCTGGTAGCTATTAAGCGCTTTAATGATAGTGCCAGCCATTATATTATTATTGTCCTTTACAAGTCCTGGGATAGAGAAAGAAATGGATGTATTGAAGTTGGAGATGAGGGAAGAAGAGAAAGAATGGAACAGAAAAGACCACAAGAGAGAGAGAGAGGGAGAGAGAGAGAGAGAGAGGGAGAGAGAGAGAGAGAGAGAGATACATATACATACAGACAGAGAGAAAGAGAGAAAAAAAGAGAGATACGGAGAGAGAGAGAGAGAGAGATGAGAGAAAGAGATGCAGGGACACACACACACACACACACATACACACAGAAGATGAGTTGTAATGTATCTAGTGCGTATACGTTACGTGCAAAAAAAAAAAAAAAATTGAGTCTGCGGATCCCCACCCCACTCCTTTTTTCCTGCTCCCCAAACAAACGGTTGCTAAGGAAAAGCAGCAAGCACGATGATAAAACTGATCAAAATTTTAGCAACCTGATAGTATGAAAAGGTTAATATCCTTAACAGCCATAACCCTGCCACCCTACCCCCTACTGTCACATCAGCAGATTTGTTTCGTTCTCTCTTAGAACAACTTCTGACATCAATACCACATTATCCCCTTCAGCTCACAAAGACCCCAGACTCTGATGGCGTTAATCGATAACCCCAACTTCAATCATTTTTGCCACAGAAAAAGAAAAGGACATTAATAGTACACCAGTGAGTACTGCTTACAATAGTTGATCGGTCCAACACCTGCAAATGTCAGTCCAGCTTAAACAGAATTGCCCGCCCGCCTTGATCAATTTAACGCCCAGAGATCGGTCGTTGTAACGCTGGATATGAATCGGTACAGGTGGGAAGTATGGCTTATCTCTACCCTTTGATGCTATCAGACGGATGCTCTTGTCTCACCTTCACAGCTGAATCCTTTTCTAATCAACAGAATAAAAAGAAGTCAACAGCTGTGTTTGTGAAACATTACACCGTCATTAGCCCGGCTTGGCTCGGCCTGAACCGTCATGCCGTCCCTTAAAATTTTTCCACTATGCTCAGTATTTTTGCTGTCGGCAAGACAGTATGTCAGTGGTAAAGATCTCTGTGTTTCTGATAAGTGATATATACAGACTGATAGATGTTCTGAATGGAAGACGACAGTGAGTGGAAGAAAAAAAAGCCGATCTGGGGCGTCTTCGTATAGAAACAAGCACTTAGCTTATGTGCATACTAACCGATTTTGACCAGACCTCTAGTTGGATGATTACGTGTCGACATTGAGTTTCAATGTGATCTGGCTAGTTGGCTGATGCCCGATGTCTCATTGAAGCCAGCGAGTATGTATTTGTAGAGAGATCTCACTTCCGCCAAATCGCGAAACTAGGTCGCTGCGGTAAACAAGAATTGGAAGAGACCGCCTTCACCAAAGATGTGCATATCTGTTTACTGTGGTTAGTTCATATTTTGGGGCTGATTGAAACTATGTAGATCCGTTGGCAAAGCTGTTACACTCCGTGGAAATGCACAATTGGCTAATGTTTACCGCAGCGACCTACTTTCCGCTCTACGCTAACAGTGGTTTCGTGGCGTCTCACGTGTCTCGCAGTGCAAATCGACCAGTAGCGAAACCTCTCTATACATACTATACTCTCTGTTGAAACTAACTGTCGTGACGTCACCATCCAACTGGTCGATCGATCAGAATCGGCTAATGCGAGCCTGGGCTAAGCGTGACCAAAACAAAAAAAACAAAACAGACGCATAAAAATTGGGGCATGGAGAGTATTGCACTGTAAGAACCAACGTTAAATTGAAGGGGAGTAGTTCTATATATATTCTAGATGCTATATCCAACTGGGCCTCCAACAAACTGAACGGTCGTGCAAAAAATACGTGAGAGAATACTGTCTTCTCTGCAAAGCACATTAACTCAGAGCTTTTGTTACTACAATGTGGCACACTGAAAGAGCTGGCGTTTTCCGAGTCAAGTGTGCACGGAAAAACATATTTCGCTCAGTTCAGTATCTCATTTTAGCATTTTATGGCCCCGGCACGATACAAAGCTATCTGTCTGTCTGTCCCCCCCCCCCCATCTATCTATCTATCTATTTATCTACCTATGTGTCTGTCTGTCTGTCTCTCCATTCATCCATCTGTCTGTCTGCCCCTCCTTCCATCCATTCATCTATCTATCTGACTGTCTGTCTGTCTGTCCCTCCACTATCTATCTATCTGAATGTCTGTTTGTCTGTCTGTCCGTCCGTCTTTCATCAGTTGCAGATTGACACAATTAATATGTCTAGCTGAATAAGACAAACCGCGATATTTTCTCTACTTTCAACAAACACCAGCTTTCTAGAGAGGAAAAAACGAATGTATGGCCTGCGTGTAATTAAACTCGGACCGGCTGGGCTACGAAAACCTACAATCTGTTTGTTTACAATAAAACCTTACGTTATCTGAGATAATTACTGCAACATCACTAATGCAACATTGATAATGTTTATTAATTAAGACGGTGCATGAAAATCAATACCAGACAGATATTCAATCTTTCCTCCTCTCCGTCTAGATCAGTGGATCTCAACCTTAACCCCCCCCCCCACCCCCTTTCGTGTTTTAGGTCTTTATTTTAGGAGGCTCGCAGCTCTTGGTATTTACACCTCACTTTTCTTTTTTCTTGCTCTTGTTTCTGTGTGTTGTTGTGCCAGGGATTCGTTTGTAGAATTTTGCCCGGGGTAGCGGCCCTGTTCGGCCTGCTCTTCTCGTCTTTCAACGGCCAAGGTATCGTTAACGTACGCAAAGTGCACACGGGCCCTCCGAATTTTTTGTCCTTTTGCGAGAAGACTAGATGCTCGATCCTACCTTTTGCATGAGAGGCGAGCACCTTGCCTCTAGCTAGACCACAGTGTCACTCCACCCCCGTCCCAAATTTTCTTTTATTAGTTTTATCGCACCCCCTCATCCCCTCCGCGCATGCTCTCAAACTAATCCGTACATCGTAACTGCTCTAGGATATAGGCATATGCCAGACTTATGCCCAAAAAGGCAACTGGCGTTTCATTGCATTCCTGCGCATGAGGACTATCAGATAATATTGAAAATGAAATGCGCCAATAGGTAAAAGGTAATAATCCAATAGAATCATAATAACGGCATAAGTCACCAAATGACAGGAAAAGAACATTTTTTTCTTATTATGACTTATGTCATTAGCGTAGAGCAGTGACCACATGCAAAAGCAAGTACCCTGACCTACTTCCAAATTTTGATGTTAAGGTCTGGGTATTTCAGAGTTCCATAAATACATGTAGCTAGCTGTAAACCTGGTGGTTATTATTGGTTAAATCATTTCATATCAAACAAAAACAGAGCATTCGTCGTCAATTAAATCAACAGTTGGCATATTTTTATTTTATATAACTAATGTATACAGGGTGGGCCAAAAAGTAGGATTACAGTTTTAGATATACTAGACAGCATTAAAAACGTACCAGTGACTTTAAACAACAATTCAGACATGTGGTTGCAGAAACTTGACAAACTCTGACTAAGATTGTGTTGTCTAACCATTTATTGGTGTGATTTGAGTAAAAATTTTGGTAAATGAATACTCAAACACAAATGAACCAGAAAGATCGGTGTTAGGGTGTAGTGCAAAAAATGACACTTACAATCGTAGTCATCTTCAGTAGCGGGTATGATATCCACGAGCATCGACACATGCCTGGCAGCGACTCCGCATGCTGTTGCAAAGTCTGACGAAAAAAACTTGAGGTATTGCATCCCATTCAGCAAGAATAACTCGCTCCAAATCTAAGACAGTGTTAATGTGATGTTGTCGAATTCTTCTGCCTAATTCATCCCACGCGTGCTCTATTCATGTCCGGTGAGTTAGCTGGCCAATCCATAACAACAAACGGCTGCTGTCTGAGAAAGTTTGTCGTGAGATTCGCCGTATGAGGCCTGGCATTATCTTGTTGAAAAGTCGTCAGATGCTGGTGTTGTTGAAAAAATGGCACAGCGATTGGTCGTAGCACGTTATTGACGTAAACTGCAGCAGTTACATTGTTTCTGAAGACGTGTAACTGGGTGCGGTGACCATAAGAAAAACCACCCCAGATATGTACACTACCACCTCCGTAGCGGTTGTGTTGCGTAATACAGGCAGGTGTGTATCGCTCCGCAGTTCGTCGCCAGATGCGTATTCTCCTGTCCGCGAATGAAAGATTGAAACGACTTTCATCAGTAAATAGGGTCGATCTCCACTCATTTCTTGGTCGACGGACATTGCGTTGGGCCCAGGCCAATCTGATTTCTGCGTGTCGTCTGGTTATGATATGGCCGATTAGTGGACGTCGATTTAAGAGACCAGCAGCTCGTAGTCTGCGTCTCACAGTATCAGAACTCACATGTCCTCGAGTACCGTACGTCTGAGAGGCTGTTTCAGTAGCAGTCTGGTATCGGTTTCTTAGATGCTTCAGAACAATATGGCGATCCTGATCCCGTGATGTAACACGCGGCTGTCCTGGTCTTGGGCGGTCATTAGTAGTCCCAGTTGCAGCAAACCGTCGATTCAGTCTTATAATGGTGGGATGTGAACAATTGAAATGCAAGGCAACTTGTGTTATGGCCATGCCCGCGCGGAGCATTCCAATTGCTTGATTTCGTTGTTCACTTGTTAGTCTAGGCATGGTTAAAATTTTCAAACCACAGAAAAAATTAACACTGGCATGTTTCACAGAAGGTCTTTAAATGCAAATGAAAGAAGTTTTATAAATTTCGAGCATTTATTAAGGGCAGAACTTGAAGGTGTTAGATTGTTCACGTGCGGCACGTGGAAAGTCGGACAAACGTTAAATCAACAAAATGACGATGGGACACCAAACAACGCATACAGACATTTATCATTAGCACAAAAACACAGCTACTGTGGCCATTCAGGGTCTAACACCGCCAATTCTTTGATTACACGCTTTGAGCAAGAAAAGCTACATGGTGGAATCACTATAAATCCAACATTGAATCAAAATCTGACACTGGCGTTTTGTTCCCAAGTTACTTGCGGTTGCTTGTGGTTCATTTTCAGCGACCTTTTTAAATTCATAGCGATACAATCGACTGAAATGTTATTTTTCACGTGACCCACGTGCAGTGCAAAGTTGCTGTAAAGTCAACAAAACAACACTGGCATACAAAGCTCAACATCCTCGGATCAACATAAATGATAAAAAAACATAGGTAAAGACAACATGCAAACTTTTAAGACAAGTTTTATTGTGGCACGTTTTTAATGCTGTCTAGTAGTGTTAACTGCAGGGTGGGCCAAAAAGTAGGATTACAGTTTTAGATATAAATTATAGTGTTAACTGTAACCCTACTTTTTGGCCCACCCTGTATTATGCTCTGTTGAGTAAAAGCTTTGTCCCTTTCCGAGTAGAGAATGAATGTCCCGGTTTCATCCGGATAATTTTGCAGCCGTCTTGTCTGAACATCACCTGCCCGACGGTGCAATGCTAGAGATCGAGCAAATCGTTTTGTACTGCTTGTAAGATTTTTTAACGTAAGAACAGAACAGAAAGTATGATCAAGAAATTGCGTAAAACGATAATCACTAGTCAGGCTAATTAATTATTTCTCTCAAATCGCCCCACCCACCCCTTTTTTAAAACGTCTCCGCCACCCTCGCCACTTCCACTCCCCACCCGCACACCTTGGATTTGGAACTCAAAATCACCATTGTGAGAACCACTGGACTAGACCTAGATCATTTCACAAAATAATGACAGAGTTCCGTTGAAATTTAATGTGAGTTCACTTCAAGTTATATCATTAATTTTTGTTGCTTGAAATGTAACGTTAATATCCCATTACTTCCACCAGCAGTCTCAGATTTATGTAACAAAGATTAACAATGTTGACTGTTCCCATGTCTCCTTCACCCCGTGTGTCTGTTTCTATTTATTCACATTTTTTTTTCTAACGATCTATCTAATCTAATGTCTCTCTCTGTCCGTCTGTCCGTCATTCTCTGTGTCTGTCATTCTCTGTGTCGGTCATTCTCTGTGTCTGTCTCTCTCTGCCTGTCTTTCGGTCTCTCTCTCCTTCTCCGTCTCTCTGTCTGTCGCTCTCGAGTCTGTGTGTCTGTCTAACCAACCAATATTTTTTCTATTTCCCCTCTCCGTGTCTATGTATCGATTTATCCCTCTCCTCACTTACCTTCCTAATAGTATTAGTTCCCCTCTTTTCATCTGTCAGTATTAATGTTCAATGACGAATTACGGTGCCACGATTACATCTTACCGTTCGCTTGGGGCTCTCGTTTGAGGTATTCTATAATATTTTAGATCAAACGAGACCGTCTAACTTAGGGGTATAGTAGGCCAGACTGTCACTGATGCTGGCGTAGGCCCCAGTTTGGTGGCACGCCAATCACATGTATTATACATCACACCAAAACATTAACAAGCCACATCGAAAACCAACTGGGTGCCAGCTGGGGGTAAGCCACACCAACACCAAGGCTGGCGTATGGTGGCCCGCCACCTCTATGCAGCACACTAAAATAAAACACTACTATAGTACTAACATTTTGTAACAAGATACACCGCGACCCAGCTGCTGCTAGCTGGAGGACCACCCATGGCTGGGGACAGACGCTACAGAGCAGTGCAGTATAATCACCAGCCACCAGACTGGTTTCAGCTGGTCGATTCAAAGTAATAATGTGAACAATTTTACCATAATAATTCTCACCCGTTCCCATCATTTTAATAACAAATGTGTGGACTTCGATGATTATAATTAAAAAGTATTACCAAACAATCTTTCCGATCAGAATTGGATCGCGATAACCTACTCACTTTGTAAACACAACGGCGAGCAACGCGACTTCGTCACGTCTCCGCTGCCGATACTGTGTTTACACATTGGTTTGACGCAGAAAATGATCTGTTAATGTTATGAAACTTTCGAGCCGATTTTTTTTTTTGCAAAAATTACAACCAACCAAACCTAGGTGGTGGCCCAGGTTCTCGCCTGGAGCCATTACCTGGGTCGAGGACGCAACGTGTGTGTGGCCCTTCAAGGTGAATGAGCTGGTGGGTTTCAATGCCCAGACACGCCGGGGACTGAATGGGATTGTTAGAAGGCGCTGGCGGCCATCTTGGGGTGGGTCGCGACTCATTTGAGTCGTGTTTGTAAACGGAGCAGCGTGTAGGCCTTTGTCTATGAGAAAGTTTATCTGTCTGTATGTACTATCTATTCCATCCGTCTATTCTATTCAATCTATCTATTCTATTTATCTTATCTTTCTATTCTGATCTGATCTATTTTGATATATTCTGATCTGATCTATTTTGATCTATTCAGATCTATTCTGATCTATTCGGATCTATTCGGATCTAATCTGATATATTATGATCTGATCTGATATCTATTCGGATCTGAGCCTATCTGTTCCTATCTATCTATCGATCCATCTATCCCTCGCTTCTCTTTCTCTATGTGTCTCCATCTCTCTCCCTGTTTCTATCACTGACCGTCTCTGTCTCTCTAAGGTTTATCTGTCTACCTGTCTGTCTGTATCTATTCTCATCATCTGTCGTCTTCCCTCTGGGCTTACTCCACCCTCTTGCACAGTGTCATGCACATTAACACCATTGTAGTTGTGGCGAGTTGTGTCGGTTGAATCAGTCTGGTGTTTGTTTTTTTTTTTCAATCGAGGAATTTTATTCAATTTGTCATAGTGTACAGAAATGGTATGTGAGCGACTATAAATCAATCACCGCTATTTTTCAACCCATTACCTAGGCAGCATCGAGCGCTCAGCCCACACCGCGATGGTGAGATGGGGTTTCAATGCGGACCATTCCGGTTCGCATCGGGAAGCAGGGAAAGAGACGGCTGGCGAAGCGACGCGTGGCATCAAGTTCACTAGTGTCACGAGCAGAGTTAGGGTCTTGGGGATGTTATGACTGCACGAGAGGCAGCTAACTCACACTCGGACACAACCACACAAGAAAAGTATTAAATAACTAGAGCGTTTATCTATGTCAGGCCGGTCACGCCATATTATTTAAATATTAATAAACAAAACAAAAGACAATAGAGGTATATTCAAAGCAATAAATTCTAATTACTAACTTAATCTATGATATTCATTTAACTATGGTTCCTTATTGGATGTACTGCAATCAATAGCAAATGGGTATATTATACGAAACTAGATATCAATCTAAAGTGACAGTTGGGTCGCCACTGGCCAGTCGCCAGGCAAACTCTCCCTAAATCATATGGGCTTGAATGTTAGGAGAGCCCAGTCCGTTCAAAGCCTACAGAAGCACACTTCGGCTTGTAGGTAATTAAGCAGTTGCAAAAGACTATATATATATATATATGCACAATCACTATTCAATTCATCAACAATGTGCTATATTACTTCAATCATACTATGGAGATAGATCTATAATACGGGCCACTCGTTCGTCGAGTGCCAGCTGGGGTTTCCTTAGACTTCCTATGAGGCTGTGGTTCTCTCTCTATCTCTGAACTTGTATTATGCTTAGACAGATAAGATATGTTACCGTTGGTCACGCCTACTGGTAGGCGCGAACATCAAAAGAGCGCAGCGTGGGCTTTTAAAGGTCAGCCCACTCAGACCTTTCTTTCTAGAGCTCGGTCAGTCCGATTAGCAAGGACTTCTAGTCTTCAAATCACACAGTTCAGGTACTGGCCAACCGGAGATACTTCAGGACACGATGCTTCTGCTCGTCTGTATTCAATGAATCTGAATGTTACACGATGTTTTATACTATCCAACTACCCAGCAGTGCTAGTCCGCTGGCCCAATTAGTTCAGCTATCTCATTGGCCGAAACCTCCCACCATTTTAATTGTAGTAATACGTCTGCACTATTCTACCAGCCAGTTAACGTGCAAAAACTTGTCTAGTCATACTTAACAATGTCAACTATCCCCACCTTGTTTCACCCCTATTCCATTACTTATTAATCACGAACATTAAAACCGACAAGCGTGAATCTAACAGTTTAACTTTACGTTTATTTACTCACCAACTATAATTCGCGAGGACCGTTCCAGGCCACCAGCCAATTTCTCATGGCCCTGGTAAAAAAAACAAACTTGAGTTCTAACAACATCCGAATCATGACAACTAGTGTATATCTATGGTGCGAATGAATCTGTGTGGCATGTGTGCCCGTGTGATGCAAGAAGTTAGGCTGAAAACCCATATTATATTAGATACCGAGAAAACCTGAAACGACCAAAATGACACGACTCACGCAAATGGAAATTTTACTGTGATTCACATGCAACATTACGAAACATCGAGCGACAACGAAGAATCCAACGCCAACCAAACGAAGCATCCAACGCCAACCAAACGAAGCATCCAACGCCAACCAAACGAAGCATCGAGCGCCGACCACGAAGCATCGAACGCCAACGAAGCATCGAACGCCAACGGAGCATCGAACGCCAACGAAGCATCGAACGCCAACGAAGCATCGAACGCCAACGAAGCATCGAACGCCAACGAAGCATCGAACGCCAACGAAGCATCGAACGCCAACGAAGCATCGAACGCCAACGAAGCATCGAACGTCAATTCACGACGATGTCAGATATGGATTTTCAACCCGTAGACCTACACTTCGTTCCTTGATTTTACACAAAAACACTTAGAAACCACACAGAAAGAAACGTACACGAAGCACAAAAAGAAAAAAACCAAAACAAACTTTTTTTTACCTAGCATCCAGAAATATGATGATTACATAGGCTCATGTTAGGCCGACATATTTCTGGATTAAGATTAGGATGAAAATAGCAAACAATGTTAATTCAAGTGAAAACATTGCAGTAAGGTATATAAAGTATATAAAGTATATAAAGCTCGATTTCGATTTTTTTTAAACATGCCCCCCACTCCCTGGTACGAGCATTTAGCCATTAAAATGTTGAATGTCCGTGATATTTTGAAGCTTTCAATGCTACTGTAGTTTGCAACGTATTTTTACCTAGTTCATGAGAAATAGCCTATATTTGCTTTTTTTTTTTTGTATTTGATTTATAGGAGCATAAAACCAAATATTTTTTATTCAATATCGAAAATGAACGTACGTACCGCTTCAAAGGACCACTGTCCCCCGCCGGAAGTACACTTTCCATACGCTCTGGCTCGAGTTCGATTTCGACTTCGGTTTTAACAGCACAATAATGGGCACTTTGCACTTTTCACGTTTTTTTTTTTTTCGGTACCTTATTTTGGGTTAGCTTCAGCTTTTCATACATTGGGTGCACTCCCCCCCCCCCCTTGACTGTATGTACTTCATGGATGGCCCCTTAGGATGATTACAGCAACACAAAATTTAAGCAAAAAAATATCGCAGCATTGAGGAACAGCCCGCGATCTGGGTCTTGTATTCTCTGCCATTAGTCCTTGAGTCCACGTCATCTCGCTGGGTGGAAGTGGGTTTATCATCCATTATGGCCTTTCTCAGCCCAGAATGGCACCTGCTGCTGGCGAGGGACAAATACGTTACTAATAAACTGTATATTTTAGGCCTAGAAACATTTCTATCAGCTAACTATTATAATTTGGATCTATTTAAATGTACCAAATGTGGTACCATAATCATCCGAGTTCATTTTATCTGTAGTAAAGAATAGATCTGGCCCTGAGCTCATTGAGTTAAGGACTGTTTTGCCTCAGTTTTGTAGGCTATGGATTTAATCGACACCTCGTGCATTAACAGGACTGAAACAAGTCTGCCTCCCTAGTTATTTCAAAAGAAGTTCAAGTCTGAGACAAAATCGATGCAAAATAGACCCGACTCGTCGCCCCATGAGCTTTTTTGTTGGTGTCCCCACGCAATGAAAACATACCTGACTTGTCATCGACCACGATGTTGGTGTGTATCTCGGCCCGTGGGTTGACTCGCTGAATCCCTGTGCTGTCCAAATCATTCAATACTCACATCTCCATTTGAGTTAAAATTTGAGCCATCTGAAGTCATGATTTGCAGGAAACACAGCATTGCTTGCGCCATTGGTCACCAAAAAAAACCCAAAAAACACGAAAATTGGGGGGGGGGGGGGGGACTGGCCATGACCATAGCTTTCCAACAAAAACGGGTGGATGGAAAGGTATAGCTTATTGTTTCTCGTCTCAATCTAAGTTTTCCGTGATTTAAGTTGAAGTCCAATATGCAAAGCGGGCCAAATTACCTGACCATATTATTGAATGAAAATTGAAATTTAAAAACAAAACAGCAACACTTTTGGCCCATCCTGTCACTGTTCAAGGATGGAAATATTCCCAGTTAAATGATGACGCGTGAGAGTTAAGTGTCACAAATAATTATTGCTACATTTCCCCAGTGCTAAGGAGCTTTATAAAGAAAATTATGGGGGTATAGTAAAATGGCTGCAACTCTTTGGAATTGAGTTTTAACCCATAATAGCTATACATCTTTGGAAAGGAAATTGGATGAGGATTGTGAAAAAAAAAAAACAACCATTGTAATTGACTGACAAAATCGCTTAGCAGTAATAGGGTTAAAGTCTTCATTACTGTAATGTGTAACTAGTGTGCGTATCGACTTGCCAGGACGATTTTTGCGCTCTCCGACTATGCATCAATCACTCTCTGGCCCAACACCAGGTGTTGAACGATGGTTACAAATCTCACGACATCTGCAGCATTTATTTTTTATACTGGGATTGTAAAATTTATCTTCACTTATTCAGAAAATGCTTGAAATACATCATGTCTTAAAAACGTATACACATTTTGAATCTTTATTAATACAATGTCAGTTAACAAATCCAAAATGTAAAATTCAAATTAAAGAGATCGAACCGATGGCCATTCTGGGCCAGACTCTGATAGCAGCTCAATGAAGTTGCCAATAACATCAAGTTATTCATTTATGTATATATATATTTTAGACATCCTGAATGTTTATTTGGATTAGGACATTTGACTGAGGACCACATTCTAGGTCTTTCTTCCCCATTCAATATTACAAGAGATCTTTTTCACAAAAGACATTGAAAATTTCCCAAAGGAACTAAGTATAAGTCCCGGGCTAAATACCTCCCATTGCCAAACCAAGTTTACTAAATTCCTACCCCATTCTCAATCATCCAATGATGTTGTCGCCATTTTACTTTTAGGCCTACAGCGGTAATGAATGAAACAAAACGGTTAGGAAGCGAAATTAATTACTTGCCATCAAATGAAAAAAAAAAAGTTCAGTGAATCATGAAACTATATTATATGTACAGAAAGCATTCTCTTCCAGTTTGGAGTTCCCACCCTCTGAAATCCCTCCCAAATTCCTCCTTTGACTAAAATTTAGATTTGAAAATTACTCCTCTGGGAGCCAAGCGCCCCCCCCCTCCCCTCCTCGAGAATCACTGGCTAAGTGAATTTAACTTGTTACTGTTTTTAGCTTGCGGTTCCTGACTGGAAGTTAAAAAAAACAAAAAAACACAGAAATAGACGGTACGAGAGGACCTATGAAAACTACTGTAACAGGTGATAGAGTGCAACAGATAGAAATTAGAAAGCAAACCCAATCAAAATAGAAACAATTTTCGAATTCCTTTTCCCCCCACCCAGAAAATACTCCCCACTCACCATGATGAGTCGTTGGACCTGTACATACTCACAGACCCTCCCCCCTCCCTTTGACGACCTGAAACGAGAACAAATTCAGCTGAAAACCAAGACCACACACACAGACAACTGAGATAAGACAGAGAGAGACCAGAAAGCCAAACGATGCTGGATATTACAATGGAATACGTGTAACACAATGTCCAGTACATGACGTTCAGTGAGATGCCTCAGTTTTTCAGAACACGTTAGGACTTTGTCGAGTATTTTTTCGGGTTCGAAATTAACATTTGTCGCATCCTGAAATGGGTTTGCCTACCATAAAATGTTACAGTATCTAGATCTATATGGGAAAATAACCGAATTTGTTTAGATTAAAAACAGAAAATCTGCAGGCTCGCAGCAGGGCTTGGAATAAAGATTCCTTGTCGCGCAACTTGAAACCGGTTAATGGCAATTTTTTAAAACAATAATAATCTTTTAATTCTGTTCCAATTTTTTGTTGTTTTGGCTTGATAATCTATAAGAACCGAATGCTCATTTTCTCCTTTCTCTAATTTTTTGTGACTTATTTTGAGTTTCTTCGTCGTTTCCAAAGGGGCGGGGGTGGGGGTGGGGGGAGGGCTTTTACAGTTGCCTTTTTTTTTGTTGCTATATTTGAAGTCTATCGAGAAATCGGTACGGAGCCACCTTTAGATCCTTTGGTTTGTTGAGGCGAACAGCAACATTCACGTCCAAGTCGTAACCTACATGATTAGGTAACACGTGTATCAATTTTGCTGTCGAGATGCCACACATGTTTTTTTTTTTTTTACATTTTTTTTTTTTTAACTTCAACAACGCAGTGGAGAGCCCAGCCATAATTATGAAGCTTGTACCTGGGTGCGTTCTGGATTTAGCCGACTGCAAGTGGGAATATCATGGATCCGTGCAACTGGTAAACCGTTTTATTTGTGCACAACGTTCCCCTTATTCCGAAAGCCGAGCAGGGCCCAGATGTACAGAGTAAGGTCGCTGTGCACGTTGCACGTTAGCCGGACCAATATCATGAACAGATGTCCCTGGATTAAGATGTTTGGAAGCACATTTGGCGTAGGCTTCTAATAATTGTCCATTTCCCATTTGGCCTGCACAACTTCTCTCAAACTCCGGCGACCAATTGGTATTCAGTAGCGCAAAGTCCGGATGGTTTACTATATTGTGCAGGTAAACAGCCAGCGCAGCACCGTGGTCCACTACAGGTGGTAAGTTGCTGGGCCACTCACACCGCAAAACAGAGTGACTGAACTGTTAAGCGATATGTTTTTTGTTTTTCCTAGCAAGGCGGTTGGTGCTGTAACAGAGGTCGCGGGTTCGATACTTTCCCGTTTCATTTTTTCCCCCTCTCTTTCACTCCTGCTTTTCTTAGCACCAATTCAGCATACACTTCTAAATGCCTCAATTTTTTTTCAATTTTGACTTGATGTGGTCATGAATCTTCACATCACAAATATGCCAAAGTCTAAGGGTGACTCCGTGCCCACCCCTTCTCCTCCTCTCTACAACAAAATTTGAATAATATATTATTTTAACGCAATGCCCAATCTGAACTTTAGAGGCATTTTCAATAGGCTTCAATTTTACCAAAAATCCCCAATTTCTGTGACCTTAACCTTGCTCTTAAGTGGGACAAACATTGCATTTCGTACTTGTCAGTTGATATGAGTAGTCTGAGCTTTTCTCACGGCCAGCTGTTTTGCCTCCCCCACTCGCAACTCTATTTGATGGCTGACCTACATTCAACTAGCTGGGTTTCCCCCCCAAAATCTTGTTTTCTACTACTATATGTTAAAACTTTCATTTTAATAGAAACCTGCCTATCCTGTGCCACTTGGTATCTTTCCGTGCCCTGCCGCTCTCTGTAACAAAATTTGAGTATTGATTTTTAAAGAAATTTAAAGTTATGTGATCATACATTTTTCATTTTACTAGAACCTCCCGATCGCATGCTGTTTAGTATCCACATCCCAACGATAATATTTCTCGTAGGCGAACGAGCGTTTTCCCTCTTTTGAGACATTTCCAATTACAATACTTTTATTATGTCCATAAACTGTTTCATTTTAAGTGAAACTTCCCTATCGTGTGCTATTTCCTGCTTTTAATGTCTTTACAATACCCCACCTTCCTGAATCTCCTCCCACCGCGAAAAAGATAACGGGGAGGGGTGGGGGGTTGGGGGGGGGGGGTAGCGGTGCACTTTAAATCTCTCTCTGCATGCAATTAATTCCACGGCCAGCCAGATTTATGTCACAATTGCCGGTCGTAAAACGGTCACTTTAAGCTAGTACATGTAAATAACTACATGTCAGTCAAGGGTCGGCAACCTCTCAGAGAAGAGCCATATTTGAGGTTTTCGATAGAATTCAACTTTAGAGAGCTGCAGCATGCATGGAAGTCTATAAACCGTCTTTTTTTTTTTTAAATCATTTTTTTGTAATCATTTTAAGTTGTTTTTTTTTTCATTTAAAGTTTTTATATATTTAAATTTTTTTTTAATCATTTAAGGTTTTTTATCATTTAAAGTCTTTTTTTATCATTTAAAGTTTTTTTTTAATCATTTTTTGTAAAAATCATTTCAAGTTTTTTTGTTTTAGCGTTTTTTTTTTTTTTTACGGCAATTTCAGAACAGCCACATATGAAAGCTAAAATTTGACGCAAGCGACTCGCGAGCCGCTAGCTGCCGACCCCTGGTCTATATTAAAGGCACTATAACTGCATTAGTGGTGGACAGACGTATTCAAGGGCTTGACAAATCTTAATTTCGAGCCCAGGGAGACCCGACAAAGCCCAAGTTTCGTCCTGAAAAACCGAGACATCTCACTAAATCTCATGTTATGCACATTATGTTACATGCACCCCACCATAGTACCCGACACCGCCTGACTCCCTGGCCACCACCTGCCTTACCCCAGTCCCCTGTGGGTGAGGCTTTGATTTCCAGTCTGAATTTGCCCCCTTGTTTCAGGTGGTCGGGAGGGCAGCGAGAATCTGTGAGCATGCACAGGTTGAACGACCCAGCATGAGTACTGGGAAGCAAGGAATTGTCAATGTTTGCCTGAAAGACCTGTCCTTTTTGATTGAGATTGAGAGAAAGATGGGGCAGAGAGAAAGCGAAACAGGGAGAGAGGGGGAGAGAAAGGAAGGAGAATAAAGAGGGATAGAGAGAGAAGGGGAGAGAGAGAAGGGAAGAGAGGAAGAGGAGAGGACGGGGGAAGAGATGAGAGGAGCAGAGGGGTGGGGAAGAGAGTGACGGGTGGAAGGAGTAAGGGAGGCGAGGGGGCGAGAGAGAAAGCGAAAGCGCGCGCGCGAGAGAGAGAGAGAGAAGAGAGAAGAAGAAAGAGCAGCTTTTCTTTCCAATCATGAACCACAAAGTAACTGCCAAAAAATTGATCTGCCACTGGAAACAAAATCCCAGAAATCCTGTTATCTTCAAAAAATAAAAAAATTACAAGAAAAAAAAGTCCCATCTCAGTTTGTGATTTCCATTCGAAGGTTCACTAATGATCTAGAAGATGGTCCTCCGGACTAAAGGGCATGTTCGCTAGTAGGAAAGACCAAAAATCGGTCACCTGGATCATTTTGAATTATGAACATTATTTTTTCTATTTTTTACTCTGGGTGAATATTTTCTTTGTAACCATTTCGAAATATGATTTTGATGCCTCTCAGAAGGATTACTGGACTGTTCAAAACTTTATACTGGGTTTTTCATTTATGTTTTTGATAATTTTTTTTTTTTTTTTTGAACAGAAATATCTTTCCTAGTCTGGGGGAGCTCCTCATCTGACTAAAATTCCTCCCCTGGCTAAAATTCCCTTAGATTTGAAGTTCCTCCCCTGGGAGCCAATTGAGAATCACTGCTACACAGGCGCTTCTTTCTATACTAGATCAGGGAATACATCCTACGTTAAGGAGATTGGGCCATGCCACTGGGAATTTAAGAGCATATGAAAAGCTTGCATGGGGGGAACGGGATGGATGGGGGGGGGGGGGGGGAGGGGTTCAAAATTGCCCAAATCGAGGGCACGTACATCACGGATGGCCCCGTTTCAGATGGATTTCCATCGTCTCTATTAATTGAAGCGCCTGACTGAACGATGATTTCTGTTGCAGGGCCAAACTGCAGACATGACTTGCTACCAGTCAAATGTGTACAATCCTACTTGATTTTCCAGCGCTGTTTGTGTCACGGTCTAAACATACGCAAATGTTTTCTCAGCTACTGCGTCAGTCAGGCCTTGCCGTTCTAAGCACAATTATGCTGGTTCACACATCAAATGCTGACGACCCGAGTCGCGATCTGCAGTAGCTGCTGGACAGTCACCCGAGCAGTTCCTTCCGTCTCCTGAACATCCAGTTCTCAAACACCCTGTAGACAATAAAATCGACGTGAGGTTCCTAACTCTATCCCCAATCTTTTGGAAACAATTAGAAAATCTGTAGAGAATTGAAAGCGTTCAAAGAGATCGAAAAGTATGAAACTGTTTCCACAAGCTGAATTGTTTTGAATACCTATGCCAGATAACCACACTATTTTCAGGTAAAGTCCACCGAGTCAGACAAAAACATGGCCACATAAGTACCTTAGGGTTTTCTAATGAATCTGGGCTCAAAACCGCCTAAAACGCCATAATATGTCAAAACGCATGACGTAAAGAATGGACGAGCGACAGAAATATGGCGACTACGGTAGGATATAATGGAAGGTCTTCCGCCCGTTCGCGCCAGTCAAGAAAACAACTACGCCAGCCCCTTTTCGCCTGATTAGTCAATCTGACTACCTCCCATTGATACAAACTGACTAGACCCTCAGGCCCCCAGGTCCATCTGACCATTCCATGTGTTGTGAGTTTAAAATGATAACAGTGACAATGTGTAACCATGGGCTTTACTTAATAGCGGTAAAAATTATGGCGCGGACGGGCGGAAGACCTCCCCTGAAAAACAGAGGAACTGGTAGATCTCTGATGTCACAAACGGAGATCTATCAAAATGCAGGAAACAATAATTATGAAATGAAGATCCAAAAAAACTCAACAACAATATGAACTTACTTTGTAGAAGAACTTAAACTCCACCAGGCATCAGATTCTCAGTCATACCATGAAGAGGTTCAAGACTTTGAACCAAGAGCAAAAATCTTTCTCTTTCTTGTATCGATGTTGTCGCTGTGAGGTAAAATGGTGGACTGACTGAATGAATACTAACCACATGTCATCTGCCGGCCTTGGCTTGGACCGAGCCATCCGTGTGTCCCGTGATCCACTCCAAAAACTGTTCACCACTGACACTAATACAAAACGAGATACACAAAACAAAAAAACAAAAAATGGAGAGCCCCGTCTTGAACCTTTTTCGTCCCAACACCGGCGAAATTATGATTAGAGGTCATTATTATTGGAGTAAGTGCGCTCCATTTTGGCCTTTTTTTTTTTTTTTACCTCCGCCCTCCCCTCCCCTTTCTACTTGCCTACTACCAATTGAATGTTTAATGTCCATGATCAGATCTTGATGTTTTAAAACTTTGAGTGACATTTTGCCGTGAACACAACTCACCATTTTTCTTTGTTCGGCTTTACTCCCGCTCGTACAGCAGCGCTTCCTTTCTTTGTTTTTTTTTTTTCTATTGGGGTATCATATAATAATGGAGCTTGGGCCCAACTTTGTTCCCGCAAAGGCTTTTTTACTGCGCAACGTAGAGAAATGAAACTTGGCACATGTATGTAAAATTTATTAAGCCTGTACGTGTCGAGCTCATTTTTTCCCGAAACTCTTTACTTTTCCCAGAAATTCAGTTATAATTATCAGTTATCAATTCATGATTGCGAATACGACGTGATAATGTACTTCCGTCAATTTCGTCATTTCCGCCTCTTACCGGAAATGTAAACTAGAGTTCACGATCCAGCCACGCCAAGAAAACTTTGATACCGAGTATATTGTTATACAGATGAGATGAGTGCCATTCATTCATACCAAGAAAACTGTGTAGAAATATTTAGAGTGTGCTTCAAGCCCGGAAAGAAATATTTTTATTATAGACACAAATCTAGATCTCGGAATGTCAGTCATGCCAAGAAAACTTTGTCGAAAGGCTAGATCTAGGCCTCTCACGCCTCGAGGATCGAACTATAGCTACTGCCGCTCACACAGCTCGGATTTGCTTGAAATTTTATATGTACCTGCCCTTCGACCCGCAAAAGGTTCTCTTTTAGATTTGGAGTCTTGAAAAGGTGTGGAAGTATTTTTTTTAGATTGCTTTATGCCGCTAACTGACTACCCCCGACCCGTCATTTTTTACGAACACAGTCATGAGTCCATGACATCATCACTTCCTGAAAAATTCTCGGTGCGCACTACCTCGCACAATATACTAATTATCCTATCTATCTGTTAATCGCCGATTTTATGTGGATGACCCAAAGTGTCTCGACATCAGTGTCTTTGTGCTGATTCCTTTCGGTCTTGATTGGTGAGCTTTGTTTTTTTACCATTCGAAGAATGGGGCAGTTACTAGTGAGTGTAATCTACTGTAAACCTAGCCACTGCCTTTGCAATAACTATTTGCTGTTTTCATTACATCCATAATTATACTCCATTTCAATGTAATCCTGCAATTCATTTTGTCAACAAAAAAAAAAAAAAGAAAAGAAAACCATGTATGATTAAATTCAAACCACAATTTACAATTAAAAAACACACTTAAGGGGTAAGCCAGACAGAGGCTAGCGTAGGCCCCAGGCGGGTGGCACGCCACCTGATTATTATGCATCACACTAAAACAGTACTAACAAGCCATACCGCAAGCCAGCTGGGTGCCAGCCACACCCCAGTAATATATATTCCATGTATAGTGTCAGAACTGCCTAATTTAAGAACCAATGAAATGTCCCGAGTTGTCCTATCGATTGATAGAAATGACACTGCGCGGGTTGGGATGGCTGCCATTTTCGGCAAACACAGCAAAATTACCGTGGTCACGCCACCAGCCCAGATCCAGAGCTGGTCCTACACCAGTCCCAAGTGTGGAACTCTACCACACAGCCTCAGCTTTGGTCTGGCTTACCCCTTAAACGGTAGGTCTTATTTGTCTGCCCAGACTCTCGCTTGTACGCCACTATTGCGTAAGGCTAACCCCTTGGGTAGTCAGTAGTAACTAGCTAGTTGACTAAATGAGGCTTTACCTTCCCCAATCTACTCTTGCTATTGACCGTTTTTTAATGAAGCTCAAGCCCGTGCGTTGACACAGTAGTTAGAGGGCTTAATCTTGTGTCTACGGTTCAAATCCCATGAGGGGCAGGGTCCAATCTAATAGATCTGTCTCGCTCTCTTTTTCACTCACTCACTCACTCACTCACTCACTCACTCACTCACTCACTCACTCACTCACTCACTCACTCACTCACTCACTCACTCACTCACTCACTATCTATCTATCTATCTACCTATCTATCTATCTGTCTATCTATCTATCTATCTAACTGTCTATCTATTTATCTATCTATCTGTCTATCTATCTATCTATCTATCTATCTATCTATCTATCTATCTATCTATCTATCTATCTATCTATCTATCTATCTATCTATCTATCTATCTATCTATCTATCCGTCCGTCCGTCCGTCCGTCCGCCCGTCCGTCCGTCTGTCTGTCTGTCTGTCTGTCTGTCTGTCTGTCTGTCTGTCTATCTATCTATCTATCTATCTATCTGACCCATCAGCAGTGTCAAGCCTTGTCTCTGATTCAGGCTTATTGTCCTGAAATCGGGACACAAAGCACAAACAAATCAACGGCTGCACACGGCAGGCCTACAACTTCAAATACTAATGTTCAGTATGAATACAACTACTGTCCATGAAGAAAATGAACACGGTGGCAACTAGACAGTTAAGTCTACAATTATATTATGCCACTGATCTTATTACATAACAAGCAAAAAGATGTTTAGGATACGGTAATACATTAACATGTTCGAGCTTTTTTTTTCATGGAAACAGAAAGAAAGAATGCATGAAAGCTCTACGGTATACCTTCTTCTGATTTAGTTAGATCTCTTTTAGTTTTCAGCTCTCTCCACCGACCCACCCACCCACCCATTAATATATGTTTTTTTCTCTCTGTTGAATCTTCTGTCTTTTTTAAAAGAATTCTTCTTCTTGCTGAATCTACAGTAGCGATAAATAATTATATTCAATGTCTTTTTTATATACATCAAATGGCAATATTAAATAGTATAACAGTATGAAGTGCTAGTGCATAACAACAGTATCGTAGACTCCTCATCTAGTGTTGAATGACTAATTCGTTTTGGTGACATTTAGCAATACTTGGGCAAGAATTCAACAGACTGCGAGTAAACCCAGAACTTAAGTTTTTGCTTTGCTGTATAGTTGTCATAACGGCTGCTCTATGCGGTTTTGTAGTCTGTGTAACCACAATGTGTCCAAAAAATTATCCTTACACCTTTTATACCCAAATAAAACGTCAACCACGAATTGATAGAAATAGGTCGTGGGAAATAACGTCAAGTGTGGGGAAAAAAGGTCAAGTGGAAAACAAGTCAAATAGGGAAAACTATTCAAGTGGAAAAAAGCCAAGTAATGTTACATTTTACTTCATTAGTCAATGTGGCAATGAGATGAATAGGGTGTTTATTGTTTACCACGGCTCAAAATAATAATCTTTGATTATCAGAGAGGAAATTGGTAGGAGGCGATGGAGATGGATCGGCCACACTCTCAGGAGGCCAGGAAACAGCATCACGAACGTGGAGAAGAGCCAGAGAAAATGATGTGCAACGAAGCGGAAAGACTTGGAATAATGTAAAGAGGCTGGCCCATGATAGAGAGGGATGGAAAGTGTTTGTTGGTGGCCTATACCCTGATCCAGGGCGAGAAAGGCAATGATGATGATGATGAACTATTACAGAAAGATTACCAAATCCGATTAAACCGCCATTTTTCTACCTTGTGGGTGTTAACAGTAGCGTATGCGTGGATTGGGCCACAGGGCCAGTGAGCAAAATTTCAGAACAATCATTGTTTCAACTACGTCTTGTGAAAGAAGTATCTCAAAACCTGAATTAATCAGATCATGTCAGAGATGTACAATGAGTCAAGAAAAACCGAGTAACCTGGCAATACTGTCAGTTGAGAGAGATTAATTTCAATACCGTCATTGAAAATTTTGCACAAAGGCGAGTTTAAATAAATTTGAGTATAATAATGCGCATGAAATGCATCTTATCTGAATTATATCTATTACTTCCTAAAATACAATTATGTGCTTGCTTGGGGAATTGGGGGGAAGGGGGGGGGTCAATGTTGGAGTGGTGGAAGGGACCCACGGAGTGCTAGCCCAAACGATCAACGGGTCCAGGGACGCAATACTTGCCTTGCCTCAGGTGCTGGAAACCCATACTACGCCATGGGATGTTAATCACCCACCCGCACGTTAAATGGTTAACCACAAGCCACCTAAACGACCTAGGTCAAGCGGCGTGATTTTTTTCCGTACGAGCTTTATCAAATTCAGGGGCGGGGCAGCAACAAACATCCCAACACAGGACAGCTCCAACACATCCCAGGGATATTCGGTGACGTTCAGAGTCATATCAGACACAATCTAGAGATTGTAGCACCCATGGCAGTGTTCGATGGGACGAGAAATCCCTTAGCCGATGGCCTGTGTTTGGGGGTGTGTCGCTGCCCTACTCCTGAATTTGCTGAGGTACTGAAAAAAAAATCACGCGGCCAGGCGCACACACATACGACTGGCTGTTGTGTCTTAGTTCCATGTTCCCGTTGCCTCTGTACTGAGTCCGAGTGTCGTATGTAAATATGTGCATCTTCATTCATTCGCCTACATTAAAAAAAATGCGACGCGCGCGACTGTGTAATCGTGCATAAGGACGAAAAACTGGGAGGTCCCGTGTGCAGGTTGCGCTAGCCAAAGATACTTGCCAGTAAATTAATGTTGGAGACCGAGAAGAGCAGGCCTAATGCCTGATTTGGCCGCTGCCCGGAGTAAAATTTTGCAATAAAAAACCGCACCTCAAAAACATTAACAAGAATAACGAAAAACAAGAAAAGTGTGCTGTAAATATCAAGAGCAGCGAAACTCCTAAAATAAAGATCTAAAAACGACTGTGACGCCACAGCAGTGCAACAAAGTCTCATTACTCTGGGCGCACCTACACTCTGCCCCCCCCCCCAACCCCCCCACCCCTCCTTGCGACCTCCCCGCGGACTCGAGCCTCCTGCAAATTCATGTTTACAACTGAGTTGGGGAAATCTTGCCAGTATTATAATTCCTTGTATTTTTGTTTTGTTATTATATGGCGATCATTAATTGTTGACCCTAAAGTTGGGTTTTGCATCTGGTGCGAAACGGAAGCGGCAACAGAAATGTCAAAAACCCTTCAAGTAGTGAAATGGAAAGGATGTTTTCATGTCCACGGTGAAGTCGTTTCCATACACATGGAAACACTCTTTCTTTTTAATACTTGATGGATTTTTTACGTTCCCATATCCCTACAAACGAAAACCCGGCTTAAAGCTGGTCCTCATGTGTAAGGAAACGGTAAAGGAAACACGAAAAAATCCAGCCAGTAGTAAAAAGAAAGAGTGTTTCCATGTGTACGGAAACGACTTCACCGAACACATGAAAATATTCTTTCTAATTCACTACTTGAAGGTTTTTTGACGTTTCCGTTGCCGTACACATGAAAACCCAGCTTCAACCTTGTTCTTTTCGCTCACTCTTTTTCCCGCTTGCCTTTTATCCACTTGACCCATTGTAGGCCTACATTCCGCTTCACTTTTGTTTGGGTTTTTTTTCGTAGGAAAAGAATACGTGCAAAATCTTTGACAATAAAATGCTACAGTCCCAAAGTAAAGTTTGGGCCATTTTTGTTTGTTTTGGTCCATATATTCAAGCATGTTTTTTAGTGTGGCATTGAGTGTCTGGTATAACTAATGCATGAAATATCAGATTCTCTTGTGCCCGAAGATGGACATCAATACACGGCCAATATAGCAGTCGCAAATATTCCAGAATGTCCACAGACGTCCCGAGATCACCCGCACACTTAAGTTATAATAACAGTTATTACTGTCATGTACACGCAAATAATAATACCTTTGGCGAGAGTTTTAATGACGCCATTGCAGAAACCATGTTTTTTTGTTGTTTTTTTGCAGAAACCATGGTGACAGTGGAGTTCTCAGCATAATATCAAGTTTTACGCAGTATGGAGTTTATAGAATCTGAACAGTTTAACTCTGTGGTGCCCGACCTAGAATACCATAATATTAAGGGACATCCTTAACTAGGCGGTGCACTGGGTCATGTAGGTTTTATGTCTGTTTTGGCTCGGCGCACGAAGTCTCTCTTTCCGCCAGCTGATTCTACACAAATTTTGACGGGCCCGAACTGACGAGACAGACATTTAGGTTTCACTAGTGCACGAGGTCCCGTTAAGCTGCATAGACCACACCTCACATCAAAACCGAGATACAGCAAGTCTTGACACAGTGGACCACGATATATACCCGAAGGAGAGGAAGGGGGGAGGGGTTTGTTTGCAGCGTGTGAAAAGTGTACTTTTTTGGCCGGGGAGGGAGGAGAGGGGGGGGGGCTGAGGAGCATAACACACTTTTGAAATCTATGACTGCTAATACTATTACCACTATTGTTTTTGCAACCACTACCACTACTACGAATACCACTATTACTTTTACCATTACTACCACTGCCAGTCCCACTACTACGACTACCACTACTTCCACTGCCATCACCACTGCTGTTACTACTACTACCACTTCTACTACTACCACTGCTACCACGACCACTACAACTACCATCACCATCACCACTGCTACTATTACTGCTACTACCATCACCATCACTACCACTACTACTACTGCATTACTACTACTACTACTACTTATTCTACTACTACCACTACTACTACTACTACCACTACTACTACTACTACCACTACTACCACTACCACTGTTACTACTACTACTGATAATAATGGTAGTATATTCCACACGACAAATCAAATTTTTTTTGATGAATCTGAATAATGTTATGTTTTAAAGATAACGCGTTGGAGCATCACGTGACGTGTTTTAACTATGGCACGCTCGGTTCTAGGAGGTTAAAAGATCAAATCTGCAGAATTTGCATACTATGAAAGATTTAGCCTCACACTTGCAACCCTGCAGCAGCTGCAGTGACACATCAGTAGACAAACTAGTAAACTAAAACGGGTACATTAACACTGCTCAAATATTCACATGAAGGGAAATTCGGTTATCAGCACAGCGTTGTCAGATTTCATGTCATGAAATATCTGCTGCATTTTTATTTGTAGGCTTTGGAAAACGATATTGAAAATGTCTCTGTTGAACTTAATACGCTGACTCGCTGCCAACACAAAACTAAATATGAGTATATTATGTTCAAAATATGGATGATGAAATTTAATGACCACTCGGAACTCATAATGATACTTTGTAACCTGGGAATGAGAGAATAAAGTAAAAAATAATTTGCGAACGATGTCAGTTTTTTATTTTCAGAATGTATTGCTCGCGTCGTACAATTTCGAATGCTATAGAGATATATAATAAAACAGAAGATAAAAAACAGAAGCTTCCCATGCAACCTGTGATCGAACCGCGCATCTTTTCCCTACAATACTGTCTATTCTACCACTGAATTCTTGAGAAGCCGATAATAATGTTGTGTTCTCATACTTGACTTAAACCATCAAGTGGTCATCGTTCCAATTTTCCTGTAACTCATTAGTAAAGTAAATTACGACATTGAACACTGTCTGTATAACCCAGTGGTTTTCAATTTTTTTTCAGGCAATCGCTCGCTTAGGTTCCAAATTTTCTTTCATTCATCGCTTCCATACCCCCCCCCCTCCCCCACTCCCCCCCCCCCAAACAACAACAACAACAACAACAACAATAACAACCCATTTTCAAACCTAATGGATACATTTCACAAGACGACAGACTACACACATATTATTATGATGTTAAGTTTCTCAAAGCTTTAAATTACAGGACAATAAGCGTGTTGATTATCTATATTTTTAAAAATATATTTTGATAACTCGAAACTTCTGTCACCTAAGGCTCAGGAACCGCATCACACTCAGGCTTCAAACTTTGCACTACACAATATTATCAATGCGAAATGAACATGGGCTATATTAGAAATTATGAAATGTTCCGGCTTCTACCTTTCATTTTTCATTGTTTCGGCATCACTTAGATCTATTTCGAGTCATGGTTCGCCATTTTAAGGTTTCATTGAAGCTGCGCATGCGCATTATGTTTGTTTTGAAGTTGAAACTGAAAGAGAGCGAAAGTGCGAATCTATTATTATAAAAGTGAACTTTGGAGGCTATGTTAGCCTACTCCTCCGTTAATACTTAGTCCACACGCTTCAAATTTTACGCACGTCGACAGTAAACCCTTCCTACTCCAAGTTTTTAGAACAGGGACACGCTATTATTGTTACGAGTTGGAAGAGGGGTGTGCCCTCGAGTGTTACGTTGGGGATTACTAAATTATAAATTTAGGTGTTCGACTGCATTTAAATCGAGAGGTTTTAGAAATTACTCTGCCATACCATGCCACATACACTAATAACAATTTCGAGTAAGTTATATCAAGGACCTTGTAGGGCCACAAATTTATTACCTAAAAGTCCTAACAATTTCGTCTATCTTACATATCAAAAGACAACATCAGCAGCATCAAATGAAAATACTAAAATACATAACTATAAATCTCCTCTAGAGTCTTAAGAGATTTGAGACTCTATATCATTCTGATTCATTCACAGTTTACTTAGTAATTATTTATCTTCAGAAATATAGACTGCCTACTACTTCACAAATAATATACTTATGTCTCAGACGACAATATTAACTCATTTAACTGCTTATAAAGGATCAAACCGTCAAGACACACTGACGTAGTTAAGATAGATCTAGATCTGTTCTAGGATGGGCTGGCAATCCCCAGCCTCATCCAGACACATCAATTACAATTTACAAATGTGTATATCAGTCACTCGTTCTAGATCTTAATTGCAAGTAAAACTTTATGGTCTTGCATTCCCTTGGTCGCACTTCTACTGGAAAGTTAGGGTCAGATTCACATCATCTCGAATCATTTTGATGGACTTACGATTGGTTCCCTGAAACGATTTCAGGGAACTGGAGAAAAGAGCTGTGGGTTATTTTCATTGTCTATCCAGGACATAGACATGACGTTAACAGTCTTATGGTTCCCTCTGGCTGAACCTTAGCCGACACCTTCGCAGAATAGGATACGCTGCATGGAGTGAGGTAGCATAAACATGTCACCGCTTATCTTCTGCAAATCACGTGACTGCTCAAATTTGATTGGTGCATCCACTTCGAGCTCCGCTCGCAGCGCCAATAGATTCTATTAATAGTAACAGACAAAGTCAGACTTAGGATGTCAAAACCTTTCGCAAAGTCTCTACACCCTAAACGTTTTATGTACGAATTTATTCACCCCTTATTCGCCCCGTCTTTCCCTGTTAAAGTACACCCAAACCACGGGGTCGAAAACTGCATCGTCACTGTTAATTTATCCATTCGTTCTATCCTGACCCACTTTCTTTCCATCTCTAAGAAAAGCGTTACAAAAACAAACTGTCCACGGGAATAGTTCAAGGACGTTTGCACTGGCTAAAATCAATGATGCCATGTAATAAACAATGCGTGACCTAGCACGGCAATTCAAATCCTAATCCTGACATATCCCCCACCCCAGTGAAAATTTTAAGAAAAATTTACACGATAAGATCCAAGAATCCCAAAGTTATTGTGGTAGGGGCTTAAGTAGTACTGTAGAAAGATGAGCCTTAAGCTTGAGAAGAAAAATCTGACTAAGAACGTGCATATTGGATGGACAAACAGCATACAATTATTAATGCCACGTTCTATAGAATTTATTCTATTTAAACATTCTTACTGCACACAATCAAAATTCTCAGAAACATCTATAATAATAATGAGTATATCACTGTATACTGCTGGATTAAAGTATAACTATTATCAAATAATGAAGCCTTACTGAAGAAATAGGCTCATAATTATTTAGTCAACACACACAATTGCTGCTTATATACACATTCACACACAATATATTGTTAATTAAAATACTGTGGTATCCAATGGCAGCAGTAGCTCTGGTAGCTTGGTTTGCCATGTCTTCATCTCATTGACCCGCTGACAAGGGCGTCAGGTTTGCCAGAAGTTCAGGTCACAGTCAGGAATGACGCTGGTGGAAAGAGGATATTCACAAAAAAAAAGGATTGTAAAAATGGTTCATAACGTAATGAACAAGATAAATGTGAATCCATCCACCGTCTAGAATTGAGGGGGACAAGCACTATCCAACCCCAATACAAGACACAACAATCTTTAATAGGAAATTAAATCAGACGTGACAAAATATCAGCTTGGGAATTGTCACCGCCAGGGATAGCACGGATAACAAAGCGGTATTCCTGGAGTGCAAGACTCCATCTCGTTAATCGAGCATTTTTAGCCCTGTTAGTCTTTAAGAATAACAACGGACGATGGTCCGTTTCAATTATAAATTCAGACATGAGTAGATATCTCGAAAATGCGTTTACAGCAAAAATGATAGCGAGGCACTCTCGCTCGATAATTGCATAGCGGCATTCCCTATCTAGCAACTTGCGGCTGGCGTATAGACATGGCCGCAAAGTATCGTCTCGTTCCTGTAATAACACAGCTCCCAATCCCTTGTCCGACGCATCAGTGCGGACAATAAATATTTGGTTTATGTCTGGTAGTATGAGAATGGGGGAAGTGGAAAACAATTGTTGAACGGTACGAAGTGTATCAGCACATTCGGTTGTCCATTTCACTTTATTAGGAAAATTCTTTCTTGTGAGGTCTGACAACGGAGCTGTAAGCGAAGAAAAATTTGGAATGAATTTCCTATAATAGTTAAGAAAGCCCAATAAACTACGAACTTCTTTCTTAGTTCGAGGAGGTTGGAGCTTTAAGATGGTAGTTATCTTCTTGTCATCAGGAGTCTGAACGCCGTGGGCAATTGTATGGCCCAGAATATTAATTTCATTGTAGCCTAAAAATACCTTACTGGGTTTCGCCGTAAGGCCAGCTCGACGAAGAGCAATAAAAACTTGTCGTAGGGCTGCGAGGTGGCCCGACCAATCGGTTTCATAAATACAAATGTCGTCAAAATACGACAATACGGAATTCATACCCTGGAGCAATATTGTCATCATACGGGCGAAAGTAGCAGGGGCTGTAACTAACCCGAAAGGCATATAGCGCCACTGCATAAGACCCAACGGGGTCTGAAAGGCGGTATATTGCTTGCTATTCTCATCAAGCGGAATTTGCCAATAACCTTTGGAAAGATCAATTTTAGAAAAAATCGTTGCCCTCGCTAACTGAGCAAAAAGATTCTCCTGGTTGGGAATCGGTTCAGCGTCATATATCGTAACCTCATTAAGTTTACGATAATCAATACAAAAACGCACGGTATCATCTTTTTTTTTCACTAAGACGATGGGTGAGTTATATGGACTCGTCGATCGCTCTATCACTCCTAGGTGAAACATGTTACGTACCTCGGTTATTATAGTCTCTTGTGCGTGCAGCGGACGCGGATATGGTTTAACAAAGACGGTTATATCCGTCTTTAATCTTATAACATGCTGTACCAAGGAAGTATTACCTGGTAGATCAGTAAAGACTGTAGTAAACTCGTTAAGCAAATCTCTTAAATCTTGTCTTTGCGATTCAGATAAATCTGGATTTATATTCACATCCGAAGTGTTTTCAGAAGATCGAAGTGCGGGTATTGAATTCTCTATCTTAATAGGATCATCATCGTCAACTGAAACCAAGGCCGCATTGGCCTGTGCAACCACATTTCGGTGATTATTCTGTCGATTATCATCGTCGGACAGGTATTGCTTTAACATATTTATATGGAAGACTTTGTCCTGTCCCCGAATCTTGATAAGATAATTTACTCGAGAAAGTCTCTTTAGAACTTTGAAAGGTCCCTTCCATGTAAGAAGGAGTTTATTTTTCGTTTCCGGAAGGAGAACAAGAGTTTGGTCTCCGACGGTCAAGGTTCGCAATCGGCTGCCTTGATCACGATATTGTTTATAATGGCTAGCATGCGCAGCTGAAGATTTTTGTGCGAGCTGACATGCGTTAAGAATTCGCTGACGCAAGTCCACAACGTATTGATATGCAGACCGCGTATCGTTGTCGTCCGTGTCTGATCCAGCGAATAAATCATGGAGTATGGCCATTGGACCACGCGGCTTACGACCATACAATAATTCGAAGGGAGAAAAACCCGTCGATGCGTTCGGTAGTTCTCGGTATGCAAAAAGAATAGCGGGGAGTTGTCGATCCCAATCACTCGGTTTGTCGGCGGAAACTCGTGCAAGCATACTTTTCATGGTAGCATTCCAACGTTCACAGCAGCCATTAGACTGTGGGTGGTATGGAGATGTCAATCTTTGTTTAATCCCGACCAACTCCAAGACTTTCTTAAAAAGCTCAGAGGTAAACTGTGGACCTCTGTCCGATAAAATTTCAACTGGAAACCCAAGACGCGAAAAAATAGTAATAAGAGCTTCAGCGACATGATCAGCTGAAATGTCTTTTAGCGGAATGGCCTCTGGCCAACGGGTTGCGTAGTCAATGACAGAAAGTATAAAACGATGTCCTCTGTCTGACTTGTGTAGAGGACCAACTATATCTACGGCAACGCGCTCAAATGGTCTGGAGACCATAGGCATCTCCTGCAGAGGAGCTCGCGATGCTCTTCCTTTAGGGGTACGTCTCTGACATACGTCACATGTTGATACGAACCGGTTTACATCTGCGTAAATACTGGGCCAAAAAAATTGGGATAGTATTCGAGACTTAGTTCTGGCCTTTCCCTGGTGACCCGCCAAGGAAGTGTCATGCGCGAGACGAATAATGTCGCGACGAAAAGATCTCGGTACCACAAGTTGCATAACGGTTTCTCGCTTATTCTGAAAATTACGATATAATAAGTCATCTTTAATAAGAAACTTAGAGGTATCCGGTGCGGTAGGATCAACCTTAGCAAACAAATGTTTCAATGTGGGATCTGAATGTTGCTCATCATGAAATGCACTAGACGTTATGTTCACTTCAATAGTAGGATTACTCAATGGACTGTCTGCTCGTCGACTCGATTGTAAGCGTGTTGTCGCACAAGCAACACTCTCATCCTCAGTCCAAATTTCCAAGTTACCGATAGGAAACTTATTTACTTGAGGTACATTCCCTATGATTACATCAGCCACTGGATTAGGCAGTACACATGCAGTAACAATACCTGTGAGAAAAGGTGTATCAATATAAACTTCTGCAAGACGGAATCGCTCTACAGATCCGCCAAAAGTAATACAAGTTACCTCTTTATCCAAAAATTGTGTTGGACGGACTAGTGACTGTCGAACGCCGATAGTCGTGCATCCGGAGTCACGTAGAACAGAAGCGCGAATCGCGTTCACGCGGCCCTGGTAAAATGTTAATTCACCCAGTTCATGTAGGGCGGACATGACTGGAATAGTCTTTGATTGTCATGAAGATTCAGAATGACCGTCAGTCTCATAAAGTGTAGGTTTAACCGAGCAGGCATTTGCTGATTCCAATTTCGCGTTACAAAATCTCTGTATGTGGCCTACCCTATTACACTTATAACATATAGTACGATTAGGATCGTTTCCACGATAGGGAAGACTCTGCGGTCTACTATAATTATAACTATCATCAAAATGCACTCGTCGCGGCGGTCCCTGAGGCCGGTTATATTGTTGGCCTGGATAGTTGCCACGATAATATGGGCGAGGCTCGTAAAAAGAATAAGTCTGATATCCTCGACGCGGGGATACATTACCTTCATTCGGAAAATCCCTCTGTTTAACAAAAGGCGGCTCTGATTTCTTTAACGTTAGCTCACGCTTCCTCTCCTTCTGTTTCTCTCTTTCTTTTTCTCTCTCTCTTGCTTCTTTTCGATCCTCGCGCTCTCGGTCTTGTTGTACGTGTCGTTCGCACCACGCGGCGCGTTCTTCCTCTGGTATGCCCAGAACTTTGGCAGATTCTAAATATTTAAGAAACTCAGCCATGATATGTTAAAGTCTGTAAAGTTAGTAAATATTTACCCAATGTTACGGTATATCGCGGTATCAATATCTTATATGAACAGTTATTGACTGTTAATATTAACTCAGTGTCTTATGTTAGCACTGCTTCGCGAAAAGAACGTTTTATCTCTCTCTCTCAAAATTACAGGCAGTATCACTTAAACTGCAAACACTTTATCTCTCTCTCTCTCAATATAAATTCTAGTAAGGCAGTGCCGTCTATCCGTTGCTCCCACTGCAATAAAATACTATATATCGCCTTTACTGCGATAAATTAATGTCTTGAGTGATCACTCTCAAAATTTTACGTCTCTCTCAACGCAAGAATCAGTGTCCTCTGTTATCACTGTCAAAACGAATCGCTCTCTCAATGCGATGAATCAAAAATATATCTCTCTCTCAACACGACAAATTTGAAATATCTCTGTGTTCTCAAAACACTCTCAAAATTCTCTCTCTTCTCAAAACACGCACACGCAGTGTCTTCTGTTACCACTGCAAAATTATTCTCTCTAGATCTATCTTCAACGTGAAATTGTCACGTAAACCAAAAATTATTATATTCCTCTCTCTCTCATATGTCAATACCAGATTACAATTCAACGTGGTTTTAGCACGTGAAACACCTCAGGCATATATTGTAAACATATCAATGTTATTATAGTAGTTTAAAGTTTATAAGCAAAAAAAAATACAATAAACAGGACGTATACTGACAAGTAAAACGAATGATAACAGACCCTACAAGTCCTAACTTATATTACAGATAGTTTAAGAAAAAGACAGGAGAGACATCTTCCTAAAGAAAGGTGAGGAAGTAAGAAACGCCACAATCTATACGAATAATGGATCCCTAATAGAACTATTCACAGAGAAGCAAATCCCCCCGAGTTATTTTACATAGCCACCAAGGCCTCCAATATCCTTCGTAATGGCAAAGAAGATATGCTAACCTATGATCCCAACCAACCTCCCGCACTTAAACTAAACATATAGTAAATAGTAAAATGGCCTGGAACAATACACACAGAGCGGAAAGTACGTCGCCCTCCCCAAGACTGTTAGATAGATGGTTCACTTAACTTCGTTTTTGAGGAATTCAGATGTTAAATATCCTCAATCCATAGCTCCAAGCCCAAACTTGTATTTCTGTCTGAGGTAGATCTGGAAGGTGAAAGGGTTCCCTCGCCGGTGTCCACGGGTCAATGGGATGTTGAGTTCACCATATGAAATTGAAATACAAAAATATTAGATTAATACAAATTGTCTAAACTCTATAATAAAAGACCTGAAAAGATAATATTACAAAAGTACAATATTAAATGATGGAATAAAAAAATACAATAGGTTTTAAAATAATCTAACTAAGGGTCGAGAGGTCCCTCTCCAGTGTTACGAGTTGGAAGAGGGGTGTGCCCTCGAGTGTTACGTTGGGGATTACTAAATTATAAATTTAGGTGTTCGACTGCATTTAAATCGAGAGGTTTTAGAAATTACTCTGCCATACCATGCCACATACACTAATAACAATTTCGAGTAAGTTATATCAAGGACCTTGTAGGGCCACAAATTTATTACCTAAAAGTCCTAACAATTTCGTCTATCTTACATATCAAAAGACAACATCAGCAGCATCAAATGAAAATACTAAAATACATAACTATAAATCTCCTCTAGAGTCTTAAGAGATTTGAGACTCTATATCATTCTGATTCATTCACAGTTTACTTAGTAATTATTTATCTTCAGAAATATAGACTGCCTACTACTTCACAAATAATATACTTATGTCTCAGACGACAATATTAACTCATTTAACTGCTTATAAAGGATCAAACCGTCAAGACACACTGACGTAGTTAAGATAGATCTAGATCTGTTCTAGGATGGGCTGGCAATCCCCAGCCTCATCCAGACACATCAATTACAATTTACAAATGTGTATATCAGTCACTCGTTCTAGATCTTAATTGCAAGTAAAACTTTATGGTCTTGCATTCCCTTGGTCGCACTTCTACTGGAAAGTTAGGGTCAGATTCACATCATCTCGAATCATTTTGATGGACTTACGATTGGTTCCCTGAAACGATTTCAGGGAACTGGAGAAAAGAGCTGTGGGTTATTTTCATTGTCTATCCAGGACATAGACATGACGTTAACAGTCTTATGGTTCCCTCTGGCTGAACCTTAGCCGACACCTTCGCAGAATAGGATACGCTGCATGGAGTGAGGTAGCATAAACATGTCACCGCTTATCTTCTGCAAATCACGTGACTGCTCAAATTTGATTGGTGCATCCACTTCGAGCTCCGCTCGCAGCGCCAATAGATTCTATTAATAGTAACAGACAAAGTCAGACTTAGGATGTCAAAACCTTTCGCAAAGTCTCTACACCCTAAACGTTTTATGTACGAATTTATTCACCCCTTATTCGCCCCGTCTTTCCCTGTTAAAGTACACCCAAACCACGGGGTCGAAAACTGCATCGTCACTGTTAATTTATCCATTCGTTCTATCCTGACCCACTTTCTTTCCATCTCTAAGAAAAGCGTTACAAAAACAAACTGTCCACGGGAATAGTTCAAGGACGTTTGCACTGGCTAAAATCAATGATGCCATGTAATAAACAATGCGTGACCTAGCACGGCAATTCAAATCCTAATCCTGACAATTATGATATATTTTTTGTACCGTGACGCAGTTCCCCTCATCGTTCATTCGCTGAAGGAAGCAAATTGTGGTTAACGAAAACACGGACCACCCGTAAACTTTACCGAAAATGGGTAAACAAACTCCAGTCCAGAGTATGCGCGGAATCCGAGTCGATACTGATTCTGTCATTGTATTTTTTCGTCTGTGGAAGGAACTTTACTTTGTGTACTAGATGTAGATCATTATAAGTAAAAAAGATATTATTTCTCCCGGGCAGGGCTGGGTAACTCAGCTATTCCATTATAAAACAGAAAGCATGCTTTATCAAATGCAAAAAAAATAATTAAAAAAAGGTCTTTTCTGTTGGTAAAACCCATCTGCATGCTGTTCAACAAGTCAGTGACTGCCATGTATTTCCCCCCCCCCCCAAAATTGTCCTCCATCCATGTTTCGCCCCCTCCCCCCACCCTCCCTTGTCGCCCTTTTTTTCGAATTCGTCGCCCGAGGGGGGGGGGGGGAAGAATATCACCCACCTTGAGAACCACTGGTTTAACCAGTATGTCCTCTCCTGTGCCCAACTTAAATCCCCCACCTCCTCCCGCACAGTTTTTACACCAAAAGTTTCATGTTTAGAGACGTCCAGCAAACATGTTTGATGCCCCTCCCAGCCCCAGGTGCGGCAGCATTGCCCGTATTATCCGCAGAGCTGTTGTCAAGGAACCGTAATCTAATTACAAAGCTGAATGGAGTAAATACTCGCTTATGTTCAGTGTTCAGATATAGCTTACTGTGTAAAGTACTACCCTCCCCTAACAACAGCCTCTATGGCAAAAGACGGTATCCATCCAAAATAAAATTTTACAGGACAGGCAAAAAGTATTTGGCGTTGTTCTCCTCCCTTTTTCCTTATTCATAGTTCACTTTCCATTTAGTCGTGACCAAATAAAAGTGTTAGCAGTGAGAAAAGTTGAACTAAGATAGAAAGATAGAACACAGTCATTTTCTCGTTCAATAAAATTATATTAAAAAGTGAATTTGACCTAGATTGGTGCATACGGTCTTTTTCTACAAGGCAGAGTTAAGTGGCTCGATAGCTGAAGTGCTTGCACAGGGTTGCGAGAGGTTCAGGGTGTGAAACCCTTTTAAAAGCAGAGCTCGACCCAACTCATTTCTTCCGATGTTTTTATTTTTTAAGGCATTAGGTCACCGACTTCTCTAACCGGAGTCCTAGCCAGCTGACAAGAGGCGTAAAACCCCAATCTATTCCCTTCCAGATCCACACCATTTTTACATGACACGTGCGTGACATGCCCATCAAAAACAGCAACAACAGCAACAACAACAAAAAAAACAACAAAACTGCAAAAGTAAACCATGCCAATTTTTTTCATCCAAAGTTACAAGTTGATGAACGGCGGGAAATGATAATAGGAGTGGAAGAGTTAAGGAAATCAATAATAAAATCTAATTGAAGAAAAGAGTCAATGGTGTCATGCAATCTGGGGTCGACCCCATGGCCCTTCAATTACAAGGCGAACGCTGTGCCACAAAGTTAATAGGCGGCGAGAAATGCGTGTCCTGAAATTCAAGTACGTTCAGATAGCCATTAACCAGCCATTCGATCTATCCAAACATTATATAATGTAAGGACAGTCAGTGAAAACTGCTCCTTCAGCAAAGAAGACTTTCCTCTCCTTGTCCGCTCCCGTTGTTCATTGACCCTGCTCACGCCGACAGAGATTAATGGTCTCATCACTGCAAGAAACTGCTATAAAGGAAGCACTCATTAGCAGTAAAGGTCATGTTGCCATTCGAACAGGTTTGATACATAATTCAATGTTTATGGCTTCATGGGCGCTTGTCATTATCTGTGGTAATTAAAAACTGGGTTCAACGCCCCTTCGTAAAAAGTGGTAAATATGAAGAGGAGCGAGACAGTTTTTTTAATGAGAGCAGAGCCAAGAGTTGGAGACAGTAAAGAAAAACGGGAACTTTAATCGGAAATTCAATTCAAAATCGTACCGGTTAATTAGTGCCAGATGAGTTGCTGATCTTTGCCTTCTTCAATTTTAATCATCCCAATCTTTTGCCTTCTTGAATTTGATTGTCCCAATTTTTTGCCGTCTTGAATTTGATTGTCCCAAGTTTTTCACTTCTTGAATTTGCTTTTCCCAACTTTTTCTTTTCTTGAATTTGATTGTTCCCAACCTAATCTCTTCTTGAAGTTGATTATAGCAATCTTTAGCCGAAAGCTTTGATATTTTTTCAAACGAACCAGTTTACATCTGAGACGAAATTCTAGGTCGAGTCGTTTTGGGGATCATGATCACTACGCTGGAAAAGCTCTAAACAAAATTGGTTCTGAAGTTATGATGTCAAGGAGATTGAGCTCGTTCTCGACTCGAGTCATAACAAAATATGAAACGACAGCATCCAGACGCTCGCAAACAAACTCGCCATAAATCCAGCTCTCTCGATGGAATATTTCGATAGACTAAACACGAGGAGAAAACGAAGCAGACGGTTGCATCAGTCAGCATGAATACAAATCTGTCCAGCCTTCAGAATCCATTTATTTTCCATCGTCCTTGGACGACTCGGTAACACAAACTCTCTCCAACCAAACGGGACAGAATGAGACCTGAGACCTTATCCTCTGTAATCATTTCTGGAACAAAAAAATTATCACGTCTCCGAATTTTTCCAACCACTTTTTTTGTTGGATATAGAGTCTAGATTTAAAGTATGACACTTGCGTGCGCCATTTGCTCAAAAACAGTGCTTCTCAAGGTGGGGCGTGGGACTGCAGATTGGGGCGTAGAGATAGATACTATGTATCAGTTTTGTCCGGTTATGGTAGGGTGCAGGTTTTTTGTGTTTTTTTTGTTTTGTTTTGAAAATTGAAGTGGGGTGTAGGACGAGCTAGAAAACTGATCCAGATCCGTTTAGTGCTGTCGCGGTCAAAATCTACATGATTTTATCTCATTATATTGTTGTTCACATTTTCTGTTTGCAAAGACGAACAGACAAGATGGATAACACTCCTGTGAACTTCACAAACCAGAGTGAACATATTTTATAGCATCGGGAAAGGTAGTAGAAGGATAGGGGATCTGCCATCGTTGCCACCTCTGTAGTAAAGGCAATGAAAACAAAAAAGAATTAAGAGTTGTTATTACTCGTTAAATTTATAACAAGCACAATAGCCCCCCCCCCCCCTTCCCACGCCTATGCCCAGGGCTTTACAAAAATGTGTTTTCTTTAGTATTTTGATACCCTTTTTTTTTTCGTCGTGATAATTTTTCATGATGCAAGGAAAAGAAAAAAAAAGGTAAAATGGACAGGAAAAGCTGGGAATATTTATGTATTAAAGGCGGTGTGGAAAAGGCAGGCCTCAACTTCGGAAGTTTTTCTCGCTGGGCACAATGGGAACATGTGCCTTTTATTTTCATTCTCCTTCTCAAACTTCATTATTTAAAAAAATGAATTTAGGAGAAAATTGCTGCATGTTTTTAGTTTGTGGTTATCTCGGAAGCTTCGGCGTAAGTTTTGCAACTCGGTTTTGATTTAAGCGGAACTGAACTTCCAAAACGACCACAAAACAATTATCTGTGCAGGCCGCATGCCTCCTTTTTCTGTTGTATATTTTTTCCTGATGAAGATTGATATACCGAAGGCATCATTTATCTCCCCTTTTTCTTTGCCTTTTATTGTAGGATTTCTGTATTATTTACTACACAAGGTTTTGCTACATAAATAATATATGTACAACCTTTTCTTTTTACTATATTTTTCCTTTTTCGAAACGTATTTGACCGGACCGTACTTAGCTTTACCCTCTGGTTTCTCAATCCCATTTGGATCTTCGAAATTGCTAAACGCTACACTGAGCTGCAGTACAGACAAGGGGCATTTCTAATTTGTCCAAGACGTAAATACCAAAATTCATTTTCATACATTTTATTTTCTCAACATATATATCAAATAATGATCAGAAGGCAATCGTCAAACTGTCAGATCGGGACGCCGTCATTGCCACGGTCAGGCAGTTGACTCATGACATGTTCATTCACACAGAGAGAGAGAGAGCAATCTATAACGTTCAAATTTTAAATTCGTCAGATTTCCGATATGCGTACTTTTTTCTTCTTTTTTTTTTTGCCGAAACATCTTTTGAAAAAATATTTTCAATATTTTTTTCTTATGTTTGTTTGTTGTTTTTTCCTTACTGTTTTTGAAATTGCCAAGTACCAAAAGTACTCTAATCCCTTTTAACTTGAATGGTGCAGTCTTGAGGAAACTTGTTCTTTTGAACTGGGTAACTTCAAAAGGTGATGCAGCAATTCAAAGACCATGGCGGTCCCCAGAAAACAAGCCGGTGCCCTTGAATATCCTGCGGGTCGCTTTTTTTTTATTATTAACATTTTTTTTGTATTAATTTTTTCTGTTTTGTTCTCAGTTTCTGTCGATCAAATGTAGATTAAGTGAAAATTATGTTTATAACTTTTGTGTTATAATTATAGAAAAAGGAAGAAAGGGTCTTTCTATGGTTATAACATGTGTTTATGGCTTAAGAGTGCGTAACAGGTTTATAAACCTCCTTACAAAGGAAAAGCTGTAATTCTAATGGCCTTGTCTTGGGGCAGGAAACAATAAATTTAGTGCCATAATTATGCAAACTTCCCCGTAAATACGTGCAGACAGCAAAGTGAAAAATAACACTGTTGTCAGTTTGTATCCGGTACGAACAAGTAGATGTTTACTCAAACTGTTTCGTTTACTGGCACCCCGAGACACAGGATACCGAGACAGATCTAAATCTTTTGTTATCTGAGTATTATGTCCGCAAACTGTGCGCACATACGTTCCTGAGACATAGTTCTTTTACGTTCTATTAAGAAGGTACGAGGTGGGCATTATTATGTTGCACTGTTGACAGCATTGATAATCGTTCAGAGGAATTTAGCGAGTTGATGTGCCTCGGTATCCGGTGCCCTGGGGCACATATCGAGGGTCTCGTGGTAAACTATCGAACCTAAGATTTTACAAACCATTCAGGGGAAGCAAAAAATTGAATAACCCTATCAGACTTAATAGTTATAATAATTTAAATTAAAACGTTATTTAACTCTTAGTTTTCAAAATTTAAACCCCATCTTAAAGGTTTGCCTGCAGGCCGTCGAGGGCTACAACCATGCCAAATATCTAAATTTTTGAATAGTCAAGTTATGATAGATGCAGCTCCCATGCGGCTTTTTTAATGATGAGAAATATAATATTACTTATGTCTTTGTCTTTTTTACGCAAAACGTGCAAATCCGCACACACAAAGGCGTAATAGCGGGGGAAAATCACGACAGGCGGTGGTCGAAACACAACCCACACCCACTCAAACACACAGACGAACAGAGTGCGCACAAGTCACAGCTAATCTCTAGTGCGGCATCTGGAAGAAATCAGTGCATGGCAGGGAGCATTGTTGGGTTCATCGTGAGTAATGTCAGATTTGAGATGAACATGATACTGTCCAGTGCCTACTGACCTTGATCTTTCTGTACGCAGTCTGTAATTTTACCACCAAATACTCCGTGCACAAGGCTCGATTGTAAAAGTTATTTTTCTCAAACAAATATCGCTAGATCAGGTCTCACGATTGGATCCTGGACAAAACTGAAAGTACATACAGTAACACCATCGACAACACTGGCGCAACACAGCAGTAGCAGCAGCAACAAAAACGACAACAACAAACAAAAAGCAATGAAGACCACGGCAGTATTAGCAACACACTAACACTATCGCTAACACTAGAAGATCAACCATATCCTGCATCAATAATAACGACAACATTTTTAGACTGGTCCGTGTATTCCTGCAATGTATTCAATCTTTTCTGGAAACTGATTATGCATTCAGTGCATCTGAAATCATCATAAATGTTTGGCAGTTGGCCCTGAACCCCCCAAAAAATAAAAAAATATTTACTTCTTTTTCATTCCTTGTCTGAAAATGAAATGCATCATTATATTTACACAAACCTTGAATTTGGATGAAATATATTGAATTCCATATAATATGGAAAGCTATTCCAAACTGCAACAAGGTTGCATGTGTAATTTTATGGATGATCGATGTCGCATTTTCTGCATTTAACTGGATATGCATAATTATGATTATACGTGACAGCAACAGAGTGCTTTAAGTGCACCGAAAGCAGACGATATCGTCCACATCTGAAACAGGACAGGGTGGCACCCCCTTCATCGTTTCCTTCCCCCCCCCCCCGTCGCCCTTTTCTTTCTCCCCCCCCCCCCTCCCGCCCCCCGCAAAACCAAAATCATCCCAAGGGGGTGCCATATCGCCCACGTTGAGAACCACTGCTCAACAGAACCCGAGGGATTCTGATTAAAAAAAAAAAAAGTACACATGATAGTGATCTGAAACGTCGTAATGAACTAAACGGCCTCAGTCGCTGCTGGCGTCCCATTCATGAGACGTTCGTAAATTTTTGCATGTATAATTATTGCGTGTATGAAACGCAGTCATGTTCATACCTAAAATGACAATCATTTAAAATCTCAGCAGAACATGAGTTATAATGACGCCCTCCTGGTGTGCCTCGTGAAATGACTGTGACGTCAGTATATCGGCAAATCTTTGCTAGCAACATGGTTGCTAAGATAAACAAAGCAGGTGGCACTGTTGCAAAGTTAAAGATAACACAATAATGTTAGAAAAATCTGTAAGGTCACCACAACATGGCTTGGAACAGTTAGCATTGTTAAAAATAAAAGTTTTCTGCTTATACCGTTTCATTTCTTTTTGCCTGACGATTTTTTTTTTCCAGCTTTTTTTTGGTGATCGAATGCTTGCGTTTTTTCCCTTTTAATTTTCTAATACATTTTGTGATTTATAGTTTGTGGTTGTTAAATTTTCAGAGAAAGCAATATGACATCGATTTTTGATTAAATAGGGGAACAGAGTATAGGTATGCAAATCAACAAAGGCAATAATACAAACTAAAACAAGGAACTCGCTGTTACATGCGAGATCTCTAACACGCTTAGGATAACCATCTGAACATCCAATTTTCAATAGCCGTTACTTAATTAATAATATTTCTGTATTGTTAGTTTATAACGCAGAGCTCTGCAACATTTCTTTTGCTTTTGCACTTTAACTAGGACAGCTAACGACTCTTTATGACGTTAAGTACAGTAATCATGATGCTGTTGTGTTGTGCTCTGAGACCGAAGTTGTCACAATGTGAAAGAAAAAAAATGGTAATAATTATTGAAAGCTGCATGAATATGATGGTGATGATGGATGGTGATAATGAGGACGATGATATGATAATGGGAGGAGATGGGGGAAAGAGGGCAGTGAATAGTTTTCTTTCACAAGCAAATGAGGGTGGCCTCTCCTGCACACCGAGGAGAAATAAGTTTTATGGTCAGAAATATTATTTCATTGCAGAATATTAGAAATATAAAAGTCAGTTTCCCATGTAGCGTGTATTCAAGGCTTATTGTTATTTTTTTTTGTGAGCCTTTTTCATTCAGTGAACATGTGTGAGTTTGATAAAAATCGCGGTGTTTACTATTATTGTAAGTGTTCCTCATGTAGGCTATTTTCGGTGCCTAATACTTTTCGAAAAAAAAAATAACTCTCGCCAAAAACACGCACTGAAAAAAACACCCTTTGTGGGGATAGAATTTAAGACAGATAATGAAATTGAATAGCAAAAAAAAAGCAGAGGTCGACAAAGAATAACATATTCAGAGAGTTTGAACAGATGGGCTTTTTGAGAGCATCTGAGCAGAGGAATGAGTGGCGAACCATGATCGTCGATATCTGTTCCTGATCCGGCACTTGAAGAAGAAGTGTAATTACCTAGTGAGAACAGGTGTATCTTATTATAAAAACAAAATTGTGGCGGGAGTAATTCATTGTGGTACAATTTTGACTCTTTTTTTGCTTAACGCTCGAGCCTGAACGGCAGTTTCAACAATTATAAAGTTAATTTCCCTAAGTGTCAACGAATCCAGTCCAATCGCTTTTGTATCGACCGATTATGCTGATTCGAGTTTCAGGTATTTTTAAATTAAAAGTCGTAAAAGTAAAATACAATGATCTTTGTTTTGGCTCCCTGTAGAAAGCCCATCACAATGGAAACGATATTAACAAGCGTTCACTTCCGTGCGCACAATTTCCCTATCAGAAATGAGTGCGTAGTGCTCTGGAGCGCATGGAATCTATAGTTAAAGACTGTAGAATATGGGAAGCTTTGTAGATCCAAATGAGAGAGAGAGAGAGATAGAACGGCGGGTTCACAAGTTTATCCCAGATAATGCCGGGAACTTCATCTAGTTATAAAAAAAAATTGTGGCGGGAGCAATTCACTGTGGTGCAATTTTGGCCCCTTTTTTTATGCTCGACGCTACAGCCCAAACGGCAGTTTCAACAATTATAAAGTTAATTTTCCTAAGTGTTAACTAATCCAGCCCAATCGCTTTTGTGCCGACCGATTGTGTTGATTCAAGTTTCAGAGTTTCTTTTAAATAAAAAGTTGTAAAAATGTAAAATACAATGATCTTTGTTTTGCCTCCCTGTAGTAAAGCAACCGCACCGGAAACGATGTATTAATACGTGCTCAATTCGGTGCGCACAATTTCCCTACTAAAAATGAGTGCGTAGTGCTCTGGTGGGCATGAAATTTATAGTAAGGCTGTAGAATATGAGAAGCTTTCTAGAGCAAAGAAAAGAGAGAGAGAGAGAGAGAGAGAGAGAGAGAGAGAGAGAGAGAGAGAGAGAGAGAGAGAGAGAGAGAACAGTGGGTTCACAGGTTTATCCCGGATAATACCGGGAACCTCATGTAGTTCAACAAATAAATTTCCACAAAAGGTGGATTTGGATTTGACAATGACAGCAATGCTAATATATTATAGTGAGTAGTGATAGCGCTTGTGCCAGCTTTCTCCAATTCCTCGTAGGAGTTTGTGCTCTTTTTGTCAGAAATTTTCTTTGCTTTAAAGCCTGAGAGAGATCGACAAAACACTGAATAGTCCAAGAAACGTCTGAAAAACATAAATCTTTTAAATTGATGGAATGCAAGCACAGCAGTTTCTGGCTGTTATTGCATGCTTAGTATGTTTTTGTATCGGCGATTTGAATGTGTTGAAGAATGACTATAAAGTGCTCAGTTTGCATTTTGGCGTGGTGAAGCACAATATAAATGTTATTCATTATTATAGTTATTATTAGTTCCTTTCCTTTTTCTATCCTCTTGAGCCGTTAAATGTCTAGGGGAGATGCATCTTTCTGGGGCCTGATGGGTAGTGACTGCCATGGTTAGGTTGATTCTTTCGGTTATTTCTTTGACACCTTCTATCATCTCTTTCTGGCTCGCCCCTTTCCTCTGGACCCATGGCTTTTCATAATTTAAGCTGTGTGTGCTGGCTGTTCGCTCGGAAACATCATGGGGTAACCAAACCACTTCAGCCTTTGGTTTTCTGTAATTATGTTCTAGACATATTGGTGATTAATATGAAAGCAATTCATATAAAGTGGCGTCACAGATTTAATAGTTTAGTAGAATGAAACGTGGAGCTTACAAAGCGAGTCAGAAAGCAAAGACGATAATTCCAACAGTAATAGCTATATGGCAAAATTCAGTGTGCACTGAGACTTTATTTCAGTGAATGTCCCTTTCGTAACTTGTGGCCAAAACCTTCTCGACGGCCAAAAGTTCATTTGTTTGTGCATTTTGCGGATGATTCCTCTGTCGCACGAAATTGTACGCTCTTACTGCTCTTGTCCACAGCATCCCTTCCGCTCTGCTCCTCACCGGTATAGAGCCAATGAGAGTTTTTCCTACGTCATTTTTTCTGTAAAAAAAGCGGAGCGGATGCTGTGGACAAAACCACTTACACTACGCAACCAAATTTCCCTTCTTCAAGGCAAATTTAAGGGAGGTCCGTTCTTTAGTTTTCGATTCTAACGACAACAAACTGGTTTTTGCTGGCACTTTTATATAATAGAAGATAATAATTATAATACCAGCAGGGTTAAGAGTCAACATCTGTTGCACTGTAATTATACAAAAAATTGGCTAGCAAAATTTCAGATGAGACAACTCGACATCGATGGTGGAAAAATATAGTTAGGCAAATCAACAACTGTAATAATGAAAACTAAAACAAACTCGCTGTTAAAAAGCTAGACATTCGATATGCCGAAGATGACAATCTCCTGTTCTTCCAATTTTCAATAGCTGACAATTCATTTATAGCTCTGGCTACTATGAGGCTGAAACTTTGGCAGGTGGGTGAAATGCGTTATGTGATAATCTAACATCGGTTTCTGCCATACAATTGCATGGTCATTATCATTTACAAAGCAGTGGATAAGTTAGCAGCTTTATCAGAGGCGTCTAGACCAGTGAGTGTTTGAACCGTTTGCGGTCTGCGACACTTATAGCTCTGATCATCATCTGGGACACACACCCATCTCTCACACCCCAACCCCCCCCCCCCCCCCGAAAAAAAACCATAAAAACAACAATTACATTTAGCTCCTTCTACCCGCTCCCCCGATATGGGTCTCTGTCTGTCCTGTCTGACTGTCTCTGTCTCTCTCTATCTCTCTCGTGCGACACACCTCATAACTGGCTGCCATACTGAGTGTACATGATACACAAAATGTCTTCACAACACCCCAGGCTGAAAGGCTCTGCTGGCCGGGTCCTTGGTGTACCAGTAGGATTGTTCAGGGACTCTCACTCTACACTAATATCCCACCAGCTCTTCAAATAACCTCCATTATTTTCTCCTCAAAGAAAAGACAAAGTTAAATGCCTCTTGTCGATTTTGTCCATTGATTATTCTCGAGGGAGATCGGAGAGATATAATTTGAGTCTGGACAAATGCTTCTAGACCATGAACTTTGCTTTTAGAAATGTCAACAGAATTTTTTTTTTAAAGAGGGGATCAGTTGGAAAGCTGTGAGCATTCCGTGCGTGGATCTTTGTAATACATCACCACTATGTGAACTATAGATATGTGTGTTGGGGTCTTTGTTTTCGGAGGATCGCTGCCTTGGCATTCGAATCTCGTGAACTATAAGCGAGTGCTAACGCTTTATATACATTGTTCTTACTTAATGGGTAGATATTCCACATGTATCCACGGGGCCATATATTGTACAAAGCTGCTATTATACAGTCTGCTAATCCTGGTATATTACAAAGCAGGGTTCGTAGCCTGCTAGGTATAGTTGAGACGCCTTTTTTTTTAGTATTCGGCCGCGATGTCTTTACAATACGGTAATAATGTAATTTTAACCATACGACTGTCATGAACTGAAAATATCGGCTTGTTTTTCAACACTTCGCTGTCACAGGCAATGAAAACAACTTTCCAGAAGCCAAAATGTACACCTCCCTGCGGTTTCCTATTGCAAGTTGCAAGTACCAAATTCCAAAGAATACTTTGCAGCTTAATACTGCACTGTAATTTTTTGCTAGAAGCAATAGGTTTTTAACGTGACCCCTGTCGCAGCATAAAGATTAAATTATCATTGTGGTATTAACAATACAGTACAATGTTCTTGAGCTTTTCAACTTCCTTGATCGTTTTTATTTAAGCTTCTCCAAAAAAGCCTATATGTTTAAAGACCAGCCCCAAGGCTTTGTGCGCTCCATCTGCAGCAAAACATTAAGGTTTCATAAGATTTATATATGTCCTTCACAATTTGTACATTTACGATTTTTATCACTGTTTTGTCAGAGGAAGTGATCTAAGCGGCATGTTTTTATGCCCGCATGCGAGTTTCTTTGAACGAGGCACAATCTACCGTTTAAACTCGGTTGCAAGCTGTCACGATCTATGCTAAAAATTTAATGATTGATAAAAATCGGCTAACTCTTATTGATAGTGTATAGTAATTTTGCTTTCAATGTTTAAACAAAAATATGAGATAGTGTCATCCAAACATATGGTGGCATATAATCTGGTTTACTAATATAGATTTCTATGGTTTTCGAAACTGGAGGTATAGTTGTAGCTAAGTATCCCGAAGTTTCTAGTTTCCCAGTTGGAAACACATCTTTGCCTTCCACAAACAGAATTGCGTGTTTTTTCTTTTCTTTTTAATTTCTTGTTTCCAGAGAACTAATATGGCATAGGATGGTTAGGTAATCATAATTATAACGGCTCCGTTTTCATTGTGACGAAAGAATTAGAGGATTTACTGTTCTGATATTGATTTTACTAGCCGTCACACTTAGGTTGCAAATATTGGAATAATTTTAAAGTAGGATAGGGTGGGGTGTGGTGTGATGGGGGTGGGGGAAGGGGGCAGGAGAATGTCAGTCTGTTTCTTTGGTTACCAGCCAGTGTTCTTGTATGTTCAGAAATCTTGAGTATCGCAAAGACTATCTTCTGCCGTACCTCGCTCACCCAAACTCAAAGTGTCCATAATTCGTGTTGCTGGCCAGATTGAAAGAAGATACACTATATGGTAGGTTGGTTTTACTACACAGGGCTTCATTCATTGTGTCATTTTCGGATCATCTCTTGTGTGCTGCTGATGGAGGGATGGTTTCCATCTTGGCCCTCCTTGACCTTAGTGCAGCTTTTGATACTATTGACCATTCTATCCTCATTGAGAGGCTAGATAAGACCTTTGGTTTATCTGGGACTGTTCTCAAATGGTTCAAGTCATATCTATGTGACCGTACTCAATCAGTTCTTGTAGATAGAAATATGTCAACATCTTTCAAACTACATTTTGGTGTGCCCCAAGGATCTGTATTGGGTCCTCTTTTGTACACGCTGTATACACAGCCACTTGGTTCAATCATAAGAAAGCATAATGTGAAATATCATACGTACGCTGACGACACCCAGCTGTATATGTCTGTTCCGCCCTGTGACATCAAGAAACTAGTTACTTCTATAGAGTGTTGCATTGATGATGTGAAAAACTGGATGGAATCTAACAAGCTAAAGATGAATGAAGATAAGACTGAAGTGATATTGTGTAACACAAAGAGAGGATGGAATCCGAGTGATGTGGAGAATAATTATCTGCATTGGGAATGAGAACATATCTTTTTCAGAGAAGGCTAGAAATTTGGGGGTATATTTTGACTCAAAGCTTTCCATGCATTTCCATGTTCATAATTTGTGATCTACTGTGAGATGCGCAGAGTAGGTCAAATGCCATCTTTTCTAAGGGAAGACTCTGTTAGGGTCTTGATCTCATCGTTTATATTTTCTCGCTTAGATTACTGCAATTCCCTTCTTGCGAACTTACCCAATGAAACTTTAAACAGACTGCAACGATTTCAAAACCAAGCTGCTAGAATTGTTTTAAAGAAGAAAAAGAGTGAACACATTACCCCCATGCTTATTAAACTGCACTGGTTACCAGTTAAGTTGCGAATCCAGTACAAAATAGCAGTTCTGTGTTACAAGTGCATAAACCAAACTGCACCACCTTACCTTTCCACTCTGGTAGAGCCCTGCTCACCACCTCGTTCTTTAAGATCAGGCGATCAGGGCCTTCTTAAGATTTTTAACTGCAAGTCAAAGAAACTAGGAGGCAGAGCATTTACACACTGTGCCCCGCACATCTGGAACTCACTGCCAAAATCATTGCGGGAAGCATCTACCGAGTCAAAATTCAAAACTGGTCTAAAAACCCACCTTTTTAAAAAACACTTTCAGTTGTGAAGTCTCATTCCCAATCCATTTATTTTCTCATTTCACTTTAATTTTGCTGTTTTATCGTTTAATTTCTGTCTTATAGTATGTTATGTGTGTGTATCTATGTATACAATGTATGTATAGCAGAGAGAGAGGGTGAGAGAGAGAGTGAGAGAGAGAGAGTGAGTTGCAGATGGAGAGAACACGACTTTCTGTAAAGCGCCTAGAGCAAACGGTTTGGATTGGGGGCTATATAAATGATCTTCATTATTATTATTATTATTATTATTATTGTCATTTAATTAACATCTTCTTAAATGGAGTTAGTTAATAGAAGCTAAGGTTGCAGAGTCCTATATAGCGTAAAGGGAATCTGTGTACACTGAACCCTCCGTTCCTGCGAAAAGCGAATATTACTCGGGAAAAATCAGACCACAGACTTTAAAAAGCCAGATGTATAGATCTACTCTATCTTAGAAACAAGAAGGAAAAAACGCCAGAGACTAATATTGTCACTGAACGAAAATCAATCCTTTCCGTTCAGTTTTTATAACAGATTACAAGAGGTTTCGTGACCAGATCCTATAATGCCAAGGGACAGACTAGTCAGTCAGACAGTGATGTCATTGGGAAGATATGTGAGATGTGTCAAATTTCAGATCAAATTTATAAAAAAAAACAAAGGAGAGAGAGACACACACACACAGACAGACAGACAGACCGACAGACAGACAGACAGACCGACCGACCGACCGACAGACAGATAGACAGACAGACAGACAGATTTATTAAGTTTATCTTAGTCATAGAAAATTTGGATAGGGGTTTGTGATCATGAGATACAACAGACTGATAGAAACAAAGATAGCAGAATAGATACATTATATATATACCATTATCAATTTATGATTATTTTACTTTACACAGAAGCCAGACAACCAGCCGGCCAGACAGACAGACAGACCAGCGGACGGACGGACAGACAGACAGACCAGTCAGCAAAGACAGCTAGACTATGCACAGACAGACCGACACACAAGATAGATAGATAGCCACCCGGATAGCCAGACAGACAGACAGTAAAGAGGACGGACAGACAGCTAGACAACACATTGACAGACGGACAGACCGACGAATCAACAGACAGACAGATAGATCAGCCAGCCAGCCAGACAGATAGACAGATGGCTAGACGGCACATGGACAGACGGGCGGACGCAACAACAGTTAGATAGATAGATAGATAGATAGATAGATAGATAGATAGATAGATAGATAGATAGATAGATAGATAGATAGATAGATAGATAGATAGATAGATAGATAGATAGATAGATTGATTGATTTCCGCGAACTGAATCTAGAGTTTTGACGCGCCCGAACTATTGCTTCGGTCTCGTCAGTACCGGAGACCCCACGTTACTCCATAATCCACATCTCAAGCCGAGACTAGTCCGTCTAGGCCCAGTGGGCAACCGGCCTGTGCAATGGTTCTCAACCTTTCTCAGGCAATCGCCCCTGACGACCATTTATCTGTCTTTATTGCTGTGTCATAACCCAAATCCTTTACTGAAATGCAGAAACAAAAAGGTCTGTGTTGTGGCATTGCCTGTACAAACCAGAGCTTTTGTACTTTCTTTTTCTGGTCCATCACTTTCAAAGCTCTAATCATTGACCTGAGCTCCCTCCCCCCAATAAAATAAACAAACAAACAAATAAAACCACCCTTATCCCCTCCCCCGAAAGAGGCGTTACAAAATTTATGTAGGCGAAAATAGAAATATCTAAAATGCTAATCTATTCTTCATTTTATTTCTGCCCACAGGTAACCTAGCCACAGTGATCACCATTTGCCGCATGCGACATCTTGGCTCCTTCGTTCTTTACGTTGTGCTGTTGGCCATTACAGACAATCTGGCCATCTTGGTAAAAATCATTTTCTACCAGCTGCTACTGAACAAAGTAGCTCTGGGCTCAGCAGGATGTCGAATTCTTGAGTTCCTTGGGAATTTCCTGGTCACCTACTGCAACTGGATACTGGTGATGATGGCCGTAGAGCGTCTTATAGCCGTCCGGTATCCTTTCAAAATACAGTTTCAATCGTGTCTGACCATCCGCAAGGCTGCAATAGCCATCACGGTGGTGGGCCTGATCATAGCAGGGACGTATGTGCCTATTTTATGGGCGTCGACATTCGACAACCAGATCGTTGGCTGCAGAAAGAAAGACGACGATTTGCTGGCAGCCATCCACTGGACAAGTATCTCTCTATACGCTTTCATTCCTTTCACCCTCATGGTTATTTGTAACATTCTCATCGCTCGGGAAATACGTATGTCTTTCCGCCTGAGGAATTCTTTCAGATCCATAAATAATTTTATGATGAACAGACGCACTTGTGATGTTCCCGTGCAGAGACAAATCATGGTTATGTTGTTTACTGCCACTTTCATGTTCGTTTTACTTCATTTTCCAATCTGTGCGTATTTACTGGCTCAATCCCACTGGACAGTCGTGGAACACACCAGGGCTTACGCCGTCAAGTACTTTTGTCAACAGCTCGCCTACGTTCTCTGTGATTCTAACCACGCCTTCAATTTCTACATGTATTTCCTGAGCGCCAGGAAATTCCGCAAACATTTTACTCATATGGTGACGTCCTGCAAGTGTTCCAAGAAAAATGTGTACGGATCTGATACCCGAAGACAGATGAGGAGCTAATCAAGGGGTAAAACAGACCAAGGCCGGCGTATGCGCCAGACTGGTGGCTCGCCACCTATTAATTGTGCACCACACTAGAACACGACTCATTGCCAACACAGCTGCGGTGTGGGCATTGAGTAGTGTTTTAGTGTGATGCATAATAATCAGGCGACGAGCCACCAGTTTGGCGCCAACAACCAGCCCTGATCTGGTTCACCCTTAATGGGAAAAATGGAAAATCCCAAATAACGAAGTTCTCATATTCCATAACAATGAAATAGGAAACAATTCGTGTGCCGGTGTGTTGAACGGAAAGTGTGACGACATTTGCTGTCTAAACAACGGCAATATAATAATAAGACAATACATTCCACATTCAGTTAAAGACAAAATAAATGACGTATGTAATGTATGATAGTATTATTATTATTAAGTGTATAAATATTGTTTGAGATAAAAGTGCTGCTGCTTTCAAATCACTATTGATAAGTTTGCCTTCATTTATGACACATGTGAATCCTTTGAATGCTGATATACTCACTCTCTAAAGCTGGGCAGGTATTGATACCGTGTCCTCGACTATTTGCTATTTTGAGAGGTATCTAAGGTATTTGATAGTGTCGATACCTGAAAGTGCTTAACATAATTTTTTTAAATCAGTTTTATCATGAACAGCCTTAATTCTTTTGTTCAAAGTTCAGCGACAGTGTCTCAAGCCTAGTAGACCTAGCTATATTTGTCACAAATCCCAGACTAGGAGATGTAATAGTTTATGACAGGACAACAATCACGAACAAACAAGTTTAACACTTAGCAGAACAACCCATCAGACTCACACATTTATTAAACATAATTATACAGATAATAGCGCAATTACATACATTATATTATTGCAATTAACTGCCGTACAACGGCCTTATTCTCACACACACTCTCCCTCTGATCCACAACCCGGTAGTTACTCCTAAAGGCACTTCGGCCTCAGCCTCTCCCCTCAGGGTCTTAATAGCACATTAATAATTCACTGGCACCGCAGTCTCTCAATATCACCTTCCGATTGTCATACACCTTAGCACTCCCCTAGCACCTCAGCAGGGCAATAACACATTATCATTTCAATAGACATTATCATTTCAATAGTACATTATTAGTTCACTAGCCCCTCAACATGGCAATAGTACATTATCACATTCACGCTCATATCTACGTCCCTGTCCGTGGCCTGACTGCCACGACTTTATGTGCCTCTACTGTCCTGCACTGACAGCCTCACTTCTGGCCTATGTGTGGCCTCCGGCCCTATGCTGGCCTATCCCCTGTGCTCATCGAGGTGGCTCTGCGGCCCGTCCTCGACACCTACAAGAATAACATTACATTGGTATAATACCCTACCATTTCTATTCACTCCACCTCTCCTTACAACCCACGAAGCGTACACACACTAGTTCACCTTTCACTCACCACACATCTTACGGTAACACACCTCCATCGGAGTACACACTACTCACTCGCGCTACAAATCCATGAACTCACTTTCATCTATCGCTCATGGCGCACATTGCTATATCCAATATCAAGGACTTCCACATTCCTCACATATACTTATTTACATCATGGTAATAGACGAATATAATATAATACATCAATCATAATAATCAATCAACGTTCTACATACCAGTCATCACTGGAAAACTTCTCTCACTGGTCTCTTGACTGCTCCCCTTATGTCCGCCCGATGGGCTCTTATTAGCGTCCGTTCCGTAGGACCTTCTAACTTGCAGTGATAGTAATACAGCGCTTTCGCCTCATTCAGACCCCCCACTACTCACAACAGCACGCTTAACTTACTTGTCTACGTGCGTTAATTTTACTCTCCTCCTTTCCCGTCTTTCCCTACTTGTCTGCCGTGAGCCCTTCTTACTCTACACCCGCTCTGTAGCAATCCCCTTAATTGCACTCACTCCACTCGTGACAATATTAGTATGCTTAAAATAATGTTTATGTTGCCCGACCATGAAAATGACTGGATCAAGTATCAGGAGCATCGGTATATAGGATGTGAGTTGACCGATGTGCTTTTAAGAAAGTCATACGTCATGGAGTAGAATTTGTAGCAGGAGAGACATTGCTTTGTCAACATGGCGTTTCTTGCTGAAACATAAAGTAAATATAACTTAATTATTGGTTTCGTTATCGATACCTCAAATCTCAGGCATCGCCCCGCCCTAATAATCAGACAGTTTCATGTTTCTCCTAGAAAACTCTGCAAATCAAGTCACCATTAAGGTGTTTTGTGCTTGCTTTTCTATATAAAAAACAAATTAAAATCAGAAAATCTATGGGATCTCAGCAAGGTTGAAGCAAAGAAAAAATGTGACAACAAGAAAAGATTGTACACCCCTCTTTGGTCATTGTGTTATTTGTTACACGCGGCTTTGCAACAAACAACCCGCTCTTTTTGCCACATTATGACTTTTTTCCACGTTTGTTTTCATTAATTTGTTTACATGAGGATATAATTTGTTCTTTCGGTACACTGGTGGAGAGCAAAATGGGAAGTGGAGAACACCCAATTCTTTTCCCCAAATTCTTTCAAATGTTTGGAGTGTAGGAGATAAATTTCCACTTGAAAAGCAATCGCGATGCTCAGCCAGGTAATAACCTTTTAAAATGCCAAATGGGAAATACAAGTAAGCAGTCATGCTTGTTACTCCATTTATATTTCATGTTCCTCCATTTGCTCTTCACAATGGCTCATTGTTTATTGGTTTCGTGCTAATGAATTTAACAAGAGTCAGTCAATAAATGTCCACAGAAAGGTTAAAAGACTCGGTCTCTTCTTTCCATATGCTAACAGGGTGGAAATTATCGAGTAGAAGAGTACGATTGGCTGATAGATTCAGCATTTTTATTTCTTTCTTCCAATGGCAATAGGCTGTGACATAATCGATGAATTCCCATTTGTGTGAGAATACGCTTGAGGGGTGTCGTGGTCCATGCCGTCAAACCCAGTGTCATTCAAATGCTTCAGCCAAATATTAACGTGGGCAGACCGGTAAAGATCACGCCTTTTTGTTAGTTTTGTAGTTGATAATGTCATATTGAAACTTTAATAGGCCTACCTTATGTAAGCTATGAATACTTGGGTTCCAGCTAAGTGCATTGTCTCGACTGCAAATTTTTTTTTTTAGGTGTAAAAATACTGGAACATTGCGGGTACGTGAAAGTGAGCATTCGTGCATGTACTTTATAAATGTACGGAGACGAGTGGGAGAGCGAGACTATGAGATAATAGCCAGGGCAAGTGAATTTTGAACAGGCTGGCTTCCTCTCATGATTTTCTGTAGTCTCGCTCTCTCAGGGTGTTTAGTTTTGTTCGTTTTTTGTTTCTTGAGAATGGGCTTGTACATAATTATGTAAAGAGTCAAAACCAGTTTAGGCCTAAGAAGCACAGCCGTCTAGGTTGATCTAAATATCTCAGTCTTTACTCGTAAAGTACTTCTGTTTTCTTCACTGTGCGTAGAAATGGCCACTTTCGATGTTCCCAATTCTGAGGATCTCCTCTGCTGTTTACTCCGTCTTTCCAGTTCCTTCATCTTGGCTCCGGGAGGTAGCCCCAGTCCACAGTGAGGTGCTTGACACTGTAGACGGCTGATTTAAGGCTTCGGACTTGATGGAACACAATGATTATCACAAACGTCAAACTGCTGAAAGAGATTGGCAAAAGGTGATTATTGTAACGTGGAACAGAATGGTCATTGGGTTCAGACTAAGATTTCAAGACAATCTATGGAACCCAATTGTTTTATCTTGGCAAGATCTTTGTCCCATGACATCGGGAGCGCTGTCCAGACCATCATTGCAGAAGAGTTCAAAATAATCGAGAAATACATGAAAATGAGGCACCAAGTTCATCAGTTACTGAGCTAGCTTTACCTACCGAAATAAGAAGTATCAAAAAGAAAAAACACTATTTAACAAGGCTCTTACTGCTTAACAAAGAAGATCAACTAGACGTGAACTTCGCTGAACAACTAGTGAGTTAAACTACTCTAGATTTAATGAGGGTACTCTTATCGACTCAGAATGAGAAATCGATTCAACTTACTACATTTGGAATCGCTACTCATCAATACAAAATTTGCTAATCAACCCCACTATTCAATATACTCCACCTTTCCTCACTCCAACTCAATATCGCTTGGATCGTGAATGTTTCAGATGTCTCTGGATCCCTTAATTCCTCCCGGAGTCGTGGGAGCCCTGCACTACTGAGCATTGCGCCAACTGCCTCCACCTCTGTCATGGGCAAGGGCCTGTGTTGTGGCAAAGTTTTCCCCTGTCCATTCAGTAATATTGTCCCTCCATTCCTTTCTTTGTCTGTCCCGTCTCCGAGGTCCCTTAACTTACCCTGGACGATGGTCTTTGATAGTCCACTGGCTCTTCTCACATGTCCATACCATTTCAACTTTCTTCTGTTTCAGATTTGGTGACAGCCTAAACATTAAACACCGCCAAGCATTCTAAGGGGGAAAAAAGGACATTAAAAAAACAACAACAAAATTATTTTTCCAAGAAAATGGCACTTCTCTAAGATAATAATGATTTTACTAATTTGTAACAAATAGTCGAGAGTGTCAGAGGTTTAAATATGTGCAATCCCCCTCGCCCAAGATAAACTGGGACTAAATGTAACGTATTATACTACTTTGTGTACGAACATTTAAGAAAAAAATCTCTATACAGTGCCGGTAACAGTGTTAGTATTATGAACATGTACTGTAAAACCAGCATGTCGCAGATGAACATGAAAGGAATTGTGGATGTCTTTTTAACCCATATTTCAGGAGCGTAGATCTTTTTGTGCGGACGCACACAATGACCGGGATCCCGTATCCGAACATGTTGATGGAATGGCTTTTCCCACAGCTACTGAAAGACCCAACAACTTCATTTTCCAGCAAGATGGGACACCGCCTCAGTTTCATCTTTGCCGTCCGGAAATTTATTAAGAGGAACATTTTCCACGCCACTAAGCTGGTTGTTCAATTCCACTCACTGACCTGTCACAGAAGCAGAGAAACCCAATATCCCAAGATACCGCACCATGCCACTTCCTCTTTCGGACAAGCGTCAAGAACCTCGTACTTTTACTATAGAGTATGTAGTCTTTGGAAAGTGAAGGAACACATCGTTGCTATCATCAGACATGGACAACGATTATGTCACGAAGTGTATGAGATAAACTAGACTACATGAGGGATGTGTGTCATGTACGGGAAGGGTGCATTTTCAGCGTTTATCAGATAATACAAATTCGCCTATAGCTAGCTGCGGTAGCGTCTTTAAAAACTACTTTACACTACACGTTCACATGTAAGCTGGTTGCTGACACATTAGAATCGCCCTTATAATCACATTGTTCCCCATCAGTCCCCTCAGTTTTAGGAAGAAGACGCGCACTGTACTAATTCTGTCATTACATTCCTGTCTTGAAATACAATGCTTTTTTGTTTCTCGAAGTTGTCTTTCAGCGCAGAATGTAAAGTGGGTATTGAAGTAGCAGAATGGTGAAGCACGAACCACCGTGTCGTTTTGTAGTGTCTGAATAATAGATAATACTATTGTTTCTTGATATCTTGGAACTTGTGCGTATTTCAGTTCTTACAATGGCATTCGTAAAACTGAAATAACACTGTATTAACGACAAGTCAGAAAAATACAACATAATCTCATTCATTGTCGCTCATTTCAATTATTAAAGCACATTTTGGCCCAGTATTTTCGCGTGCTTTCCCAAAATTTGTGCTCAAATTATCTAAGGTTTCCCAAATTCTAAGAGGACAAGACTGAGAAATGTAGGGTGAAAAATACAAATCCTTGGATCTTCGTCAATAAATAAATGAGTTTGCTTGTGGTTTGAGTGAATGAGCATAATAATAAGGGTTAATGGGCGCACTGGTCTATTGTTGTTTTTATAGTGGCTGAATTAAGTAGAAACGACTTTGTTATTAACTCTTCACGTCCCAGTTATAGGCCGTACCAGCTGAAGTGTATCCAGGACGTTCGATTGTCTCCTAGAAAAAGCAACAAAAATAATTGAAAAATGGATCAGCTATTATGACATAATTAATCTTGTGTGTTTATTGTATTGCTATATGAGATTTGAATAAATTATGTCTTGTTGATTTGTATCCAACGCACTTGGCTGGTTTTACTTTTGAATCATGCTTTAGTCTTCGAACGCACAGATGTATGCATTATTAACACACATTCACAAGTTACAGTCGGACGTGTTTCGCTGGTTTTGAGAGTGAATCATACTAATTCTCTACGAATCCACAGCTGTATGCACCATTAACACACTTTCACAAGCCACAGTTAAACGTTTTTCTTACCACAAATGTCTCAAATGTCCACTTAAATAATAATGATGCAAGAGATGTCAAAAATGGACAAGTTTTATGAGAATCGATAAAACGTTACAACAGAAAATATTCCGTGCATCATCGGGAAATAAGTAGTTATTACGCACAGTAAGTGAAGCTTGCTGGATACGTGATTGCTATTTGAACATTTTCACAAATGGACTAAATTGCCGGTAGTGTTACTATACCAGTAGATAACAGCAAACCAGGATCTTTAGATTCGCAAAAGACTTTGTAGGCCCAAGGCTCACATGTATAGACTGAAGGCTGCACCATCCCCTCAGTATAAATGTCAGATATGGGAGCAAACGTCAGAACATACATTATGTGAGCAGATCTAGCGAATTCGGGCTTAAGATAAAATTTGTATTATTCGTTAAAAAAATCAAACTGAAATATTTCTAGAACGATTTCAAGCAAAATATTTTAACCTAGTGCAGAAAAATGGCTATTCTTCAATTTCATAAGCAAATCTCAATTTCAAAAGCAAATGTTTCCCCATCTGGAGGCATTTTCTCAGGAATTTGGTCTTTCACCTTCAGCCCGACTTCGTTATTTGAGGTCTTTATTTTAGGAGGTTCGCTGCCCTTGGCATTTACACCTCACTTTACTTGTTTTATTATTTCTTGTTCTGGCGGGGGGGGGGGGGATGATATGGATAAATTTTAATCTATTAATTTCAATTTTGCCCGGGCAGCGGCCTTTCGGCCTGCTCTTTACGATTTCCAACTGCCAAAGTATCTTTAACGTGCGCAACGTGCACACGGGCCCTCCGAATTTTTTCGTCCTTATCCGAGAAGACTAGGTACTCGATCCTACCCCCCAATAGGACCAGGGACTTGAAAATATGAGAAAAATCCAATTTCCAAGAACTACTCGATCCTACCCCCCAATAGGACCAGGGACTTGAAAATATGAGAAAAATCCACTTTCCAACATGCCTGCACTGCCCGGGTTTAGAACCCGGGACCCTTGGCATGAGAGGCGAGCACCTTGCCTCTAGACCACCTTGAAGACATTACGACTTCAGCCCGACTTCGCCAGATCCAATCATAATTTATTATATTACACACCTGTCCCCGTATAATCATATGTTTCTTCAAGATCGGAAATATTGCTCGCAAAGAAAAGTACCGTGGAAAAGCTATCGAGATCAGCAGAGAACTTGCAGCCGACTGCGGGCTTCACGGGAAAGACCTGCCTGGAGGTCGAAAGCTGGGTATTTGAAAACTGAACGAGATGAAAGAAGCAGAGGAGGAAGGATGACAGTTTATCGTCCCGATGAAACGCTTGATTATCAAAGCATAATTATCGAATGGCCAAACTTGAGGAGCGAGAGAACAAATCTTGAGAAGTTACAACATTAGATCGACAAATCAGGGTAACTGAAGTTGCGAACGTATTTAATTGAGATTGGCGTGTACAGACATAGGCTAAAACGTTCGATAGTAAAAAAATAATGAGCACATCTACCATTTTAAACAGTCCCATAATTAATTCTATCATATCAATAGCTTAACTTCTTTAAGATAAAAAAGATCTTTTGCTGTCCTTCTAGGGCGAGACCACTAATCTGATTCTTTGTTGATGCACTTGTTTTTTCTGCTTTGCACACGCAGCAAGTTCTGGTTAACAAAAGCCATACATTTACCTGCTACATTTTGCCTTGATTAAAAACCATAGATGGTCCAATTCTCTCTAAGCTCTCTCTCCCTATTTTTGTCGGTGTGTGTGTGTGTGTGTGTGTGTGTGTGTATGCTATCGTGTGTGTGCCTCCGACTTAATGCAGTTTATGCTCATGCCAGTGTGTACATAAATCCAGGATTTACTGCCACAGTGCAAAATATGATGCGACAGAACGCATGGTAAAATACGTGGCAGATATGGTATTTGAATGGATCTGTTCCACTGCAAATCCTCCACATAAAACTTGATATATTATGGAAATTTCGTATTATTTCATGGAAAACATGGAAATTGAATGTTCTCACGTAAGCCATCATTGCATCCAACTAGCAAAACAGAAAAAAAGAATAAGCCAAAGAATCAACAACAAAAAAAACCCAACTAAATCATCGAAACCAGGAAACACTGCTGAACAATACTGTCGTCCAAAGGAAAAAACGACGTAACTGACCGCACAGCCTTTTTCTACTTTGTTGTCTCTATGAACGTCTCTCGCACATAATTCTTCTATGTCAGAGGCAGACAGACATATTATCTGCTACCGAACCAGTAGTTTCTAGTGTGGCAAACCAACGTAAGTGACTGTTGGTAATCAGAGACAATGAAGTAGAAAAAGGCTATGCTGTCAGTTATGTCGTTTTCCTTCTAGCGGCGGTATTGCATCAGTGAATGGTGTCAGGTGTTGCATGACCCGGCGGCGCACAGTAGCCGATTTTGCTCGGCCAGCCGGCTGGACGGTGACATTACGACATTGAATTTTCGGTGAGATCCGGCCACTTGGCTGGTGGGCAGGGTCTCTTTGACACTATAGGTGGTCACGTCACCCATCCAACTATCTATACCGAGGATCAAACTCGGCTAGTGTGCCCCGAGCCCAAGAAGCTGGATTTTTTGCATAAGTTTCGAGACCAAAAAAAAGTGTATGTGGGGGGGGGGGGGGGGAGATTGTTTTCTGTGTATTTAAATAACTAAGGGGGGAAACAACACTGTAGGACACTATTTTGATTTCCATTTAGATAATAATAATTCAAGACTTAGAGAGCACTGACCCACGCACTCCTTAATGAGATAATAACGAACGGCCACTTTGGAAACAACATAACAAGAACAGAAACAACAAAAATAATATCTTATCTACTAACACGGAAATTTAACAACGAAATAACATCTTAAATTACTGGCACGGACATTGACAACAAAATTCATTATCATAATTACCAGCATGGAAATTATAACAAAATAATAACCTAAATTACCAGAACGGAAGTTGAAAATTACTATGAAATTAATACAATTATAATACTATCAATAATAGGCGCAAAAATCAATAATACTAATAGTCAAAATTGTAATAATAATAATGATCATGTTAGAAATTGTAGCCGCAAGAATAACAGTAACAAGATCACGCAATGCTAAAGATATGTATAGAGATTGGTTGTCGATGTATAATTCGTTCTCATCCATTTGGACATAACACTGTTTGAGATACGAGCCAATCGCACGCTATATTAGGTCAAAACGAAATTAAATACGTTATGATGGTAACTCTGCGACCGTATTATTGGACATTTCTCCGTGTCTCTTCAACACTGGACTTTTAAGCAAGGATCAGCGGTTGGAAACATGCGTTTAGGTTGATGGCCCATCGAGTCAAGTCTGTTTTGTCTTAGTTTCTGTGTAAGATGTGTGGACCACAGAGCCAAACAGGACCTAGCGCACTGACGGGACCTAACACAAGATAGTCTGTCTCACCGGTTCGGGCGCGTCCATACTGTCTTGAGTCAGCTGCTGGGAAAAGAGAGCTCGCGTGCTGAATCAAAACAGGCGCCAAACAAACTTGACTGGGTGCACCACCTGCCACAGGTTTAGAAAGCATTAAACATTTATCATGTAAAATTCTCTTACATATCAAAACTCAAAGACATTAACCACGCTCATTCATTTTTTCTTTACAATTTATCTCTGTATTGATAAATGGTCCTGCCTGATAAATAATGTAATAACAGACAAAAATAAAGAAAGTCTGTGAAATTGACATATAACTTGAACATGCATTTAAATAGCAAATTTTGTTAAATCAGATAATACCGCAATATTTCAAGATTTAGAAAGACGTAATTTTTTGCCAGCCCAAACTTAGCATTTTGTAATCACTCACTTTGCAAAGTTATTACTCTCAGGAAACTCTTTGGAGTTCGAACATCACAGGATATCTTCAGAAAAAGAGGACCCACGTCAAACAAGTGTTCTTGTCGCTGACTTATTATTGAAGACTCTTGAAATTCCCAGCTGCACATTAGATTTAAACCGCATGTTTTAGTGTAACAGAATTGTCTAATGTATCGCCTCGATAAACGTTACTCGTGACATCTAAATTACTAGATCCTGTTTCTGTCGAGTTACACACAACTGTGTCTCATAAATAATCTGTTCGCGATATTAAGTGAAGTCCTGCAGGTAAAGTTTATTTGGTGGGATTTCTGTCTTAAGAACACGCACTTTCTCAGAGTTCAAGATAGTACACTTTAATAATTGTACAAAGTTAAAATGTGGTGAAGAAAAAACAACAACAGTTATTTTACACAAAGCCCGGCCTTAGAAACAAACAACAGAGTTCAAGTTTCAAGCTTAAGTTTATTGTAGACATGAGGACCAATTCAAGCCATACACAAGAATTTTGCAAACAAGATTTGAAAAAAAAACCAAAAAACCGCACTCCGTCATTCATTCTCTCCGCTCCTTGCTGCCTAGGACAATTTACGCAGATAAAGAGAATAACTAAAAAAATGTCCGAAAGAATGAAAACTCCACAGATTTTCTTTGTTTTATATTCTTTAAAAAAAAAATGTACAAGTTTTACATCGACCAGTTGAATGTGCTGGTGCTTTGATTAGAAATACAGGTGACATTACTACATGATAGGACATTGACATTTACCAGATATATCCCTGACTTTCATCAGGTGTTTATTTTGCTAAAAACTGATTCATACTCGCTAGCTGTGTCAGCTCAGCATAGCATGCAAATACATCGATTTATCAATATTTTCTTTCAGAGACGAAAGGAGGAAGTGGGGGGGAGGGGGGGTGGGGTGTCTAAACAACGAGCGCCATTCCTAGGAGTGCATGTGGAGGGCAGCGTGGTAAATCATCGTAACTTGGGTTTTACACATTTTTTTCAGGAGAAGCAAAAAAAAAAAAAAAGGCGACTGTTTTTCTTGATCAGACTTAAGAGTTACCATGTTTTTAAAAACAATATTTAACCTTTAGTTTTCAGAATTACTAGATTCACTATGCAGACTAGATGTGACCAATCCTATCAACACTTTTTTTTTTCACAACTAGATGAAGTTCCCGGCAGTATCCGGGATAAACCTGTGAACCCACAGTTCCATCCCTCTCTTTTTTTTTTGGTCTAGTAGGCTTCCCATATTCTGCACTCTTACTACAGATTTCATGCGCACCAGAGCGCCACGCACTCATTTCTGGTAGGGAAAGTGCCCGCACTGAACTGAACACGTATTAATACATCGTTTCCGGTGCAGTGGGTTTACTGCAGGGAGCCAAAACATAGACCATTGTATTTTACATTTTTACGACTTTTTATTTGAAAATACCTGAAACTTGAATAAACACAATCTGTCGATACAAAGGCGATTAGGCTGGAGTAGTTGACACTCAGGAAAATTAACTTTATCATTGTTGAATCTGTCATTTCGGTAGTAGCATCGAGCAAAAAAAGGGGTCAAAATTGCACTACAATGAATTACTCCCGCCACAATTTTTTTTTATAATAAGATTAAGGCCAATTTACACGTTCAAATTTGTCTTCAAACATGTCAAACGACGCATACACAAAGCAATTGGGGCGTCTGGGGGCGTCTTGTGTTAATTTTCAACTTTGAATACTGAAATAGTTACGGTTAAATTTTTAATCAGTGTTTCTGAGATGCCTTCTTAATAAGCTAAAACTTAAAACATTCAAATATCTCGGTAAATTATATCCCATGTTAAGCACACAGAAGTGGTTGATACTAGGTGTGCCAGGTACAAAACTAATTTCCCTTGCTAGAGCTCTGCAACTCCACTCTACAACACAATTATTTGTTTCACCATTTCTTTGAAGTTTTGCCTATCTATCAAAATATGGATAACTCCCAAGAATGTGATGTATTTATCTGTACATAGCTTTACATGCAGAATCAAGTGATTGTTTGAAGTAGCTGACATCAAAAACAGGTACTCGATATTTATCAGAATGGTTTCCATTGCCATTGAATTGCGCCTTTCTAGCGAAGGGTGTGAGAATAATAAAGTACAGGCCATTAAAAAAGTGCGCACGATGACAAGCAACATTCCTGGCACTCCTCATTGCCACTCGTGCTTCTTAGATTAATAAATTATTGACTCTCTTTTCCTATCTATTTTTTTTTCCTATACTAGCGTAAACGTAGAGTAGGCTGAGATGAGCAATATCCTATTCTCTTTGACAGCTGGTGTATTGTGTAGATACAGCAGGTGCATAGTGCAGATACAGCACGCAAAAAAGGGGTGAAAAAGGATTTTGAAGGCCAGATAATTATCGGGCTCCATCAGCATAGTATTTAATCTAGCATATTGATCTAAGATCTCTCATGTACACCCGTAATGCTTTTTACCCATAATACATGCCATGGGAATTTCCCAGGTTTCAAACACTCTTTGCACTACCTAGCTTACTTTGACTAAGTTAACCACTGAGAGCTTCATTCTCCTAAGTGGCCATCCATTAAACAGGTACCCTAAAGGGAGTTGGGGAGCCGTGCTCTCAGGGTAGGAAAGGTGTTTATTTTGAAGGGCCGGGGTTTTGGCTGAGCGTGCGTATGCTTTTCAACTAAGGTGATGAGTGAAAAACTTTGGTTTTAGTGGTTTCTTGTTTCCTGGAAATTAAGTGGTTCGATTATATAAAAATCATGTTTCTAAGGGAACAGCCAAAGATAGTTCATGTGAAATGCCACCCAAGTTTTGCACCATCAAGGCTTTATCGTCGACATGCACCAATTCTAATTGTCTTACCGTCCGCACGGGAAGAGGGGAGGGGGGAGGGGGGGCTGAGGACAAGGCCAGGAGTATGAAAAGAGTGCACCGGGGGGGGGGGGGTCATGGGGTGTGTGTATAAACAGCTTCATCAGAGCCGCCTTGACATCATTAAGGGCCCCAGGGCAGCTTCTTTTGTAATGCCCCGGATTTTCTTCCCAGTCTCAAAAACCAACGTAAATTTGCATGCACGGATCCCCTAAACCGTTGGGGCCCCTGGGTAATTAGCCAGTGTGCCAATGCGTTAAGACGGGCTTTATGGATAGTCCCTAATTCCAAGATAGTACCATGTGCCATCTTATTTATATTTAATTAATCTACGTCATGAAATGGCAGTGTAACATATCTTACTTTTGGAAATTTGGACTAACCCTGAGAGCATCAAAGATGGTCTGCTCGCGTTGTAACTGAAATTGAGTATGGGAAGCCCAACATTTGCCCTAACCAGCAAAAGCCAAATTTCTCTCCCGGACTGAAATAATGATGTTTGATCTGTTCACTTCATAGGTGTTCTGGTATGTTGGTTTGCTACGGGTAACTGTTACTTAGATTTGCTCTTGAAATCCTACTTATTAGATGACCCTTGACGTTCCCCCGTCGCGTTTTTCTTCTTATTCCTCACCCGTCAGATATGGATATGACATTAAGTTACACCCCCATTCATCTATTTTCCCCCAAATATATCTGTCCATGAATAGATCTCTTTACCTGTGAAAATCATCCGTCTATTTCACGCAAACATGTTTTGGACATTATAATGCCTTAAGTTTTCACACTTTATACATACGCCTCAATTCAACTCTACCAACTATTCCATCACTTAATATTTATACCACGATGAAGCCGGCAGACTAGTTTGTTTCTTAGACGCAACTTAACCCAGTGTCTCATGATGAAATGAAGACTGAGCACACTGGCAAACAACGATGAAGCTGTGGACGCTAAAGTACTAGCCGTAAGTACTTATGAGCCTTTCGGAACAGATTTTCTGTTCAAAATATACGAGCAAAACATGTTCAGGAGCGATTCAGACGGCGTCTTCGGACAGTTTGATATAAGGTTTGTCATCGGTGTGTTGTTGGAGACATATGTTATTAAGATTTTGTCCACTAAAAAATAACAAGAAAAACACGTACGGTAATATTAATACCAAGGGAGACAACGACAACAACAACAAGCACAAAACTAATTACAAGTTGAGGGATTGTAACAATAGTAACATCAACAACAACAGCATAAAAAAATAATGATAAAAACAACAGGAATAACGAAAACGGCAACAGCGCCAACAAAGGTAATTAAAATACGATGCTTGAGATCACATTTCATCTGAAAAACAAAGGGAACAAAACAGATATAAAAAATGTAAGACATAAGAAATTATTACAAAAGAGAAAAGACTGACAAAGAAATAAAGAGCAGTAATTTACATACAGTCATAAACAGATGGTTCATTTTTGATGTCGAAGATTTACGCAGACCAGCTTAACGATGAGCGCTGTTATAAGGCAAACAATACCTCAGTCATACGAAAACGGAACATCTAATTTGAACGCAATCTCTCTGCCCACACACAGGCCTACTATTAGAACGATCATTATTTATCTACATAGTTAGATGAGGTTCTATGGGTGATTAGGAGAGAACAAGACATCCACGGAGCTAGTGCCAGAGATAGCTTAACGTCAAAGAAGTTCGTTGCTTACTAATTACTCACAGAGACTAATTGCTCAGGTTTCTGTATCTTTCCCCGTTGCCACAATCAGTTGACCGATTTCAGGACAATTTACAGCTCTGAAATCGGAGACGTCCCCAAATCACCGGCTGACGTCATCAATACGTCAGTCTCTTGCGTTGTAATAATAACTATCTCAGTATTCCACACTGTCACCGGTCCAATGTCCCCGTGGCTGCCTAATGTAATTCATTATTTTCAGATTGCCATTAATTTTGAGGCTTAAATTCCTCAACAACGTTAAAGTCGGCGTAGAAAAGTACATTCTTCAGACCTGTAGAAATTCTCATAGCATGCATCCCATAATTAAATAGACCCCCAACAGAGCGCCAATGCATCATACTTTTGGAATCTTGAAGGTAAAGGAATTGAAATGTCTTGTATCCAAGGGTTAAATGACCCATCTCTGGGTCATGTATGGCAGGCCAAACTGCCCAACTATTTCGAAGATGTTCAAACATTCAGTATGGTTTAGTCTTCCCTCTTTTTTTTTTATACAAACTGTAATATATCGCCAAAGCTGTCTTACTCTTGGGTTTCTGGACGACCATATGCGATGATGGGTAGTGGTTGGGACTGTACTATGCAGAACAAAAACTTAGCCGCTCAGCCCAGCCGTTTATTACTAACTTGATCATTGAACTGGTTTAGAGTCGTGGATATTTACAACACTGATACATGTAATATAGATTTTAGTTTAAATGTATTTCAACACAGAAAATTCTGTTGCTGTGCACAGCGGCGAAGCGTTGTCCTCTGCAGAGGGTAATCAGAATTTAAGCTAGTAAGATTCTCATAATAGGACGTATTGTCACAAATCCCAGACTGGGAGATGTAATAGTTTATGACAGGACAACAATCACGAACAACAAGTTTAACACTTAACAAAACAACCCATCAGACTCACACATTTATTAAACATAATTATACATATAATAGCGCAATTACATACATTATATTATTGATATGACTGCCGTACAACGGCCTTATTCTCACACACACTCTCCCTGGGATCCACAACCCGGTAGTTACTCCTAAAGGCACTTCGGCCTCAGCCTCTCCCCTCAGGGTCTTAATAGCACATTAATAATTTACTGGCACCGCAGTCTCTCAATATCACCTTCCGATTGTCATACACCTTAGCACTCCCCTAGCACCTCAGCAGGGCAATAACACATTATCATTTCAATAGACATTATCATTTCAATAGTACATTATTAGTTCACTAGCCCCTCAACATGGCAATAGTACATTATCACATTCACGCTCATATCTACGTCCCTGTCCGTGGCCTGACTGTCACGACTTTATGTGCCTCTACTGTCCTGCACTGACAGCCTCACTTCTGGCCTACGTGTGGCCTCCGGCCCTATGCTGGCCTATCCCCTGTGCTCATCGAGGTGGCTCTGCGGCCCGTCCCCGACACCTACAAGAATAACATTACATTGGTATAATACCCTACCATTTCTATTCACTCCACCTCTCCTTACAACCCATGAAGCGTACACACACTAGTTCACCTTTCACTCACAACACATCTTACGGTAACACACCTCCATCGGAGTACACACTACTCACTCGCGCTACAAATCCATGAACTCACTTTCATCTATCGCTCATGGCGCACATTGCTATATCCAATATCAAGGACTTCCACATTCCTCACATATACTTATTTACATCATGGTAATAGACGAATATAATATAATACATCAATCATAATAATCAATCAACGTTCTACATACCAGTCATTACTGGAAAGACTCTCTCCCTAGTCTTCTCGACTGCTCCCTTTATGTCCGCCCGATGGGCTCTTATTCACAGGTCCGCTCCGTCGGACCTTCTAACTTGCAGTGATAGTAATCCAGCGCTTTCGCCTCATTCAGACTTCCACACCACTCATACACGCACGCTTTTCCCACTTGTCTGCATGAGTTATTTTTACTCTTCCCCTTTTCACGTCTTTTCCTATCCGTCTGTCGTGAGCTCTTCTTATTCTACACCCGCTCTGTAGCAATCCCCTTAATTGCACTCACTCCACTCGTGACACGTATCGCTACATCATATTTACATAATTATAATTATAAATGCAGCGACTAAAACAATGAAACGGTTGCTAGGCACTGTAAAAAATCTGAAGGGCGGACTATTCTTGTCAACAGGACAGGAATGCAGCAATTTACAAGCCAAACTAATCTGAAAAATTATTCATTCATACTAACAGAGTTATAAACGCATATTTTTCACCCATTTTTTAAAATATAATTTGAACAGCACGTTTTCATTGTCATATTCATAGCCAGAGATTTTGTTATTCTACCATCTCATAAAGTTTCTCGGAAAGGACCCATTAACATTAAATGTTAGAAAATGCTTAAATGGCATCTCTGTGACACAACAATGTGTAGCGATTTTGGAGAAGTGGCTATCTGCCGTTGCGGTTTAGGTTCGAGCGACCTATCAAGTGAATTGATGTTCTTAATACGTTCGACTGATTTTGATCACAGTTATATCTAGTTCTAGACTATAATAATTATTATTCTTTGATAGCTCTTGCTGTGCGTATAGTAAATTATTCTTAGATTACCTCGAACAAAAAAAAAAAAAAAAGATCCACACAAACTCTTTCACTCTACTCTTTACCTTTCGATTGGAATGAAAACGACCGCATAGTGAAAAACCTGCATAAGTACGTAAAATCGGGTCAAACCTTGATTATAAACCTATTTTTTTTCCCCACTATTTTGCTATCTGCGGCGCCGCTTTGAAGAAAACAGGCTATGCTCAAGCTCGCTTCTTGGTGTAGTCAAGTCTTCTTCGTCTTTGTTAATCACTGATTTTGGACCAGTTCATTTGGTGTAAGTCCCTACAAGGATGCTTTTCGGTGAGGGGTGTTAGACTATAACAACAAACCCAAAATAGCATCGTAGAATAGAATGCTGAACTGACTAAATGGACTTGGAGTTGGGCTCGATCTGGAAAGCACAGTAATTCTAGAATTAATATTCGAAGGGTAATCACTGATTATTTGATTATGAGGAAGCCTCGCCCCTGTGTGCATAAAATCAACATATCAAACAATCTTAGCCTCAAGAAAGAAGTACGATTCTTAAAATTTAATAATGCAGCATTCATAGACATTGGAATTTTTGGGAAAATGTGTGATTTCTCTCGTACTGGCGACTCACCTTATGCAACAATATTTGACATTTAACACCACCCCTCCGCTACCCCCCCCCCCCACTTTCCTAGCGAGGCGTCATCTTAGCTGACGTTTATCGTTCTCTTCCCTCCCCGTTCCACTAGCCAGATGATTCCTCTCACGCCTCATCGTGCTGACACCTACAGTTATTAGATTCCAATAGACTTGCAAGTGAAAATTACCCCTCCCAGGACTCAGATAAAGAAAACCTCATATTTTCTACAATAAACAATCATCATCCGTCTATAACATTTCTTCTACTCCCACCTTCTCATAGCTCCGCACCAAATAGTATTATCATTCTGCCCGGAAAAAGTCCTCTTTCCAAAAAATGATGAATCTTAAACTACAAAAAGAAGACGAAAAGCAGAAACACCACGCCCCACTTACGTAAGGCCCTGAAGCAGTGTTGTTTGTGCCCTATGGTCATAATTCTTGGAATTCTATTAGCACTCTGAAGTTTCCATTTGAGAAAACGCCACAGGTCGAGCAGGAAAAGTCCGGTGTTTTCATTACCAGCAGGAAAAGGAGGCAATATTGCTGGGACTTCTGACACGGATGATAAGTGGCGATAATGATGATGGTAAAGACATTACGGGGCCCGTAAGTCAAGTGTTGAACCTTTCTGAGATCACAGTGATGGTGCTGTTTGGAATACAGAAACAGGTTGGGTCCATCTCCGTGACTGAAGACAATATTTATCAAGTTCATAGAATTTAAGAAATTGTTAATGAATATAAATATAATAAACTAGCTGAGGTCCCTGGCCTTGCCCGGGATAAATTGGTTTGAATATTAGTTTCAGTTCAGGGCGGTTATTATGGACCTGCTTCATCTGGCCTGTTCCTATTTGTTTATTTTATTTTTGTTTGTTTGTTTTTAAATAAGTCTTACTGCTCTGCCTTTGTGAGTTGACACCCTGCGCACACCGTACAACAGCATGATTTGCGCACGGGTTAGTGTGTTTGATAGTGAACACATCGCAGGAAGTGATAACGAAACCTTAAAATGGCGATCCATGACTCGAAATAGATCTAAATGATGGCGAAACAATAAATTTCCAATTAAAAAACTACACAGATTTGAGACTTCTATTAAAAACAGTGCACCCTTACATCCATTCTGATGCACCATATAAAATTTGAAGTCTGAGTGTTCAGTGGTTCAGAAGCCTTTTGCAACGAAAAATCTCAAGTCCACAAATATATATAGTATAGATAAATATACAGGGTGTCCTGAACATCTGGATTCGCAGGCACTTTTCCTTGGGTGAAAATTAAAAAAAAAATGCTTCTATTTCAGATCCAAGACGGCTTCGAAACTATCAAGAGAAGATCGTTTTGTGTTTAGCATATACACAAATGTCGCCAACTCCACGCCGTAATATGAGTATTTACTGTAACCAAACAGAATGCATTGTGGCGTATGGATCCAGACTTCAAGGGCACCTTGTATGTATACATAATTATTTACTTCATTTAATATTCCGAATCCCCCACTTCTTGAATTACTTTTATGTTGTCACTGTCATGACAAGAACACATAATAATATCATCTGTACGTTAAAATCACCCCAGATCATTGTAAATTAATGTCTGAAAGGATTTTAGCAACAAATGACTCACAGAATTCTCATGAGGTATATAATACAATATGTATTTTTCCAAAACTTACCAATCTACTTACACATGCATATACCACACAGAGAATTTTGACATCAAACTCACCAGAAATAAACTGTCTCCCTCGATTTGAATTTAATTAAGCCAATCATTAACTGGAACTAAGAACTCAGTATTGTAAGACAATGCACAGATAAATTGATGCGCACGCCCATTTAACTCATTTAGCAGGCTTTAGCATGGCATAGCACAGATTATCATACGCGTGCATTTTTCATTTCTTTGTAAGATCTAACCACAGAACCAGTGCAAAGTCTTTTCGGGGGGACTGGTTGGTCTAGAGCAGGGGTGCTCAACCTTTATTGACATAGGATCTAATTTTACATTTCCCAGCGTTTGGAGATCTACGAGTCTGGCGAAGCCCTGAAACAAAATTGGAGTCTGATCTACTCGAAATTAGTCGATACCGGTAAATGTCGATTATCTCGCACCCATAATGGCGCTTTCAGTGTTGCCAGGTAAACTTTTGCCGTCCTGCCACATGTTTTATTTTCAATCCGCCACATTCACAAGGACAAAAGAAGAAAAAACTAACACAAACCAGCCACATCCAAGAAAAACGACCCGCCAAAATACAAAGACAAATAAAATATATATATACCTCGCGGGTGTGTCCTACTTTCATTCCGCGACCGACTGCCAAGCACTTGAAGATCGACCGGTACATCGCCATTGACTGGTTGAGCACCCCTGGTCTAGAGGCAAGATGCACGCCTCTCGTGCCAAAGGTACCGAGTTCGATCCCCGGTGGGCGCAGGCATGTTGGAATTTTTTTTTTGTTGTTAGGGGGTCGGAATTCCTGTCCCTGATCCTATGGTAAGTAGGATCGAACACCACGACTTCTCGGATAAGGACGAAAAACTCGGAGGGCCAGTGTATACAATCATGTTAAGATACCTTGGCAGTTGAAAGTCAAGAAGAGCAGGCCGAGCAAGAACGGTGAACGGGCAAAATTCCAACAACAACAAAAAAAAAAATAATGATAATCCCTACTACCAAAACACACAGAAACAAGGACAAGAACAAGAACAATAAATAAAAATTTTTAAAAAAACGAGAAAAGTGAGGTGTAAATGTCAAGAGCAGGGAACCTCCTAAAAATAAAGACCTGAACACAAAGTCCGGGATGTCACTTCCATTACTTTAATGCGGATTTAAATGTTAAGTTCATGGACACACGTATTAGCACAGTGCCCGATATTCTTACTTCCGCGTACAAGTAATTCGTGAGCCGATGATTTAAAGAGTTTCGTAATAGCTTTCCGTAGACTTTTATTCAGATCCGAAAATTATAGGGCTTTACATGGGATGAAGGCCTGGGAGAGTCTCTTCTACAGTTTATTTAGTAAGGCTTCATAAAAGCCATTTTATTTGCCATAAATAACACTGTTACAACGCGAGAGAAAACCAACGTTGTGATCTTACAAGGTTATAACATCAATATGCTAGAATGAATATGGTTTGAATTAGTAGTTGCCATTGGGCAATGTGACCAAAATACTCACAAGCGGCTTTTTTGGTAACCAATTTCTGACCAACTTCCAAAAAAAAAAAAAAAAACGGTTTTGCGGCCACTCCGTCAAGGGTCAACAAAAGGTTATTTTTGTGACCGGCATGCCAAATGTAGGCCAATCCCAACCCCAAATCTCAACATTAACCTGTGCATTTTCTCAAAAACTCACTGTTCAAATAAACCCAGGTTCGGCCACATGGCCCCAAAGAGTCATTCCATTAAAACTCTCTGTCAGTTTGATATCTTGGGTCCACGTTAACTGGTTCAACAAATGGAGGTGTGGGGGGGGGGGGGCGCAGAGAAGTGAGAAATTTTGTACGTGGAGACAATTATCCAATGTTCAACATTCTTTACAGTTTTACAGCACTCAAAGCAATGGCGAAGCGTGGCTCTCTGCAGAGGGTAATCAGAATTTAAGCTAGTAAGATCCTTATAATAGGGCGTATCTCTGCATCATATTTACATAATTATAAATGCAGCGACTAAAACAATGAAACGGGTGCTAGGCACTGCAAAATCTAAAGAGCGGACTATTCTTGTCAACAGGACAGGAATGCAGCAATTTACAAGCCAAACTAATCTGAAAATACCATTCATTCATAATAATAATAATAATAGTTCGTCCATCAGGTATGATGATGACCTTAACAACACCAGAGGAATAAAGAACAGAAATTGTTGAGAATTTCAACACATGGACAATAAAGAGAAGTAAAGGACACAGAGGACAGAATGGAAAGACTGTTCTTTCATGACTTATGGCTTCTCATGTGACTGATAAGTCCTATTTTTGCCCTGCAGACCCTTCCGCATAAGTGACAAGAGTGCTCCGTTGGTTCAGTACCACTGGGCCTTTTCTTGCGCCGTTCTCTTTTTTTGATAGCCTGCTGGACTCTGTCAGCTTCCCATGCTTTGCTGCCTCTGGTAAGGGCCGCCCTCCAATTTGCTCGATCAAGCGAGAGCTTTTCCCACTCACTCACATCAATGGCAAAGGCCTTCAGTGATTGCTTGAGAGTGTCTTTGTAACGTCTCTTTGGGGCCCCAACATTCCTCGTTCCATTGGAGAGCTCAGAGAAGAAGATTTGCTTAGGGAGTCTGGAGTCGGGCATTCTGACAACATGTCCTGCCCAACGTAGCTGAATTTTTTTCAGGTGGCAGAAGATGCTCAATTCCTTGGCACGATTGAGGACCTCAGTGTCTGGAATTTTATCCTGCCATTTGATCCTTAGGATCTTTCTAAGGCAGGCCAGATGAAAGTGATTTAGCTTTCTGGCATGCGATTGGTACACTGTCCAGGTTTCAGCCCCATAGAGTAGGGTGGGAAGGACCACAGCATTGTACACTTTCAGCTTAGTGTCTGTGCGAATGCCGGCAACATCCCACACTCTCTTTCGAAGCCTGCCAAATGCAGAGCTGGCTTTGCTGATTCTTGAGGTAATTTCAGTATCAACACGAGCCGTGGAAGACAGTGTACTGCCAAGATAGGTGAAGTTCTCCGACACCTTCAGAAGACTGTCATGGACTTTGATATTTGGGGTCACAGGATACTTGTCGGCTGGAGTAGGCTGATGGAGCACTTCCGTCTTTGTGCTTATTGTGAGGCCAAAGTTGTCACAGGCACTAGAGAACATTCATTCATACTAACAGACTTATAGACTCATATTTTGCATCCATTTTTAAAAATATAATCTGAACGGCAAGTTTTCATTGTCATATTCATAGGCAGAGATTTTGTTATTCTACCATCTCATAAAGTTTCTCGACAATTACCCATTAATATTAAATGGCAGAAAGTGCTTAACTGGCATCTCTGTGACACAACAATGTGTAGAGATCTCGGAGAAGTGGCTATCTGCCGTTGCGGTATAGCTTCGAGCGACCTATTAAGTGAATTGATGTTCTTAATACGTTCTACTGATTTTGATCACAGTTATATCTAGATCTAGACTATATATTATTATGCTTTGGTAGCTCTTGCTGTGCGTAGAGTAAATTATTCTTAGATTACCTCAAACAAACAAAACTCCACACAAACTCTTTCACTCTACTCTTTACCTTTCGATTGGAATGAAAACGACCGCACAGTGAAAAACGTGCGTAGGTACGTAAAATCGGGTCAAACTTTGATTATGATCCTATTTTTTCCCACCGCCATTTTGCTGTCTGCGGCGCCACTTCGGCGAATACAGGCTATGCTCAAGCTAGCTTCTGGGTGTAGTCAAGTCTTCTTCGTCTTTGTTAATCACTGATTTTGGACCAGTTCATATGGTGTAGGTCAGTACAAATATGCTTTTCGACGAGGGGTGTTAGACTATAACAACAAACCCAAAATAGCGAGGTAGAATAGAATGCTGAACTGACTAAATGGACTTGGAGTTGGGCTCGATCTGAAAAGAGTAGTAATTCTAGAATTAATATTCGAAGGGTAATCACTGATTATTTGATTATGAGGAAGCCTCGCCCCTGACTCAAAGACTCCCGCTTTCAAGCGGACAGTTCGAGAGGGTGAAATCTCTTGTTAGACGATAAAACTAAAACGTCATGAACAAAAAAGCGGATAATTGATAATTAGACGATGAAGAGTTACCGTTGTCAGAAGTTGACAGAGTACTCTTCACTAAGGGATGAAAGGCAATTTAAGCAATTGATCTATTCAGATGGATTCTGTACCTTGGAAACCTGAAATCTACAAATAAAATACAGGCTACAAACTGTTTTATGCAAATGTCAAATCAATACAAAATCTGCCCAGGCTTCTATTCATCTAAACATCTATCAGTTCATTCGTGTAAGTCTTCATCCATTCATATGTCTATCATCATTCCATCCATCCATCCATCCGTCGGTCCGCCCGTCAGTCCATCCATTCATCCATCCATCCGTGAGTCCGGCCACAGATCCATCCACACGCCCATTCATCCCTCCGTCCGTCCGTTTATCTTTCTGTCTGTCTGTCCATCTATCCATCCACCCAGTCCGCCATCTATGGGCACTGTCAAGAACACTAGTAAGATGCATCAATCTACTTATAATAAATTGTTTAAAAATAAACTTGGGCCTGACTTTTAAAAAGGGCTGAAAAATCTTTACAAAATATGTACATGAGAAAATTAAGACAAGATAAGATAAGATAAGAATCACTTTATTATCCCATGAGGGAAATTCTCTTTGACTGAGCGTTTCACTGCACATATGTGGTACACATATCTTACGTATCATTATATAAACAAACTCAATAAGTCAGTAACAAGCATACTTGAAGTGACTTGGTAAAGAACCTTAGTGAAATGTTAACTTTGAACTTTAATTAACTTCAAAATCATGAAATCAAATACAGGTCAAGTGAACAGATTTTTGTCTTTTTTCTGGGTCTTGTAATTGGACCATAAGCCAATGAACATATCCTTTCAAACAGGATCACATGAACAACAGCAGCAGCAGCAGGAGCAACAACAACAACAACAACAACAACTCATTAATTTTGCTTGCGATGTGGCTGGAGCTTTTCGGCGTCAAGGACAAAATGCAAAACAGTATCCACGGCTGCATAAAAAGCCATTACACTGTACTGTTTACACGCGAACCGCAGCCACTCACTGACACACTCCTGAACTCGCACCCATGCCTTCACATGCTCTTGCAAGTAGCAAAACATCCATCTTAACTGAGCAAGATAAGCCTGATATCAAAGAACCTCAGACATCATTGCGCGTCTTTTTTCGCTGTGCAACCCATCCTTCTTGCACTTTAATAAAACCAAATGCTTACACATTTATCACGCATTACCAGCCTACTGTCTAGAACTCTAAACACACACAGAGTGGAGATTGATCACCATGAACATTGGGTCTTGGGAAACAAAGGTAATGGAGTGCATATATCTCCTCTCTTGAGATCTCTATAAAAAAAAATACAAGAAACCCCTCTGTGATGCATAGACTCGAAAAACTGTTGCGGTAATCTTTCTGAAATTTGGCATGAAGACTTGAGCTATGATGGCCATAGTTCGTGGCTATGTAAGAGCAAACAATCTGGCCAGAACAAGGAATAATACGCAAAACGAAAAAATAACTGGACTGTCAACTCGAGGGCGAGTTTAGACGACATGTTACGAACGCTGTGCTCGCGTCCGATTCGACGCACGCAGGATAATGGCCACTTTGCGCCCCTTACAGCAAGATTCATACTTGTGCAGCCAGATTTGGTCTCTATACTGGTTTTAGAAAGTTCAATAACGATAGACTACCTAGCTCAGCGATAAAAAAAAAGTATACCAAACTGTAGGCTATTATGTTGCAGCTACTTTATACAAGTGTGTCAGGTCAGAAAAATCTGCTACTGGTAACATGTAATCCAATACAACCTGTTTCATGAACTGGTACGCTAGCATGGTATCAGTGGGCGTGCACCTGTCGGTGCAAACGGCCAGGGCGGAGGAGGTTTCATCTAACCCAACGGCCACATGCTAGGGCACAATGTGACCCTCAGTACTTGAGTCCTTCATATTGGCCCCCGGTAGCGGTGTGGTCATAGGCTTGTTTGCCTAAATCACAGACGAAGAATTGAGCAAACTTCCCGGACGCAGCTTCGAAGCTGGCGGCAGCAGGCCAGTGGTTGATTGATAGGGCAGATGGCAATGTACCGTCACTCTGGCCTGGATATCGTGACACAGAGCATCCACCAGTATTGGTGTTCTTTGGTTTGGGTCTTTCACCCTAGTCAGTTGGGACTGCGAGGCTGTGGAGTAGCCTACAGGCAGCCGGTCAGGCAATATGACTGTCCCTCTGGCATCCTCCTGCACCTGGATACATTTCCAGTCGTCTTGACCCTGTCTTGCCACTTGGATAAGTTGTGTCCAGGCGAGAGAGTGAGTCTGATGTTTGCGCAGCTCTTTCTCACTAAAAACAAATTCTTTGCGCCAGTCTTAACACTCACCTCGTCTTCTTTCATCTTTGTCTCGTCTTCTTTCCTCTCAAAATTCCAACGGCGATGGGCGAGTGCGGTGGCAGCAGGTTTGGATAGACTGGAAGCTGTTAGCACAGACCTACACGTTGGTGGCTGTGGGCTATGGTCGCTTCATCGTCGATTGAAGTGGAGGCGTGGGGAGGCAGCACCCACAGTAGCTGAGCAGCCTTATTTAAGGATAGCACTGCTCACCTCAACTGAGGAAGGGGCTAGAAAAGGTGCCCTAAAGAAAGCCCACTTCACATCACCCTGACTGGTATACCGCGACCAGTGGGGATCCCTTTTTGCGGTCGAAACAAAAAGAAATTCAGCTTACTCAGGCTAGGAGCCTGGAATATACGCACACTACAGGACAACTCAAACAACCCGGAAAGACGCACTGCACTTATTGCCATTGAGCTCAGCAGGTACAACCTGGACATAGTGGCACTCAGTGAGACCAGACTCCCTGATAGTGGCCAACTCAAAGAGCTCAGTGGTGGATACACCTTCTTCTGGAAAGGCAAGGGTGCAGTCGAACCGAGACAGCATGGTGTTGGGTTTGCAATTAAAAATGACCTTGTCAGAAACTTGCAGTCCATGCCAATTGAAATAAATGACAGGCTAATGACACTCAGGATCCCAGTTGGGAAAAGCCAGTCAGCCACCCTCATTAGCGCATATGCGCCCACCATGACAAACCCAGATGAAGCCAAAGACAAGTTCTATTCTGATCTAGAATCTGTCATATGCTCTGTCCCGGCAGCTGATAAGCTGATTCTCTTGGGGGACTTCAATGCTAGGGTTGGCTCAGAAATCTCAGCGTGGCCAAATGTTTTGGGCCCTCATGGAGTTGGTTCATGCAATAACAATGGGTTGCGCTTACTTACTTTGTGCGCTGAATTTGGCCTGTTCATTACCAACACAAATTTTAGTCTCCCCGTGAGAAACAGAACGTCATGGATGCATCCCCGCTCAAAGCATTGGCATCTCATAGACTATGTCATTGTGAGGAAGACTGACAGAAAGGATGTCCTTGTAACAAAGGCGATGTGTGGTGCCGAGTGTGGAACTGACCACAGACTCATTGTTTGCAAGCTCAGACTAACATTGAGGCGCAATGGACGCCCTCAAGGGAAAGCGCCACCTAAACGCCTAAATGTTTCAAAACTCTGCTCAGCTGAGAAACAGAGCGAGCTCTCATCAGAACTCTCCTCAAAATTGGATTGCGTGACTTTTGACCCTGAGAACATTGAACAGAGCTGGACTGACCTAAATACGACTGTACACTCTTGCGCCAGCAGCACAGTTGGTTTTCCTGTCCGCAAGCACCAGGACTGGTTCAATGATAATGATAATGAAATCAAAGTGCTCATCAAAGACAAAAATAGTCTCATCCAAGCTCACTGCAGTGACCCCTCTTCCACAGCAAAAGCTGATGCACTGCGTGCATGTAAGGGTGTACTCCAGAAGAAGCTGAGGAAAATGAAAAATGACTGGCTTGAAGAGCGAGTAAGAGAAACTCAGAAATATGCCGACACAAACAACACTAGAAAGTTCTTTGAGAGCCTCCGAGCTGTGTTTGGACCATCCCGCTCTGGCACTACGCCACTTCTTGCGTCAGATGGTTCAACACGCATTGTTGAATTGAATGCCATAATTCAGCGTTGGGCAGAACATTTCGGAGGTGTGCTAAATCGGCCATCAAATATAAATACTGAGTCCATTGACCGCCTCCCTCAGACTCCTATTAATGCAGCTCTTGCCAAGCCATTCACAGCAAATGAGACCCGAACTGCCACAAATCAGATGTCCTTTAACAAATCACCAGGCGTGGATTCAATTCCTGCTGAGGTGTATGCCTTCGGTGGAGAAAAGCTTATTGAAAGGTTGACCGAGTTGTTCAATCATATGTTGAAAGCAGGGAAGCTGCCACAGGACTTCAAAGATGCTTCAATCATCCATCTGTACAAAAACAAAGGGGACAGCCAAGTCTGTGACAACCATCGGGGAATCTCTCTACTTTCAATTGCTGGCAAAATATTGGCAAGAATGCTTCTGAATCGCCTTCTTGATCACCTCTCGTCAAATGACTTGCTTCCCGAGAGCCAATGTGGCTTTCGTAAAGAGAGGGGAACGGCGGATATGATTTTTGCTGCCAGACAGATTCAGGAAAAATGCATGGAACAAAATAAAGCGCTGTATATCACATTTGTTGACCTCACAAAAGCATTTGACACAGTGTGTCGTGAAGGCCTCTGGAAAATCTTGGCGAAGTTTGGGTGTCCACCCGAATTCATCACAATAGTGCGCCAGTTTCATGATGGCATGCAAGCTGCAGTCAAAAGCAACGGCAGTGTTTCAGAGCCCTTTGCTGTCACAAATGGGGTAAAACAGGGTTGTGTCTTAGCCCCAACTCTGTTCAGCATCATGTTCTCTGCAATGCTACAAGAAGCCTTTAGCTCTCCTCCTCAAGGGGTAAGCATCAAGTACCGAACTGATGGCAGTCTATTCAACCTCAGGAGACTTCAGGCAAAAACCAAAACCAAAAGTACTCAAGTCTGTGACCTACTATTTGCTGATGATTGTGCACTTCTGGCACACGATGAGGATAGCATGCAAAACTGTGTTGATAAGTTCTCTAGTGCCTGTGACAACTTTGGCCTCACAATAAGCACAAAGAAGACGGAAGTGCTCCATCAGCCTACTCCAGACGACAAGTATCCTGTGACCCCAAATATCAAAGTCCATGACAGTCTTCTGAAGGTGTCGGAGAACTTCACCTATCTTGGCAGTACACTGTCTTCCGCGGCTCGTGTTGATACTGAAATTCTCTCAAGAATCAGCAAAGCCAGCTCTGCATTTGGCAGGCTTCGAAAGAGAGTATGGGATGTCGCCGGCATTCGCACAGACACTAAGCTGAAAGTGTACAATGCTGTGGTCCTTCCCACCCTACTCTATGGGGCTGAAACCTGGACAGTGTACCAATCGCATGCCAGAAAGCTAAATCACTTTCATCTGGCCTGCCTTAGAAAGATCCTAAGGATCAAATGGCAGGATAAAATTCCAGGCACTGAGGTCCTCAATCGTGGCAAGGAATTAAGCATCTTCTGCCACCTGAAAAAAATTCAGCTACGTTGGGCAGGACATGTTGTCAGAATGCCCGACTCCAGACTCCCTAAGCAAATCTTCTTCTCTGAGCTCTCCAATGGAACGAGGAATGTTGGGGCCCCAAAGAGACGTTACAAAGACACTCTCAAGCAATCACTGAAGGCCTTTGCCATTGATGTGAGTGAGTGGGAAAAGCTCTCGCTTGATCGTGCAAATTGGAGGGCGGCCCTTTGTCACGAGTGGAGTGAGTGCAATTAAGGGGATTGCTACAGAGCGGGTGTAGAGTAAGAAGGGCTCACGGCAGACAAGTAGGGAAAGACGGGAAAGGAGGAGAGTAAAATTAACGCACGTAGACAAGTAAGTTAAGCGTGCTGTTGTGAGTAGTGGGGGGTCTGAATGAGGCGAAAGCGCTGTATTACTATCACTGCAAGTTAGAAGGTCCTACGGAACGGACGCTAATAAGAGCCCATCGGGCGGACATAAGGGGAGCAGTCGAGAGACCAGTGAGAGAGTTTCCAGTGATGACTGGTGTCGAGGACGGGCCGCAGAGCCACCTCGATGAGCACAGGGGATAGGCCAGCATAGGGCCGGAGGCCACACATAGGCCAGAAGTGAGGCTGTCAGTGCAGGACAGTAGAGGCACATAAAGTCGTGGCAGTCAGGCCACGCACAGGGACGTAGATATGAGCGTGAATGTGATAATGTACTATTGCCATGTTGAGGGGCTAGTGAACTAATAATGTACTATTGAAATGATAATGTCTATTGAATGTGATAATGTGTTATTGCCCTGCTGAGGTGCTAGGGGAATGCTAAGGTGTATGACAATAGGAAGGTGATATTGAGAGACTGCGGTGCCAGTGAATTATTAATGTGCTATTAAGGCCCTGAGGGGAGAGGCTGAGGCCGAAGTGCCTTTAGGAGTAACTACCGGGTTGTGGACCCGAGGAAGAGTGTGTGTGAGAATAAGGCCGTTGTACGGCAGTCAATTGCAATAATATAATGTATGTAATTGCGCTATTATCTGTATAATTATGTTTAATAAATGTGTGAGTCTGATGGGTTGTTCTGTTAAGTGTTAAACTTGTTTGTTCGTGATTGTTGTCCTGTCATAAACTATTACATCTCCCAGTCTGGGATTTGTGACACCCTTACCAGAGGCAGCAAAGCATGGGAAGCTGACAGAGTCCAGCAGGCTATAAAAAAAAAGAGAACGGCGCAAGAAAAGGCCCAGTGGTACTGAACCAACGGAGCACTCTTGTCATTTATGCGGAACGGTCTGCAGGGCAAAAATAGGACTTATCAGTCACATGAGAAGCCATAAGTCATGAAAGAACAGTCTTTCCATTCTGTCCTCTGTGTCCTTTAGTTCTCTTTATTGTCCATGTGTTGAAATTCTCAACAATTTCTGTTCTTTATTCCTCTGGTGTTGTTAAGGTCATCATCATACCTGATGGACGAACTATTATTATTATTACTTTATACAAAGTTGATGGTTCCATTTACAGCAAACTTCAAATCTGTCATTCTGAAATTATATACCCCTCCCGGTGGCCAGATTTATATGCTAAGAGAATTCACGAATTACATTTAACGTCATCGTCTCGTGTGTCCGTTCACACCCACAGGACTTCTCAAATACTTGCCATTTTATTAGCTTGAAGGACAGTTCTGAATCAATGCAAAATTGGGGAGAAAAATGGCTTACGGAAAAATGCCCTCATAATAATCGCTGCGGAAAGCTCTTTGTCAACTGGTGACAAGGTCAGAGTAACCTCCTCAAGCCAGCGCCGCTCCCTTACAAAACAAAAACAAAAAAAAAAAGGACTGCCACGGGGGAGGAATTTGCCTTGAAAACAGAAATAGCGGGTAAATATACGAGGTTCTCTTTTACATGATAGGTTTTACATAATAAATAATGACTGTTTAGACTGAGCAGTCATCTGATATGTGACCTTTTGTGAGTTGTTTTGTACACCGTAACCTTTATGCATGTGGCATCCTAAGCAAAACTAAGGCATTTTACTGAACAAACAGAAACGAATGAGCAATCAACACCCCCCCCCCCACACACACACACAGAGGAGAGAGAGAAAGAGACAGGGAGAGAGAGGGGGGGGGGAGAGAAAGAGAAATAAAGAGAGGGGGAGGGAGTTCCACAGTCTTGCAACCGAACTGGTTGTGGCCGATGGGTGTTAATCTCAGTTGCCCTTTTTAGAAAGCTTTGTGTTCATCTTATTAAAATGTTTTCCAAGAGAACTTGAATCATCAAGCTACAAAACAACGCCGAACGTCCTCATCCAATTTTGTTCTTATTTTTTTCATTGCAATTACATTTTGCCAGAAATATGGAGATGTCCCCTAAGGACACACATGGGACTTTGTTGTGTTGCTGTCGCGTCCCATTTTTTAAAAAATTCTAAGCGATTGAATGGAGATGTGCACATTATGTAACACAGCGCTCATTACGGAGTCAACGGGAACAAGAAACTAGATCAGATATGATCACTTTATTATTTATCCTGTGAGGGAATTCTCTTTCACAGAGCGTTTAAGAGCACCTACGTGGTACACACATTTTAACGCATGATTGCATAAACGTATGATAATTCAGCAACAGACATACTACAATCACGGTAAGAAACCTTGGTAAAATATGGCACACATCTAGCTATAATGGCTTGTTGGGACAAATTGCCGAGGGCAAAAAAACGATCTTCTGTTATCTTTCTCTGTTTGCTTTGATGTGTATTATTTTGTTGCTCCTGGGTAGTCTAGAAACTTGATGAAACAGGGGATGGTTACTGTCATTTAAGATGGCTACAAATTTCTTATCGAAAGCATCTGAGAACAGAGGGTCGTACTAGAAAAATGCGGTGTCCGTCAACTAAGGCCTGACAGCAATACAGCAGCGAGTTGCATGTGTATCTCAGTTGGAAATCAGGAAGGTTACATTTACCGCATCGTAATGATTGTTCCCAAAACCAATTTAAGCCCTCAAATTACAAAACAACATACTGTACGACCTTGACCAGTTTTGGAGACTCCGGCCAATTACACTTGTCCACATGGGGAGATGTTGTTGTCGAGGCAGTCACTGAGGACATTTATGGAGATCGAAGAGTTAACCCTAACGGGAGCGACACATGGGACATGATAACGTAGGGCACGTCGGTGTCCGCAGCCCAAATCGCCTTGTTGTGATCGAATCTTATTCTCTTTTTCCCTCCGGTCCCCCTCTTCTGGTGACGTTCTTATATTCGCCATTCTGAGCCACATTGACCGAGGTGTTCATTATTATATAGGCGGTATCCCTCACCCTTACGCTTCATAACTCTCTCGTCTCGAGTGTTCCAAATTTGAAACATGTCATTAAATTTTATGCCCAGATTCTTACTGTTTATGACAAATACTACATGTATGCATTCTATTATCTAAAATTTTTAAGTGAGTTTCATAAAGAGATTCATATTTAAACAAAAATTATTTTGAACGAAATTAGATTGTCAATATCTTTTTTTTTTTTTTTCAATTATTTAAATTGCAATCAAAAGCAGTGATAAAACAAACTCAATATGAATAAAGTGGAGTAAAATGAAGCAAACAAGTTAGGGTTAATTCCAATTGCTAAAAATTGAAATTCAGTTACTGTGGTAATAAATACTGTGAGGATAAGTTCAGTGTAAAAGTAATTCTAAAAATAAATTTACAAAAAAAAAAAAAAGTTTAAATAGCTAAGATCATTGACAAGCACATAATAATGCTAGCATCGTTGAGGGTTAATGATTTTGTCTGTTTTAACTGTCCTTCAAAATCACGTACAGTATTCTCTATTTTGTTAGTTATTTCCAGCGCCTGTATCAACACCATGAGCATGGCTCAAACTGTTTCAGCTAGCCGACATGGCACACAGTGACCTATTTAATGCATTTAAATTGGGAGGGCTCAATTTCCGACTTCCCTGTCCACCGGCTGTCTCATTCAGCGGCAAGCCTTTTTTTTTTTTTCTTTTTCTTAGGATCATACTAAGAAAAGATAACCGCAGCGCTAGAACTAGATCAACCCGGTTATCTCGAAACAAACAACAGATCTATGACCCGCTTGTCGCCCCAGGATCCAGGCCTAATTTTCTTAACTGGTCTAAAATTTGAATGTCCACGTATTTTGAAGAGGAGAATCCAAAAATCCGGATAACTTAAAAGCAAGTCTCTGGCCAGCACTCCTCAAAGGTGTGTTTCAAAATTCGTAGCAATATCACCAACGGATGGATGAAAATCTCATGCAGTGTTTGTTTTATTTGCCTTAGCAGGAAATTACTGTTCAATGTTGATTTAGTCTAGGTGGAAATAAGAAAAAAACCTTTCATAAGACAATAACACAATTTTTTTTTTCCCCCACCAGGTATGGAACTGCAAAAAGAAACATTTAGTTTTCTGCCCTCTGCAATTTACGGAGGTGAACGTCTGTTCCAAAATGTGTTCGTTTCATGTAGGAAAAAGAATCCAGCTTAGGTATTTGTCTAGCAATTCTAAACAACATGGCAGGGGTAAAACAAAACATGTACCACAGATATCACATACTCTCGGGAGGAATGATTATTATTTACAAATGGGAGCTCCCGTGACACCTGAACTTCACATACTCCCATACATACATACATAAGCTAGTTCTCCCTTCGCCCAAAAAAGGGGGAGAAACAGTGATTACCTCGACCAATTTACTGATACAGCCAAGCTGGCGAAAAGCTGATAAAAGTTGGCCCTGACCATTTGGGAAATGTAGGCCTCATTAAATAGTTGTGTTTTATTTTAATAAAGAGGTGCATATAATACATTTAGAGCATATTAAGTTGCTTTCAGTTGTCGTATCTGCATTTCGCCACTGTTTCCTATGACTGAGGGAAGTCCAAAATTCCAAAAATCGATTTTCATAAATATTCAACCACATTGAAAGCCGCATCGAATGATTTTGGTTACAGACTCCTAAGCCGAAAAATTCATCGAAAAGGAAACCTTTTAAACTTAAACGAAACTTAAACCAGTTGTGCTAAAATAAAACAGTTGTTTGTTTCCCCTGCAAAATAGACAAAATTCGAAAAAACCAAAGTGATTTTCGTATATATTCAACCACATCCAAAGCCGCATCGAATGATCTTGGTCATAGACTCCCAAGCTAAAAATTCATCGAATAGGAAACGTTCATAACTTAACAGTAACTAGCTCACTTGTGCCGAAATAAAACCGCTTTTTGCTTCTAGATTCTCCTGAAAAATGGTCAAAACCTATCACTACAGCGTTAGGGTACAGCGACGATTTATTTAGCTATATTTGATCTGTGTGCAACATTTTGTGCTAAAGCCCCCCCCCCCCCGGCTTCTCATATCAATATTCATTATCACAGGCCTCTTTCCCTTTTCTCTCTATGAGGACCATCAACGGTCCCAACTGCCCCCTCTCTCCTCATTCTGATCTGGCCTTTAGACAGTTCCAAGTTTCCTGGCCAGTCTGAAGATGAATACTATTATTTTCTTCACTTTCCACCGTACAGACTCGAATCTCCCCGCGATTCATTATTGGCTTGTAAAACACTTTGTTAAATTGGAAGATGGGTATATTTTCCCTCAGCATCCTCACACCCTTGTCTGTACTCCCAGATCATCCATGTCTATTCTATTAATAGTGTCTCCCGGGGATGGTTGCATAGATATCTTTCAGCTCCCCATATATATCTCATCTTATTGCCCTTGAAAGAGCTCCTTCATGCAGCATAATCCAGCCCGTCTTGGGGAAAACCCCGTTTCCTATTGTTCCGGATCTCCCCCAGTCTCATTTTCAGGATGCGGATTCAGTGAGCTCCCCGTGTTCTCGTATCTACACACTAGAGATTTCTGTGGTCAGTGCCCTTATTTTCTGCTTGTCTTTATCTCTTTTGGAAAGAGGAGTACTCAGCACTTGGGGAGGAGGGCAAGTGGAGAGAGGGAGTGTGTGTCTGTGTGTGTGCAGTGTGTAGTGTGTATGTGTGGAAAGAAGAGAGAGAGAAAGGAAGAGAGAGAGAGAAAGAGAGAGAGCAGGATAGATAGATAGATAGATAAATAGATAGATAGATAGATAGATAGATAGATAGATAGATAGATAGATAGATAGATAGATAGATAGATAGATAGATAGATAGATAGATAGATAGAAAGATAGATAGATAGATAGATAGATAGATAGATAGATAGATAGATAGATAGATAGATAGATAGATAGATAGATAGATAGATAGATAGATAGATAGATAGATAGATAGATAGATAGATAGATAGATAGATGAACTCTTAATAGAGCAACTTTAAGTATCTTTAAGTATTTGCTCCCCTCACAAAAATATCTTGTTCATAATGAAAAACAGTCTTTCCCATAGTTTTTCTCTATATTATACACCTACAGACAATGAATGAGTTCTCCAGCTGATCGCTATACTTCGTCTATCTTTTACACTATTCTCATACTTCCTTATCAGAAGAGAAGAAGTATTTGCAGCCTTTTCTCATAATCACTGTTCTACTCTATAATTATACCCGTCATCTTCCCTTCTGGACAAGATAATGATTTCTTGATTGACTGTGTTAATTGGTCTTTACTTCACTGTACCTATGGTTCCTTTATACACAGCCTTCGTTCACTGCGGCCATTGCTTCTATGCTTTCTTTATATCCCAAATCCGAAAACATTTTGCAGTTTTTTCTCATACCCACTGTTCTCCTCTATACCTCTCATCTATCTTTCTAGACAAGATAATGATTTCTCGACCGATCGTGTTATTTCGCCCTTGCTTGTGGACTGTTCCTTGTTTCCTTATCCAAAATTTTAACCTGATCCGTAGCCTTTCTCTTAATAAAAATCTGCCTATTAAAACCGAGTATTCCCTAGCTCTCTGGTTCGCCAACTCACAGACTGCACCATCCCGTCTGAGTACTACTCTCTTTCGTTCAGTTGAAGGGGTGTGGTGCGAATTGTTGCATTGTTGACATCGATGATACGCGCCCAAGTCGACGGACAAAATATGACAAGTTGATTCGTCTCGATATCCTGTGTCTCGGGTCACGCTGACAGAGAAGTGATGACCGATCTGGGAACCGCAGGAAATCCAAGTACCGGTATAAAGAATTTCCCACCCTGTAGTAATATGTATTATCTCTCTCTTCCACCCTCTGCTATTATGTATGTATGGTTATGCATGCCTGTGAATATGTGTGTGTGTATAGGTGCGTGTGTGTGTGTGAGAGAGAGAGAGAGAGAGAGAGAGAGAGAGAGTGCTCACGCATCTGTGGTCACCATTCGCACACTTCAGTTTCTTCATTCTTCACAAAATGTGAGGCGTGTGTGTACCCTCAAAGCGAGAAAAACTTAACTGTTTTACCGTATTTTTTTTTCACCCCTTTGAAATGACAAAGTTCTATCTCTTTACTTTCTTGGCCAAACTGAGTTATACACTAAACACTACCTCTACGGACCTTCTTGATTGTGTGTCAAAATATCAAGCGGATTCGGCGCCTAATTCGTAAGTACTGCTAAAAAAACTAACCAAAAAAGTCTATCTGTAAAAGTTATGAGCACATAAATCTTCGATCATCAATTTCTCAAAAGTTGATGGAGGGATTTATAAGCTTGTCATTCTAGGGGGACGTTTTGTCTCCTCTACTGCTCTTGTCCACAGCATCTGTGGCCGTATGCATAATCAATGCGTAGACTAAAGTAAATACGTTGACTGGTGTTAACACAAGAAATTGTATTCATTTCTTGCGTTAACACCAGTTAACGTATTACTTTAGTTTACGCATTGATTATGCATACGGCCACTGCTCCGCTATCTTTACGGACGATGACGCAAAATACTCGTCGCCTCTGTATACTTGTCCGCAGCATCTGTTCCGCCCCCCCCCCCCCTCCTCGCCGCTACAGAGGTAAAGAGAGTTTTGCATAGGTCATTTTTCCGTAAAAATAGCGGAGCGATGCTGTGGACATGACCACTTAGTTAGATCTAACCGCGCACCTATAGATTTTGATCACTCGACAAGTTGGATGAAGACAACATCACTACACTGAGTTTCAATGAGACGCCTCGTACCAGCCAACTGGTTGGATCTCATTGAAACCCAGTGACGTGACGTGACGTCATCATTCAACTAGTCGGCCGATCAGAATCGGCTAGTGCGCACCATGGCTAAGTTTTTATGTTCTTCCTCTGAGTCAAGCCTACTTCATTCGTAGCCAGCATCATACTATAATAGAGCTGGAGGAGAACGTATTAGCACCAAAAACTCCGTAACTAGGTGGCCAAAAATGATTAAATTTTGTGTACTGCCTCAATTTTTTAAAGATAATAATTATACTCGGACACATTAACTTTGGACAAACTTCAGTCTTAGAAATTATTTATTTACGATTTTTAATGTGTGTTTTTTGTTTGTTGTTTGAGCCACAAGAAAAGAGAGACGCATTTTCGTAGGGTAGATTCGAAAACTATGAGGGGAAATTTCGTTCTTCGCCGCTTTTTGCACACTGCTGGACAAAAATTATGACATCTGTACACTGTAAGCCCTATTACTCTTAGTACCAAATCCAAGTGCCGTTATTAATGAGACCTAGCTCTAGATATTATGATTGCGCCTAGTACAAAGAACCTGCAAGATTTATCCTGCTTGGGTCAGCTAGTGTACTTGATTTCTATGACTGTTATGCATGACACAAATGGCCCTGGTATTGAAGAACGTCCTCTCCGGAAAAGAAGGGATTATTGTGATCAGCCTCTTCCACTGCAAGCTGTACATGACATGAGTTTGTTTGTTTGTTTTTTTTTTGTTGGTCTTCTAACTTCCACTTTCTATACTTTGCTGTTGTGCTTTTTGCTAAATCTTCGTTGCTGCTTTGTCCGGGTTCAGTAATGAGGTTAATATAGCATTATTATTCGCGCATTTATGCTGGGGCCAGTTGGCTGCCGTCCAGTGACCTACATTTTCGCAGTCTCAGTTCTGAATATTCCACATCTGTTTTTACTTAAATCTGTCTTGCCGAGGTAAAACCCGGTAACTCCGAATAAAAAAAAAAATGAGATAGATCCAAGAAAGAGACTTGCAGTCATTGAAAATGATGATATAAGTACGTACGCACATCAAGTGTTTTGCGCTAGTGGCGCCTACGTATACGTACTATCCCTAACCACGCCATTATCCTCAACCCTAAATCTGATCGAATCCCTAACCCTGCCCTTTCCCTTTCAACCAAAAGAAAAAAAAAGTAGAAAAACAAAAAGAAAATGCGAAAGAATAATTAATTTAGGCAGTTGTTAAGAGTGTGGAGTATTTCGGGAGGAGCTCTCCTTCTCTGGAGTCACAATAAGCTTTAAAATACGTATCCCTGCCCTCCCCCCCCCCCTCCCCCCAAGTTTGTTATTAACCTCAATACTGAGCCCGTACAAAGCAGAAAGGAAGATTTAGCAAAAAGCACAACAGCAAAGTATAGAAAATCAAGGAATTAACCATCGGCATTTATTATTCTAATGGCCGTACGTGTTTGCAAGGGGGGGGGGGGGAGATAAGGTAGTGGAGGTTAGCGTAAGTTCTTAACATAATATCGGCAACTTTCATTTTGTGTATTTGAAATTAACATGTAGTACCAAGGGTCCTAATTGTGGCTTCCTGATAATCAACGAAGTTTTACTAATGTGTCCAGCTCAACCCACAGATTCAAGAACTTGCTGGAATGTTTTCAGACAGTTTCTAACAGATTTGATAAGTTTCAGTAAAATGCCAGTTGCCAGTCTCCGGTTCCATTCGTGTACCTGGCCAGAACAAACATTTCGGGATTAAAATAGCCACCTTGGGTAAGGGGCCAGAACAACAGCATGCACTCTTCTAGATTATTAGCCTTGTGGTCTGAGTCAGAAAATGAACCAAAGTAGCCAAGAAAATGGGCAATCCCAGCGGATAATTGTCCGAGTCAGCTCTTGGCGTAATTAGAGACAATCACTAACATTCTGTCTGTGACAAACTGACATGTACCACGCGACTGGCCATTTCCCATTGGCTGAAGGCTATATGAAACTTAAGTATAGGACTCTCGAGGTCATCGACCCTACTACAATTACCAGGTATCTTTGTTTTTTCGGGGTTTTTTGTTTCTTTTTTTTGCAGTTTTTAAGTATTTAATAATTTATACATAAATAGTAAGGAAAAAAATAATAAAATTCTCAATTTCATAATTTCATATCATGCACAGTTACGGTCGTATACTCCAGCTGCAGACACGTATTTAGCTATGAAGCTCAAGACTTAAATTATTTGCATGTATACAGACTTTTACAAAGGAAACAGAATGGTACAGCATTGCCCTTTAAGAAGATGAAGGAGATGAAGGAAAGGAAGAAGAAAAAGAAGAAGAACGGGAATGTTGATATAACAGTCAGAGAGAGGGAAAGAGAAGAGCCGAAGCAAGGGTGGATGTATACCCTGGGCAAAATCTGGGTTAAATATTCTTGGCTGGTATAATTCTAAGAAACCACAGAATCCCCTGCAACTGCATAAAATATACATTTCTTCAGACGGAGATACATGAGTGGACCAGGGAATGGCTGGCGCGGATAAACGACGCAACGATTACATACCTAATTTAAGTTGCGCATGTGATTACTGTAGGTCACAAAGAAGGGTTTCATGGCATTGAACCTGGATTCATAGATGACCCGCTCAGACAAAGAGTTAGTTTGTGGGGCGTCTGTACACTACATGGTGTGATTTTCTATTGCATGCCATGTTTTCTGTCCCACGTTCTGAGATTTCTCCTCCTCTTCGCCGTGATTTTAAAAATCACATTTGTTCTGATTTTTCTTTTTCTCTTCATTATGATGTTTAAAAAAAATCATTTTCCTTGACACCGTGGTCTAGAGGCAACGTGCTCGCCTCTCGTGCCGAAGGTACCGGGTTCAAATCATGGCCGGTGCCGGCATGTTGGAATTTGGGGATTTTTCTCATATGCTCCTGTCCCTGATCCTGTGAGAGGTAGGATCGAGCACCTAGTCTTCTCGGATAAGGACGAAAAAATCGGAGGGTCCGTGTGTACATTGCTCACGTTAAAGGTACCTTGGCAGTTGGAAATCGAAAAGAGCAGGCCGAACAGGCCGCTGCCCGGGCAAAATTAAATAAAATTCATCCCTACCACATCGGTTTTAATATGATTTTCCTTATTTCATTATTTCCTTATTTCATTATTTCCTTATTTCATTATTTCCTTATTTCATTATTTCCTTATTTCATTATTTCATATTTGTCCTTGCACAGATTTTGCACTCTTGTCGCCAGCAAGTGGAACGACAAGAATCTCTTGTTCCATGTTGTTTTGCTTGATAAATAAAAATATTCGTAATATTTGAAGTGTCTGAAAGCACCGATACTGTCATTTTAAAGTATAAATATATAAGAATGACATGGTAGATGGGTGGTGTTTAGCCTCAAATGGAAGATTTATCATAAAATTCTAATCGGACGAGGGGAGATAAGGATTAAATTTTGTGTAACGCTAAAGGTGTGCAACCGTTTTCAAAAGAATTAGTTTTAGAATTTTCACATTTGCTTCCCTTGACATGCATATTTCCGTTCCCGTATTCTGAGCTGAAGAGGCGAGAGAGAAAGAGAGAGACAGACAGACAGACAGACAGACAGACAGACAGACACAGACAGACAGACAGACAGACGGACAGACAGAGACAGAGAGAGAGAGATATAAAAATAAAAGAGAGAGAGAGAGAACCAAAAGAGCCCGCTTCACTCCTCATGATGACATGTTTATACACCAGATCTCTGGGAGAGAAACAAAAAGAGAAAAAAAACAATGACAGTGAGGCACTCCAGCAGACAGACAAATGGACAGACCTGATTGTAAAACCAATGAAACGGTAAACCGATTGCCTTTACAGCTGGTTTGATCCCTCATCATTAATGCGATTATAAATTACGCGTATATAAACCCTGATATTATCAATATTATATTTAGTAATATACCCAGCCGGAACCTACAGAAATCCGGTACGGAGGACTAAGGTCAGTCTGCTCATAGGAATGGTAGCGTTCCTCCTTTGTGTCAGTTTGATGTAGGTAATTCGCTCCTGCCGTAATCCTACCAACCTTCAGGAAATTCTGTACGTCGAAATGACGTAAGAATACTGACGGGGTACCACTCTGCTCAAGCAATGACTTTTTTATACTCAAGGCTTGTAAAAGCAACACTACTGTAATTGACACAACTCTGATTTTATTCCAATGTCCCTTAGCATCTTCCGAACGTAACATGGATAAGTTTTCACGAGTCCAAACTCTCTCTCTCTCTCTCTCTCTCTCTCTCTCTCTCTCTCTCTCTCTGTGTGTGTGTGTCTCTCTCTGTCCCTCTCTCTCTCTCTCTCTCTCTCTCTCTCTCTCTCTGTCTCTCTCTCTCTCTCTCTGTCTCTCTCTCTCTCTACAATGTGAACACACCCACCCCACCACCACCCCTATTGCAACCGTAAGACAGAAAAGTAAAATTTATCATCTTAAAGAGAGTCTCTGAAGTATTTGCAGCCTATTTCTATACCGTCTCTGAAATATGCACCGTTCTCCTCTGGACCTTACAATATCCACCCGCAGGCGGGTATTATTTTCTCCAGCCTGTCGTCTCTACGTAAGCAGTTTGCAAAACATGCGGCGAACTGGAACAGAGTGGATTAGATGGAATGAAATGCAGTTAGCTACAGAAGCCGTTGCCGCGACTTAATATTAAACATCACTGCTCTACGATAATGCATAATATGTCAGACTTATGCCAAGCGACAACTGGCGGTTCATTGCATTTCTCAGCAGGGGGGGGGGGGGGGGGGCTATCAGATGACATTAAAGAGCAAGGAATGCTTCAATAGGAAAATGTAATAATCCAATAGAATCACCATGGCATAAGTCACTAAATGACAGGAACAAACAAGTTTTTCTTAATATCTCAAATGTGTCAAAAATGACTTATGCCATTGGAGTGGAGCGGTGACGGTATACAGATTGCTTATCGCCGCACCTTTTTACGAAACATGCAGACAACTGGAACAGAGTGGATTAGTAGGAAATGCAGTTGGCAAAAGAAGACTTTACTGTGACTTAATATTCATGTATTAATATATCTCTCTGACAAAGCTCGTCAGAACTATATTATCTCTGAAAACTGTTTTGAGAGAATTGAGTTCTTACATTTGATTTTAAATATTATAAATATCCAACGGCTTTCAAAAAATATAATATCCACATGACGCAAACTGACAACAAAAACAAAAATTCTCTACGACAACTGCTCCCTGACAAACAAAAAAAGGCAATACGCCTATATCTCAAAATATCGAGTTACTTGAGTTACATCCTTCCAGAGACCTCATTAGTACTGGACTTGTCTTTTTTCCATGCAAAGCCAAACATTGTTCATTCCCTCGCTACTGACTCAGAAAGGAAGTATAATAATCCTCCATAATAACTTTAACATACATCATTGTATTGTGAGGGATAAATCACCGAGGAACTGACAAAGTATTAACTTGAGCCGCGTGACTAATTAACGTCCACGGAATCAGCGTGAGCGTCACTTTGCCGCTATCGAACTGGAACACACTGCAGAATTATACACCTTGGTCAAGGCGGGCTTGATCTGTGAAGAATGGCAGGTGATCGGCAAAGGCCAAGTTCGTGTCTTGCCGCAGTCATGTGGGAAAATATTAATTGTTATACCTGATCATTTCTGGTGTTCCACGTCATCGGAGACGTTGTTTTGATTATAATTAATTATATATTTTTTAAGTGCTACTGTTCTTGGATATTTAATTAAAAGCTCACCTGCTGAGGTAAGTGTGACTTGGTCACGAATATTATTATATTATTATAACAATCTGCTTTTATTTGGTTCTGTTATTTCGAACTGTGTTCACTCTGTTCTGGACACTAAAAATAATAGAGCCATATATACGAAAAGCATTGCTACGCCTTGTTGGCTGCTGATCCTGCCACCTTTATAGCAGGCTTAGCAGTCTCAAAGACATAGCGACTTTTACTGTTGTTCTTGTGTATTTTTTATACGGCCCATAGCATACAATTTAATTCATCGTATTATTTCTTCCTGATTCACGACCTACATCAACAATATACAAGTACTGAATAGAATTAGCAAATTTACAGAGATGAGAAATTGGAACATTCAAACCAGAAAACAACAACAAAAAAGGGGAAAACAGGAAGTAACATGTGGTCCTATTGTCCTTTACCGTGTAGCTTCAGCAGGATGTGTGGTCCCAGATAAAACCTACATTAACTTGACTTGCAAATTTGTGTGGAAGAAAATGGAATATTAGTATACCGATGCTTGGCAAACATGTTTTTATGTCCAAAATAGTCAAATTTAGAAGAAAAAAAAACACGAGTTTGAAATTTGTAATTTTAATGAAAATTCAAAAAATTGCAATAACTTCAACACGGTCGCATGCATAGTTTTATTGGATTATGAAATAAGAGCCACAGTCTTGTTTATCTACAGGCACTTAAGAGCGATGAATGAAATCAAACACACATTCTGGTTGATAACTCTCGATACAGTCAAAAAGAGCAGTAACCAAAATGCGAAAAGCACAACAACAGCAAAGCAAACAAACGACACCCTGACATAATTATGGTAAAGACAATCATGTCATTAGACTGTTGCTTATCCAGTTTTAACAAGCGCCACCGTCACGATACCGGTGGTGATTTATAATTATGTTATGATTCCATGAAACGCTCGGTATTATCAGTCTTTCTTCTGATCGTTTACAAGTTGGATATCTATCTATCTATCTATCTATCTATCTATCTATCTATCTATCTATCTATCTATCTATCTATCTATCTATCTATCTATCTATCTATCTATCTATCTATCTATCTATCTATCTATCTATCATTCTATCTATCTATCATTCTATCTATCTATCTATCTATCTATCTATCTGTCTATCTATCTATCTATCTATCTATCTATCTATCTATCTATCTATCTATCTATCTATCTATCTATCTATCTACGTACCTACCAACCTCCCTACCGTCCAACCTATCTGTCTGTCTACCTGTCTGTTTTTCGATGTTTGTCTGGGTGGATGTGTTTCTTCCTTTCCATCTGTTTGTCTATCTACCTGCCTATCTGTCTATCTATCTGTCTACCCCAGCGCCTCCCACCCGCCCTCCTGTCTGTCTAACTGGCTCTCTACCTAGTCCCATCCATTGGCCTGACCTGTAGGCCTCGTAGTCAATAACTTCCAATAGCATCTCTGATCTGTAATCTGGAAGGCGAGTGTAATGATCTCTATTAATTTACTCTTGCATAAACATTACCGCAGAGAATGTGACTTAGCTAAATCAGCCCTAACGCCTTTCATTATTGAGCAGCCCAGTTAGGGTAAGAGAGTAAACTGTCCGAGAGAGATCACACTGCATGTTCTCAAGTCCTTAAGTATGATCAGTTAAGGTGCAAAGAAATATGTATGAAATTTACCAAGATGTTCATGCGCACATTCACACATCATTAGGTGCCACATTAAAGATCCCGGATGCCGTGTATTTAAACATATTAAAGCTGAATATTCTATAGTCTATGGTAGGCCACACATTCCGCAAAATTAAAAAAACAAAACATCCGTATTTATTATTTTTTGTTTAGCGATAGCAGTAAATTTTTAATCAGTTCCTTAGTATGTTATTACTTCAAGCAATAGTTTAAATAATATTTGAAGCCTATTAATTTGAAAATAATTTTTATTTTCCTTTTAAATATCTTGCTATTTGATTATTGAAAGGCGTGTTACGTGTTTCAGTTTGTTTGGGTTTTTTTTTGGGGGGGGGGGGGGGGGGGGTTCTTTTTTCGTTTGTTTGTGGCTACTCACAGTCTTGTTTGATTTAGTACTTACTTATATGAGATCTCCAGGTGTCACTTTGCAACAAGTTCCCATCCTCCTCTCCAGGCTTTATATGTTATATTATTTCAATACATATGTATAGCTTCGGACCTCCCGAAGTCTGAATCCGGCAGCGTATGGATACCTGCTTGAAATTGACCACGCTGTTTCGTATGCATGTTCACACGACTTACATGTGACCGCTAAGGAACAAGGATAATTATATAATATGAACTTTACCATAGTGTTTCATGTGTACCTTCACACCTGTCTAATGCAGTTTTAAAGAGGAGAGAGAGAGACAGAGAGAACAGAGAAAGGGGAAAACAGAGAGACAGACACAGAGGGGAGAGCGAGGGACGAGAGAGAGAGAGAGAAAAGGGGGAGAAAGAGAACAGAGAAAGGGGAAAATAGACAGACACAGAGGGGAGAGTGAGGGGAGAGAGTGAGAGAGGAGAGGACGAGACAGAAAATAAGGGAGAGAACGAGAGAAACGACGATGGGAAATATAATTCTGGTGGTACGTGGAAGAAAAGTAGAACTGACAGAACAATGATTAAAATCAAATTCCTAATGAAACTGCCAATTGAGTTACTTTCTATTAGTGTAATTTCATATCAACGCCGGTTTCTTTGTTCTTCCTATGCGACAATCGTCATGAGCATACACCAAGAGATCCTATCCTTACTTAGCCGAAGTATGATCAATAATGGGGTAGGCCTTGCTATTGATCCTATGCCTTCCGAATTTCGTGTACAGGAGTGTGCGCCCGGTAAGAAAAACATATGTGGCATTCCTAAATCTGTATCATACGCCAGGCTACTAATTCTCGCCATAGACCTCAACAATACTGGGGTTAAAGACAAAGTCGTATTTCGTCCAAGTGCAAAATACGCTAGATAGGTGGCTCATGAAGACACAAATCCTATCTTAAGCAGTGCAACAGATTTATTCTTGTTCAGCTGAAAAATGATTGGTGAATAGTAAAGTTTTTTTCATCCCTCCTTTCCAGGTAGGCCACAGAATATTAACATTTATTCATTAGTCTGTGATTTTCACCACACAAATTTTCCAGTGTGCACAAATTATTAATATTAAAAAAGAAGGGGAAAAATACGCGAGGTCAGAAAGCGCACACCCCGTCCTGGAGTAACAGAGGTGCACAGGCTGTGATAATATGGGAGTGAAAGTAAACATTTATAGTATTGTTTTGCTACAGTTTTTAAAAACAGCAATTCTTTTACGATGCAATCAAAGAAACGGGCAGGCTTGAGAAAATCCGAATTAAATTTAAATAATCCAGTGACAGGTATATCCTGAGCAAAACCGGGTCTCCCTACAAGGAAATATTTTAGCTATGCCGATAGATAAAATTCAACACTGTCATGTTACCAGGCCATTTGATATTAAAGTTTTAGTATCTGGTAGACGCCAAAGAAAGCCTTATATTACCAACTACAAAATACCAAATTTCTGACCATTAAAAATTTGAACTGTTATCATTTAAGTTTATCGACGGTTATGGATCTCAAAATTTATTTGAAAAACTAAGCTCACCCAAACAATAATGTAATGGGAGGCGTATTTCACGCGAAAGACTATCACAGAAGTTCTTGTAGAAATCCACACTTCCATTTCTATAGTTTTTCCATCAAAATGGTTCATTGGCGCTACAGCCGAATTTTGTCAAATTAAAGACGACAAGCTCAAATCTGATTTGGCTTTCTTGAAAATAGAACCGTGTTGTAAGCCAAAGAGAGAGAGAGAGAGAAAGAGAGAGAGAGAAAGAGAGAGAGAGAAAGAGAGAGAGAGAGAGAGAAAGAGAGAGAGAAAGAGAGAGAATGCCTCAGTCTCAGTGCCACTTCAGCCAGTGCTTCTCCCAATAACCCTATCATATTATCTGTCTACCCATGCGCGCTAAGCAGCAATTCTTTGTGCCCCTGGATAATGCAGAGGAGCAATTTATCGCCAGGTTATTTCGGAACAGATTCAGCGCAGTCTTTTCATTGGAAATCATTGCTACTGTGTAGCTCAACGAAACCTGCGATGCACAGCAGAATCCATTAACTATTTGGCTGCTTGAGGAACATACAATATATGCTTAGCCTATGTAATCTAATAGGGAAGCTAACTTAGCATAGTTCTGACATAATATTATGACTGCCTCAGAGAAATATTGATGTTGAAAAAACCAAGGAGTGTTTCCACTTAGTTTTAGCTTTGTAAAGTGATGGGTTGCCTATTGCGGGAATTGCAACACAGTGTTTCTCAAGTGACTAAACTCACTAAAGATTTGAAGTAGTGTTCTTCTGAACCTTCAGGGGAATATTATGATGAAGGACAAAGGAGTATAATATCGAATTATTCCGAGGGCTATTTGCCATATTGTTGTTTACACATTTTACCGATTTGGAGGTTTTGTCATGAAAGCGGTTCTCTCACTCCAAAAATTATATTATGTTAGTGTCATTCCAATCGGTTAAAAACTTTTCGAGATGTGTGTTTGCGATGTAATGTTGTATGCCTTTTTTTGGCCCTTCTGCAATCCTCATTTTCTCGAAAAGGCAAAAATGCACCATTAAAATATATGGAAACTACCGGGCGGCTCATTCCTACCTATGGGATTTGATAGTATGGCAAACTAATGCCACTCATACTGCTCCTTCTTCACGGATATTACGACATTTTGTAATCTGATAGGCATCAAAACAGCACCTAAGAGAAAGTTAACTGTGCATTAGTGGTCTTGTCCACAGCATCTGCTACGCTATTTTTTATTTTTTTTTAATGAAAAACTCTATTTGCCTCTATAGTGGTGAGGAGCGGAGCGGAACAGATACTGTGGATAGGTATGCAGAGGCAAAGAATTTTTTGTTTTGTTTTTGACACATAGGCATCTTTTTGACGGGGAAAAAATAATAAAATGGCCTCTCACCCGCATTTGAAAAGTTCATCATAAACAAAAGAGGTCTCCAAAGGACAAGAAGAAAAATGAACAACATTTTCTTCAGGCTTCAGATTTACACTCGATTCTGATGTAAACTCCACACCGTCCGGGAAATCGATTCTCTGATTTCAATGGTCAGCACGCAAACCAACAACGGTGCTCTCCCCCGCCGTGTGATACAATCACAGTGATGAACCCACGAGTTTGGGAGATCGCTATTCACTTGAATGTTTCAAGTGTTCATCGGCTACTGCGTTATCTCCGCTGTATTTCGTCATTGTCCAAGCTATTCGTTCGACATGGCTATATTGTAGCTCCTCCTCCAAGTATGATATATACAGCATTCTTCAATAATCTCTACAAGATGTGGGAGTGATTTACTTCTTTCATGGGACTATTTACCATTCTTCAACGTGAACCAATTTCAATGCGAATAAGGGAAAAACAGGCTGCTTTGGGACGACCTGGTGCCACTTGTTGCTTTGCAGTGAAACCTCCTTCAACCTAAAAGCCAAGAATACCGCCAAACGCGTCATAATCACACTGTGGTAGTTTTATTACTATTTTTCCACTACATTACGAATCTCTACCGAAAGTTACTCTGGGTGGCAAATTATAATTGGATGCAGCTATGCGTCATTGTCACTTCCAAGAGTCGCAATACAGCGCTAAAGACTGTCCGTTAGCTTGTACTCTCTGAGGGAAACATTTCTTATGTCATTTTGCTAGGGCATTTACTTACATAATAATCCATAACCGCTGGTTTACATTACAATTGTATCTCAGATTCAAAGAAGGTCTGTGAAACATTGGTGGACTGAAAGGTCATTTCCAGCACTGTTCATAACGAAACAAGGGAGATCTCGGTCCCGGATCAGTGTTCACTGTTCATGTCACGGTCACAACAGGAGGGCGCCACATCATCATCGTGGATGTCTACAGATGCTAGAACTAAGATTATTTTTGATTAACCCTGATTGTGTGAAACTGTTCCAGAGAGCTATCGAAAAGATTCCTGCACTAAGGGGGCTGAAAACTGGGACTTGGAAATCACTTAATTGAATTCATATCAATGCAAAATTGCGCGTTAATTTTACTGATGCGTCGAAACTTTCACCGGCCTATCGGTGATTGAAACTTGTACGGATCAGGTTTATATAAAGTATATATTATAACTCGTTCTGTTTGTATATTTCATACTTCTTTCTAGGTCAGTGGAGAATTCACATGTCCGTGTGACATTATTATTATGTCCAGCCAACTGGGTCAGAATCTCTCTCTCTCTTTCTCTCTCTCTCTCTCTCTCTCTCTCTCTCTCTCTCTCTCTCTCTCTCTCTCTCTCTCTCTCTCTCTCTCTCTCTCTCTCTCTCTCTCTCTCTTCTCCTCGCTCGCTCTCTTTTTGTACTTGAGGCTCTTTGTCGAAAGTCCATATCCAGTGAGACAGCAGATAATTTGTATCAGCTTAAGCATTTAATTTGTATCTGCTGAATTTGAGGCATATAAAAAATAATCTCACCGTTTTTAAGCATTATTAGAAGTGATTTGTTTTTTATTTTCTTGTAGAACACAGAGCTTGGAGTTTGGCATGCTGTACCAATTGTCTACGAAATCTCATTTCGTTTGCTGATAACGCCAGTCGATTTCGTGCTTTGAGCGAAATTTACAGGAGCAGTCGAATTTCAATGCAGGAGAACTGAGGATAGTTGTTGTTGCACGAAAGAGATACACATAGTTCTCGTATCTGAATGTGACCAACGCTGTTGACATTAATTCCTACGTCATGATAATAAGTGAACATTTTGGTGGAATGTGATTATACCTACAGACTCGTTGTCTACTAACAAACATTGCTGCTTGTAATCCAGCCCACATAAAGGGTCCTTCACATCTGTCACACATTGCATCATATGGTTATTCAACAGCATTCAGTGTGGCTCGTACAGTGAGTAAAATTTTCCGTCTATAATCAAATTGATCATATAATTTCATTTACTCTAAAACCACATGCATGTTACATAATTATGCGCATGCCAGTCATGATGTGATGGACACATAATATAATATAATATTTTTTTCACGTGCAGATATCGTTATGTAAATCTAAGGCTTTATTTTCCATTTAAATATCACACACCGATTCTGTTCATACGGGTAAAATTTACAAGGGAAATTTGGAGAATAATTTTCATTCCGAAATTGTCCTACACTCCAAATACTGTTGTGCATCAAGTCTGGTTGGTTGTTAAATCATGTTTGCACGCTAAATGTCAGACATCGATCGCCAGCCCTATCGCAATTTTTTTGAGCTCATCTTCATTTCCCGTCTGCACACATCGGCATTTTTGTGTCATTGAGTTTTTATTACAATTATTTGTCCCCTTAAAACGACAAGGCTCTATCTCCCCTTTTTGGTTGAACTGAGTTACACATTACTCACTACTTCTACAGGCCTTCTCCATTGTGTGTCAAAGTACATGTATCAGGAGGTGTATACTACTACTACAAAGAAAGAAAGTCGAATCACCAAAAGCTATGAGCACATGAAATTTCATTCATCAATTTCTCAGAAGTTGATGGAAGGGAGTTAGAACCTTGTCCTTCTAAGGGGACGTGGTGCATCTCAGTTCTAAAGAGAACAAAAGTAAGAATACAAGAAAAGAGAAGAAAGAAAGAGAGCATTCTCAATGAACATTATTATAGCTCAAATGATGTCATCACGAATCGCCATCTATATAAGTGACATGCCAATGCTGTCACACTAACAGTTCAACTGTCACAACCTATTAATTGACTTGTAACAGAAATCTCGCCTTTTGATTTGTCCATAGTAAGACACCAGCCTTTTCCAGGCGTCCGCCATTGGCTTGTTTTGAGTCCTCTAAAACTGAATACCGTACATGATGTTTGTACATAGTTCACTAAACTGTTGTTTACCTTAGCGGGTATATAAAAATAACACAAAAACCAAACCAAAATACTTTATTACCGGACGGGCAGAAGGACACCCGTCCCTTGAGCAGAGAAATCGATCATAAGGAGTCTGATTTCCTTCGTCCTAAATTAGCGAAAAGACAAAATACCGGCAGGCTTTCCTGGCAAGCGCCTAGATCTATATCACATTTGCGTTGGAGATACAGCGGCGAGGGTCACAGACATACAAGCTTTGTATATCCTCTCCGATCTCGTTTCACATACGAAGATAAATTTACCATTGCATTTTCACTAGAGACCCTGCTTGTTACAGGTTCTTACTCCCTATTATATGGAAGTTATATAGCATTACATTTTGTTAACAACTGGGTTCACTAGAGACCCTTGAAAATCGTCTTTGTGTTAGGTTATAAGTCTCTGTTACATGGGGTTGAAGCATTATAATTATTCTGCTATCAACTGGGCTCACCAGAAGCAAACATTGAAGAGAACAAATTGGCAATTCGTCAACGTCAGCCTCTCTGTTGAATTATTATATAGGTCTTTTACTCATCTGAGGTCTACAATACGGACATCTGTCTCCTGATCTGTGTATTTTACACATATTTGAATATAATATGCATGCATAATGATAATGACCGTCACTGTCTGTCTCTATATTGAAATTGTGAGCGCTTCGAGGTTGACAGTGAGGCAGCCTAATAACGTCCTTCAAAAATTGAATACATGTACTGACAAGCAGAGGGCTAATGACATTGAATGCAGGCAGGATTTTTTATAGCAACTCTGTTCACTGACTAAAGGATACTGTTACCATATGCATCAGCTTTGAAGCATACATACTGCCATCATTTTCTATCACATGACATTTTACGCTTTTTCATGCTGAATGCACTATATTTTTGAATCAATCGAAATTTTGCCTTGTATCACAATGTGGACGTTTTGTTTTTTTTTAAACTTAATTATGGCTCATGGAGGGTGGGTATTGCCCAACTAAATAGCGAGTATGTCATTTAATTGGATAACATGGAATTAAATACACACAGAAAAATAATATATTTGGATGATAAGACTGTTTTCTCGTGTCCATAATACTGTCACTTCATATTTACTGTAGTCAGCTGAAGAAGTCAGTATTTTTGTACATAGACAAATCTCTCAAGCAGTTTTCTTTCCTTGTCCACAGTTTCTACCAGGTAATGTCTAAAAATTGCTTCTTCACCGAGGATGGTCGGCTAACTCAGTTCACGTAAGTACAAGCCTTGTCTCTGTATTATGAAAATCCCCATTAACCATCTAGGACCCAAGGTGCCATTATAAACATGAAACAGTGTATAGGCGGAGAATTTGGATGACCTTCACGCACAGAGCATAATTTTCAGGGCCATGCACTTTTCTTACCTCTTTTAATGTGATTAATTTTGCTACATACGCCCAATGATAAACACCTATGAATCAACTCTGAACCTAAAATTAAAATATTCACGCTTCTGACGTACTTACAGGTATCTGTTTCTTCGTATCTTGGATCCTAGAGAGCTAATTAAAAAAAAAATACAAACGAACAATAATTATTTGGTGTTTGAAGAGGCATGAAATTGGTTACTAGCAAAGGCAAGAGAGAAAATGATTAGTAGTCTTATTCACGGGAGATAATGTTGTCTATAAAAATAGTATTATTCTGATATCAAAATGACAAAACGTGCATATGCACAACTTCCTCGGTGAATGAATGAGACGAGAGATGTATATCTGTGTGAAATGCATTTCTCTAGTGCCTTATTTTAAAAAGGGATCCCACAATGATAATTTGTATGCAAGAAAGTCGAGTAAAGAATTAAAATTTTTACAGTCGGTGTATTGTAACGTGTATATTATGTATCTTTATATGCTTGGCAGTAAATAAGTAATGAAAATGCAAAATGTCTCCAAGCTTTACTGTAGCCTCGCAATACGTTACGCTAGGTTTGCTTGTTGCAGTAACCATGAAATTGGGGGATGGCGCCATTATGGCGGCCATTTTGATTTGGTCTTTCCCCCCTTGCACCTTATGTATTAAATTAACTTTCTTATTAAATATTAACGTATTAAGTGACTGCTACAGATGTCATTAGACCGGCTTATGTTCTTCTATTACATCGAAACCTTGGTGTTAGTGATTTTCATTTCATCAATTGATGCAAATTCTAGACTTTATGTAATTCGGTAAACGATTTGAGATAATTATGCATAATTGCTGCTAAATGATTTAAAGATAAATAAACAAATAATTACACAAACGAAAAATGAAAATGAAATAACATAAAGAAATTTGTTCATGATGTTTTTCCTACTACCCCCTCCCTCCCTGCCCCCCCCCCAAAAAAACAACTCACACTGTTCTCATTCATCCTAGGGTAGCTCTTATCCCTTGCACATCAGAAATGAAAAAGGGAAGAGAAAATTTGAAAATTTAAAAAATAAAACATCTAGAGAGAAAGAAAGAGAGAGAGAGAGGGGGGGGAGAGGGAGGGAGAGAGAGAAGGCGAGAGAGGACGGCAGAAAAAGAGAGAGACACACACACAGAGTGACAAGGCGTGAGAGAGATGGCGACAGAGAGGAAAGAGAGAGAGAGACACACGCACACAGACAGGAAGTGAGAGAGACAGAGAAGAGAGAGAGAGAGACGAGAGAGAGAGAGAAAGAGAAAGACAGAAAGAGAGAGAGAGAGACACAACACAGACAGGGAATAAGAGCCAGAGAGGAAAGCGAGAAAGAGAGAGAGAGGGATCCGCGCACAAACAAAGATTATTCATGTCCACTGCGTAAACATCTTTGGACTGGCTCTCTTTTCCCCGAACACTGAGACTGATTCAATCACGGCCTTGCCTGTATCATATTTTCCATGTGCTTCAGTTGGTAAAAGAATTTTTCTCTCGGCTTCCATTAGTTTTCCATATTTTTCTGCCATGCTGTATTAGGGGAGAAAAAATCAAAGCTAGAGAGGTTGTTTTTTTTTTAGCAAATGCCTGATATGTAAGAGCTAATATTTCGTTACGGTAGCTAAGTGTAGGCGTGTTGCTTACTAAAATAGAAAAGCGAAAACAAATAAAACAGTACTCCATGGTTAGGGCCAGTAGGGCAGTGAGTCAAGCCTGTTTTGACTCATGACTTGGGCTTCCTTTGAATCCACTCTCGAGACAGATTTGTTTCAATCTCACCAGTCCGCGTTGTCAAGATTTAATATAGTGGCCTAAGAGTAAAATTCCTCTATTGAATTAACCCAATTGGTGAATTGTTGTGGCCTTAATTACCGACGTCTATGACGTCAGAAGAGTGAAAAGATGGAGTGACAGGATAGCGGAGATAAACAGAGTAAATAGGATATCGCTGATATTTTTATTAATAGACGAGAACAAGTCAGCAAGAATATATACTAAGGGAGACGGTGGATACTTAGATAAAAGCCACTAGGGCATTAATAAAAGATTAACACCCCGTTTTAGACTTGGGGGTGGGATTATATTTTTCTACGTCACTTGACGGTTAAATTGACAGCCAATGGATGGCCGGCGTATAAATAGCGCCTTCGTGGGAGATAGGAAAGTAGCTGTTCGTCTGGTGGGGACTTCAGTCCAAGCAGAAAACTCCATTGTGTAGGACTTGGTGTGATTCCGCCTGAGCGAATTTACGAAAGGGATGCCTAGATGTAGATCTAGATTGAGAATCTATGGCTATTGATGTTTGCACAATGTGCTGAGCGCTTGTTAATGAATTGTTCTCGACCAATCTGGTTGAGAACGCAATGGTGAGTCTCGTCCCCAAGTAATTGTTGATGAATGAAGCACATGTAGGCTAACTACTAATCCAAGATGATGTGTGCGTGATTATCCTCGAAGAGGAGAGAAGATGTTCCACCAACAATGAGTGTGCGATGAATTGAAGATGAATGGTTAAACTTCAGCTAGAGCTACAACTACATTTAATGTATAAGATATAATTGTGATTTGAATTGTCTGGGTGAGTCTGGGAATTGCCAGCTCATCCTAGGGTTATACATCTAACTGTACCGGCGTCTCCTTGGCGAGCTAGGCCAGCTATGATAACTTAAGTATTGGAGATAGTCTGATGTCTCCAAAGACTATGTCAGGTGTAATACAGTAAACAGTCCAGATCTTGGAAATAGATCTAGTAGAGTAATAGAATTCACTAGGAACCATTATTATTACTTTAGTGGGGGATTTATGAGAATGAAAGGAATTGATTTAAATCTAGTTAGATAGTTAGCTATAATGAAAAGTTAACTGATATTATGGGAAACCTAGATCTAGACTTATAATGAAGTACTATTGATTTTGGATTTTATGATGTTGATTCTCATCCTTATTACATGAATAGATCTAGTTGAAATTGTTAGGGAACTAGCGTAATTAAAGTGTGGCCCTGCTGGCCTGATTGTTGAAAGTTATTCAGTTTGTTTTTTAGTATTTGGCGTGGTCTGGGAGTGAGGGTTAGATTCTAGTTATTAAAAATATGCAATCGAACACACATCCCAATATAACATATTAAAATACCAACACTCCATTCATAACACGCGTAGTCCCCCTCAACTCCCTAGTCCACAAACCGAGGCCAAATACAAAATAATTTTAAGAAATGTTGTAAACGATACTTCCGTTTCAAATTCGTTTAAAAAAAAAAAAATTGTTATTAAGACACCACGCAAAGGGTACGTTAAACACAGACGAACCTTTCGAGGCAGCAGCATATTAAGATTAAGTAACAAGACATAGACCCATTCACGGAAACCGCCGCCATCTTGGATAGGGGGACTCCGCGACTTCCGTTACTACGGCGTTTCTAAAACAGACTAGGCTTCACAAGCATGGAACGACGTGCGATTCAGCTGGCCGGAAGACACAAATGAGACCGAAACAAAGGGCGAGTCCCCCTATCCAAGATGGCGGCGGTTTCCGTGAAATTATCTATTGCACACGCCATCCTCTATAACACAGGGCCACTCCCAGCAACAACAACAACAAACAAAAAGCAAAACAACAGTGGGCGGTAAAAGCAATACATCTCAGGAACTAGAGCCGTAATAAATGAGACAATTCAATTAGTGACACTGAGGGGTTAAACCACCATCTGTCTAGAGGCAGTTACTCATTTCCGAAAGCCACAGGGAGCTTGGAAAACTGTGCCAGACAGTGATCTGCTCTAGAGAGTTATCAAAGCGCATCATTTTGGTAGAGAACATCCGGAATTGTACTGTGTTGTGTGAATCTGTTCAGACTCCCATAGCTGTTGTAAATCCACGTATGCTGCTTTCCATAAATTGACAAAATTGTCTATAAAATCAAACCTGTAGTGTCGCAAAGTCATAATGTGGCGAGAAGATTTTTTGTATTTTGTATTTGTATACTTCTTTAATCCCATTTGGGAAATTTGCCTTTGTGCCATTGCATCCAGTTATAACTAAAGCAGGCACGTCGTCGCCACAGTGCAGCGCCGGTTATATGTAGCAAAGCCTCGCTTAAGAAATAATACAGAAACGATATAATCCCAAAGGAAAGGAAAGACAAATCAATGTTTCTTTTGCCGCATTTTGACTTTGCCATCCCTAAATTATGTAGGCTCGATTTTGACGATTCCACCCAGTGAAGTAAAATAACTGGCAGTGTTTACCCATGAGAGCAATCGTATATGAAAGAGAGCCAAATATATGGTCAGTTTCATTCTGCAGTTATCAGATGCGTCCACCAGTTAAAAGACAAAAGTAATGTTACATTCCACCACCAACAAAACAACAACAACAACGACAACAACAGAACTGTTGTTTTCTCATCCTTTTGGAAATTCCACAAGAAAACCTCATTGACTAGTAAGATATGCAAGATTACGTTGGTTGTAAACAGATGGGGTATAAATTCAACCTTGGCTGCCACGTTGACAAATACGAAAACTGCCAGCAGCGTCGACAATGGAAATAACACCACCATATTCGGCCACGACATCCACGTTAACGTCAATGATAATACTGCTTTATATAGCTCATAGATCCGCCCCGTTTAATCCTCAGAGAATTCCCCTGGCCTGGACGCGTGCTTAATGGCAGCATGGCATCTTAGCAGGCTGTTCATTCTCAGACTTTAATCGCCGCTGGGGGTATTAAAGCGAGAAGACATGAAAGCCGAAGTATAAGGTTTTTCTCACTGAAGAATGTGATAGCGTGAACTTTTCCCTATAAACTAAGTCGTAAACTAAGACAGAGGCTTTCCTTGCACAGGCGTCATGACATCCCTGACATTCCTAATATTTGTCACCTCCACCCCCCCCCCCTCCCCCCAGCCCAGCAGTTCAGGCTTTCAGTGTCAAAAGCCACTAGATTCTCTCCAGATACCGCGCCCCTGTCTTCAAAAATTAATGAAGACGTTACATTAAGTCTTCGACTTTTCTTTTGTCTTCATCTCCTCACAGCTCTCGGCGAGTAAAACTGGTTTAAGCTCTGCCTTTAAGACAAAAAGCGTTCAGGAGATTTGTGGTCAAAAGAAGATAGAAAACTCCAACTCCACATAAAACTGTTTGGAGATCATGGCCATAAGAATTTGTTTACGAACATTTTGCAAGGACATATATGTTCTGTTCTTCCTCCATCACCAGTAGAAAATTCTTGAGTGCAAACTTGCATAACATTGTCTTTAAACATGGGCAGCCAGAATAGAAAAGAAAATCCCATGTATTGTAGTTTGAACTTGGTATAATGATGGATTTTAGTTGTCTAATGCCTTTTACGTCTCTGATATAAATCTCATCCTTGCTTGACAAACATGACTCTTTCATTTGTTTTTCAATCTTCGGAAGATTCTGATCGGCTTTCTGAGGGACCTTTGGGTATTGACGCCATGCATTTCCCATGCGTCATGTGATAAAGAAGCTAATTAAAATAATTAATAAGCTTTGTTTCGAATCCAATCTGATCACGCCATGAAAGTCGCATGTTGTTGCAAAAAGATACATAATGAATAACGATATCTGCCAAACAAACGAAAACCCCATGAGAATAAATGCATCTTCCTGCAGCAACACATACATGTATTATGTAGCAGAGACAAAAAGAAGTACACAAGGGTGACACAGATAATCACCATTATCATCATCATCATAGTATAACGGAGCTAGAGTATGAACCGCAGAACAGCAACAAAAATGTATTTTCGTCGAGAAGAGGTCCAAAAGTGCGATGGAAAGTCCCCGCCTCTTTTTACACATTGAGACAGCTAAATTTGAACAAATGTCACATGATGTCCAAGATAGCAAAGGCAAGACAAAGGGGTGCTAGTTTAGTAATAATTATTATATTATGTTGTAAAAAAAAGAAAAAAAGATTACATGTATCGGAATTATCGGCAATTATCATACACATAATCACGCTCTCACCCACAATTACATAATTAATTTATCTGTTCTCTTTTCCAGGTGTGGCTTGTCACAACGATGCTGTCAGAATGAATGTTGCAGCATAGAATTTAAATTCTACACCCACTGGTATTTCTGGTAAGACACTAGGACTGTCATTATCCTACTTGTTTGCATTTATTATATATCTACCCTTTCGGGAAATAATTAATGATTTCAACAGGTTATGGTCCTGGTATTAAAATGTATGTTTTCAGTTATTTACATTATGTGAACTTGGTGTAGATTCTGGATGTCTTAACCATTGAAGAATGGGCAAAGCGAAAGGCATTTGAAATCCCCAGTTTGTTAAGCAACACCTTTGACGTTCTTCTTTCATACATTATTATGTATGGTGGTGGAAACATCGTAGTGCTCTTCGCGTAGACGTGATGGCTTCGCGGTCTTTGTTCTTCATCTCGGCCTGAAAATAATGTTGAAATTGTAGACAATGAAGAATTGGGAAGAACTTTTGTTGTTTTAGCTCTTTATTTTACCTGGCTCTCTGCTCTACGCATTTACATATCACTTTTCTTGTTTTTTGTTTTTCTTCTTCTTGTTTCTATGTGTTTTTGTGATAGGTTGCCTTGGCAACGGCCTTGCTCGGCCAGCTCTTCTCGACTTTCAACTGCCGAGGTTTCTTTAACGTGCACAACGTGCACACGGGATCTCCGAGATTTTCGTCTTTATCTGAGAAGACTGGTGCTCGATCTGACCTACATTAGGATTAGGGACAGGAATCCCTGCCCCCCAAAAATAACAACAACAACACAAAAACAAACTGCAACATGCCTGCACCGACCTGGGATCGAACCCGGTACCTTCGGCATGAGAGACGAACACCTTGCCTCTAGACCACCGTGTCCCTTACGTCGTAGTTGTTCATGACCTGCATCCTAAAAACAGTTTAAGACAATTAACACCTTGCTTAATGAAGAGTAACTTAACTTATATTCAAAACTAACTTCATTTACAGATGTTAATTGCCTCCTTTGGAATTATGTCACAGAACCCAATGCAAGATACATGTACTTACGGAGATAGAAATAATTTATGATAAAGGAAAATAACTAGTTCTTTCTGTTTCTCATGAGAACAGAATCAGACAGGCTAACTGCGAGACGACAATTGGGCTCGCAGCCCACTGTGTGTTTAGGTCTTTATTTTAGAAGGTTTCGCTGCCCTTGGCATGTACACCTCACTTTTCTTATTTTTATTTTTATTGTTGTGCTAGGGATTCGTTTTTATAGAATTTTGCGCAGGCAGCGGCCTGTTTAGTCTGCTCTCTTCGATTTCCAATTGTCAAAGTATCTTTAACGTGCACACGGGCCCTCCTAATTTTTATTCCTTATCCGAGAAGAGTAGGTGCTCGGTCCTACCTGCCATAGGATCAGGGACTGGAAAATATGAGAAAAATACCAAGCTTCCAACATGCCTGCACCGACCGGGACTCGAACCCAGTACCTTAGGCATGAGGGGTGAACACCTTGCCCCTAGGCCACCGTGTCCCTCAGTAGCGCACTGAGTCTAGTCTGCTTTGCGAGGGTTTTTGACTTAAGATTTGAGAATCCTTTGAATCAATTAGCGAGACAGACTTGTTTCAGTCTCTTAATTGCCTGAGGCCCCGTGTAACTCCATAATCCACATCCCACACTAAGACAAAAAGAAACTCGACTCAGCAGTCTTAACTGTGCTTGCCATTCACCCCTTTAGAATGACAAGGTTCTGTCTCCAATTTTGGGGCTGAACTGCGTTACACACTACACACTACTTCTACACGCCTTCTCCATTGTAAGTCCAAGTCTCAAGCAGATTCGGAGTGTAATTTGTAAGTACTACCAGCAAGAAAAAAAAAAGTCGTGTCTCTAACAGCAATGACCACCTGAAATTTCAAAATCATCAATTTCTCAAAACTTGATGGAAGGAAGCTAGAGCGTTGTCATTCTACAGGGATGATTCGAAGAACGTCCGTCCGTCAGTGTGGTTGTCCGTCTGTCTGTCTGCCTCCATGTGTTTGCAGATCTCATTCCCATTCTGTCCATTCCTTCGTATGATTGTAATTAAATTTGTCGCCTAAGATTTCAAATGACATACCTCTACTTTCAGCATATCCAACTGTTTCAGAACACTCATCACTACATTATATCTCCCCCCCCCCCTCTCCTTGTTCTCCAGGGTGGCAGTGGTAGTGTTGGTGATATTCCTCGTAGCCGCCATCATCTCCGGCTACTGCAGACTCAGGCGCCAGCCACCACCTTACAGGGCACTCAACACAGTGACAGGACTGGGGGCGGCAAATGTTCTTCCTTGGGTCTGGGGCCTTGGTAAGTTTTAACAGAGAGCTGACACTGCACGGGGTTGATTAATTCTGATAGTGAAAGACGATGTATTGTGTACGTGTTATAAATGTATTTAACAAAACCAGAGTTGTGTAAATACACAAAAAGAAAAAACAAATAAGGGAACGTGGACAAAAAGATAATAAGATAAGAAATTACTTTATTATGCTGTAAGTTAAACTCTCTTTCACTGAGGACATACATATCTTAAGTATCATTTCATAAACTCTCTCTCTTTCTCTCAAGTGTCGGGGGGGGGGGGGGGGCAAAAACGATCTTCTGTATCTTTCATGAAAGCAAAAAGAGAAAAACAGCGGAAGTATAATATAACATCATCAAGTACACCACCATTACAAACAAACATGTCAAGGGTAAAAGTAAGAGAAAATGGCATTTTTACACGAAAAAGAACATACTGTATAACTAAATTAACTATCCAAGAAAGATCTAGCCCAGTGTTTCTCAACCTGTTTGTGTCCCCCGCCCCACTTCAATTTTCCAACTAAAAAAAAAAAAAAAACGTGAGCCCCACCATGATCGGACAAAATTAGTAATTTATTATCCCTCGCCCCACGCCCCTAAATCTTGCCACGGCCCATCTTGAGAAACACTGATCTAGAGAGATTTCTTCGAAATGGGTGAAGGATATCTATATATATACATCCCGAGGTTGTATGATAAGTTGGGGCTTAAATTTTGAGAACCAAGGATTAAGTAATTAATGTGTTTTTAAAATATCCTAACCATATTAGGTCTGACAAAGAAAGCTATTCAGGTCTCTGCCAGTCCTGAAAAATATGTGAAAACGTACTTAGGATAGTTTAACAGGCGGTTCTCGAACTAGGAAACCCAGATAACCTACTTGTAGAAAATAGAAACGGAAACCATACAAATGTCAAACGTCCAGACTTTTAAATAAACCTTGACTGGAAAGAATCCAGACAATAGCGCCGGGCACCTTTCCGTCTGCATTGTCGACTCCTTTGATACTGACCTTCACATTGCGAATCCGATACCGGAATGTAGTGCCGGTGTAGCAGGCCAGATTATACCCCCGCCAGACTATACCCGGGGTTAAACTGGCCTAGCCCAGAATATCCCCCGGGGTATATTCTGGGCTAGGCCAGTTTATACCCCGGGGTTTACTTTGGGCTAGGCCAGACTATACCCCCCCCCCCCAGTCCAGATTATACCCCCTACTTTTTTTTAAAAACAAGTCAAGACCGCAGTTTATTTCAACTTTAGTTTGAATTGTCCATTATCACTGTCATCAGATATCATATTGAAGCATACATTTTTGACTCTTGTAAATTATGATACATTTAAAAGGAAATAAACATGCTTAAAAAGCATTGATATACAAAAGGATTGAAAATCCACTGAAACTGATATGATTAAACTTTAACTCTAATTTTTCTTGTGTCCGTTGGTATTATTATTGTTTTGGTTTTTTTATGATTAGTTGTCCATAGGTTAAACATGTATTGTAATCTTTTTGTTTGGCACCACTAACATTATACTTAGTGGCAAGGTATGAACTAATTATAAGACTCATAAGTGTAAAGTTATCTGAATCTTATTTTAATTTTTGAAAATCAGAAATGTGCTTGATATGTCGGAACAATTAGATCTACATACAAAGTTACACTGATGCAGAGAGAAAGGCCAGGAAAGAATACATAGAGAAAAAAACAATGACAACATTTTAACAACTGAACTGGCAGATGGTGCAATTCCATCATCCAGCAGACATTAAATACTTCACACAAAACTAAATACATACTAAAATTGTTTCACATAATGAATTTAACCTGTCCCGATCCACTTGAAACATTACAGAAAGCTAACCAGTAATATACAATAATAACATTAAGAACACCAAATCATCTTATTTACTCTTGAAAATAAAGAGAATATAATCAATATTAGAATCACCATCATCTTGGAATAATACAAAGATAAGAGGGAATATAAAAATGATTAAATAAACTGAGACAGCAGTGCATTGCAGAAAGTAATTACAGTATGTTATGGCGAAAATTCGATGGATCATGTTGCATGAACATGTCTTGTTAGTAAATTCTTTGATAGCGTATTTGTAGAAATGTATACATTTTATGTAGCTCATGGTTTAAGGCACTGGATTAGTTTCACTCACGTTCGTTGGCATGTTGTAGTTGTTTTTGTAGTTGGTTGTCATTGAGTAAAATTTGCACGGTACTGTTTGTTTGGCACTGACATACACTTAGTCCCAATGGATGAAATAATTAACGGACTCATAAAAATGAAGTCATTTTAAATATTTTTTGTGTGTACAAATGCACAGTTGTTAAATCCCTTGGCAAGGGAGGTGTTAAGCTTAGGAAGGTAAAGACGGACAAGGTCTTTTTTTAATATTATTATTATTTCACTCGCGAGTGACATACCCTTATTCACTATAATACATAGGTTCAATCTTTCAAAAGCCTTGCAAACTAATCCAGTGTCTTAAATCGTAATGTACATGAAATGTATATCTTTCTACAAATAACATATCAAAGAATGATACTCACTAACAAGAAATACTGTTAATGTAACATGATCCATTGAATTTTGCCTCAACATGCTATAGATCTAATTACCTTTTACAATGCACTACTTTTGTCTCAGTGGACTTACTCTGTCGGCCTACACAACTGTCAAGGCTATTTCACTAAAGCTTTCTGTCCAGTTTTACTTGAATATTTGAAAAGATTTAACACGTTTTTTTTATATATAGTTGATACACATACATTGCTGCTTATAAATTCTAGAATGATTTGTAGGCATACGCTGCCATTTTTACACTCCCTCTCATATCTTTGCAATTTCCAAGATGATGATGATGATTCTGATATTGATATTTCTCTATATTTTCAAGAGTAAAGAACATGATTTCGTGTTCTTATTGTTATCATTATTACTGGTTAGCATTATGTAATGTTTCAAGTGGATCTGGACAGGTGGAGTTCATCAGTAGCAAACATTTAGTGGCTATTTAGTTTTATGTCTGCTGGATGATGGAATTGCACAGACTGTCAGTTGAATTATCATTATGTTTTTTTTTTTTTTTTTCTGTGTGTTCTTTTCTGGCCTTTTCTCTCTACATCATTGTAACAAAAAATACAGTGCATGCTTTACTCATGGCCAACCAACTATCAAAATAATAATAATAATAATAATAATATCATCAACACACACGAGTGAAATTAATGTTGAAGTCTAATCATGTCAGTTTGAATGGATACTCAACTCTTTTGTATACCAATGCATTTTAATGCATGTTTGTTCCTTCTAAAATGTATCATGATTTACAGGAGTCGAGAATGTATGTATGTACACCAAAGTAAACCAAGGCTGAAATAAACTGTTATTATTATTTTCTCTAAATTGTATTATGACTTGTTAGTGTCAAGAATGTGTTCATGTTTGTATTAATATGATATCTGATGACAGTGATGAAGAACAGGCTGAAATAAACTGTGGTCTTGACTTGTTTTTTTTTAAAAAGTAGGGGGTATAATCTGGACTGGGGGGGTATAGTCTGGCCTAGCCCAAAGTAACCCCGGGGTATAAACTGGCCTAGCCCAGAATATACCTCGGGGTATATTCTGGGCTAGGCCAGTTTAACCCCGGGTATATTCTGGGCGGGGGGTATATTTTGGCCTGTTACACCGGTACCGGTCCTAATGCCGACACTACAACGGCTCTCTATTTTTCCTTCCCTTTATCACTGCCTATTTTATACTTAATGTTTATGGGTAAAATTACATTATCAAGATTTGTCAAGTTTTTAGAGAATTACGAGTACCTCTGCTCCCCCCCCCCCCCCGACATTGCAGTACCTTACTAGTGCCCCACACCAGACGGGAGACAGCCAATTGACTATTGGGTCATTTTGAAAATTTGATTTTGGATTGTTGCACCTTTGCATCATGCAAAATGTTAGGGTCAGACTCGGGGTCGGTATAATTATGGGAGTGTTGGAGTGGTGATGTATCTCCTCGGGTTGTTGTCGGGGTCAGAGACGACACCAGTGTGGGAACCTTTCATCAAAGAGCCATGACGTTTTTGGAGTCGGTGTTGACTCCAACGAGAAGATAGGTGTCTGAGCCTGGAATCGCGATACCGAAAAAGTGTCCAACCCTAGAAACCAAACAATGTTGAGGGGAAATTTTATTCTTATTACACCCTGGCCTTTAAACTACATGTACTGTCGTTTCTCTAAGATGAACACAGAGGCTTCTCTCTCTCTCTCCTTCCTTGTCACACTGTACAAATCTGATCCTTTAGTTTTCTTGTGTTGGAAGTAAATGCAGGTACAAAATAAAACAAGAACATTTGTTGATCGTCGCCAGTGTTCCGAGATCAGTGTGCCCAGAAATCGTAATGTTGTGCACATTTTTTCCCCTGTGACAAAAGTGTGTGTGCACTGAATGCTTGACATGTGCAAATGTAAACTTGAAATTGTTTCAAGGTAATTTTGGCTCAGCATATCTCTCGTGGCGAATAATCTATAGTGACTTGTTTAATATAAGGCAAGTATTGTTGTACTGTCATCTGGCGAATCCTGCTACACAGGTGTCCACAGAAACAGCTCCGATTGATCAATCAGTGAATACGAAACATGAATAAAGTACGCAAAAAGACTGTGAAGCATAAATTGGCTGTTCTCATGCCCCGACACTCTATAAAAGCTAAACTCAAACACACAAACAAAAGCACAGAGTTTATTTTCAATTTATACAATTATTAATTACTAAAACATGTACTGCATTACATGTATTTCAGATTCTATGCACATTTTCCATTGCGAGCCGACTACAATTACACGGGTATGTTCGCTTCGAATACAGAATTGGCAAGATTTATCTAGTTATATTTCAATTTCAAGTAAATCACGTGTGCACCGATTATATTTCAAGTATGTAAAATGTACCTGAAGTAAATTAAATATTCAAAATGACCCTCTTCTTCCCCAAAAAAACAAAGTTGGCACACGTTAGACATAGAATGTTATGATAATAATAGGCTTACCATTTGGCCCACCTTATGCATAGCCTACAAACCTTCGATTTAAATCGACCAGTCTTATTATAACATTCGACTCTCTTTAGTTTTTCTCTGCTTGATGTACATGTACATGTTCGCCCAGGCAGGCTGAAATATTAAAATTATGAACCAAAGATTCAAACTGGTTACTGAATTTAAATTGCTTGTAGCGACGACAAAAGTAGTGACAACAATTATAGGCCTCTACTAGGCGCTACAAGGGATAAAAATAGTCATATTAACAACAAAAAACGACGGCGGCAGCCAGCCAAAACAGAACAACGACAACAACAACAGCAAAAAAGATAAACATAAAAACGACAGCCCCAAATTTTCGTAACCTTAAACAAACACATAGTCCCATAAACCAATGGCATCCTCAGGCCTCTTCACTTAGTTAACTCAAATCCTCGAGAGTGCAATGAGACCCATCGAAGGAAAATTACCCTGTGACCCGGCGTATTGATTTCAGTCAGAATCGTATAGCTTCGTCAGTCACTTTGTCCTTTTTAGGGACATGAGGGTGGAATGAAGTAGTGTCACTTGGACTCACTGTTGAGGAGACCCTAATCCTCTACCGAGACATGACAAAATTGTAGCTTTTAGTGTCAGAAGCCAAGTCTTTCTGGGTTCAACTACATGTAGAAAACGCGTCTTGCCCGGACCCCAGTATACACAGAAATATACGTGTATATCAAAAGAAGTCAGGGAATATTTTCATTACATTATTTTTCAGATAGAGAATAAAATCATCGGGCTAATAATGATTTTATTGTCTATCTGAAAAATAATAATGCAATAATAATGCAGATATGGCTGGGACTCACCACCCGGAGAGAGATACGTGAGCATTCAATTAATATTATCCAGTCATATCCAATTTTGTAACTCTTAGACACCTAAGAACATCAGGTTCAGATGCCAATTTGCGCATTTTGTTTCAACATAAACGTGGCCCGAACAAGCCTTATACTGTTTCTCGGTATTTTTGAACTTGTTGAAATTGCCAGTGTTCAAACAATCTGTTTTCAGGCAGACCACCAACAAAGCAGGATATTGTCATGTATATATACAAATCATCGAACCTGCTAATTAATACAAAAGACTCCATGTTCAAATGCAGGCTGAAGTGAAAAATGAAATAATAAATAAATAAATTAACACATAAATAAACAAACCGCTCTGTGGAATAATATGAACTTCTGAAGTGTGAAATGTTGCGGTCATTAAGCCTGTTTGAAGACGACAACTAAGAACCTGGATGTATAAATGCTATATTAGTAATCTGTGAAATAATACTTCTTTCTCACGCTTATTAAACACAAGGATTTACTAAATGATTGCCCCGTCGTGGATGAACATATTTTGAGATCGTTAAAAATCAAAAAGTCACTTTTAAACAAGCAATTCAAACACGACATGCACAAAATTTTATTAGATCTGTGAAACGTGCCGATAATATCTCTTCACATTTGTATGTATTCACACCGACTAAGATTAATATTAATAGGCCTACATCTTTTTTTCTTTTGGTTTAAATCACGCCAAATGAAAATATTGTTTAATTAATTTATTCATTGTTTACATTAATGACCTGTGGTGTTTTCCAGCCCCCCCCCCCTCTCTCTCTCTTTCTTTCCAACCAATGCCTTTTCAATGTTTATTTCTTTTGCCCCCAGATGAAGAGTCCGCCACGTCCCACTCACAGTCCCCGGACTACCAGCCCGCCCACACACCCGGCCCTCATAGCACATGTAATATAATCATTCCACAAGCTGCTGAGGGAACGGCAGTCATATAATAAGCTACACGTAATTTATATAATGTACATACTATACATGTGTTCATATCCCGTTGTTTTGTGTGTTTTTTTTTTCTTTTCAAATTTGTTCATGTATGTAAAAATAGCAGGAGGAGCATTGCATGTAACTGTCTCAATACGGGCAGTGATAACATTTTGTTACAGAATCTGTAAAAAAAAATTAAGCCACGTCTTTCTGAGATTACTGTAAGTAAAGACAAGGAGGCGCATGCTTGTGATTGGGCGAGGAGGAAAGGTGGATGGGGGGGGGGGGGGGAGGTTCTGCAATATCATGAATATGGATGTTGACAATAATGTTAATATGTTTATGATTTCATTATTTGGTTAAATCGCCATCTCTTCAGACAGGGGAATGCAGAAGTGGTGGGCTCCTGTCCTTCGTTCATGTCCAAATACTTTTTTATGGTAATGAAAACAAACAAACAAACAAAGTGGGTTGGGGGGGGGGGGCTCTAACGGCCTTCTTGATTGGACATTTCTTAAATGGACGCGGCATCGATTTGAAATCTGAAAGCCTTCCTACAGTGTTGCCGCTGCACTGAATGCTGCAAAGACCCTTGGAATATCTGTTGTAACTGTTACATTTTTAAAAAATGATTATAATAGTCATTAAATACGTTGTTGCTGAGTTTTTGCATCATGCTTTCATTCATGAATATTCATGAATACCGGTAATCTAAAAAAAAAAAAAAAGTCCCTCAAGACTGAAGCAGCTTCTCAAAGGTCCCTTTGACTTCTTGACATGGAGTCACTTAACTGCCATAAATCGATTAATGAGTTGTGCAAACATAATTTTTAATCTCCATTGTTTTACTTAAAATTAATGATAATATGCTTTCATCCTTCTTCAACGTATTCATTACACTCACCATCATGTAATCTCTCCCTCTCAAGGTAAAAACTAATCTCTCTTGGCGTCTTCAAAGTGTACGATGACGCGTTCAGAATTGCTCATTAAATTTTATTCTGAATTGTTGCATTAAAATGAGAGATAAGGGGAATACCTCTGTACAGATAAGCTACGGGACAAAGGGTCAGTTTGTTTACATCTAAATGGTAGATCTGCACCATTCACGACACTGACTACTAAGCAGAGCCCAGCAATGCCAAGGAAACGGATTCGGTGCCACTGGTTGACCAGTTATTACTTGGATAAGTATTAGTAAAAGCAACTGCAGTATTTATTTTTAATTTATGTGGTTGCTCATGAATTCAAATTCTTCAACTGCACAACATTCCAATACTTGTATCTTCGATCCCCCAGTAGGACTCAGCCGTGCGGTTGAAAGCTGTGTTTTCATATTGTACAGAAGTGGAAACACTCTTTCTTTATACTGTATCAATTTTTGACGTTTCCGTTTCCTTACACATCAAAACACAGCTTAAGGGTTTCTAAATTTTGAACACAATACAGGTAAGTCTCCTCTCTGCACATTATACCCAAAAACGACTGCTGTGTGGTGCCCAGCTGTACGGAGTCAGTAAGGTTATTGTGCAGTGTGGCACTTTGTGATGTTGACCATTCTGGATCAACATCAAGAGCAGAATTGACCGACAAACCTTTACCGTATTGCAAACACCAGCAGCACATCTTACAGTAACATAATCGATCTTGCCTACTTTCCCACATTGCTTAAACAACGTACTTTTCTCAAACAGCGCCTGCCGTTAGGTATCCAACAGCGCTAGTATGGATTGTTTGGTACCGTATATTGTTCAAGAAACAACGAAATATGTCAATGTCATGGACTTACCAGACGTACATAGTTCTAATCTGGGCACTTTGATAACTTAAAAAAAAAAAAAATCACATATTTAAGACAAAGTAGGCTATTCAGCACTTTCAGCGCCAGTGGAAAGCTGATTCAGTGATTGACCCAGGAACGAAGTCACACTAAACTAAGCTTATAAGAAAATGCTAATCGTAACACCCGTTGTGAGGGCACGATTTTGCAGCTTCCATGTTTCAATTTTGTTTTGCATTTTTTTTTAAACTTGATAACATTGTGGGTTTATCAGTTCCGTGTATCTGCAGCATATAAAATGAGAACAAATTATCACTGCACATATGACCAATCGGACAGCCATTATTATTATGTACATGTACTCCTCTGCAGCATATATATATATATATATATATAAATTAGTATACCGGGAAGAAAATGGACTAAATAATTATTATCACGTTTTAGACCACTTAAAATTGTGTCTTCCGAAACATCAGGATAATTTCACCAATTTCTGTTCCAGTACAGGTTTGGCGCGTGGTATTTTCAAAGGCAGTAACTAATTGAGTACATGTATTATGTCACAACCAAGAAGTCTAGATCATTTTTTGCATTGTGATCTACTGTAAACGTTTGGCCAATATATCCACCACGAAAATGGTGTTTGAATAACCAGACCAAGTTACCAAGGAGGCAAGATTGCAGGTGTTGAAATCACCTTTATAGTTTTGCAATCTCTGCATGAAATTGAAGAATCCAAGCTGTAAACACGACAAATGAAATTTAAAGAAAGAAAAAAAAAACGGGGGCTCCTTTTTTTCAGGTAAATATGCCATATTGAGCATAAAAAATGTTTCAAACAAACATTATGTATCATATGTATCTTGAAGCCTACAGTGTTTTGCAGTAATGTGCATATCAATTATCATGCAATTTGTGTGGTCAACAGGGATTTCCATAGTTGATACATTGTACATGTATTCTGTTTAAAAAAAATTTGTCCAGAACTGCTGAGCTCTTAGAATGCTTTATCAATATAAATTACTCTCATTTACACTCTCATTTACATGGCATTCACTTAAAGTATATTAAATTTACATGCTTAAAATAGAGTCATCGACATTTTTCATTTTTATACATTTGCGTTGTGATGATTTTGTGTAATCATAATCAAGTAAAATGAATTATTCATTCATTCCACCTTACTTTATCACGTCCATCCAACCTCTTCTTATGTGAATCATTGAATGAATATTTTACTTATCTCAGAAGAATCAAGTTTGCTTTGCACTTAGGGTTATAAATACAGTGATCATATTGATGGTATAAACCTGGGATATATATACATGTAATTATAAGGGTTGGATTGTGTTGATATTTTTGTCATTTACTAGTGAATGTTTTGTGAAAACCTTACCTGTACATATTCTTTACTGTTGTCGTCATAATTACAACAAACACAAAATTTAACGCACATTTGTGAGGGAATATGGTGAAATCCGGCTTGAGGTGAAATTTTTACACCTCTTTAAAAAATCAAAATACTGTAAAATATTTCTAAGACCATTTCAAGCAAACATTTTGACCAAATGCAGAATAATGTCTAATCTTTCATTTTAGAAGCAAATCTCAAGTTCTATAGGAAAATGTTTGCCCTTTTATTCTCAGGAATATGGTCTTCCACCTTAAGCCTGATTTTGCCGAATCCATAAATTATATTTCCATATTTGTCTTTTGCTCAACCATGCATAATTATTCTTTGCCTCCCACTATGTCTGATACTGATCATTTGTGTGTTACTGTGAAGATAGGTAAGAATCAGGGATGTGAGTAGCCTTTCAGTAAAAAGCAGGAAAATCTCAAATTATAAGAAATTGTTGCTGCACACGACTGTAGTGAACTAGATCAACCTACACTGGAACAAAGATGATTATTTTTTTCTTTTCTCATACTTGAGGTGAAAATAATCAGAAAAGTACCAATTAAATAAACTGGCAAACTTACATCCCTGAGGAATGTATAACTATATCAAGAACATGTATTTTTGTTGTTATTTTTGCTATGTTGATGACTTTGTTGACTGCTATTTGGGTTTGGTTCTAGTTGTGGGAAAAAAAGTGTTATGGACTGTGTTCAGAAAGTTGTTCTTCATGAATGGTGCCCATGATCCCAAGTCAGTATGTCTATGAAGAATGTATACATGTAAAGGGTTACGAGACACTGTAAGTGTGTCGTTCCTCTAATGCCATTGTAGAATTAAGAAGTGGATGAAGTTGGATCTTAAATAATCCTAACTTAAAGCTATTCTACGATGTACTCACTCCTTCAGCCGGTTGTCCTTCACTTTTCCGCTTCCGTTGTAGTTCTCCTCAGCCAACTTCCGGTGGCCAGATTTCGGCCGATGCGAGCCAAATTATTTTGGCTCTACATCTACCCCCCATCCAATGTAGCACACGGTGAACGCTTATCCTCAGCGATACACCGCGTGCGAAATGATGAAGTTAGACATCGTACCGGCTCGGCCGACGGGTGATACGACCCGACCGAGTGGTAGATGTAAGTGGTTCCACGTTGTTTCCAATAAAGGCTGGCTTGAGGCGGTCTATGGAAATCTTGTTGTGGCGACCTTGAATGTCTAGTAGAAAATATTTCTCATGTTTTTCCAAGATTTTGTACGGACCCTCATATGGCCGTTGAAGAGGACTGCGGTGAGCGTTTTGTCGGACATAGACAAAACCTGTGGAGGACAGGTTGCTTGGAATATAGCTGTTTTGGTGGCCGTGATAAGAGGTTTGACTTGGCCGTACCTTATGCATGGTGTCTTGTAGACGTCTCAAGAAGATGGAATCTGGGACAAAATCTGTTGAGTCCTTTGTCTGAAAAAATTCTCCTGGAAGACGAAGTGTTGTTCCATACACCAACTCAGCTGGAGAGCATCCGGGGTCCACACGCCAGGATGATCGAATGCCCAGAAGAACAATGGGAAGTTGATTGTACCAATCAGATCCAACAACCCGAGCCTTAAGAGACGCCTTCAACTGACGATGCACACGTTCAATCATGCCATTAGCTTGAGGGTGATAGGCAGTTGTGTTATGACTGGCAATCCCTAAAAGCTTGTTAAACTCTTGCCACAAGCGTGAGGTGAATTGAGTACCACGGTCCGTTGTGATGTCTTCCGGAACACCATACTTCGAGACCCAGTGATGGAGGAGAGCCGATGCACATGTTGAGGCTTGAGTGTCTGGTAAAGGAATGGCATCTGGCCATTTAGTGAACCTGTCAATGATTGTCAAGAGGTATGACATACCATGGCTGACTGGCAAGGGGCCAACAATGTCAATGTGGAGACTCCTGAATCGTGCAGCAGGTAACGGGCGTGAAGTGAGGGGCGCCTGTGTGTGCCTATGGATCTTGGAAGCCTGACAGGCGTGACACTCTTTGCACCACTGTCGTATCTGACGCTTCATGTCATGCCATACAAAGCGTTGTGCGATAGACTTCTGAGTTGGCCTCGGTCCTGGGTGAGATAAGCTATGGACACTATCGAATGCTGCCCGAGTCCAGGTCGAAGGGAGAATAGGTCTCGGATTGCCAGTCGATACATCACACAACACTCGGGCATCATCGAATGTGAAACAACGCAGCTCCAAACCAGTGCAGACTGTATCATAATCTGCCATCTCCCCGGAATCCACCTGTGCTTGAGATAAATCGAGGAATGTGCCCCTAGGTAAGCCATCTCTGACTGACTGATCACCATCCGTGAAGATAGCATTGATGCGAGAAAGTGCATCCGCAACAACGTTGAATTTGCCTTTGATGTGACGAATGTCTGACGTGAACTCAGCAATGTAAGACAAATGGCGTGTCTGACGTGGAGATCGGTCTGTCGAAGAATGTAACGCCAGAGTAAGGGGTTTGTGGTCAGTGTAGCATGTGAACGGTCGACCTTCCAAAATATGACGAAAGTGTTTGATAGCACTATATGCTGCCAAAAGTTCCCGATCAAATGCACTGTATTTTGTTTCAGCAGAAGAAAGTTTGCGCGAGAAAAACGCCACAGGCACCCAAAACCGTCCATGAAGCTGTTCCAACTGGGCACCGATTCCCACGTCTGAAGCGTCCACAGTAATGCTGGTAGGAGCGTCGGCACGAGGATGATGAAGTAAGACCGCTCCGCTAAGGGCCTCCTTGGCTGCCTGAAATGCCCTCTCGCAGCGCAGATCCCACTCAATTTTTTTTCCTTTCCCGCTGGCTTGCTCATGAAGGGGAGCTAAAACCTGAGCGATACTGGGCATAAACCTGTGATAGTAGTTGATCATACCGAGAAACCGTTGCAGGCCAGTCCGATCTGTTGGTGGAGAAGATTGACGAAGTGCTTCAACTCTTTCAGGAAGTGGTGCAATACCAGTGGCTGTGATCCGATGTCCAAGAAAGTCAATCTCGGTTACCCCAAACCTGCATTTAGCCTTGTTGATGACCAAACCATTGGCTGACAGAGTCTGGAATAGTTCTTGAAGATGTTGAATGTGCTCATCAAATGAACGACTGGCCACCAAAATATCGTCAATGTAGACAAAGGAACATGGTATATCTCGTAAGACGCCGTCCATGAGGCGTTGAAAACTTTGAGCTGCATTCTTTAATCCAAAGGGCATGCGGAGAAATTCCCATAAACCAAGAGGAGTGATTACTGCTGTCTTGGCAATTGAACTGTTAGCCATGGGAATTTGGTGATAACCTCTGACGAGATCGATCTTAGAGAAGATGGTGCAGCCCGAGAGTTTACTGTTCAGATCGTGGATATGTGGAAGTGGATAACGATCGTCCTCTGTCTGAGTGTTGAGGAGCCGGAAATCTCCACACGGGCGCCATGAACCATCCGACTTGGGGACCATGTGCAGGGGGGACGACCACGGTGACTTTGAACGGCGTAAAATTCCCATCTCCTCCATTTTGAAAAACTCTTCCTTGGCAGCGGCCAGTTTCTGGGGGTCCAAACGACGAGCACGAGCATGAGCTGGAGGGCCATGCGTAACAATATGATGTTCGACGCCGTGTTTGTTGACTGAAGAGTTGAAAAGGGGAACCAAAATCTCAGGGAACTTTCCGAGCAATTCGGAAAAGCTGTTGGGTGGCGAACACGATAAACCTGAGATGGATATGGGGCAGCTGAAGTGCTTGAGGAGTACCGAAGCGTTGTCGGCTGAGATAAGACGTTTCCTGCTTAAATCGATCATCAAACCATGCGTAGTGAAGAAGTCGGCACCTAAAATAGGTCGTGTTACGTCGGCCAAATAGAACAAGTGCTGGTATTCCTGCTTGTGCCCAAGTTGGACGGTTAGAGAACGTTTCCCCCACGTCCGTATTGTAGTGCCGTTTGCTGCGGATAAGGGCTGGGATAAATTTGTTTCGTATCGTATGTCCCGAGGAGCTGGGAAAACCGAAACCTCAGCTCCGGTGTCCACCAAAAACAACTCACCCGAATGCACATCAGGGACAGAAAGCGTGTGTGAACTGGGACCAGCTGATGCCACGCTCAACAGCTGGTTGAGCCGTTTCCCTGAAACCTGGAGCTGTGAGCCTGTGGCTTGGAGAGAAGAGAAGCGAACTTGCAGTTAGGGCGACAATTCCTGGCTTTTGGTCCAAAGGCGGAATGATAGCTGCAGATCCAACTATTGCTGGCAGGCACAGATCTATCTTTGTTGGGTGCATACCGTGAGTGTGAGTTGGCTGCGAACCGTGACCGAGACTGAACGGCATCAACGGATGGAACGGTGGAATCCTGTTGCATGTCAACCTCTGAGCTAACGTTGTTAACAGCCATTGCACCTTGCTGTGTGATGGAAGCTGACCTTGCCTCCCAAATGCTATCTGCTGCCTCAGCCAAAAGCTCTAGATCCGAGATGTTTTGTGCAGCCAAAATTGTTCTGACATCGGGGGGCAGATTTGCTAAAAACAGGGCCCTTTTAAGAGTTTGCGGATCGTTGTTGAGTGCGTTGATTTTGCGAAGAAGTGCAGTTGGACGTCTGTCACCTAGTCCATTGAGATTTAACAATTCCAAATCCTTTTGGGACTGTGTCTTGCCGAAAGTCTTGATCAGCACCCGTTTCAACGTTGCAAACTTGTCAGTGGCTGGAGGATTGAGCAGGGTTGCTTGAATTTCTTCGGCTGTATCGACGTTGAGTGAACTGACAACATAATCGTATTTGGTTTGATCACTCGTTATGCCCTTTGTCCCGAACTGGGCCTCTACTCGTGCGAACCAGACCTCCGGTGACTTTGTCCAGAATTCTGGCAGTTTAAGCGAGACAGCGTTGACTGTATCGAAGGAAGAATCAGAATTCATGATGAGCGGTTCAAAACGGGGTCACCAATGTAGAATTAAGAAGTGGATGAAGTTGGATCTTAAATAATCCTAACTTAAAGCTATTCTGCGATGTACTCACTCCTTCAGCCGGTTGTCCTTCACTTTTCCGCTTCCGTTGTAGTTCTCCTCAGCCAACTTCCGGTGGCCAGATTTCGGCCGATGCGAGCCAAATTATTTTGGCTCTACACCATAATGTCACTCCTTAGAAACATCAAGCATTAAAAAGATTCCATTCATATAGCATGAAATATTCAATAAACATAACTATATTTTTAAAACGACAGCCCAAACAGCTCCTCATCTTTAAACTATATATATTAAAACATATTATCACTTTTTTTCCCCAATTATTTATTAGTGTAAAGGCAGTAAAAGTCATCTTTTAACTTTAAAAGATTAATCCAAATTAAGAGGTTTAGATACAAATGAACAGTTCCAGGTAAAGCTATCAAGATGATATCAGATATTTCATGAAGACTTCAGCTGGTTTTAATACTCTGTTTGTTTGTGTCTCTTCCCCCAGTCCATTCCCTGAATTTTGCTTTCAAACACTCCCATTGATGTTATATTATATACTTCCTATTCATTCAATTTATTTTCGAAGTACAAATGCTGATCGGTGCTGTTTTGGGTGAAAGTAAAAAAAATCATCCTGATCTTAAAAGAACATGTTTCCCCATTGATGTATCACTGACTTTGTACTTTAAATAATCCTTCAACAGACATTAAATGTTGCCTCCCTTATTTATTGTTTTAAAATTCTGCCGTCTGAAGACATTTCAGCAGAGTACGCTAATGCAATTGCAGTGTCAACACACACTCTCAAACACCAACATTTTGCTAAGCTTGAATAAAAAGACAATACAAGAGGGATTCAATCTTTGCTTTATTAGTATGAAAAAAAAAAAAAAGTCAACCTTTCAGCCCTATTTACAGACAATGAATGATGTCTGACAACATGATACAAAACCCCAACCATCAGTGATAGCAGTGAAAACAGTTCAAACACCCTGTGTTGACCATTTTACTGTCCTCTTGGCCTGCATCCTTTCTAACAACTCTTGCTTCATGGAAATCTTGAGAACAACGATGAACTATTGATGGAGATGATGTAATGACTGATGAAGACAAGATACTTGAAAGTTTTCACTATCTCCTCTTCTGGGTGCTGATGTACAGGACTGTGGGAAGTTAAAACAAAGGAACTTACATCACACATGTGTTACAAAAACTCTTTGGAAAGTGTCGGAAAGCATCATATACTGACAAACCCAGCAACACAATTTATAATTTATAAATAATCCATGTATCAAGGAATTGGTGGTCTGAATCTATAAAGGCAAAACATTGCACCGACTTATTTTTAATGAAATAATCATGGTGATATTAAATTCATTCAAACATTCATCATCACTGTTCTGGAATTTCAAATGTTGATGACTATTGCACCCCTTCTGCATGTATGGAGACATACATGTATAACATATGCAATTCTGAGATAAATTCATTCTCAGTATCTCAGTAAATCCTAAGTCCGAACAGCAACATACTGTTTAGGAAGTGAAAACTCTCACTGCTGGCCTTCTGTACAAATTACATGTGGGCAATGTATGTGATTCAAACAATGAGCTTTGATCAACGTTTACAAAATGACTAAATGCAAAGAATGGAAAAAAAAACAAAAAAAACTCCCATACCATTATTTCCTCTGATGAAGGCATCACCATATTTATTCTTCAATTGTCCATTGACGTATTCTTCTGTTTGCTCTAAAGCAATGTTCATGTAGCCATCCAAGCAAGACAGTACCCCTGGAATAAGAAAAAACAGTAGCAAATGGGACATGACACGACAGGATATAATAAGGACAGTGCATGTACATTCTGCAAAAGATGCGGTGTACATGTATTTCTGTGGCACAAATAAGACAGTGTGACTGCGATAAGAACTGAAAAATAAAAATTAAAGGAATATGTCACATGAAGTAAATTTGCTTACACCGCCTTTATACTAGCCAAAGTCCCATTCTCCGAATGGTAATGCAGACAAATTGTGACATAAATCAGGGTAGGTCTAGATGAAGTACCTGGCATTGCCCAGTATAAACCTTCCTCCTCTCTCCCTCTCTCTCCTAACCGCATCTCCCCTCTTGCTTTCCTTTTCCCCCTCCCCATCTATTTCTCTGTCTTAATCCCCCCCTCCTTTGCCCTCCACTCCCCTCCTCACTCTCCCTTAATTCTAACCTTTTCTATCCCCATCTCCTCCTCCCTGTATTCCCTCCCCTCCCTTTCTGTCTCTCCCCCTCCTGTATGTCTTCTTCCCCATCTCCCTCTCCGTCATTCTCCCTGAGCACCCCCCCGCCCCTCTCCTCCCCATGCCTCCTCTCTTCTTTTTGCCACATGTTGACTTCCTCTCTCTCTCTGTGATAGAGTCTATATCACCAGATCAGCTTATATTTCCATACATTTAGGCGACTTGATAAAGCTGTTTCAATTTTTAGAAGATTATTGCCACATGAACTTCTTGAAACAATCTGAACACATTAAATATTTAATTCGACAACCATATTTTTTGTGCGCTACACACCGAATCATGAATGCACCCTACACACACGCTGCCTGATGACCAACGGTAGCTCTAGATCTTGGTCCCTTTAATTATGGCACTTGGATTCAATGCAATAGTAGACTAATAGAACATTATTGTATTGTTACATCACAGTTCCTTGCAAAATACACACATGAATAAAACTGGATTTTTGACCACCAATGTGTAAAGAAAGGCGAAATTTGAATGCATAGGAGTACACAGAAGCAGCATGAGCAGGGGGTAAGTTGAAAAATCTAGGTGTGAAAATCTGTTCCTGAATTTTTCATTTCACTTTACTGTCCTGTTTTTGTATCAGAAGTGTGCTAAATCATTCTGTCAATCCTTTTGCTTTGTTCTGCACTCAATTTCCAACAAATTGACATTATATGGTGCAGACTAGCTCCACCCACAACAAACTTGTGTACGATTTAGAAACTAGAAAGCCATATGCGGAATTTCGTCTGTCGCAAATTTACCTAGGGCCCAACCGTAAAATTCTGCGGGGGAAGTCAATGAGTTAATAGAGGTAGAGGGTGAACATGTATGGATCTGTAACTTCATGACTACGTGACCAAAAATCATGAAACTTGGTGCAGCCAAATTGCTTCAAATCTGAACGCTAAATTATGTGGATCCGTCCATGTCAGGCAAAAATCTGCCCTTAATATTACTTATAATGATGATTTGCTTTCAGCCGCATAAAGGAGATGCATTTTTGACAAGTACTGGTAGAACCGAAAAGTATGATTGCCAGTTTCATTCTCCGCATGGCCCTCTCTTTGTTCAAATAAACAAATTATGAATTCACCATCCAAATTTCATGAAGATATCTCTCAAACTTTTGAGTTAAGATCAAAGTCATATACATGTAATACTATGATGACACATTTCACAGTGTCACAACACAGAAGTATAAAAAAGAAACAATAAAAAACATCGATTTCAACACGCCATTCACTGTTTACGTTTCGCTGAAGGAACAGGAAAGCCAACCTTGTGCATGCGCAAAAGTATACTTCATTGCAACGATTGGCAATGCTACTTTGCTAGCTTTGTAAATAAAGGTTTTAATTCCGAGCCAGGAAATCTGGCTTGGGGTCCGACTTCAGCTGCGGCTTGAACAAGAGAATCCGGCTTAGGGAAGTCAATGATTAATATCATTAGACATCATCTGCCTATATTGAAGGATGACTAAATTTTGTAACCAGTAAGCAACTTTGTAAATTTTAACTGGAACTGATTCATTCTCATTGTTTGAGAATCATAAGTTCTACTATTACAGATGTAACATGTTTTATTGGAGACCTATTTCATTTAACACTAATAACAGGATCCTTATACAATCTTTATCTTTATCATTAATCATTTATCAACAGCCCACTGACATGACCCCTTTACCTCTGTAATCTACTCCAGAATTCAGCTTGACCATCACCGGCCGACCTCTAATTTGATTCAAAAACTCACTTGGTGTCTGTCGCCGACTCATTGTAATAACCTGCAAAATACATTAAAACCAAAAATACATTCAACACCTAGAATTGCCTAGCACCAGCCTTGACCTTGACATAAATTCAGTCAATAATACTACCGACACAAGCTAGTCACTAATGAACCAGCGGCCAGCGCAAACACATCATGTAGTCAAATTCATAATGTTGTTGTACCTAGTGCACACGTTACGGAAGCATAGACTCGTGTAATTTAAACAGCAGCAGACACCTACATGACCCTGCATGGGAGGTATTTTCGAAATAAAGTCATTCCAAAGCAACATACATTAGAACATGACTGCATAAGTGTATTCCATTCATAAAACAACATGGTTTTGGCCTGGCACTGCCGGAAGAGCAAGAGACAGAGAGTAGCCACCAGACACTAGCAAAGTGAGAAATGTGCACTGTGACAGGCTGGAGAAACTCAGGCAAGTTTTGATCTCATAATACTTCAAATTGGGCCATCGCTGAGTACTGACCAAGCCAGTCGTAAAACAACTTGAAAAATGCAAGATTTATTTTACATCTGTACTCAGTAGTGTCAAAATTTACATCCCAAAACAAGCCATATTTATACATTGTTCTTCAAATACAGCATGATTTTTTATCGTAAGTACAATAATCAAATAATGTGTGTAGGTACACAGCAAAAATGTCGTCTTTCCCTGCTTGCCATTACAAAACTGTAAATAAAAGTTATTTTCTTCTACTTTTCACACGGCAAAATTGTTATTCTGACGGCCCTGGTTACAATGCAAGGCAATAAATTATAACAGTACCAATTTGATATAATTCGCCCGCGCAAAGCGCTGCCCACCGCAGGTGTAGTGACCCGTCGCTGACCCTGGTCGCGATGACCCAGTCGAACACAAGGTGGACAAGGTGGTCTAGAGGCAAGGTGCTCGCCTCTCATGCCAAGGGTCCCGGGTTCTGAACCCGGCCGTTGCAGGCATGTTGGAAGTTTGGGATTTTTCTCATATTTTCATGTCCCTGATCCTATTGAGGGGTAGGATCGAGTACCTAGTCTTCTCGGATAAGGACGAAAAAATTCGGAGGGCCCGTGTGCACGTTAAAGATACCTTGGCAGTTGGAAATCGTAAAGAGCAGGCCGAACAGGCCGCTGCCCGGGCAAATTTAAATAAAATTCATCCCTACCACCCACTCCGCCTCATCCCCCCACCACCAAAAAAAAACAAAAAAAAACGCCGACCGGCGCTGCACTGTGGCGACGACGTGCCTGCTCCAGTTGTAACTGGGGTGCAATGGCACAAAGGCAAAATTTCCCAAATGGGATTAAAGAGTTATACAAATACAAATACAAATACAAATTAAACAACCGGCTTTTTGGCACTGTGCTGTCTGAACTTTGTTACACTTTGTAATTTCTCTCAGAAATTACCAAGATCATACATGTATTCTGGTCTCAGTACAATTACAAAGCTCTACACAAGCAGCAGCCTCTGCATGCTGTAAACTAAATTAGTACCTTATTGGCAAACATTTCCAAGTTCAGCAAAGACCTTCAAGAATAAAGCTTTTTTCCTTTTTTTTGGAGGACTTTCGAATGTGTCTCAGGCCGTCAAGGGCAGATTTTCTTTCATAATCCAAAATGTGGGGGTTTATGGATCATAGGGACACAACTTAAGGAGCAGCAGTGCCTGAGGGGTTGCATGGGGCTCTGCTTGATCAGTCAGTCTCCTATATATACGGGTGTTCTATTTTGACATGGCTTGATTAATAACCTTTGGTAGTCCTGCTGCTTTAGTCTGCCATTTTGACATTTTGGCAGATTCTCTACCAGTGGATTCGATCTTCCCGATGCTACAATCTACTCTTAGCAGGGAATCACCGAGTTGTACGTTTACTATCAAAAACATCACTGTGCAGAGGACTAACTCGCTGGGGAAGGGGCTGCACCCTGCAACCCCCGTGCATGGCTGCTCTTAAACTTAAGTTACGTCCTTGTGGGGATCGGTAGGCCCTATACCCCTGCAATAGCATCCACCAGTATTAAATCAGCTATTGAAGCATTAAAAGGCAGACTAAAGCAGTGGGACCACCAATCGCTACTCGTGCCCAACTCTCAAGGCTTGGGTGATTAACTGCAACTGCTAAGTAGGCTACATGAAAAAAAGTGCAATTGACAGGGACAATGACATTAGGCCTACTGGTAAGTGGCATGACACACATCCAGGAGTCTTTTCGTAGGCCTACATTGAAAAGGGGAGGGGAGGGTGGGGGCGAGATGAAGATCTGGGAGGAGTACCTTACTCGAGCGCCACTTTGTCAGATTGTCAGATTGATAAGTAACGACGTGAGGGTCTAGTCAGTTTGTATCATCGAGGCCGTAGGCCGATGTTCGTCTGGGCAGTAGTCAGATTGACATATCAGGGAAAGCCCCCGGGGTAGATCTAGCTAGATCTATGTATCATCTCTTTTAGTTAGTTTCTGGTCTTTGGCGCTCGAGTACGGAACTCCTTCCGAAGATCTAACCAAAATATGGGTATGAGACAAAGAATCAGAATGATTAGACAATCTAGCGTCTAGATCTAGATCTAGATCTAGACTAGATCTAGATCTATTATTTTATTTAGGCCTACCACTATAGACTCTACTGCTATTACTGGCTAGGCTATTTTGGTCCAAAGCACCATAGTGACACACCACTTCTTTTAGCGTTTACCGCCTCGGCCTTTACCATTCCATGGCAAAACAGACTTGTGACTGAACAACATGTAAATAAATTCTGTATACAAACCTGACTATTTTTCAGTGAAGACTCAGTATTTAGCAGTCAAACGCAGTCAGTTAGAATCTACTTTCGAAATTACCAGCCTCGAGAGTAATACCGGATGTGATAATATTACTGCCAGGCTTTCAACACCATGCAAATTATAGCTCAAACTTGACCTCAGTTGTCTTAAGACAAGGAAATTGAAAATTATTACTAGATCTAGATGTATATAGATCTAATATCTATTATTGAACAAATTTAAATATATCATCATGTCGAATGAAGAAAAGTAGAGTACTAGATAAATGGAAATCTAATTTTCAAAAGTTTGATGTTCAATCCATCTTGGCACAATTTCGAAGTGCTTATTCGCAGACGTCTGCTCATTATTAGGAATCATTTTGTTTCCTAAGGATTTTGCAAAACTGATATCGTGGAGAAACTGATTATTACTAGTGTGCTCCAGATTACTTCTTTTATTTAGCCTATTCCTGTTCGTATTATTTATTCCTTTTCATTGAACGGGACAGTTGCTAATTCGAATTAAACATGTAAATCAAATTTTAATCATGTAAATTTGTCATGTTTTGTTTTACATGTATTACTTTTTTGTTTGCATGGAGGTTTAGTTCATTTTTATCAGCTCTATCTGATATTCTCTGTAACTTCACACCGACAAAAAAATCCTAGTCACAATTTTAAACTCTGGAGCAAAGCAACGATGATCGCCGGGGGGGGGGGGGCAGAAAAAGAAAGTAACAACAATGACAACAAACAAAAAAAAGTCAGGTCTTGCGGAGATTCGAACTCCCCTTACCAACTCGGCAGGTGAGTTTACTTAGCATGCCACCGGGGAACCTGAATACTAAGCAGGGTCTCTCTAGTGCTACCGAGGACACGATAACCGATAGGCCTAAGTATTGCTAAAAAAAAGACAACCTGGTGCATCATTACCATAAGAAACACCATGCGTTAGCTACTCCGAATCGAGCCATCTTACCGAGTGAAGAGCCTATAATTATTCAACGAAACAAGCCAGAATTGTATTCTAAAGGAGTTCTTTCTAAATGAAATCACAAAACCAAAACTCCATCTGCGACTTAGTCGCAGACGTGAGACCAAGAAGACCAAGAAGGGATCGGTTTTCAGAAGAAATTGCCACTTTGCCACAGGGTTGGGGCCCCTACTAACACCCTATACATCACTGCCCTGGGGATGGCAGGGTCCTGTCCAAGCAGATCTACAGCTGGATGGGCACTCGCCAACCTCGGCCTGCGATCTGCTATCCCAACAGAATTAACCACATCCTCCTTTAGTTTTCTAACCAACACAAGGCCGCCAGGCGGCCCAATATGGAATAAGACCTCCCCTCCCCAGTACAAAAAGACTCCCCACACCCCAACACCTCTTTCTCCCCAACCCACTTCTGCTATCCACCCCCAACCCGCTTCCCCACCCAGCGCCATCGGCACACCATGGCCCTTTCAGAACTACGTACTAGAATAAATACACTCCTACACTCCCAGCGTCATCGGCACACCTCCATGGCCACCCCCCCCCCTTTTTTTGTATTGGAACACCACCATGGCCACCCCAATAAAAATACCTAGTCTCTGCCCAACTAGCAAATTTCTCTCCCCTGGCGAAAAATTCCAAAAAATCTGACGCACAAATCCAAGAAGTTGGCTGGAAAATTCTGAGAAGTCCGAGGGGTTGGTCGAAAAATTCCGACTTGATGCACAAGTCCAACAAATTGGCATAAAAATTCTTACAAGTCTGACTCACAAGTCCGATAAGTTCACCAAAAAATTCTGACAAGAGTAACGGACAAGTCCAACAACTTGGGGGGAAAATCCAACAAATCCGAATTTGAAGTCGAATAAGTTGGCCAAAAAATTACAAGTCTTTCGCACTAGTCCCATAAGTTGGCCAAAAAATCCAACAAGTCGGGCGTCTAAATCCAACAAGTTGGGTGAAAAATTTTGAAACAGTCTGATGTATAAATCTGACAAGTTGGCAAAAAAATTGAGACAAGTCTGGCGCACAAATCCAGCAAGCGGGCCAAAAACTTGTGACATAGTCTGCCACACAAGTCTGACAAGATGGCTGAAAAATTTATATAAGTCTGACACACAAGTCAGACAAGTTGGCCAAAAGATTTTGACAAGTCCAACAGGTTGACAAAAAAATTCCGACAAGTGTGACGCACAGTCCAACAAGTTGACAAAAAAATTGCGGCAAGTCTGACGAGTTGGGCTGAAAATTTTCACAATTCTGATAAGGGTCCCTAAAATTTCCGACAAGTGTGACACAAAAGCCCAACAAGTTGACCAAAAAATCCGACAAGTCCAGCGGGCCAGTCCAACAAGTTAGCCAAAAAATTATGACAAGACACATGAACAAGTCCGATGAGTTGTCTAAAAAATCTGACAAGACTGACGCACAAGAAATACAAGTTCGCTAAAAAATTAGACACGTCTGACGCACAAGTCGAAGAAGTTGGCCAAAAATTTCTGACAACTCCGACAAGTTGGCTTGGCCACAAAATCTGACAAGTCTGATGCACAAGTCCGAAGAGTTGGCCGGAAAATTCCAACAAGTCTGATGCACAAATCCGAAGAGTTGGCCAAAAAATCTGACAAGACTGATAGACAAATAAAACTAGTTGGACAAAAAATCTGAGAAGAGTGATGCACAAGTACAACAAGTTGGCTAAAAAATTTTGAGAAGTCTGACGAACAAGTCTGAGATGTTAGCTAAAAATTTCTGACAAGACCAACGCACAAGTCTGACAAGTTGGCTAAAAAATTCCAACAAATCTGATACACAAGTCTGACAAATTGGGCCCAAAATTTTGACAAGTCTGGTAAGGTTGCCAAAAATTTCCGACAAGTGCGATGCACAGGAAGTTTTCTGGAATATCCGACAAGTTCGGCATGCAAATCCAACAAGTTGGCATAAAAAATTATGACAAGGCTGACGAACAAGTCCAAGAAGTTGGCCGAGAATTTCTGACAAATCCAACAAGTTGACCGAAAAATTACAACAAGTCTGACACACATATCCAACAAGTTGGCCAAAAATCCAACAAGTCCGACGTTCAATTCCAACAAGGTTGGTGAAAAATTGTGAAATAGTTTGATGCATAAGTCCGACAAGTTGGCAAAAAAATTCCGGCAAGTCTGGCACACAAATCTAACAAGTTGGCCAAAGACTTGTCACATAGTCTGTCGTACAAATCTGACAAGACGGCTGAACAATTTATTCAAGTCTGACTCATAAGTCCGACAAGTTGGCCAAAAAATTTTGACAAGTGCAACAAGTTGGCCGAAAAATTCCGACAAGTGTGACGCGTAAGTCCAACAAGTTGGCCGAAAAATCAGACAAGTCCGGTGTTCCAGTCCAAAAAGTTGGCCAAAAAATTACGACAAGACTGACGAACAAGTCCGACGATTTGGCTAAAAATCTGACAAGACTGACGCACAAGCAAGACAAGTTGGCCAAAAAATCAAACCAGGCTGATGCACAAGTTTAAGAAGTGGGCCAAAAATTTCTGGCAAGTCCGACAAGTTGGCTTGGCCAAATAATCTGACAAGTCTGACACGTAAGTCCGACAAGTTGGCCGGAAAATTCCGACAAGTCTGACGCACCAAATTTTGAGAAATCTAATGTACAAGTCCGAGATGTTGGTCGAAAAATTCTGACAAGTCCAACAAGTTGGAAAAAAAAATTCCAACAGGTCAGTTGGACAAGTCCGACAAGTTGGGCAGAAAAATTCCGACTAGTGTGACGCTCAAGTCCAACAAGTTGGCCAAAAAATTCCAACAAGACTCACAAACAAGTTCGATGAGTTGGCCAAAAAATCTGACAAGAATGGCAAACAAGCAAGACAAGTTGGCCACAAAATTTTGAGAAGTCTGACGCACGAGTCCGAGATGTTGGTCAAAAAGTTCTGACGAGTCTGTCAAGTTGGCTGAAAAATTACGACAAGTGCGATGCACAAATCCGACGAGTTGGCCAAAAAAATCTGACAAGTCTGACACACAAGTGCGACAAGTTGGTTGAAAAATTTTGACAAGTCTGATGCACAAGTCCGACAAATTGCCTAAAAAACTTTCGTCATGTCCGACAAGTTGGTAAAAAAATATCTGCTGTCAAGATTCAACAAGTCCACTGGACAAGTCTGACAAGTATGATCAATCATCCAAATAGGTTCGACAAGTCCGACAAGTACGACAAATCCAATAAGTCATCTGCACAAGTCCGACAAATTCTCTGCACAGGTTCGACAGTTCGACAAGTCCACTGCACAAACCCCATAATTTTGACTTGTCTGACATGCCGGCTGCACAGTTATGGCTAATCTGACAAGTCCGCCGCATGTCCAACAAAGTTCGCCAAAGAATTCTGCAAACTCCAACATATCTGATAAGTCCTCTGCGGATGTCTGTCAAGTCCAACAAATCAGCAGCACAAGTCCAACTCTTCTACCGCATAAGTCTGACAAGCACAAGTCTGAGGAGGCTGACAATGCAGAACAAGTTAGACAAGTTCACTGCAGAAGTCCAACAAGTCCAAGAAGTCTACTGCACAGGTTTGAAAAGTACGGCTAGTCTGCCGGACAAGTCTGCCGCACAAGTCCGACAATTCCAGGGCACAAATCTGACAAGTCCAACAAATCTGAAAAATCTGACATTTTCAGCAATCTCGACAAGTTCAACAAGTCCATGGCCCAGGTTTGACAAGTTCAGCATGTCCGCTGCAAAGGGTCGACAAGTCTGAGGAATCCAACAAATCAGCCGCACAAATCCAACAAGTCTGCGAAAGAAGTCTAACAAGTCCACCGCACAAGTCTACCACAAAAGACCAGGAAGTCTGACAAGTGCACTGCACAAGTCTGACCAGACTGAAAAATCTGCCACACAAATCCAACAGGTTTGCTGTACAAGTACGACAACACCGACAAGTCAACAAGTCCGTTGCACAAGCCAGACAAGTGTGACAAGCCTTTGTAAAACTTTGTTTCCATGAAAGAAGTGGTTTGAACATGACATCGACGTTATATATTATGATTAAGGGTGTATAAGATTTTTAGTGTTAAAGATGGTGAGGTATGGCAAATGCGACAAGTTTTTCCCTTTTTTTGTAAAATTTTATTTCCATGAGATAGGCAGTTTGGCCATGACACCGGCGATGAATATCAATATTTATAAGTTATGGGATTTTTAATGGTAAAGGTGGTGAGGTCATATCTTTGGTAATGGATGTGGTATCGAATTTCGAATTCTAAATAGGGACTTTCTAGTATTTTCAGACATGAAACTATTATGAAATCATTTTAATGTATTGTTAGACCAGTTTTATTTTATTCAAACTTGTAAATCAGATGTAGAAAAATCCTAATGTAAAAGCAAGTGAAAAGTTTCACATGTTCGAGAAAGTAAAAGATAGTATGCAATCCCTTGTGACATTCACTTTAAGGAGAATATATAATGGTATCGATTCCCACTTCTGCTCCCGGTTTGTAGATAAAAGTCAAGAAGACGTCAAGGGCAAAGGGAGGTAATCATGTGTGCAGTTTACACTTTTTGCAAAAAAGAATAATTATTGCCCTATTTCCAATAGAAGGCCTGTATCTTTAGCTTATGGTGTTAATCGAACCTATTTAAGTGAGAGCCATGTATTTTAAATAAGTTTTGTAAAGAAATGGATTTAATATCTGAGTTTATGCATAATGAGGTCAAACCCATAACAGCAGACAATGTATGGATTCTGTGTCATATAAGAAAACCCAAATTTATTTATAGTATAGAACAACCACTTTGGGGAAACCTGGGTGGTCACTGGCTCCTGCTTCCATGTAGCGTCGAGGTCGGCGGTCGACCAAGGTACTCGCACGGCTAGTCATGCCCAACCAGTCTGTAAAGCTTAGGGTCTGGCGAGTTTCCTCCCTTAAGGCGCTTCTGAGGGACTGAGAGTTGGGGTGGAGTTTGGTCGGGGGTAGGCCGGACAAAACATACGGATTAGAACCTACTTCCTTAGATCTTAAGGGGCAACTGGTACTATAGTATTAGACTTAGGATCGTCCATGTCATGGGAAAAGTGCTCTCGCAACCACATAGTCACACGGCACATCTGTGCTAGGTAGGGTAGTGTGTGCTGGAGTCCCCGTGCCACTATTTTTTGTTTGTTTTGATTCACTTATCTTAATTTTTAAGTGAATTCTTTTTCAGGCTTTGAAGCGACCTACTGTGTAATGTAGTGTTACTTCTACTTTTGAATTTCTGGTGCAACAAAATGGATGTCGACTCCCGTCTTAAAACACGAGAGAGTGTTGTGACTGGTGAAGCCCTTGCTTTTCTGGGTTTCATCCATGTGCATAGATAGATAGACAGAGACAGTCGGAGAGAGAGAGGGAGGGGGGGTTAAAGAATGAAATCAGGAAGAAAAAGAAAAAGGGAATGAAGGAGGAGATACCAAGGGAAAAATGGGTGGGGATGAGGAAAGAGGTGGAATTTACACATTTAAATACAAATCAAGAGTAATACATTGTAGAAACAACAACAACCACAAAAGATCCACGAAAGCACAATCATTAGAGATAGCAAAAAAAAAAAAGGTTTTATTGTATTTGTTTTGGTGTGTTGAACCTTGAACCTAGGCGTTGTCCCTCCACTGCAGGATGTAGCCCTCTGACAATGCCTTCCATTTGCTTCGATCTTGCGCACTCCTTGTCCAGGTCGCACCCTCTGTTCTTGTGATGTCGTCTCTCCATCGTCCTACTGGCCGTCCTCGTGATCTTCTCCCCGTCCTCGGTCTCCACTCTGTGCATCTTTTTGTCCATCTGTTATCTTGTGTCCTGGCTAGGTGTCCTGCCCATCTCCATTTTAATCTGAAAGCCATTTTCACCAAGTCCGTAACATTTGTTTGTTTTCGTATTTCCGTGTGTGGTACTTTGTCTTGTAGCTTTATGTTTAGCATTTTTCTTTCCATTGCTCTTTGGGTGGTTCTTAGTTTCGTGGTGATCTGTCTTGACATGGTCCATGTCTGGCATCCATATGTGATCGTGGGGATTACGCATTGGTTGAACACTTTTCTCTTGAGGGATATTGGTATGTCTTTATTTTGGAAAATTTCTCTGTACCTTGCAAAGCAGCTCCATCCTGCTCTTACTCTTGCACTCACTTCACAGCTTGTTTGATTTTCCATTTGAATTGTTTGGCCAAGGTATTTGTATTGGTTTACTCTTTCAATTACTTTATTTTCCACTTTTATATCTTCATCTGTTTCATAATTTGTCATATATTTCGTTTTGTCTTTGTGTATCTTCAGTCCGATCTTTTTACTGTGTTTGTTTAGTATGTTCAGGTTCTTCTCCATTTGCTTTGTGTCTCCCGTGCACAGCGCCACATCGTCTGCGAACCTAAGGTCTTTCAGCTGTTCTCCATCAATATTTATTCCAAGTTCCAGACCTGATGATTTGAAGATTTCTTCTATTGCTGCTGTAAATAGTTCAGGTGATATTGGATCTCCCTGTCTCACTCCTCTTTCTACGTTGAATGTTTCTGACACGTGGTTGTCTATGTGTACTCTGGCTTTGGCGTCTTTGTATATGTTTTCCAGCAATTTCACATAAGTCTCTTGCATATTGATTTTTCTTAGAGCTTCGGTGATGGCAAAATGTTCAATAGAGTCGAAGGCTTTCTCATAATCGATGAAACCTACACACAGTTTTATGTTATATTCTTGACATTTCTCGATTGTTTGTCTGGTGTTTGTCACCGATTGTTTGGTGTGTTACTTTTTTAAAATTAACAACGAAGTGGTTATTCGCAGATATCTGCGAATAAGATCCTGATCTTATTCGCAGATGGGGTTTTCTTGGTTTCGTGGTATCTACTAATGCTATGGAAAAGTTCCTCCAGCCTACTGTGGTCTGCCATGGCACAATGTCTAGAGTCCGCGGTTGTCAGTCGGAGACTATGGGTTCAAACTGTCTTGGGTTCAATCCAACGTCGGAGATTTTTCTTTTTTAAACCTAGTACTGCTCATTATTAGGAATCATTTTGTTCCTAAGGATTTTGCAAAACTGATGTCGTGGAGAAATTGATCATTACTAGTGTGCTCCAGATTACTTCTTTTCTTTCTTCCTGTTCATTTTATTTATTCCTTTTCATTAAACGGGACAGTTGTTAATTAGAAATAAACATGTAAATCAAATTTTAAACATGATTTCTTTTAGTTGGTGTGAAATGAAAATTTTGTCTCTCTCTGTCGTGACTTAGAGCTATCCTGTTACTGAAAATATATTTTGCGGGTCTACTGCTTCAGCTGTTCGTCATGTTTTGTTTTACATGTATTACTTTTTTGTTTGCATGGAAATTTAGTTCATTTTTATCTGCTCTCTCTGACTTTCTCTGTGATTTCACACCCGACAAAAAGATCCTAGTCACAATTTTATACTCTGGAGCAAAGCAACGATGATCAGAGGGCGGAAAAGCAGAAAAAAAGTGACAACAAAAAAAGTCAGGTCTTGTGGAGATTCGAACCTCCTTTACCAACTGGGTAGATGAGTTTACTTAGCATGCCGCCGGGAAACATGAGTAAAAGCGTTACTGAGCCGAGCCTCTGTTACCAAGGACACAATAACCGATGTAAGTATCTCTAAAAAAAAGAAGACAATCTCGTAAGAAACACCATGCGTTAGCTACTCCGAATCGAGCCATCTTACCGAGCAAAGAGGCTAAATTTATTCAATAAAACAAGCCAGAATTGTGATCTAAAGGAGCTCTTTCTAAATAAAATCACAAACCCAAAATCCATCTGCGAATAAGATTCGCAGACGTCTGCGAATAAGAGTGATAATGAGGTGGTAAATTACACAGTTCAAACATTAATTGAAAATCATAGAATCATAGCCAATCCTCAAGTTTGCATTTGAAAATCATTACAAGTTTCACAATTAAATGAAACTAAAAATAAATTTTATTATCACCCTTGACATCAAGTTGAGTCTGATAACATGGTCAATCGCATTCCTAATTTTTAAACTCGCGAAGTGAACATGTCGGCCCTTGTCATTTGCGTGCCTTAGAAAAGTTATCATTAAAAATAGAGCAGGAAAATGCCGCTGATCGTGAAAGATTACTCATGGGAAGAAACAGACAAAGCTGCATGGATTACTGTACCACTAAAGGGCGTCAAGTCAAATAAAGTTGATGTGTTTTCATCTGACGAATATTTGAAGGTAAGTTAAGAGTAGCTGTAAAACACAAAGCCAAAGCGTTGTCAATGTAAACAGTGTTAGTAAAATCTAGATCTAGAGTCTAGATCTAGATCAATTATGCCCGGGCGTTTCAGTTCATGACAAGTAGATGAATTGTCACAATACTAGTAGGCCTACTAGCATTCCTATAAAATGTGATCCGATCTGTTTAACACTTGCAATTGTTAAAATTTAGATTCGGAAGGACTTCCGAATGCGTTCCATAGCCCGAGTGAAAACAATACATATAGCTACCCCGGCGGCTTTCCCTGACATGTCAAGCTGACTTCTGCCCAGACGAACATCAGCCTACGGCCTCGATGATACAAATTGACTAGACCCTCACGTCACGTTGTTACATATCAATCTGACAATGCCTATGCACTTGTTGAGCTATGGAACGCATTCGGAAGTCCTCCCTTAGATTCGAAGTGCTTATTCGCAGACATCTGCGATCCTGATCTTGATCTTATTCGCATGTGGGGGGTTTCTTGGTTTTGTGGAAGTTTGCCCGTATTCCTCAGTCTGCGATGGCGCAATGGCTAGCATCTGTGGTTATCAGTCGGAGACTATGGCCGTATGGGTCCGGTCCGTCTTGGGTTCAATCGCATGCTGGAGCATATTTTTTTAAACTTATTGTTAGGAAAAAAAATTTTTGTTTTAAAGGATTTTGCAAATTTGACGTCGTGGGGAAATTGGTCAGTGTTACTAGTGTGCTCCAGATTACTTTATAAATTCCTATTCATTTTATTTATTCCTGTTCACTGAACGGGGCAAACATAAAAATGTAAATCAAATTAATTTTAAACATGTAAATGATTCCTTTTAATCAGTGTGAACTGAACAGCTCATCTCTCTCCACGGTAGCCTGAATCTATTTGTCATGTTTTGTTTTATTACTTTTTTTGTTTCCATGGAAGTTTAATTCATTTTTATTTGCTCTGTCCGACTTTCTCTGTGATTTCACACCCGACAAAATTGGCTAATGATAATAATTCATCTAAAAAAATTTGTAAAAACTATAAGAAAATCCTAGTCACAATTATATATTCTGGAGCAAAGCAACGATAATCAGTGGCAGAAAACGCAGAAAAAAAGTGACTAAACAAAAAAAGTCAGATCTTGCGGAGCCTTCAACCCCCTCCCCCCCCCCCACTCGACAGGCGAGTTTACATCTAGTAGGTTTTTGGAATAGAAAAAAGGAATGAGCGGCAGTGGAGGACGAACTCTCCTGGCTTTCCGATTTCCCCCTCGGCACGCTTTTTGTTTACTCTGGTCCGTTTTCTGAATGAGAAGTGATGCGCATCGTTTATTTTGGTCATGTGATTGAGATGGATGCTCGGGTGGCTGCCGCTGGCCTCTCACTCGTCGAGCAAAGGAATTGTTCGTTTCAGCTTTTCAATGTATGTATCAAATGTATGTGAAGTTTCTAGACTTTTAACTTTTATCACTCGCTAAAATTCAGAGGGCTTTGGTTCTCACCTGCTTGTTGCGTCTGCGAATAAGCGTGGCCATTTAGATTTGTACTGCAGTAAAAGCCAGTATGCAAAATGCTGAAGAATTAGACTAAACTTGTACCAAACCCAGTTTGTGGTAGATCTTAAAAAAGGTAAACACAATGCAAAGATTGTGAGGATTATCTCTAAAAAGGAAATGATGCTGCATTATTGACACTGAATTCTGTCACATTCAGTCTATACTGCCGGAAAATAAGAGTGAGCTTTATAAATATAGCCTGGTGTGAGATGTTTGTTTTTGTAGGTAACGAGAGTTTCCTTCATGTTTCTCTAGCTGTATTTACCATTAATTTGGAGTTTTATATGCTTGATTTCTAACTATAGGAGCTGCACTTTTTCACAATTATATATGCACTCGTATTTTTTCATTTCTGCATTCTCGAAAGTATAGGTTCTTCCTGAAAGCTACGTAATTCATTTATTCCAGGTTTAGCTTTTTATCATTTTACAGGTGAGCTACCCACCATACCTTTTTGAGTGTTTATTGGCTGCCCCTGTTGATGACACTCACGGCTCAGCCCAGATTGGTAATGGCGCAGTTGTTTTCAAACTGTTTAAGAAGGAGCCTGGGTTGTGGAATAAATTACAGTCACCTGATGCAGGTAAATTACAGTTTGTTAACATTGACAAACTTGCTCACTGCTTTTTAGAAATAAAAAAAAATCTTTCTTAGATGCAGGAATCATAGAATGTTCACAAATATGTAATGTAGTATTTTTTTCTAAGCCTAACACTTGACAATCTATAATTTCAGTCGCTTGAATTGAAAAAAAAAAATATGAAGGTTTTTTTTGGAAAAGAAACAACTTATAAACTTCAGTACAATTTGGATAACTTGAGAGTGACCTGAAGACCAAGCGTATTAATATAAATGAGAAATGGTAATTTGTACCGGTACCTCAGAGGCCATACCTGCTTCGTGTGCTTTACCTTTAAATTTATGGGTGCAGTATCATGTAATGTCAGGAATTCTTACATATTAATTTATAATCAACAATAAATAGTCTCGTGTTATAGACAAACTAATGTTCAGTGCATTGGAGACATACTGATATACTGTGTAATCAAATTGAATGTATTGATCCGAACGACTGAACATCATGTGTTAAATTTATTTTATATCTCAAGCATAATTTCTTTGATTACCTTTGTACGCCAGCTGACAAAGAGGTGATGAAACAAAAAAGAGAAGAGGCCCAAGAAAAGGTAAAGAAACGCTTTGAGGAAGAGTCCACTCAAAAGGCAGAGACAAAGCGACAGCATGAAAAACTGGCAATCAATGAGATGATGAAAGTGAGTTTTGTGCACAGTCCCCGTGCTAAATCTTCTTTAACCCATACCCCGCGCGCTACCCATAAGGCCCGCTGCATGGTCAGTGACCTTACTCACGGAGAATCTTAAATCTGGGGTCACTGACCCGTGCCGCTATGCGATGACCACAAACGCTGTCCATGTGGTTCGGTTTTTATTGATCGGTATGAAAACATTCGCTGCTATGCCATATCACGCTTGATAATGAATTAACCAGCAAAACCTTAGTCTGTCAGTCTCTAACCAATGATCTGACTTATGATTCCAAACTGACAGCTGTAGTTTTCGTGAGAACGAAGCATGATAACTAGCCACGCCCTCCCAAGCCCTACACAAATGGTTTCATCTTGATTGACACATACTAATAAACCAATGTGGGCATTTGGGGCAAAGATTATTTCAGAGCTTGTTTCTGATTGGTTCTTAGATACAGACAACTCCAGATGGTGGTCAGCTTGTGCGAAAATCAGATAATATTGCAAATTTGTTGAGCAACAGTTCGCAAGTCGATGTTACATCTTTTGAAAGTGTGGGGAGAGCCTTTGAAAGCTTAGTCTTTGTGATTCCGACCAGTGGTTCACTGGTTAACATGTCCATGTCACAATGCGTTTGATTTAGAAGAGATACAGTGAACAATAACACGGTGGTTACGTCTCAAAAAGGTCAGTGACCTGATGCGTGAAAATACGGCTTGCGCGTGGCGTGGTCAGCTTGACCTTCCCGACTTTTGTCGCCCGTGCGGCGTGAGCGCTTGCGAGTAAATACCGACAATTGCCGCCCTTCGCAGGGTGAGGGTTAAGAACTGCATTACAATGTCGAAATGCCAGGAGATTTATATATACAAGTAATTTGATATAAATTTTATACCGGGGTACACATTTTTACTTTTGCAAACTGAAAATGAAGTTGTGTAATGCTAATGAAATACAATACTAAATGAATGTTTTGCTGTAGGCCTTGTAAAAATGGTCAGTTGGACATATGTAAGACAAACAGTATTTTGCGGTTGCTTATTGCTAACTTAGACCCTAGAACTGGCTTAAGAGTGAGGAGAGTGGAAAATAGCAACTGTTCAGCTATGAGGATGTAATGTGATGATAATTAGATAAATTTAGCATTAACTGATTTTGTGAGTGAATTAATACAGAAGCTCGTCTGTTGGGCAGATTCATCATTGTACACCAATATATAGGTTACATGAATATTGACATACCTCTAAGGTTTCTTTGTTTACATCCTCAGATTGAAGATGATGAACGTAACAGAATAGCAAACATTAAAGACAGTGAGAGACAAAAAGCAACAGAAGACCTTGAAAAATGGAAAGAGGAACAACGGCTTATAGCTGAAAAGGTCAGTTCTTCTTTTTTTTTTTTTTTGCATGGCAAAATATTACAGATATTTCAATGTGATTAACACCAAACCTGTCTTCACGGTCTTTAGGTTTAGAGCTTCAGAAATCAGGAGGTTAATATTACTATTTTGGCTGGTGCTATAGGGAAGAAATGGAAGGGGGTTACTGTTCAGAGTTGGGACAAATTTTTGTCCTGGAAAATTGCCAAAGAATTCAAGGTATTTACAACACATTGTATGATTATGGTATGGTCTTAGTTATTAATCTCTCTCATTTTTAGATTATGGCAACTATAGTTTTTATTCCATTGGTACTTGAGGCAAAAGCAGGGACTACCAGTCTCATGTCAATAAGTATCAGTAGCAGTGATTTAGATTATGTTTCATGAATAACCTTTGAAAAAGAGAGGTGAATGAAAATTTGTGTTCATTAATTTTTTTTTCTGTGTTCAGTATCTTTAACCTGTAAGCATCGCCATTTTCTTTCAGATGAAAATCTGTTTAATAAAAAGTTCACTTTTTAACTCTGCACAGGAGAAAGAAAGATTACTAGCTGCTCAAAGAGAACAAATTGAAGCAGAAAAAGAGAGAGATAAGGAGGAAAGAAGGAAGCAAAGAAGAGGTGAGCTCAGACAATTTAGAATGGTTTTACTTTGTGTCATACTTTGTTTGGCAAATGATGGTTACAAGTCATTTGACAGAGCTGATTACCTGATGTTACCACTGGATATAGATAAAAATAGAAACAGAAGGTAGATGTTTGGGTATAAAGAGTGCTCAGGGTTTTGATAAGATAAGTTAGAGTATGTGAAATAGTTCTACAATATCCTGTATGTAGATGGTGAGAATGACACAGGCCCTTGCAGATATTCTATGACCTAAAATGTTGATCTAAACAATGAGTTGCATATTTCCATTTTTACTAACTCTTTCATTGTTTGTTGCATTTCGCCAACCAGCAAAGTCTGCAAATATATTTGAAAAAGATACCAAAGATGGCCGTGCTCCGCCGAGGGAAAATGGAAAGATAGTTGTGAATCATACTCCAAGAGTTTTCCCAACACCCACCAGAGAATCTCAGACTCCACAGGAGGAAGAGGTATGGACTAAGTTAGGCAGTTTAATGTCTTGAGCAGAAAGTTTAGGACAGTATTATAAAAGAATAGGAACATATCAATAATATACAGTGTAATCCTAATATCTCGACATCAGTGGGACCATCAGAAGTGTGTCGAGTAAAGAGAAAGTCGAAATAACAAAATAGTGATGGAAGAGAGGAAATATAAGCAGGGGAGATCACAGATCACTGTTAACACAGGAAAAGGTTCCAATTAATAACACAATTATGTCCAATGTTTCTTCTAATTGGCGGCATGTCGTCGCATGCCTGTTCCTCCAATTTCATTGTTGTGTGGAGCAGTTGCATGGCAAATGTTTGCCAATATCAGAAAGACATTATAGCTTTATATCCAACGCTCATTGTTTTAGCTTTTCTTTTTATCTGCAACTTGGCTGTTTCTCCAACAAAACTGATACACATAATGTATGGCAAGTAACAAAGAGATGTTAACCAAGGCCTAGTCATAGTATATGTATCGACGGCGCACAAATGCCTAGTGAAGAAGAAAGTACACATATACTTCTATCACTGTCGCTTATGCATATACACTGGCATTATTAATGTCATAGGACATCCTCTTAGACCACCTATCTTACTCCCCCACCTGGCACTGCAAAAAGAAATACATGTTAGGAAGAGATCCGATGGATGAGATGTAACTTGGACATTCTCGGCACATACAGTAGTTGATCTAATGCACTTGTTGTGCTCTGGTGGATGTAGAAATATATCGATATAAGAGGAAGGAATGGAATGACACATCAAATTATGTGGGAATATTTAGCCTTATTAAAGAAGGAATAGGTTGCGACTTAAAAATTGTGTCGAGTTACCTAGAATGTCGAGAAAAGCAATGTCGAGATAAGTGGATTGGACTGTATCTTTCCCTGTTAATATTTGTATGAATACTATCGAGAGAGATGTATAGGGTGCATGCTTGGCATTCTGAGGGGGGCCATTAATGGTTTGGTTTAGATTCTGAATGTAGTATATATAATTTTTTATTTTTTTTTGAGTTTTCTCTTTAAGTCTAGAAAATTTTTACTTGGGGTTATTTATGAGACTTAAATATCTCATTAATAGGTGATGTCTTAGATAAAAAGCTTCTGTAGGTGTTGGTCGAAATTGTGAGGGGATCTGGCGAAATCAGGCTGAAGGTGAAATTTTTATACCATTTAAAAAAATCAAAATAAAATATTTGTAAGAGGATTTCAAGCAAATATTTTAACGATGCAGAAAATGGCTAATCTTTCACACTCTCAGCAAAACTCAGTTTTCATAGAAAATGTTTCCCTCCTTTGAAGGGGTTTTCTCAGGAATTTGGCCTTTCACTTTAAGCCCGATTTTACCAGATCCACTCACAATTAATTTAAACATCTACAAACTCTTTTTTCTTCAACTTGTTACTACTGATCCTCCAGGCAGCAGAACAATATTTTAATTTACATTTTGCAGTGGCTCAAGAAACAGGCTGAAGCTAGAAGAACCATTGAACTTTCACTTGATCAAGATTTGACAGAGGAAGAAAAAAATCCTCAGTGGCTGCAGGACAAAGGGAAGTAAGTTAAAACAAATGAAAAAGATTAATCTTGTTTTATGTATTATTTCCCTTCCTTTAAAAAAAAAAAGGGGGGTGTGTTTGCGTGCGTGTGTTCCCTGTGGCACAAACATTGCAAATGTGCTCTCAGTGAGGGTTATTTTATGTTTATTCAGATTCTCAATTGTAAGATGTTGCCAGGCAGAAATGGTTGATGAGTGGCATTTGTTGTGTTGCACATAGCACTTTGATTGGAGTACCATTTATTTATTACAATTGTCATAATTATTGTGGGACATTACCATAAATGTGAGATGACATCTCATACACCAACCTAGATCAACAAACACAATATCTAATGATATCCTCAGTTTAGTTTTGAATTTTTAACTGATTCAGAATATATTATGTTATTTGCCTAATGTTCTGGAAGATATTTTGCATATAATTGTAATCTGTGAGCCAATAATCACTTCACTTTGGTTAGAGATACATAATTATGCAGGTGTGACATAATTATTATATGGGTTGGTGAGTGATACATCTCAGCCATTGCATTGTGCTGCCGATAGCACACTGGTCATTGTATGGTTCCTGAACAGTTCATCTGTTTCAGTGAAGATTTTGTCAGTTCAGCATGGGAACGTAAAATATTATGAAAATAATGATATTATCCATAAGGTTGTCTTTTTAGTCTTATTATGGTTATTGTGTTTGTGATAGCAGCTTCTACTGAATTAGCTTTGTTGGATCAGACATGCCAGGTGACAGATGAGATCACATTTCATTGGTCGGCTGTTCGAACCTCATTAAAACTGGCCTTTGAGGGTGTTGTTAGAGGACAGTAGTATCTTATTATAAAAAAAAATTAGTGGCGAGAGTATTGCATTGTGGTGCAATTTGGCCACTTTTTTTTGCTCAAAGCTGCAGCCTTAAAGACAGTTTCAAAAATTATCAAATTTATTTTCTTAGGTGTCAAATAATCTTACCCAATCGCTTTTGTATGGAGTGATTGTGTTCATTGAAGTTTCTGGCAATCTTTTAAAACTGTTGTAATGACAGTAAATTACAATGAACTTATTTTGGTTCCCTTCGATAAGCCCAGTAGAGACTGTATTTGACATGCGCTCTGTTTGAAAATTAATTACATGGTTGTGTGTGTGTGTGTGTGGGGGGGGGGGGGGGGGGAGAAAACAACGCCGATCAAAACAAGACCAAGAGGTAAAGGGTGAATACAAATCCAATTTTTGTCCTTGGCCCATGAAGCCGCAGGGTCTCTACTAGTTTTATATCTAAAGCTGTAGATGAGCAGAGAATACAACTCAGTATTTTCTCTATTTGACATTGTAATCAGACTGTGGTCTCTAACAACAGCTTTAAAGGCTAGTTTTAATGAGGCTCCAGCAGCCGGCTGGCAATTTGGAATATGGCACTAATCTCACCATATGGCATACGCACGAAAGCATACTTTTCATACCTCGAGAACCCATCAGATATTGTGCCCACTGCCTCAAACAGTGGTTTGTCTCCATTGAACAACATTTTCATATAACTAATATCCAACAGCAAAAGCCACCAGGTAAGAGAACAATGCAAAAAATATAAAAAAGAGAGAATTTCGTATTTGCATTCTTCAATTTACTTTCTTTTCAGCTCTTTCTTTGCATCTGGGGACTACAAGTCAGCTATTAATGCTTACACCCATGCTGTTCATCTGACACCAAAGCTGCCTTCATATCCTTTTTATTTTGCCACGGATTTCATTTTGTGAGTGATTAATTTGGCTTTGTTTGCACAGAGAAAGTTTTTGGAAAATTTTAGGGTCAGGATTGCATTGGGTTAGTTAATTGATCATAATAACCATTTTATCAGCAAATTGGTTGCAATGACGTTACTGGAAATATATCACAAATTGCTGATGAATAACATATTGTGTACATTTTTCGCAATACAGTGTAAATAGCCATCTTATTTTTAAGTTATATAGAATAATGGCAATGTTAAAATTAGGACCCACAGCTGCACAATTGGATATCCCAGGCAGTTGTCTGATGATAATTCAGTAACTTTGTATTATTGACCTGATGTAAAATAAACTCTCCGGGCAACAGATCTTTGAAAGAACAGATATTCTTTTTGCTCTGAAATGTCCTTTTTCATATCAGGGGACAGAATCATAGGTGGCTGGTAAAATACATGTAGGGAGGGCTTAGAAAGTGTGATTACACGAGTATGGACCGTTCTCTTGTTTGAAATTCTGTAGAGTGATCTTTAACAGCAGCTCAGATTATATTCAAACAGGGCAGCTTGTCATTTAAAGTTGAGAAACTTTTTCAAATGCATTGAAGATTGTTCAAAGGTGAGTCAGTGTTTGTGAGGTAGTGTACTGTGATTGAAACTGTTTTTTAGATTTGCATATTGTTCAGTTAAACCTATTTATAAATGGTGTGACTAATTGACTTTTTTGTTTATGTTTTTGAATTGATATCATTCTAGTGTTGCAAGTTTAAAATACATGTACTGCTTCAAATCATTCAGAAACATTGTGTTGAACCAGAAACAGGGTTTTCGTGCACATGAAAACATTCTTTCTAGTTCATGACCTCAAGGGTTTTTGACATTTCCATTGCCTCATCGTTTCAATACACATTATGAAACAAATCATTATGTCTGGCTTCCAGTGGTCATAAATGTTTTGACCATGCATGCAAAGATTCCATTGAGCATGGCGAAAACAACTTTTCCCCAACCAGCATACATTTAATCATAGACAGAATTAGATGGCAAATTGTGCAGGGGGAACCTTGTTCATTACTGAAATTTTCAATGGATAAAATACTAAACACAGCATGTCTTGTTGCATTTTGCAATATGCAATCTGATTCAGAAGAATATTACAAGGCAATTGAATACCTGGTACTTTGTTTCACAAACTAACTGTTGGTTGTCATGTTACTTAGACTAAATGTTGGCCAGAAAAATGTGGCACGGCCAGAATTTTAACTGCAGTCTCATGCCGCATTGGTAATTTGTTTCATTTTTTCAAACAATGCTGGAACATATATTTGTGTTGGGTACAGTGTTTGCAGAATTTTTCTTTCCATGAACAGTTGTTTTTAGGAAAAGTAATTCAGTTTCACTTTCACCCATGCATAGATCCTGAGTGAAATGATTTCAGTCTCATTTTAAAATTATATTGGTCATGTGCTGTATTTGAGATTCAGTATAATATCAACACTGCTCTATGACAATGGCATATGCCAGACTTATGCCAAATAAAAGGCAACCAATGGTTCACTGCATTCCTGAGCGTGAGGGTTATCAGATAATATTATAGAAAAAGAAATGCACCAATAGGAAAATGTAATACTACAATAGAATCCTAATGGCAGAAGTCACCAAATGACAGCAAAGGAAACAGTTTTTTCTTAATATAATCTCAAAAGTGTAAAGAATTACTTATGCCATTAGCATAGAGCAGTGATGATATTACATGTATAATGGACACTGGTATTGAGAAATTCTTGGGAAAAGCAGAAAGAAGGCTTCAGATGAGTTTAATAAGCTTTTGGAAGAAAGGAAGCATGGAAGTTACAACAGGAAGTTTCATGATGATGGTATTTAAAAATTGTAATTATGTGAACTGATAAATGCATTATCACTTATCATCTTTTGAGCATCACTAACTTATAACCATCATTACATGAGACTGCAAAATTGAAGTATCAGTGGTTATTTATAAGCTGAATTAGTGACAGCAGGGATCATATTCGCTCTTTGCCAAAAGGGTACTTTTAAAAAATGAGCAAATTTACTTTATGATGTTTGTTAGATAAGGTAATGAATGTCTGAAGGGTACATGATGCATGAATATTGCCTCTCAGCGGACAGGGACTGCAATTATTCAGAAAAATTATAGCACTCATAACTTATCAAATTAGCATCCATCATATTTCACTGTATTCTGAGGCATTTTAAATCACGTAGCCACTTCATGCTGATAACAAAATTAAGTAATGAATGTCTTAGAATTGTTGAATATAAAAGGCACATTTTATACATATATCATTGTGTTTAACTTTTTTGCATTATATCTGTTGCCAAGTTCATGTTTCCTGAGGGAAATGATTAATTACAGTAGTGGGTGAGTTAGAATATGCCATGTGAATAGATTTTACTGAGTGTTATTTTCTGTTTGTATTAATAATAATAATAATAATAATATATTGCATTTATATAGCGCCCAACCCCGTCGATGACAAGCTCTGTGCGCTTTAACAAACTCTTACACACACACACACACACGCATACACAAAAGAAATTCAGAAATATTTACTATTGTTGCTGCCGAAAAACACCTAGCCTAGTTTGTCTGAAAGAAATGGGTCTTCAGATGGCGTTTGAAAGAACCAATGTCATTAATTTCCCTGGTTGTCTTTGGAAGAGTGTTCCAGATGGTAGGGCCAAGAAATGAAAAGGACTTTTCTCCTACAGTGGACAGATTCATTTTAGGTACTTTCAATTTTGTAGTGTCAGATGATGATCTTAGTTGACGAGATGGAACATAGTAATCAGTTAAATCAACTAGGTACGATGGAGCAGTATTATTGACACATTTGTGACAAATGGATGACAATTTGTACATTATTCTTTTCTCGACTGGCAGCCAGTGCAAACTCTGCAGAAGTGGCAGTGCTGAATCTCTTTTCTTTTTCTTCAAAACAAGTCTCGCTGCATTGTTTTGAGCAATTTGGAGTTTTCTAATATTTTTTTGTGAAATTCCAGCCAAAAGGGAGTTGCAATAGTCAAGCTTTGAAAGTACAAAAGAATTTACTAAAACAGCCGCAGTTTCAGTTGAAATAAGATGTCTGATTTTACCAATTTTCCAGATTTCCATGTATAGAATACGAATGAGGTGACTAACCTGAGATGACATAGAAAGATTTGAATCAATGTAAACCCCTAGGTTTTTTACTTTTTTTGAAATTTCTATTGAATTAGTGCCAATTATCATCTCAGTTCTGTCCACTTCTTGCAGAACCCGCTCACGGCCTAATAAAATAACCTCAGTTTTATCCTCATTTAGTGCCAGTTTGTTTTGGTTCATCCAGCTTTTAATTTCTGTTATACAGTTTCCAGCCTGCTGCAGAAGGCTGTCAACATCGCATGGCAAGGCAGAACTGTAGAGCTGGGTATCATCAGCATAGAAATGATATTGTAAATTAAATTTCTTTATTTCATGTACAAGTGGAATAGTATAGATAGTAAACAAAAAAGGACCAAGCACTGAGCCTTGTGGTACGCCATACTGAAGCGCATAAGAAAAAGATCTCATTTTGTTGGTTACAACAAATTGGTGGCGATTTGACAGGTAAGATTCGACCCATTTAAGGGCGACCCCTCTGATTCCAAACGATGTTTCTAGCCTTCTGAGCAGGATTTCGTGATCGATGGTGTCGAACGCTGCTGATAGATCCAACAAATTTAGCAGAGTAATATTTCCAGAATCTGCCTTTACTAATATGTCATTCATGATTCTTAATAGTGCAGTTTCAGTACTGTGGTTACTTCTGTAAGCAGATTGAAATGGTTCCAACAGGTCATTATTTCTCAAATGACACATTAGTTGTTGTAATATCACCTTTTCAAGGATTTTTGAAAGAAAAGGAAGGTTTGAGACGGGTCTATAATTTTTCAACATGTTTTGATCAAGAGTCGTTTTTTTCAAAAGTGGTGTTACCCAGGCTGTTTTAAAATAATCAGGGACAGACCCACTTAAAATAGAGTTGTTTATTATTTTTGTAATAGTTGGAACCAGTTCATCAATACAAGATCTAACCAAAAATGTAGGAATAGGATCGAGGTCACAACATTTTGATGGCGATGCCATGATGATAGATTTTACAGATTCATTCGACACAACACCAAAAGTGTCTATAGGATTTCCCTGAAACTCATCAAAATGATCAATGGCATCAAAACTGTCAAGATTTTCTCGGATAGTTGTAACTTTTTTATCAAAATAATCAGCAAAAACATTGGGCAACAAATTGATCTCGTAAATTGTGGGTAGAGGTGTTTCCTTTCTTTTCCCTGTGAGTTCATCACAAATACTAAAAAGTTCCTTACAAGATGTAGAATTTTGAAGTTTAGTGACATAGAAGTCTTTTTTTGCAAGTTTAATAACACATTTCCATTTGTTCTTCTGGTGTTTGAAAATGTCCTTGTGGACTGTAAGACCTGTCTTTAACCATTTCCTTTCTGCTTTGCGACATTCTGCTTTGGCTGCTTTGACATCTAGGGGAGTACCATGGAGCGAACGGTCTGTTGGAGATTGACCTGGTCTTGATAGGTGCATGTCGCCGTAGTAGATCTTGCTGGATGTTATTATAAGATGTGATGTCGCCTTCAAAGTTCTCGAGAGCATTGGCCATTTCCGTCTTGAAGGCATTGATGTGGATACCTTTTATATCTCTGGACGACACAACTTTTTTGATGATATTTGGCTTTGTGAAATCAATATCGAGTACGATGGTTTTATGATCCGAAATGAGTTTTTCTAGGACGGCGGTGTTGGTGAAGGTGCTCAAGGTTTGTTTGATGATCACTAAATCTAAGATGTGACCAGCTCGATGAGTTGGACATTTGATTATCTGAGACATGTTGCATTGGTCGATAAGTTCTTTAAGTCGTTTTACTTCAGATGATGTTTCAGAATCAAAATGAAAATTAAGATCACCCAAAAGAACAGGGTATCCTTTCTCGCAGGTTAAGCGTGGTAGGAGAACTTCAAGTTCACTCAGAAAATTGGTTTTACTGCCTGACGCTCGATAAATGCAGACAAAATGAAAGACTTTGGTGCCAAGATCTAATGATAGCTCCATAATCTCAAATGTTTCAGGTTGGTAGCTAGTTTCCGGTTTAATAACAATTTTTGGTTCAAGTGATTTTCTGAAAATTACAGCGATCCCGCCTCCAAGACGATTTTTCCGAGGAAAAGATTTAATTTTGAAATTAGGAGGTGTCAGTTCATCTTCAATAATAGCATCACGCTCTTTCACTAACCATGTTTCAACGATAAACAGTAAATCTAGATTCTTTTCGTGAATGAGGTCCACAATGTCTTCAGTTTTATTTCTAGATGACTGAGCATTTAAATAACCAACTCTGATGTTACTGCACTGGTCACGTTCTATTGATTTACTTGTCGGGATTTCAGTTGACAAAGTTCATAGAAAAAGACAACTGTAATGACAACAGCATGAAAAAATCCTTTTGTAGAAATACACAATTCTCTTTTTCATTTGTAAACTGTTATCATCCGGTAACTTTCACATTTGACACTAAGGTTCTTAACATTTTCTTCAGAGGAGATGTAACAGTTCACTGGCTCTATCAAGAAATGGCGCAAGTGTGAAAGACTCAGTTTAACCATAGTTGTAAAAAGGTGTTTTAATTTAAAGGTACACATATTCCTTATCTTAAACACAAGTTAAGTACTATAAATAAATGTTTGAAACAGTGTACTTTCCATAAATAAAATCCCTTCAAGGAATTCGTAGAACATAAATTTGGCAAAAAAGAGATGTTATCTGCACTTGCACAAATACACTTGGGCCTGAGAGTTGCTGTCTTTATTTTCTAACTCTCGCCTCTGTCATATATTATATATATATTAAATCATAATTGTTTTTGTCATCAGGCAATGGATTTGCTGTTCCCACCAGTGCCTCAGAATGCTGCTAGCCGCTGTAAAGCACTGGTTCGGAGAGGCACAGCTTTTTGTGAACTGGAGATGTATGTCGAAGGTAAATGTCTTGAAATCACACAGAGAGAAAATGTGAAGTGTAGTGAATTTATGTTTGCAGAAATGACGTAGTATCATTAAAAGGGATTATGAGAATAAATAAAATGATTTACTCTTGTATGAATGGTTTTTTTTCACACTTTTGATAGTGAAATGTAGTTTTTGGTGTAGCAGTTTGCTTTACATGGAAGGGTTTGTAGCATATTTTTAAGCAAAATTTATTGAATTATTTATCGTATTCATTTGAAATTTGTCTTTAATATACTGGCAAAGTTCCTTCTTGATTTGAAACAGTGGATGTTGAATAAGTGTTTTTATCTTGCTTTAAATTTCTTTGCATTTCCCTGACAGGTCTACGGGATTATGAAGCTGCCCTGGCCATTAATCCAAAGAATGAAGCAATAGCAAATGATGCAGAGAGAATAAGAAAAGTTATTCAGGCTTCAGGAGATGCATAACATTCTATGTTATCTTGAATTTGCTAGTTCTTGCAGTACGACTGAATAAGACATCTGTCCATTTCATGTGGTCATCATTTGTAACTTGAAAGTTTTGTAGACTGGCAATCTATTTTTATGAAAGGAAATCATAAAAGATAAATGTATACAAGTGATTGCTCTTGTGTTGTCGCCAAGTTTTCCGCCTTTTCCTCCAGTGGTTTTTTTAACTCCTCAGAGTTGTTCACATTTCTTAGTTTTGTTTTGCTGAAATGTGAGTGGATCTGGCGAAATCGGGCTGAAATTGAAACTTTTATACCTCTTTAAGAAATCGAAATAAAATATTTCCAAGACGATTTCAAGCAAAATATTTTAACAATGCAGAAAAATGGCTAATCTTTCATTTTATAAGCACATCTCAATTTCCATAGAAAATCTTTCCCTCTTTGGAGGGCTTTTCTCAGGAATTTTGTCTGTCACCTTAAGCCCGATTACACCAGGTCCACTCACAGATGATTGAGATCTTTGGGTAAATAATCATCGTCATAACATAATTAATGTGAATTAAGCGAAGCTGCAGTTACAAAGCACAAAACACCAATTTTCCATTTATTATGGAACATCCTTGTTCTCAGATACTGATCTTATTTATTGCGTGTTTGATTTGCACCATCACAATAATGTGTTATATTTATAACATCCATAATTACTGGGCAAAAATGGTAATAAAAGTCCCACCTAGATCTGTTATGCACATTTGTATTAGATACGAGTGGGTGTGAATGAATGTCTGTTTGATTAGTGAATATTCATGAACATTTTTTGTTTGTTTGTTTGTCAGCTTGGATTGTGCACTCAGCCGAAATCAATTTCACAAAAAAAGAGAACTTTTCTGATTTCATTTTCATTCATTCATCCCTCTTCATTTTCGTAAATTCCATTTCTGGTGCTTTTGTTGCCAGCCAAAAGAAATGAAGCATTTAGCTTTGTACAACTCGTTTTTATATGCAGTCTGAAGAGATTCTTGCTTCAGTTGAAATGTCAGTGTGATAACTTTTTATGATGTCATTGGCAGGAAAATGCATTAGTTGTTCATATTACTTATGATCATGTAGTTACATATTTTGGGATATAACATGTATTATACACAACTGACATTTGTAGATTTGCTATTGCAATGAACTGTTGATGAAATTTTTTTGTATACACAATAAATATTTAACATAACAGAACATGTTTAATCAATTGCATTCAGAACATTTTTTTTACCTTTGAGCTCAAGATAATAAGCCCTATTAAGCTGATTTAGCCTGAGATCCATAAAGAAAAAGAAAAGTCAGGGTGTTGAATTGGGTGAGATGGGTATTTTTGTATAATGTCGGGTATTAGATTCTTTGTTTTTTCTTAAGAGCCATTGTTTGTCTTCTGCATTTTCTGCATTGTCACACCACTGTTAAAATAATAATCAATATTTCTTTTGCTTTCGATTTTGACAATAATTTTATCCAAGAGCAAGGGAGTTAGAAAAAAAATATATATGATGCAAAATGCAAAGAGCCTAAATTAGAAACTGAATTAACTGAAAAAAACACACACAAAAAAAAAAAAACAACTGTAAAGGGCATTAAAAAGAATATACAACAGGTAGTGAATGAAGTGGGAAGGAAATTGAAATATCAACAGTGTGTACATTGTAAAACTAAATAACATTTTTAGCGAAGAATGAAAAAGTGGCAGATATTAAATTTCAATGAACTTTAAAATCATAATACTGTCAGTTTCCGATCAGTATTGATAATGCAGCCAGTCAAAAGCAGATGAATTTATGTTGAGTCCTCCCTTCCACAAGCTTTCTTTGCTATCTTAGTCAGACTACACTGTAAGTAATTAAATTAAAGCATATATCATACCATCTTGAGAAATCAACAAACTTGGCTATCGTTCAAAAATAATTGTTCCAATTAGTGGCAGTCTTGGAAAAGTACATCGTAGGTTTGCTCGTTGTCTGAATTAGTTAGGTTTCTCACTGAGCTAGTCTAATCTATTGGCAATTATCCAAGCATGAGTACAGTAATAGGATCATACAGAGTTTGGAGATTTAGATGTGGAAGACACAGTTCATAGATATTTGGACATTGTTACACTGACTACTACAAGTGGTATCCATTGCAATTACTCCCAAGCTGGTATATTGTTTTTATATTATACCAAAATTATGTGATATAGAAATACAGAGTCTGATATTTGCTGTGGTGAAGATATCGCTGGTTCTGTCATGAAACCACTTAAAGTGTATTCAAGCAGCTGCAAATCACAACACTCTTTAGCCAAATATTCTGTGAACTTCTTGAAAGAATTTTTTTTTTTTCATTAAGAGGGAGTATGTTGTTTCAAATCTTTAGTTATGTAACTGGAAACGTATTTAAGATAAAGTATACACTTTGTGTAAGAAGTTTTTATTATTGTCCTGGAAAATTGTATCATTTGCACGTGTGAGGTTTCATAATAGGACCAACGATATCAGTTGCTTAAGCCTTAATTTATGCAAATGTTACCTGATACTATAAATGCAAGACACATTCCAGAGTCAAAGACAGCTAGCATATACCCAATACCTCAGTAATTAACCATCAAGTGACATCATATATATATAAAATTGACGTTTATCTTCATTCTTTCATAATTTAGATGCTGATTTGCTCACAGAATTTTCTAAATGCTATATTGTGTTTGTTGAAGTTGTGGATAGCAGCAATAAAGTTATGTTAAAATGAAAATGAATGTCTTTGTATTTCATAAGTCCTTTTTCTTTAAAAGGAACTTGCATTTTTAGCAGATAGAAATGGGAAATGGGCTGCTGCCAATTTATGAAATCTAGACATAACGGGTTTGAAAATGTCCCTTTCTTTTTTTACATCACCACATTTTGGCCATCTTTGGTCCAACTTTGCAGTCAGATTGCTAGTCTCATGTCTCTTGCATGCTGGCTGGTAAAGTACATGTACATGTATGTCATGCATTCTGGGTTAGTTTCTAATCTATACAGGTGAAATGACTAGGAGAGGGAGGGAGGGAGGAATTAAATCATATTATTCCAGGGATCCCAAATGTTTTCCAGTGGAGACCCCTCTATGACATTTTATCAGATCCTCCATCGAGAACACAATTGAATGAAGTAATACACACCTTAGTTTTTTGGTTTAAAATGTTAGAATAAATGAAATAATACGAGAAGGTGTGTAAACTATGCTAAAATGAGTCACCATATGCATTTTTATCATGTTCTATTCCCCAAAGCTTAGCCGCCCTTCCCGATCAACGATCAACCCCGGCATTATCATATTGACCTGGGGTTGATATGGATAACTTTGGGGACCCTGCATAATTTGCTCGAATGGATATTTGCATACATGAGCTTTCTTGTTTTCATAGCAAAGTGCATTTGCAACCGTAATTACACTGTCATTTGGATAAGCCTACAGAGGGAAAGCCAAAATGTACCTGCTTGAGCTGTTATGTTATCTCATCTTATAAGCAACAAACTGCTGAACATTCTGTGCATGCATTGTAAATCAAAAGGACATGGGGCAGTACACGTTTTATAGCAGGGCATTGCATCAGCTTTGTTCAGCCAAATAATAATTTGTGACATGAAGGGTATTAATCATTATTTGGGTCTTAAGTTTTACTTACATTACCTGGAGTTCTGTATGTCTATGAAAATCCACCCCTTTTTTCTTCAGTCATTCCCCATAATCTTCCTTGACTCTAGACCTGTTCATGTAGTTTAATGCAGTGTACTAACACCCCCGTTACTGGATTCTTGTTCTGTTTCCCCTGCCCCTAATTGCTCATAATGCTTTGTGCTTTGTGCTTTGTTTTTCTTCCTTTTTTTTTCGTGTTGGGGATATCAGTGTAAAGGGATTTAAAAAAAAAAAAAAATAACTGTCCACAGCTATTTCATTTCATGAATAATTCCAAAGTCTGGACACACTATTGATTTTGAACGCTGCTGTCAAAGGCAAACATGTCCATGTGTTAGCACTCCAAATAAACAAATAAAATGAACATTTGCTGAAGCGGAGAAACATGAGCGACACATCCTCTTGTCTGAATTCAGTAATAATTCAGTAATTCTAAACCGTAGAATTTTGAGGCTTGTATGAGTTGGAATGCTTTTAGCGTGTGTTTAAATTAGGCTTCAAACAGGCAATGATATAAATTATACTCAACGGGAATATGTGAAAAAAAAAAAAAATGCTACGTTAGCCTGGATGAATGAAAGTATTCTGCACATAATAAATCTAGACCGTAGAATGTTAAGGCTTTCATCACTTGGAATGTTTTTAGCTGGTGCATGAAATATGCTTTAAAAGGCGCAATTATACATACAATATACTCAAGGGAAATTTGTAAAAAGCTACGTTCATCTGAAAGAGTTAAAGTATTATACACTTAATGATTTAGAGCAGACATTAGAATTCTCAGGTTTGTATCTCCTGTAATGTTTTTAGCGTGTGTATGAAATTATTATGCTTCACACATGCGACAATATGAATAATACTCAAAGGGAATTTGTTAAAAGCTGCTCTCGCCTGAATGGGTTAAAATATTATACAATATTTAATCATTCTAAACCTTAGAATTCTGAGACTTGAATCAATTGGATTTTTAAAGTTCGTGTATAAAACAGACTTCAAACACACTGTCGTTTACTTGAAGAGAATTTGTAACACACGTATTTACTTACATTCACCTGAATGAAGCAAAGTAGGATACACTTAATAGTTCTAGACCTTAAAATTCTGAGGTTTGTATCAACTGGGTTGTCTTGACCTCGGGTATAAAATGCATTCCAAAGGCGCGATAATGTGTACTCAACGTGAATTTGTAAAATGCTACCTAAATGAATTAAAGTACAATGTATGATGCACTTAATAATTCTAGACCTTAGAGATCCTGAGGGTTGTACTACTGGAAATCAGGATTTGTGTCGTGTAGAGTGCAGAAAACCAGCTGCAAACTATGAGGCAACATAATCAAAAAGAGATTAAAAAAAACACCAAAAAATCTACGTTAGACTGAATGAGATAATGGGTAATATCCTATAGAGACGATAACAATTGGCGAGAAATGCGAAGATAAAGTTTATTTAAACAAATCTAATCTTGTTATCAGGCGGCGCTCCTTCTCCCCTCCTGCCTATCCCATTTACGAGCGCAGACGGATCTCATTCTCAGTCTAGCTGAAAGAAAATGAGAACAAAACACTGCAAAGTGCAGTGATAAATGCTGTGTGTTTACTCTGGCCTTTATGAGTCATTCATCATGACCATCTTACTTGATTTCTTCCATACGTGCTTTACTAAAATGTGCTAATTTTCACGTTATTGTATTTTTTCCCTTTTCTCCAGAATTTGCATTTCTCTTCATGCATGATTATTCAGTGTCCATTCATTCTGTAACTCCCTGAGATCTTGAATGCCTACGATTTGGAGCCACCCATAAAGTAGGCTTACTTAGGCTCCCCCCGTGTACGTTTTCCATATTACGCTTTACTTCAACTCCTCTCTCCACCTTGTACCAGGGCATGGCCATTAGAATGGCGGATGTCCATTATAAAGTCTTATTGCTGTTGGCAAACTTTAAGCGGCATTTTGACTGTTTCATCAAGAACATTATAAACCAACAAGTTAATTTCCAGAAAAAAACACACCAAAAACGTAAATAAAACTGACTTTTACCATACTCATTACCATACGTGAAAAGCATACATACGCTCCCCGTAATCTCCCCCCTCCCCTAGTGTAAGCTGGGAACAACCCCCCCCCCCCCGCCCCTTCCCCATCAACCCTTTTGCGAGCTTACGTACTTTAGGAATGACCCCTTTGTATACATTGAAAGCCCTGACCCGAAGCCGTTGTTTTTCGCAAGACATGCAGATGCAACAGCTCTGGCTTTGATAAATCTGCAATTTTGCAGTGTCGTGTTTATCTTCTGAAATAACGCACTTCTCAAGCCATTGCCTTGCCAGTCTGGGAACTCCAAACGTGGCATGGCTGTTTACAGGAACGGGGAGATTCAGGATTTCTACTATAAGTAGAGAACACACTCAAAATCAAGTTTAACATAACTTTATTATAGTGGTCATTTCTCTCGTTTTCAAGAGCCAATGCCACAAGGCCAACACCCCTCCCCCCAATCCAAACAAATGAGAGACACACAGACAGACGGAGAGAAAGAGAGAGGAGATTAATCTGATGTTCTTTGTACAATCGTAAATAAGAAAAAGAAGAAGTGTGTGGAAGTGAAGGATGACAGACTTAGAGATTCGTGGCCTATCTGAATAAAGTACAGGGACTTTAGTGGCCGGCCCCTTTGGAGCCATCGATGGGCGTCCGATTTGGCGCGGGGCTATGAGAATTCTGGCTCTTCTGCCCCTCTTCTAGACACACATGCTAACATACACGAACAGACACTGCCCGGTTTGGCGCGGGTGTCCGAGAATTTTGCCCTTTCTGTCCCACTTCGAGACACTGATACTGATTTACATGTGCACATACAGACACTTGCTAGAAAGAAACGATAACGTGATGTGCATTGAACTACCAACCCGTCCCCTCTCCCTGTATCTAAAACCCAAGACCGTGCACATGATATTACTTATCGTCACCATTGTCCTCCCTGCTTCACGGAATACACCCCCACACCCATCTAGGCAATCTAATGTTTACAAATCCTTTGTAAATCTCACACCCGAAGTTACCCGTCTCAAGCCCTCCACCCTACACCTAAATCTTCATTCTGAACTTTGCCTGATGAATCTCAGATGTTGAGAGACGAAGGTCTGTGCGGGCGCCAGTTGTTCTGATTGGGCCAGCGACCCCAAGGTTCATCCAATGAGAGGCCCATCGAGGCCTGGATTCCGCCAAATGGAATACGTTGCTTAGCGCAGTCCTCTCAAGTTGTTAAGCCGCGAGTGTTTATTTCTCGCCCCAAAACCAGTTTGTTTGTCTGTTAGCTCAAGGCGAACACAAAAGGAACCTGTGTGTAGAATTAATTGCTCTGTCCCTTTTTTTGGAAGGAGTTTAGATGGAAAATCCAGTGTAATGTTGAAAATAATTTCAAGAAGTTAATCTCGTGGTATCTGTTTCGGGCAATCATGCTACGCACCTTTACACACTACTAATTCAATGCGTGCTGCGTGAGTAACTGTTAAGCCTGGCATTACTCATTCATTCACTGAGAGAGGCTGGCAGTAAAGAGGCCTCCTGTCGGGATGCCATCGCTCACGTGTGGATATTACGGAAAAAAAGAATCAACTTCGTTTTATCGCGTCTCATAACCTTGTACCACGAGAGGAGAGGCAAGTTTACGGTAGATACAATCATAATGTCAGCAAAGGCTTAGAACTGTACGTCTCTACTGTGCGGGGTGTTTTTTTTTTAGCAGAGCTTAGAGTTTTGGGCAGAGTAACATAGCAAAGCTTAGTGACGAGAGAGAGAGAGAGAGTGCTACTACTGTATAATATTTAATAAGCTTACCCAGGCAGAATAAGATAGGAAAAGCTAGTGCTGACAGAGTGCGCTATTGTTTAATATGCTTACCATTTTTTCTTTCATCAATCTGATGCACGGAGGTAATAGGAGTAATAACATTGCAGAGGATTTTATAATTAGACCAACCAGATTCGTATTTCATAAATGGATTGATTGTGAGGATTCAGTGAGGACCCTTACGTGTAAATAAGGTGAGTATATTCAGGTTTGTCTCCCAGTGGGCTGCCGAGATAGCTGATAAAGGGCGGTGTGAATGCTGTAATTTACTGTTAAACTACCAGAAGGGCGGCAGAATGATATAACGCATACCATCACAAAAATGACCCGATGGACGGACGGATTTTAGGCCTATTGGTAGACGGGTGGACAGAGACAAAGCAAATAGACACATTTGGCAGAAAGGTAAATAGATTGATCTGTCGACAGATGGACAGATAATCTACTAGACTATATTGGTAAATAGATAAATCATAAACAAACAAACAGATAGATATATAGATGGATAGATAGATAGGTAGACAGATAGATAGATAGATAGATAGATAGATAGATAGATAGATAGATAGATAGATAGATAGATAGATAGATAGATAGATAGATAGATAAGATAGATAGATTATTCGACCAGCATAAACATAACCAACCTCGGGATGATGGAATGCCTTTATTCAAATTACACTTTCCTAAAGTAAACACTTATGATTGATGTAGTCACCCAAGTAGATACCTATAGTAAGCTGTAAATGTTTATGACCCTCGCTGAACAGCAGCTGCCGCCTCACGATCAAGTCTGTCCGTTCTCACGTCTTCACTACAACAACTCACGCTTGTGGGCTATCGATTTGGCGCAGGTTTGGAAATCTCATAATCACAGTCTTCCTCCCCATGTTGAACTGGCAAAAGGAGAACAGAAGGCGAAAAGATAAAAAGAAGACCGGGAAAAGATTAGGTCTAGCAAAATGGACAGTGGTGTTTAAAGAAAACAAGTCAATGTGTTCCTGTTTTATCAGATAAAGGCTGTATCAAGTGGCTTGAAGACTGGCGAATATTATCACACTTGGAATACATGTATTATGAACCTGTGCGTTCCGGCTAGGTCCGTGTATGTCCATATCTGAGGATTATTATATGAGCATAATGTCCTCTGGTGTTTCCCTGTTTGTGTGTGAACAGGAGAGAGAGAGAGAGAGAGAGACATGGAGAAAGAGAGGGGGAAAGAGATTATTTAGAGAGAAGTGAATGAGGGGAAGAGAACACAGAGAAAGAGCGGGGGGGGGGGGGGAGCAAGAGAACAGAGAGAGAGAGAGAGAGAGAGGAAAAACGGAACAGAGAGAGAGAGGTCTATAGAAGAGAGAGACAGAGAGAAGAGAGGGAGCGAGGGAAAGAGAGAGCTGTACGAGATCCGTCTCATAAATAAATGTCTCCCTTGGACATAATTCTCAAACAAAACATTAAAAAAAAAAATCTGCCCAAATTAAAACTCCATAACTAAGTAATTTTCATGGACGAGGGAAACCTCTCTTCAAACGGACCGAGTATTTCAAGCAGACTTCTCATTTTCACCTATTTTATGTAACTGCCGCTATAATTGTCCCATATTTCTTCTGTATCAGTTACTTTTTATCCGGCCTTGGATTTGTTTATTTGATATTTTTTTTTATCAATCGCAGGCTCATTAGCTACAACAATATGAACGGAAGCGTTTAAAACACCACGCACAGTCACATACTGTTGAACGTGAACAAGGAATGTAATAAGATTTTGCCTCCAGCAATCACGTACATGACACTGTCTAATTCATGTAAGTTTTTACCCAGCTTTAAGCCGAATCAAGTCTGTTTTTGTGCCGATTTAGTCTCAGACTCGAACTTACTCTGGATCATCTAGCGGGACAGTCTTGTTATAGTCGCAATAGTGCACGATGTCTTATTTAATTCCATAGTTCGCAACACGGATGCCAAACAGACCTGATTCGTTTCATCTCGAGCCTAAATTCATTTCATCCGGCGTAGAAAGCCTAAGCCTAAACCGCACCTGCCACGTAGTAGTTGGTTTTTTTTTTCTCCAGGACATAAGCATGGTCTTCAATCAGGCATTTACGAAAGTTTTTACCAAACTTACAGCTAGCAGCACACTGACTTAAGTGCATTTTGCGTCGATGTCATATCAGGTTTGAACTTCCTCTGAATTATCTAGCGAGACAGTCTAGTTACAGTCTCCCCAGTTCACGATGTCTTGTTTAATTCCACAATCCTCAAAACCGATGGAAAACAGATTGGACTCATGTTTCTTCCGACTCCACTTTCTGCACAGCTGACAAATTCGTCGTTGAACGAATTTGAAGTTTTACTGTTATGATAAGGAGTTAGAATAAATCGGAACTGTGAAACAGGTTGATAAGTGTCACAACGCATTTTATATAAGTGTCGAAGTGTACAGCTGGTATACCTTTTCTACATACTACTAAAATATCTCCAGTTTTCAGAAAACGAAGATAGAACGGACAAGAACTAAGGCTGCGTCATTTGGCCATGAGCCCGAAGTTAATTCATCTGGCGTAGAAAACCCGATTCTAAACCACACCTGGCACATCGTTTTTCTTCAAGACAGTAATCTTGTTCACTGAAATTAACTTTCCCCACCCTCGCGAAGTCATCACTCCGAAGGTTTATTCTTTATGCTAACAGGAAGTTATTTATTTGTATAACATCTGCCAAGCCTTATGCTCATTGAAAAGAAAAGTGAAATGCAGGTATGGCATGTGGTTCATATTATGCACCCGGATCCGTTATTAGTTTTCTCTTTCACTCTCGTACGCTTACACTCACTCACTCACTCCCTCATTCACGCACCCTCTCTCTCTGTCTTTGCCTCACTACCCCCCCCCCCCACCCATTCATTCACTCACTGTTTCGCCCAGTCACCCAGTTACTCAAAAATCTCTCTCTCTCTCCCTCTCTGACTCACCCATTCATTCATTCATTCATTTGTTCATTCATTCACCCACTCGACACCTCCTTCACACTCATTCACTCACTCACTTCCTTCACACTCACTCACTTTCTTCACACTCACTCACTCACTCATTCACCCACTCACTTACTCGATCACTTCCTTCACACTCACTCACTCACTCACCCACATACACACAAACGCAAACATACTCACTCTCACATGCCCTCAGAGTGCCACGCTACTCGTTCAGTGACACGTAAAATGCTACAATGTCAGTCAGTCAGTCAGTCAGTGACACGTATAATGCTACAATGTCAGTCAGTCAGTCAGTCAGTCAGTCAGTCAGTCAGTGACACGAATAGTGGTGCAATGTCAGTCAGCCAGTGACACAAACAGTGCTACAATGTCAGTCAGTCAGCCTGACACTCACATAAATACCCTCTGCAGAGCAATCACCCAGCTCTTCATGCACTCATCCAGCTACTCCTCCAGTCATTGCTGCTCTAAGTTTCATCTCCGCATACCGCCCCTCCACCCTCCGCATAGCAGTAGTTATGTACTGGGGTCATTTTAGGCCTAATCCTGTTTCTACGCACTTGTGAGCCAGGGGTCCCCTGACCTTTGTCTTTCCCCTCATCCTGACCTTAGCATTGTGGGCTAATGGCTGTTGGGTTCACAGATGGTTGAGGTATTCTAGTCACACAAATATACGAATATTCACATGACTATCTGTTGGGGCTGGGTTAACCATTAAGCAAAATAAGCACGTGCCTTAGGGCATCAAGGGAAGGGGGCGGGGACACCGCAGAATTTTTTCACTGCCGGATTTACCATAGACCACATGATGCAAAACTGTAAATGGTGCCGCTGAAGTAGGGTCCACAAAAAGGGACCCCCAAAATAAATTTAAAATAAAAAAGGTATAATCTGTACTGGCGTACACGACTTTTTTTTTGTTGTATTTTTAATGTTTCAAAAAATGTCATTTTCGAAAAATAAAATTTTATTTTATGGTTTATTTTTGTTTTTGTTTTGGATTACATATAGAGTGTATGGGGCATTAAGATCTTCTAAGTGCTTAGGGCCTGGAAAGGTCTCAATCCGGCCCTGTTATTATGTCTTGAAAAATTGGTCGAATAGTTTTGAAATTAATGGACACTGAGGTCTTCGTATTTTGACTTTTCATAAGCAGCCGACTGCGACCTTAGATCTCATTTATTCCAACTCTTGTTTTTTGCACAACTGAGAAAGTCGACATTAAACGTGTGCGGCTTGACTATTGTGATAAGGAGTTGAAATAAATCCCAACTGTGAAACAGTTTGATAAGTGCCATAACACATTTTAAACAAGTGTCAAAGTTTGCATTTGATTTACCTCTTCTTCATACTAAAAGGTCTTCAGTTTTTTCAGAGAATACAGGTGGAACAAACAAGAGTTAATGTCTTGCGATGGGGAGACAATGTCGAAATTGAACACAGTGGTCTGAAAATTAAACGTATTTACAAAGAAGGTCATCGAGTACTGTGGTGTGAATCACTGAGGGAGGAAACACGAATTACAATACTTCCGCTTGTCTCACGGTGTTTTTTGGATGGAATTGTAATTCTGGGATGGAACTATCAGGTATTCGAAAGAGTGTCGAAAAAAATGGACAATTTATTATTACCAGATATTCGATATTCGTTCGAATGGTGCAATTTGCTATTTGACACAACATTAATTGTTAAGCTTCCTTCCTATCCATCTCAAACCACATTGTACTCTATACAAGCGCGAACTTTAAACAGACGTAGTTAACCCATTTTTAAACCTCTGATATCAGTGCTTTGTCCTGATAGATGTGGAAATTTCGGTGGGGGTGGGGGGTGGGGGGGGGGTAGGCGGGAGAGGGAGGGAGCGGAGGGATTCCCTGGCCATTAAATCAGTGCTTCTCATCCCTTTTCAGGCAATCGTCCCCTTAGGCTACAATTTTTCAGTCATCGCACTTCTTCCTTACCCAAAACCCATCTGACATGTTGTTTTTTTAAAACTTGATCAATGACAATAGGCCTGGTGATTATTCATTATAAAACACAAAGCATTCTTTATCAAATGCATCAACAACATCAACAACAAAAAAGGTCTTTTCTGTTCATAAAACCCATCAACGCGTGTTGTTGAAGAAATCAGTGGCTGGCCTGTACCCCCCCCCCCCCCGCCCCCAAAGAAATTCTCCATTCATATTTTGCCCCCCTTTTTTCTATCGTTGTTTTTTTTTGCCCCTTCCCCCCTTGTCGCCGCCCTCTTCTTTGTTCCCCCGTTCCCCCTCCCCTACGACGGAGCGATAACGCCCACGCCCACGTTGAGAATCACTGCGTCAAATTATCTAGTTGTAATGGTGAAAGTACAAAGTGGCCTTTATTTTTTCCTTACCCCAGATTTATGCAAAATAACTTTGTAGTGACGTTCAGCTCAATCCCCGTGGATTAATTCCATTGTCCCTTGTCCGGTGTCGACTGAGTTTTGTCAGGTCTAGGGACATTCTGTGTACGTGCCATTCTGATTTTCCCATTCCTTTTCGACGGCGCCCCAGTGTTGGTTAGTACTTTGCTGTTATCTCACAGTCCATAATGCATTGTTAAAATGACCGACTTTGCCTTTCTTTACCAGGGTTATCTTTTTGTGATTGTTAATGCATTAATTATTTCGTTATCATCTCGTTGACTGGTCGCTTGAGAGACACAAAGGGAGAGGGAATCTGTGTATGTCCCTGTCTTAGCTTACTGTCTGTCCGTCCGTCTGCCTGACGCGTCAAAGTGAGCCAAAACTGCAAAAAGGTACGCGCTTGAAAAATTTGTATACAAGATAAAATTGACACTCAGGAGAGAAGGGAGGACAGGGAAGAGGAACGGAAAGAAGGTGGGTGAGAGAGGAGGGGAAAGGAAGGAGAGGGCAAGGTAAGGCGGGGGGGGGGGGGGGAGGGCGTAGGAGACTCCTTGCCAGCGTCAGTCCGACGTAGATATCTGTAGGATTATCAAAGGGGCTGGTTCTCTACAACAAATTGATGTCAGTGCGATATTGTAACTTTTGGATCCACATAGGAACAACGACATTAGTTTGTGTAAACTTGACGTCAATCCTACGAGTCGAATTTCCACAGGGTTGCCGGGTGGGCTTATCCCGGGGCAAAGCCGGGTCCCTCATCTAACCTAACCTAAAACTGCGAGTGAAATAAAGCCATTTGGGCATGAATGTAAGGAGGAAACAGGTTTTTGAACATGCTGAGAACCACCGTCCCATACCGTAACCAAGAAATGTCAGGCTACACCCGTTGTTACCGGAGTTATTTGCCTGTCAGACAAAAGTGTGCATTCAGTCATTTTGTCCCAGCACTGTTAGGCCCGAATCAGACGGAATAAAGGAGTAACTGCGGTACACCGAGAAGTGTTCAACAGCGCGACTGAAATGGCTGTAGGTGAACATGTCTGTGTGGTCTTCCAAGGAGTCAGTTTCTCTCTCTCATATACACATGCGCGCACACACACACACACACATACACACACAATAACAAGACCAATACCCATTTTCACCTCTAAAACAACCCTTTTGAGGGCTTAGCTTCTCGAACAGTAAAGATCTCTCGGCTTGTGCCATACAGTTTTTACTCGATTCCTTGACCTAACTTATCGCAAGTTGCCGCGCTTACTTCTTAGACTCGGAACTGAGTGCCCTGAGTCCTGCATCAACTTTCCTGTCGACTAGTGGAAAACCTCTGGCGTCGACCTCGTCTTTATCGAACTACTGGCCAAACTGTTTAAGCTACTTGAACTCTTCCCGGTCTCGATATAGCCAACCTGTTCATAATTCGTTGTTTCATTCATCGGTATTGCTTTATCTTGTTTGTCCTCTTATGCGATACGCCCATTTCTTGCTCTCGCCCTCTCTCCCTTTCATTTTCTGTTTGTTTATCTGTCTGTCTGTCTCTCTCTCTCTCTTCCTGTTTGTCTGTCTCTTTCTTTCTTCTCTGTCGGACTGTCTGCCTCTGTTTTTTTGTCTGTCTGCATGTCTGTCTGTCTGTCCGTCTATATTTATATCTACCAGTCTGCCGGCCTGCCTATCTGTGTCTGTCTGTCTGCCTGTCTGTCTGTCTCTTGCTTGGTGGGCGCTTCTGGTATAGTCTCCTTCTGTCTTATCTTTCTGCCATATTCTGTCCGTTGTCTTGCTTCTTCATAGCACAATATGACCGCTATCATGTCGAGCTATTCGTCAAACCAAACTCATCCCCTCCTCTCTCTCTCTCTCTCTCTTCCTCCCTCTCTCTCACTGAACTGCACCTGCCCTGTCATAAATCATGTATTTCTCACTTATCTATCTGCCTCGCGTTCACTCTTGTTGTATGTTGCAGTTGCAGCTTCCTTTTCGTCCGCCCGCCTTTCCTTTCTTTTCATCTCTCTCTCCAGGTAGCCTTTTATTTTTTGATTTGGCGCCGTCAAATGGTTTATTTATTCAGCACAATTATTTCATTACTGTCATTATCTCAACCGTCATCCCTTTAGTTGCTGTCTCTCATCAGTGTTTATAGCGCTTGGAAATCTGTCTATCTGTCTATCTATCTATCTATCTATCTATCTATCTATCTATCTATCTATCTATCTATCTATCTATCTATCTATCTATCTATCTATCTGTCTGTCTGTTTGTCTGTCTGTCTATCTATCTGACAGATCCGACCGTCGATGCGTCCGTCCGCTAGTCTATCTATCTATCTATCTATCTATCTATCTATCTATCTATCTATCTATCTATCTATCTATCTATCTATCTATCGGTGCTTCCACCAGCCTGTCTGTCTTTCTGTCTGTCTGCCTGCCTGTCTGTGTTTGTGTGCCTGCCTACCTATCTTTCTATCTGTTTATCAATATGTCAGCCCGTCTTTCTATCTATACCTATCTGTCTCTCTGCATTCGCCCTCCACTATCGACGTGGCCTTGTAGCTGTATATTTCCCCCTTTTTCTCTGTTTCCAGCGTTGCTCAGCGCAGTGTCGGAAAGAAAGAAAAAAAAAGTCTATTCTGTTAGATCATTATCGACATCATTCTTTTGTGTACATAACATAATTGTGAGAGATAATTGCAGGCGCGCATTTTGGCTTGTCTTTTTTTTTTCGTTTGGCACGTGGATGTCTGATAAATGTATGTTGCATTTCTCTGCTGTGTTTGCTGTTTCCGTTAGGTTTTACGTTGTTGTTTTTTTAATACCAATATGAGAGATGAGACTTGTATTCCTCGCCGAGCCGTCTATGTATGTATGTATGTATGGATGGATGTATGTATGTATGTATGTATGTATGTATGTATGTATGTATGTATGTATGTATGTATGTATGTATGTATGTATGTATGTATGTATGTATGTATGTATGTATGTATGTATGTATCTATCTATCTGTCTGTCTGACTGTCTGTCTGTCTGTCTATCTATCTATCTTTCTGTCTGTCTGTCTGTCTGTCTGTCTGTCTGTCGGTCGGCCGGTCCGTCTATCTATCTATCTATCTATCTATCTATCTATCTATCTATCTATCTATCTATCTATCTATCTATCTATCTATCTATCTATCTATCGGTGTGCCTTTTTGTCTGTGATTCATCAATCTGTGTGTCTATCTTGTATGAAAACAGTGCATGATATTGATGTGATCGAACCCAGCACCAAGCCGGATTCGAGATAGGAGCGCTGGCAGGGTGGTCAATTGTTCTAGTCACTGCTACTGCAGCAGCCTCGGCCTGTACATCTCATAGACGACAAGGACAATTTTTCATTCTCTAGGCCTTCCATCACTCATGATGAAATTTCTGTCTCGTGGTTTCAGCTCTGTATTTTAGGAGGTTTCGTTGCCCTTGGCATTTACACCTCACTTTTCCTGTTTTTGTTTTTTTTTTCTTCTTGTTTCTGTGTGGGTTTTGTGCTAGGAGTTTTTATTAATATTTTTTTGGGTAGCATTTTGCCTTGTAAGGCCTGCTCTTCTCGACTTTCAACTACCAAGGTATCTCTAACGTGCGCAACGTGCACACGGGCGCTCCGAGTTTTTTCGTCCTTATCCGAGAAGACTAGATACTCGATCCTACCTGCCACAGGATCAGGGACAGGAATTTTTTCCCGCGAAAAAAAAAAATTTCAACATACCTGCACCGACCGGGCATCGAACCCTGTACCTTCGTCATGAGAGGCGAGCACTTTGCCCGTAGACCACCCTGTCTCCTATACTCTGTCTGCCTCCCTCTTCTCTGCCTCATTTATCTGTCAATTGTGAAAAAACACAGCTGAAGATTCTAAATGCATATATACATACAATTCGTTTATTCAACCCATTTATGACCTTAACCCACTGAATGCCAATAGGCTATTGTACAAAATAACCTTTTGTCTGTCAGCTGTGGATTTGTTTCTAACAGTCAGGGATTTTTAGATATTCGATAAGTTTAGCTATAAAGATTCTTGTTAACCTCTTGGGGTTGACCTCAAGAATCAAATCCAAAAATGACAACGACTATGAAAATCAAAGCTGTCTGGCTTTGGCTTCTAAAGGGTTAAATTCGAAATAAAAATAACCCATCCTGGAAACCGTTAACTCGATAGCCTGTCGGGATTACCATAATATTGTCATTATTTACATTTCATTAGCAGCAATGATATGAATTAATTCCATCAGTAAAAGGGGAATATCATGTGTTAGCACACACTGCCTTCCATTCATCCATACATGCAATATCTGGCTTTTAATCAGAGAAAATTATTAGGTCAACTAACTTTTCTTTTCTTTTTGTTTTTTTCAAACTCCACAAAGAATCAGCCTATGGACCAAACCAGTGGTTCTCAAAATGGGCGATATCGCTCCCTGAGGGTCGATTTTGATTTCCTGGGGGGGGGGGGTGGGAGGGGGAGAGAAAATAAAGAAATGGGCGACAAGGGGCGAAAACGATGAAGAAGGGCGATACTGAGCTGATAAGAGGGGGGGGGGAGGGGGAGAATATTAGCGAAACATAAATAGGGAACGATTTGGGTAGTCACTGACTTGTTGAACAGCACCAGTAGGTGGGTTTTATGAACAGAAATGGCCCATTTTTTCTTTAATGCATTTGATAAAGAGTGTTTTCTGTTTTATAATGAATAATCAACACGCCTTTTGTCATTAATAAGGGATTGGAAACTTTAACGTCATCATTTGTGTGTAGTCTGTCTTCTTGTGACATGTATCCATTGGTTCTGAGCATCGATGTGGGCGGGGGGGGGGGGTCGGAGATGCTGAGAGAGAGAGAGAGAGATAGATAGAGAGAGAGAGAGAGAGAGAAAGAGAGAGAGAGAGAGAGAGAGAGAGAGAGAGAGAGAAGGGGAGATGAAAGACAACTTGGAGCCTACCGGGGTGATTGCCCTGAAAAGGTTGAGAGCCCCTGCTATGGACTGATAGCTAGCGTGTAGACTGCTATTGTACTGATTGCGTGGGCTGGTAAATGCTCTTGATTAAATTCATTGGCAAAGGAGAAACCACATTGCGAAATCGTTTCGTTACGTGAGCGGCCTTGTCTATATTTAAACATTTCATAATTTATCTTTTCTTGATTAAACCCCCTGTTTCCAGACATGCGCCGGTATTCAGGTTAAATAACTAATATTTCATAATCTCATTAAGTCTGTGAAATCATTTTTTTAAAATCCTATCAAGACGTAATACAGACGTAAGCTCACTGTGTAATGATGGCTTGGTATTCTTATGCCACTAGTTAAAAGGGCTGCCTGAATGCGAGGAACAATAATAATAATTATGTGTACTTCAGAGCATGAAGGTAAACACACATTTTAGTATTCTGCACTTTAGTATGGTACACATTTTATTGTATTTTATTTTAATACTTTGGTCTACTCATTATTTTCTACATAATCGCAAAGAAACAACTCATAATGAGTCTACAGCCTAACAAATACAGAATGGGTTTCATAAGGGTCAGTGTGAAAGATGTCTCGCATTGAACCCATGCAAAATTGCAGATAAATCCAACAGTTTTTGAGAAAATCGTTGTTGAACCCACTCACTCTAAAAACGAGGCATTATAATGTGGAGTATTATTTGCCATACTATTGTATGCGATATTTTGCGGACTTTGAGGTTTTGTCATGAAAATGGTTCTCTCACTCCTAATTTCATTAAGTATTCATTAACGTCATTCCAATCGGTTAAAAACTTTTCGAGGGTGGTGTTTGTGACGTATTGTGGTCTTCTGATTTTACACACCTCTTCAAAGTTTCGATCCTCATTTTCTCAAAAAGACAAAAATGGGCATACAACAACATGGAAAAAACCCAACGATATAGACTAGTGTTGCTAAAAATGCCCTAGTTGATTTGATCGTCCTTACTCTCACTTGGAGTGATGGATGATTGGAAAGCTTAACACAGATGTGTAAACTAGCGCGTCAGTGAAGAGGGAAATTTTAGTTAAATGTATATTTGACTCATCTATCGCACACTTAGGCTGCTGTGGCTGCTTCCTGCTCGAGTACTTTCTGTATGCCAGAACTATACTTTATGATGAGCAAGACTCTTCTGATACAAGTGCCTTTCCCCACCATCAGAGATTCTGGCTTGAAGCTGCCACAGAAGAACGATTATAGCAGCTGCCGCTAGGTTCTTTCTGCCCATCTGTGTCATACTTCACACAGCAGCGACCACCCCCTTATCTCATTCGCAGAGCCTGACTATATTGTGAGATACCCTGCTCGCGCGACTACACTGTCTTGGTCCAGTTTATTTCTTCCTGTCAGACAGCGGCGTAAAACACGTAGGGTTTAAAGCCAACGACCACAGTAGAGAAGAGAGCAAAGTAGAGAGAGAGAGATGAGGGAAGGAACTGTTACAAGATGTCTAATACTCTGCTGCCTCGTGTGCCAGTGTCTGTAGATTAAAGATAGAAACACACCAAAAATCCATTTTTTACCATTAAAGACCACTTAAAATCTTAAGAGTGAATCTTATTTCACACGACTGGGTATCGATTTTAGTTTAATGGCTTTCCAACTAGTACTTTACTATATATTTCAATAAATGAGTTAGCAACTTTTTATTGTGTACTTGTACACTGCATACATTTTTGTAAATCCCGTGACGCAAGTTCTGGATTTCTCACCTTTTTAGGCCACAACACAACGTATACATTATAACCTGCAGGACACACAATGTTTGTGCTCACAATTACCAGAACCTTACAAGTTTAGGAAATTTTATGACGTGTTTTGCAAGCTGTTTGTGACAATGAGGATAGGGAGACTTGTAGTATGACAAACAAGCCTCCCCTTTTGACTTTACCAGGATGTAATTTATTATTCATGGATGAGAAACTAAGATTGTTCCTCGGTCACTTTGGTAGGCGCTTGAAGATATTCTAGTTAAATGAGATTTTTGTGCGTATGTGTGAGGAAAAGACAAAGTTCTGTGTTCACGTGCTTGACGTATTAATTGCGATAACGAACTCTGGTAGTAAGGATGAAGTTGAAGAAGAAATGCGTTGAAGAAAAACAAAAAATACGTTAAAGAAGAAGAGGAAAACAAAAAGCACAGTATTTTTGTTATCTTCGTTTCAACAATGATTCTTGTAAAACATGTCATCAAATAAGGACAGCGAAGACTTAGTGATGAATTTATTGCTATGTCATCAAGGTAAAAAAAACATGTTTGTTTTTAAAAAGTGATTCATGATTTGTGACGTGTCAGATTCACATCTGCTCCGAATGATTGATTATCTCATTTCTTCCCACGGTTTACAGGCCATAATCATTGATCTAAATTGACCTCCGAAACCCAAGCTACTTACTATAGCTATAACTAGCCTATTCACTGTCAGCGATAAACTATGCTTTCCAGGTCGGTGGTCTGAAGGAAGGCGGTAAAGTGCAAACTTTGGATTACGAGAGTTTTCAAACAAACTTTTTTGTGGACGGCAAGTGTTCGTGGATTAAAATTTGCGGTACCTCAGGTGAGCAGTTTGTAAGCGTAAGGCACTTGTATGTGGACGACGTATGTTTAGTCTTCGGCTACCTGGTGGCCAATCTTAACTGAGCATTTGCGAGACATGAAGGTAGATTTAGCCGGGCTGTTAGCATTATTTGTAAACTCCCTGCGGAGATGTACCGGAAAAGCCCCCAAAGAGAACGTTCATGACAGGCTATGAAGTAAGTTAACTGTTTATGCCTCTGGCAAATGAGGGAGGGAAAACCTAACAACCTGACGTATATCTGGTATGGGGGCCATCCATAAAGTACGTATGTTCGATTTTGGCAATTTTTTAAACCTCCCTGTGTTTAGCTCTTTATTTTAGGAGGTTCCGCTGTCCTTGGCATTTACATCTCACTTTTCTTGGTTTTTATTTTTCTTGTTCTCGTTTCTGTGTGTTTTTGTGGTAGGGATTAATTTTTTTTTTTTTTGTGCAGAATTTTGCCCCGGCAGCGGCCTTGTCCGGCCTTCTCTTCTCGACTTTCAACTGCCAAATGTATCTTTAACGTGCACAAGTGCCCTCCGAGCTTTTTGTCCTTATTGGAGATGTCTAGGGCCTCGATCCTACCTACCATGGGATCAGGGACAGGAATTCCCCCCCCCCTCCCCTCCCAAAAAAAAAAATCCAAGGTGCCTGCACCGACGGGGGATCGAACCCGGTACCTTCGCAATGAGAGGCGAGCACCTTGCCTCTAGATCAAGGTGTCCCTTCCACCCTTGTGCGCCTTTCATAGGATTGGCTTCAACCCCACTCCCGGTCCCCGCTTACTACGAGTGTACGGCCAATTAGAATGGTGACTGCCCATGAAAAGATCTTAATGTTATTAAAAACTTGAAACTGGCATTTTATGTGGACTACGAACGTATTATATTTGATAGTTTCACGAGATGCCATAATATCCTATATTCGATTTTTATCACTTATAAGCTGAAAACAACATAAATAAAGCCAAACCTTTTAACTTATTACCATAATCACATAGGGTATGTACGCTCCCCAGCAGCCGCCCCTCCCCCGCCCCCCCCCCATTCTCTTCCGAACGTACGTCCTTTATGGATGGCCCTCTAATGAAACAGTCATGTCGTCGATGCATCTAATGCGCATATCACTCAGTCAAACATATTAATAATCGTGCGTGGTCTCTTGCAAAAACAAACAGACTTCTTTATTAATGTTCTGCGCACGAATAACCTCACTCACAGAACGTTTCGTATGTCACGTATTACACTGCTAATCTATCTGTAATGAAACGCTTCAGTCTGACGATATTTTATGAGGTTGAGCACGACACTGGTACTTGTCAAACTGAATGTTCCCCGTTTCAGTTGAAATTGATTGTATTGTTTTAATTATTATTCCTCTTTTTTTCCGATGCTGTTCTCCTTCTTACTGGATGGTTTCAGAAGGCTGGTAGCTCATCATTGGGTCAAGTCTGTTTTGCCGAGGCTTTTTTGGGCGATGTGGACTATTGAGATATGTGGGCCAAAGATATTAGAATGGACAAGATAAGACAGTTAGAAGTACTTTTAGCGTGCACAGATTTCGCACTGCCACCTAACGGCGAACGCGCGGAAGTCACGAAAAGTGCCGTAATTTACAAAGCCAAATGGGGAAAATATTGAATTTTGTTGGCTGTTCAACTATCGCTATAGACCTTGATTGACGTCACTCATTGTGGAATTATAACCTCAATCGCGGTGGGAAAACTCTGGCTATTTTCTCTTTTTTTTTTTAGCCGCAATAGCACTGTTACAGTTTTGTATCATAAATTTACCATTATATCAAGCATTCTTTTCATACTATTGGCCATGGGCCCCGCCCCCGATCAGCGCGCAAAACTGTGTGCACGTTCTTTTTAGTGATGCGAAGAAGACAGTGTCGATCTCATCTTATCGTTTTATAGTATCTTTGGTTAAACGGGACCAGGCGCACTAATCAGACTGAAACAAGTCTGTATCTCTGGCTGTTTCAAAGGAAGCCCAAGTCGGAGTCAAAACTGATGCCAAACAGACAGACTTGACCGAGTTTTTACTATCCAGAATCGTTTCTGGCGTGACCTTGTGCGATTATGAACTCCTCTATGGTATAACTAACTAACCAACTAACCACTGTCTTCACCAAGATACAAACAATGATTACTCGTTTCTGAGCCTATCTGTTCATTATTTGTGTTAGATTCTATACCATAGCTTGTGAGTGGCCAGCCTTCCGTCCAATCCTCGGCTTTAGGCCAATCTTGGACCAATCGGGTTTAAGGTGAAAAACCAAATTTCTGACAAAACTCCTCCGAAAGGGGAAAGAATTTTCCATGGAAATTGACATTTGCTTGTAAAATGAAATATAAGCCATTTTTCTGCATTCAGTTAAAATTATTGTTTATCTTGAAATCGCCTTAGAAATGTTTGATTTTGATTTTTTTTTTTTTAAAGAGGTTTAAAATTTTCATCTCAAGCCCGATTTGTCCAGATCCACTCACAATAAGGTATTCTAGTCTTGTCAAGTACACACAACACCACTTTGCAACATGAACCTAACACCACATTGCAGGTTTTACAGAGAACAGCAACTATCGTAATTTATTTTTGAGCTCCGCAGCTCCTAAGGTCGGCCTATCCACCCTTCCACCTTCCTTTAGTTCCCCCTAACTTCATTTTGGCGGTCACTGATAAAATTATTAATGTATCATATCCCCGGAGTAAGAGGCCCTGTGAGAATATTCAACCCAGGCCTTGCGCAGTGATATCTATTTATGATCGGTCACTCAGCAACGCCCCCTCCCCCTCCCTCGCCCTCCTCTCACTCCATTCACGTATCTGGACACAGCAATGCTTGGTTAAATGGGAGGCTTGGTTATGGGGTCATCGTGTTTTACATAAAAAGCTATAGCTGAACCAGTGCACACAATTCAGTATTTTCTCTTTCTGGCGTTGTAATTACACTACGCCCCCCCCCTAGCAACATCCTTAATGGGACGTCCGTCACAGACACACGTTAATTCCAAATGATACTGTCATGGGCATTTGCAGTGCCGTGTGTGTTAGATCTAGATTCCTTTGAAGGAAAATAAAACGCACATACATCAGTTAATATTGTCCTGATCCACAGTTTTGCAGAGTGGCGAATCCCCGAAAATATCGATTTGGAGATATTCAAAATGATTGGCTGCGAAATGTCTGAAAATTTATTGCGATTAGGCGGTAATTTGTGCTCTGAAAAGTTAGGGGGGGGGGGGGGGAGTTGATGGTTCTTTAAATCCAAACTAAGGTTAGTAACACGCTGAGTCAAGACAATTTTGTGGTCGGTTTGACTCAGGCATTGATCTAACTAGCCAGTCAGACTTGTTATAGTCCCACCAGTGAGAGAAGTCCCTTTTTGACTCCGTAGTCGACACCCAGGGCCGGATTAAGACCTGTAGAGGCCCTAATCACCAAAGATTTTGGACCCCCCATATACTGTATCTGTAACTCAAAATATAAACACAAATAGACCATGAAATAGAATTTTATAAATATGTTATATTTTCATTTACTGTAGGGGCCCCTTTTTGTGGACCCTGGCTCAGCTGCACCATTTGCTGCGCCATATATTATGGTCCATGGTAAATCCAGCAAATGAAAAACTTCTGTCGTGCCCGCCTTCCTTTGATGCCCTAAGCACTTGCCTATTTTGCTTAATGGTTAATCCAGCTCTCTCCAAATCTCATACTGAAAGCGAGAGAAACTAGACTTGACTCAGTTCGCTGCTACGCTGATGGTTTCCAACGGAGAATACACTGCTTTCAGTGTTCATTTGAATATTTTCTTCGTGTGATTTCTCGGATCGACGAGAGGGCGCGTAAGAACTGTTTATTCCCTCCATATTCCTTAATGTTGTAGACGTGACATCTGAAAAATATTGATCGATGTTTTTTGCTCAATAAGTAACTTGCTTATCTTGCATAACCATTCGTTTTGATAACCTGTGTAGCAATACCTGTGTAATTAGTTGGAGCTATTTCTTCCTCAGAATGGAAGTATTATTACAACCCTGTGCTCGTAAAATGCCGTGTGTGCGACTGCTCACAAAGGAGTTAATGTGTAGGTTTGGCTTCGAACAGCCTGGGACGGCAGAGGGGAAAATTGTTGGGTTTACTTTGAGTATTATGCTTAAAGAGAGCAAAACAGTGATTATATGTGAGTGTGCATGAGAAAACCCGGCATAAGTCGGCAACATTACATTTTGAGTTCTGTACATATAATAAAAGACAAGACATTTCTGATAAATTGAAGACAATGACCCCCCTAAAACAAGATTTTGAGAAAATGGCATTTAATCCTATAAGTGGCAATAGCTAATTGACCAAGTAATATTGGAGTGATTGCTGTTAGGAGACCGTAATCTAATAACTAAGCAGTTATAGAGATCATAGTGAGTAGTGTTCACTGCTCATCTACAGTTTACCTTGTAACATGCCACGGTCCCCTAGCAACAGCTAAGTCGGAAGTTTTTGGATCTTGTTAGGAGACCGTAGTCTAATTACAAAGCCGTTATAGAGATCATAGTGAGTAGTGTTCACTGCTCCCCTACAGTTTACCCTGTAACATGCCACGGTCCCCTAAACAACAGTCAAGTTGGAGGTTTGTCTAGGACCCATATTTTCACTTCAAAGCCGTTTTTCTCAAAATCAGCTCTGCCGACTTATACCGGGTTTTCTCATGCACACCCACATATTATGACGGGGGGAAGGCTGTGAGGTTGTGATCTGAGGTCTTCAGTGCCATTTCTCAGGTATCGAGATAAAATTATTGTACATTATGATACGTACTAAAGAAGAACAAAAATGAGGTGAGGTGAGGGAAATGTGACGATGAAGTGAGTGAGTAATTGCGAGGGGGGGCTGGGACAAATTGCGAAGAGATGGAAATGTGACGATGAATGGAGTGAATAAAGGAAGGATGCACTGGTTCTCTTGCTCTTGGCATTGTTCTAAATCAGTCTTTACCCCCTTCTCAATTCATATTCCACTCCTCCTATCTCCTATTTTCATAATTATTGTCTTCCCCTTTCGTCTGTCTTCCACTATGTATGTACAACTCTTTGTCAGGCCGCAATCTCGATGTCGCCGAGCCCTCTTTTGTGCTCTTTTTCATCTGGACGGATGTCGCGTTTGGTCTTTCTCACTCTCTCACTCCCTCAGGGACTGTCTCCGATCCCTTTCTTTTTCTCCACCCCCCCCCCCGGCCCCTCGCACACCCCGGACTGCTCTTCTCCTATTTATATTCTGCTCTTTCGTTACCCGCTCTTTCCCTTCTTTATGACGTCTCGAGCTACGTACAAAATAATTTATCTTTTACCGGAGATGTGTGGTATTCTGAGTGGAGGTTACACAGTCACTATTGTGTGGACTCAGGTGCTCAATGATTGCAAGCCTATAGATAACGCAGTGAAATAGAGAGATTCCTTTGGAGCAATCAGCCATTTGACTTTCTTTTTTTTTTAGGGACGGGTGAGAAGTGGTCGGGCGGGGGGGGGGGGGGGTTGAAAGGTTGAAACTAGTTAATTTTTCTCCAATTTCGTAATAAGTTGTTATTTCTTCGGATTGACAGTTCACACTCTATTACATCGGACTTTATTCCACCAACCCATAAGGAAAGTATGATCCCCATTTAAATCAGTAAAAGAAACATTGGAGAGCATTACAATCATGTTAGTCGTGTCGTTTACAATCATTTTTAATGTGTCCCACAAATCGAGATGAGAAAGTCAAGGAAATTATTCGCAGTTTATTTGCATTAAACTTTTACTATTCTCAGGTAAGCAGAGCATTGTACTAACCCCGGCACGTCTCAGCCACAGTTGCTTCCAGCAAAATTCACACCAGAAGCTGGTGGCAGAAGCTAGTCAGGCTTAGCTTGATAGGTTCTTCCTGGATTTACCAAGAAAATTTAGGAAATTATGGTGTACACTACTTGTCTGCCAGCTGCTGTCTGTGCAGTTCCGGGTTTAGCATGATTTTTGCTTGCTTGGCAAAGACTTTACCGTGCTGCACGCCACGTGAAAGAGTGCTTGCATTGAACGGATGGGTAATTTTAACATCGTGCGCGCAGGGCCAAAGGGAAGTATCATATATAACGCCTGGTCAGCAGGGACGGATTAAGACCTCTAGAGGCCCTAGGCACATTAAAACATTTGGGTGCCCACTTATCCTTTATCATTATGTAATTCAAAATATAAACAAAAGTGAAACTTTATTTTTGGAAAGGAATTTTTTTGATGTATAAATTTTTTTTTTAAAGCGCGAGTCTTACATGCCAACAAATACTTTCATTTTTTAATTTATTGTGTTTGTGTGTGTGTGTGTGGGGGGGGGGGGGCTTTTTGTGGACACTGCTTCAGCTGCACCATTTGTAGTTTTGCACCATATATAGTCCATGGTAAATCCGGGAATGAAAAATTTCTGTGGTGCTCCCCCCCCTCCCCACCCCCCTTCCCCTTCCGGTCAGACATCTGCAGCAAACTATACACCAAAGAAGGTCAGGCTCCGTATGATAAGGTCTTCCAGGATTTACTAAGAAAATACAGGAAATTATGGTGTGCATTTCTTGTCTGCCAGCAGCTGACAGTGCAGTTCCGGGCTTAGTATGATACCTCTCTAACTTGTGAAGTTGACGTTTACAAGCTGTTATCTTCAGTGCAAAACCATGTCGCTGCGAACATGTGCACTCGTTTTTCCTTGTAGACCTCAAAGAAGAAAGAAAATCCCGCTTTCCTGTTTTATGTTTGTTGGCAGCGCCACCCGACATCTATACTTGTACTTCGTAATGAGGGCAGTCATTAATGTTTGCTTTATTGCTTATTTTTTTAAGGGAAGCTGCAGCTGTCCCCTTTACCACAGGTCTTTGAACTTTGCATGAGCTTTTTTTTTTCTCGGTTTAGCTTGAAATCTCGATTTCAAAAACATCTGAAATGCGAAAGGAAATAGCAATTAAACTTGAAAAAATGATTTTTTTTAAATAGCATTACATTCCTATATATATGGCTGATTCTGGGAAACGTAACAACAAAAAAACCCAGAAAAAGTTGGTGTCCCGAAACCTGCCCGCTGTTTCAAATTTATGACAAGGAGAGATTGACTGTAGCTTTTTGCGAAACTGGACGGGCGAACTACTGTGTCAAATACTATGATGGATTTGATTGATAGCGGTAGGAACATCTTTATGTACCAGATGGTGTACTCAGTTTGATCACTAACAATACACCATCAATAATTTTGTTAACAAGATAGCGCTTGCACATCATGTTGGGTCCTAGTACGCGGACACCCTGCAATGTTTGAAAGTCTGCGTTACCCTCTTTTCCCATATCAGTGTTAAACGAAACAATGTTGCAAAGAATGCAGTACACAATTGATGATATAAAATAGCAACTGGTGTCATTCCGTCCTGGTGGAGTATATGGCAAGGATATTTTATTTAATTCATTTACGTTCACGTATATGTCACTGTGAGTATTGGCTTTAGCGTGCAAGGCCACAGGGGTCATAACCATGGATAGAATTTATTATTATTTTTCACAATGAAAGAAAGACAAAGATCTTTGCACTGGTCACATTATAATATATTAGTTATTAAAAATTATAACACATGAATGAAAATCAACAAAAGTGATGTTTCGAAACAAAATAATTATGTATTGTGTTATTGCGTTTCATTTAAGACCGACAGAAAGAACATTAACACAACTGCGCGCTGTGTAAGACATTGCACTGATCTTGGAGTTTCATTCACTCTTCATGTAGAGTTCTAAAATAGAAACTCCTTTCCCTCTCTCTGATGGCAGCTTTATCTGTCTGACTGCTTAGCCGTAACGTCTGTCTCTCAGACTGGTTGCCTCAGACTGATCCCCCCAAATACTGTTTTCCCTTGGGTATCTGTCCCAGTCTTTCTGATAGATAGGTAAGCCTAATGATCGTGTGCTATTTCAGAGCTCTTAGATGTTATCTGGTGCAGAATCTCTTTTCATCTGTCTGTCTGTCTGGCTGTGTTTAGACATTTCTGTCTGTCTGTCTGCCCATCATTGCCTGGTCCCAAGTCCAGGATGTGAAAGGATGAGGGTTGGGCTATGGGTTAGCTACCCATTCTAGGAAAAAAACACCTAGCTCCAGGAACCAAACGTCTGTCCGTCAGACTGTGTTCATCTGTTTGTCTGCCTGGCTGTGTCTGTCTGTATGCCTGGCTACATGTTCATCTGTCTGTCTGTTTGACTGTATGTTCATCTGTTTATCTGTCCGTCCATCTGACCACTTGTTCATCTGTCTCTCCGCCTGGTTTGTGTTTGTCTGTCTGTCTGTCTGTGTGACTGTATGTTCAGTTGTCTGTCTGTCCAACCATCTGACCATAATATGTTCATGTCTCTCCGCCTGGTTAGGTTGTGTTGGTCTGTCTGTCTGTGTGAATGTATGTTCATCTGTCTGTATGTCCGTCCATCTGTCCATCTGACCATCAGGCTGTCTGCCTGATCGCGTTTGTCTGTCTGTCTGTCTATGCGAACGTCTGGCTGTATGTTCATCTGTCTGCCTGATTGCCCTTGTCTGTATATCTGTCCGTCTCACTGTCTGTTCGTCAGTCTCCCCGACTGTCTGTCTATCCAAAATTCGATCCACGCGCCCCCCTCCCCCCCCCCCCCACACACACAGTCATCTTTCGAACTGCAGTTTCCACTCTGCGATTTCAAGTGAAGCAATTTCACCTTGTACGAGACGAAAATCTAACGGTTCTAGCCTTGGTCCATGATATTGCTATTGAGACTGTGTTGTGAAGTGTCACGCAGGATTTTGTCTCGTTCTGTCTCACGAGGAGACAAGCAGTGGCTGTGTATGAAACCTTTTTGATATTGGCAGTGAGTACCTTTCAAAGCTACCCCGCGTCACTTGTTCATTGTGGCTAGTCACCGCAAGCCTAAGTGATCATGTCCACAGAATCCGCTCCGCTCGGCTATTTTACGGAAAATGACGTACGCAAAATTAAAACATTCTTTGCCTCTATAGCAGTGAGGAGCAGAGCGGAACGGAAGCTGTGGGCAAGTATACAGAGGCAAAGCGTGTTTTACTTTTTCATACGTCATTTTCCGTTAAATAACGGAGCGGAGAGGATGCTGTGGATAATACCACTAAGTGTGCAATGGCCGATTTTGACCGTCACTGTGGTTAGATGGTGACATAACGACCTATAGTTTCAATGAGACCTGGCGCACGAGCCAACTAGTTTGTGTGTTGTTGTTTTTTTCGCATTGAAACTCAATGTCGTGACGTCACGATCCAATTTAGTCGGCCGATCAACATCTGCTGATGAGTGCCTAGGCTGAGTGTGTATTACTCTCTGTAGTCACGAATGTATATATCTGCGTCTTCACAGTTGTGCGTGTGTGTGTGTGTGTGTGTGTGTGTGGACATAATGTTGTGCAGCCAGGATGCTGGGATGGACTGGTCGCAATCTAACCCGATTAGCGCGTATTCCCAGACGATACCGGTGTTGTGTTGCTGCGACCGCAATGGATCATGCTGAATTATGGATAGAAACTATACCACACGATGCTGGTGCTCTCGGCTCCAGTAACTTCTGTATAGGAAATTTAAATGTAATGCACTATTATGAGCACGTTATTAACCTGTAATGCCCAGTCCTAAATGTTTTGAAACCAACATGATTTATTTAAAACGAATGTAAAGTGAACGAAAGAAAGAATGAGCATTTTATTAAATAAATTGAGTAAGTTATAGAGGAGAAATTTGGCAGAATGTAGAACACTGGGTAAAAGGTGAATTGCGGAAAGAGCATAATAATTGTGCTGGGCAGTTGAGAGTTAACTGTATATCAAATTCCAGATGAAAGATATCATGGTCGAGGCGGGGAGGTCTTTGGAGAATACAGGAAATTTGCTGTTAAAAATTCCAGACAATAAAGAAATTACAGGAAAAAAACGTCGTTGCTCGTTTTTGTGCTTTGTAAAACTAGAACGTACTAAAGGTTCGTTTTGCCGGTTTTATTGCTGCATCCGTCGTGTAACGAGAAAGTTAGTCTAAGATAATCTCTGGTCATAACTACCATCGTCAACGTAGCCATGGTAGGGAGAGGTTATAGACCGAGATTACTAAGTTAAAGACTCCATGCTATAATAGTTTTCGTTGGCTGTTGTTATAGGTACGTACGCACCCCAAAGGTTTGACGCTAGGGGCACGTACGTATACGTACTATCCCTAACCCCGTCCTTATCTTCAAACCTAAATCTTATCGAATCAGTGACCCTGCCCCCCATCCTTTCAACCAAAATAACAGGAAAAAAATAAAAAAATAAAATCTGAAAGAATAATTAATCAAAATTAATTAAGGCTGTTGTCAAGGAGCATTTCGGAAGGAGTTCTCTAGCTCTGGAATCACAAAAGGCTTTATAAATACGCACCCCTAGCGCAAAAAACTCGAGGGAAATACGTATTTGTAACAACATCCTTTTTGATAAGTCTTAGTGTGTTTAATATCACGCCTGCATGATGAACAAGCATGGAAACTTTTAGTGCGCCTTGGAGTGCAAAGTATTGGAGAACGTTTAGGTATGGAACTGCCCGGGTTTTCATGAAGGCAGTATATAGGTGACTGGAGTGCCCGCTTTCTGCCCGTGTGTGTGTGTGTCAGTTGTGCTCGCCCCAGCACATGTGCGCTGCTAGCCAAAGCGAGCGAGCCATTGAGTGGTGAGTGAGTAAGTACATTCATGTACTATTCCGGGTGAGTGTGCAAGTGGCAACAGGACAGGTAAAAGTATTTCCTCCCGTTGGTCTAACCAAAGTTTCCGACTCGTCTTTGTGTGAAGTAGGTAAGCTTATCTATACTGACTCAGCAGTGCACTTTTCTGGAGCTTTAAGTGGCATGATGGATTTATTATATGAAACTGTGTAGCCTTAACTTCAGAAGAAACTTTCACGTGCGTACAAATCTGTGTACAGAGCGTTCGATTATCACCGAATCTGCTGTGAGCGTGATTTAAAATTCTGTGAGAGTTGATTAGTGGTCAGTGCGATAGATCTAGATCTAGTTCTATATCAAGTGGTACCACAATGATAATGATAATGTCAAGTGGTCCGCTATGCAGAATTTAATCGTTTCTATAGGAATATAAGGATTTACTGTCACAAGCCACGTGTTTTTTTGGAATATTTTTGTTGTTTATTAAGAAGGTGCGCTTTTAAGGCACTCGCTCGTGGTCGGTCTACAAAGATCAAGTCTCATCTCTGAAATAGTATAGTATAGACACACAAAGCTGAAAAGAGGCGGGAAAGCTATGCAAAACAAACAAGAGTATATTTGAAAATTGTCTTTGTTTTCCCTTCTGTTTTCAGGTTAAGATGGGTGTGAAACTAGGTCAGGATTATTGTCATACTGAACACGCGAGTTACGATGTGAATTCGGTGTAAGATAAATAATTATTTTTCTGTCAGTGATGAGTCGTTTGCTAGACCTGAAGTGCAGCCATCCATCTCTTTATATTGCTATGCAGCGGAAAGTTATTAACGGCCGAAGTAAGTCCTGTTATCGTACAACTGAAAAGGAAAACTGGGGCAGCTATCATGGCAGTGAATCATCTCTGACGTTTTTTATTTAAAAGACGCGCGGCGGAAATGAAGGGAAATGAAGGGGCAAGAAAGAAGGGAAAGTGTAGAATGTGTGAGAGTAGAGACGTCTTTATTTTTAATAAAGAATTTGATCGAAATTGATATGGAGTAGAAATTATAGCCTGTTTTCTCTGTGTGTCTCTCTTTCTCTTTTCTTTCCCTCTCTTTCTCTTTTGCTATTCTCCCTCTCTGTCCCTCTCTCTATTTCTCTATCTCTCTCTTTGTCTCTCTCTCTTTCTCTTTCTCTCTCTGTTCCTGTCTTTCTCTTTCTTTCTCTCCCTCTCTTTCTCCTTTTCTATTCTCCCTCTCTCTATTCCTCTCTGTCGCTCTCTCTCTATTTCTCTCTCTCTCTCCTTGTCTCTCTCTCTCTTTCTCGTTCTCTCTGTTCCTGTCTTTATCTTTCTTTCACTGTCTCTTTTCGTTCTCACGCTCTCTACCCTTCTCTCTCTCTTACTCTCTCCTTCTCTCTCTTTCTCTGTCTGCCTGTTTGTCTATCTCTCTCTCTCCTTTTCTCTCTCTCTCTCAACTCTTTTCCAATTACCTTTTGCTCTCTATCGGTTTCCCCTGTCCTTCAACGTTTGGCTCTGTTGGTGTGGAAACGAAGAGACGTCTATTATTCTATTATTCATAAAAATATATTATTTGTTCCACATAATAAACGGTGCCACTTCCGTTGGCGCTGTCCCCCCCCCCCCCAACCAAAAAAAACCCACCAAAACAAACATAATGTGCACTAGATTGGTTTGCACTGAGGGAACACAATCCCATGTATACTTGAAACAGAATTAATGATGATTGTCGTCACATATAATCTTGTGGGATAATTCAGCATTAATCGACATTCAGTGTGCCGAGTCGCTCACTATTTGTGGACAATAGGACGGTTCTCAGTGTAGACCGACAGATTTGTGCAGATTGTAATAGAAAAGATTCAGAAATGGGGAAAGAAAACAAGAAACGCGCTTACACTCACCGTCATCTTATTAAGAATTCAACTTCTCCTTCCCGTACCACCAGAAATTCTTGTTTCTCTACCTACTCTTCATTTCCCGCAGATGTTCATTTTTATATGTGTGGGAGCCGAGGAACTGTAAGAAACGTCAAAAAAATTCTGTCTCTAAAGCTGTGTGTTTCCGATCATGTGTAAGGAAACGGAAACGTCAAAAAATCCGTCAAGTGGGCCCTTGTGGGCGGAAACGGTGTTGAAGTACACATGAAACTATTCTTTCTATCTCGCTACTTGAAGTGATTCTGACGTTTCTGTTGCCGTTTCCCTTTCCTTGCACAGGAACACCCAGCTTTAGCAGTACATGTAATATAATTATACGAGCAAAACCTGAGAGTGGGTTTGAATATCTATGTCTTGTGCAACCAAGGTGTAAAAATTGGGGTATGAATATGATCATTCTGAAAAAGAGTGTAAAGTAATGTTTTTTTCCCATTTGATATCGTTGGAGCAGTTGATAACAAGAACGTGAACTTTACTTATTATGGCAATTAATAACGGTTCGTGTATTTCGTGTTGTTTTTGTGGTTGTGGTTCTGTGAAAGTTCACTGTGAATGATCATTCTGAATAAAATATGTTTTTTCCATTTGATATCGTTGGACCACTTGATATCAAGAATGTGGACTTTACTTATTAAACGCAAATTAATAACGATTAATGTATTTCATGTTGTTTTTGTGGTTGTGGTTCTGTGAAAGTTGACTGTGAATCCGATTTCGTGGAACTGCACCGAGCTGGAATACCTGTATACTGTTGCCCTTTGAGTATCAACCAACTTCTGTTTGTTCCGTTCAAATAAAAATGTTATCTTGTTTTGTTTTGCCCCGGGAGATAATGAAGCGCGTGACCAGAGGAGGAGAAGCGGTAAAGAAAATGTCAGGACAGAAGGGACAAGGAAACTGTCGCAGAGATAAGCACCTGTATCATCTGGGGCAGTCAAAAATAGACTACACGTAGACAACACAAGTATGGGTATTTAGAATGGGGAAACTGATTGAGTGAACGAGAAAAGGAAGGGTAAAAATAAACTAGAATGAGTGATTTCTGAGTCTGTGGCTGGCGAAAGGGATAAACGATTGTAGGAAATAAATAATAAAGGAGAGACTTCTATTCTGGCTGAAAGCATGTTTCCTGACGATGTTATTGTCATTAATAACTGTATTGCTGGGAAATTATATCCGGGCATGCTCTTGTTTTATATTAATACATCAATAACAGAAATTTTACGACATTGCAGCACGCCTTTTCATACTGTTTCACTAAGAGCTACTCTATTATATTCATTTTTTTATGCCTTTCCCTGATGATAAGATTTCACGGAGCGAATACAGATCCATGTACATGTAGCGAGATCAGGTTTGTATTCATTAAAAAAATTATGGAAGTTTAACCTTCAATACGTTACAGAAAGGGGGCGAAACTGTGTTGCTCAGGCGGGAGTTGAGTTGTTATCCTTTGAAAAGGGGTGATCTGTGTACTCCTTAATAGTTAATGATTTTATCTTTCAATCGGTTCTTTGATGAATCGTCTAGTAATGAGTGCAAAACGTGCGGAAATTAAAAGGAAAAACGAAAGGATGTCAAGAATCCTTACTTTAGTTACTGCTGCACGCTACTGTCCATAGCCGGCCATTTAAACCATTTCTCCTATCAAAATCCTACACATTTTATTCAAACTACATTAATTCCATTACAGAGTTTAAATTCGGACGTTTTCGTAATGGAGGTTTTAAACCCCGTCCACCAGGAGTCTTTCAATTTATGTCTTTATATTTCTTTGTTTTTCGCCTTTCAATTCAGTGTTGCTTTTTTACTTTATTATTATTTTTTATTACGTGACAATACTAACCGCAGCGAGAAAGCAGAATATAACACAATAACGGTTATAAGTTTTCGATGTCGGCTTCTATGGTAGTATAGGTGAGGTTCGTTACCAATACTCTTTGCCGTTTGTCAGTGATAAATGTGAAATTTTGATAACTGAAGAAAGGTGTCGCTCTCAAAAATCTGTTCAAAAGGCAGCTGTGTTGAAAGATTACTTTCTCGCTACGGTTTTGAAGGGTTAAAAGTGCGCGACATATCACCTCTGGTTTCCTCATACCTATTCATTTTGCGGGGAACTTTCCAGGTGGTAACTCTTTTAAATCAAAGTATGAGAGAAACGAGATTTTCTTGCACACCCTCAGGTGAGGAGGAACAGCTGGATAAATGCTGTAGCTCTCTCCAGTGTTCCCCAAGGATCTGCCGAGTTTCGTTAATTGTACATCTAGTCTAGACCCGCCCCTGCCGTGTGTGCGAATATTTATTTACCTTCTTAACTATCGCTAATGTTATTTTCTCTAAATATTTGCCTAATGAAGCACGCTATATTACCTGACACAGGCAATACTTTCCTTTTCCTTGCTCGCCAAGCCAGGTGATCATTTTAGCACAGGTGAAGTATCAATCAAATTCAAACGTTAGATAACATTTTAACGAAGCTAAACGTGTACCTCGACTACCTCATGTCGCCAATTTTAACTGAGAATCTTGCTCCACTTATTTTTTTTTTTAATCCAGCGCGTTGTTTTTTTCATGTGTGTTTCAGAAACATTAGTTTTAAAACAAAAAACTTGTGAATTATGAATGCAACAACTTGTGAATTATGGAATTCTAACTTAGGGTTTCTTCAGCGGCTCTGTGTTAGGAAATCCATCGTATCTTTTTCACGACCTACTTTCCGCGGACCTTAGGAGCTTTTTCGTATGCACTCTACAGGACATAGAAGGCTTTGTTCCGTATGAAGCGTCATAACGTATCTTTCCGCATCCCTGCATTCTTACATTTTTAAACTTCACTTTTATTTGATCTTATTTATAGAAAGCTGAGGGCCGAAAGCTAGCCCAGATAAAAAGAAAAAAAACCGTAAAAGGAGCAAAGTGGCCGTTATCATGCCCGATGTGCCGTTAAACCCAAACTGACACAAAATGCAAAACTCCCCGCCGTCTTCTTTCAAGTTTTCCTCAAATCGTTGTGCCATATAAAATAGGCCACATCCTCCAGGTGTCACAATGTAACAAAGGATACATTTCCTGGCATGTGCCTAGATCATAAGAAGATAGGCGTGAAAATTAAATAGTCATCGGAGCAAGTTAGCGACTGATGAGTCAGCTTGTTGTAGTACAGATCTATGTAGAATTTCAAGGCATACCTTTTCACTGTTTTGTAGGAAATAGTTTTCCATGGATTTGCTCAGTAGCAAGGGTTCAAATCAAATCTCTTGATTCCACGGCCTGCATAGCACTCTCTTACAACCGGCATTGATTTGGTAGTGTTATTTCCAATAAATCATCATTTAAATAAAGCGACATTATTATAATTATTTGTTTAATTTCTTGTTTTCGAAAGGTGCCTTCTATATTTATAAAGATTGTGGTATAATGGAGCTCCAGTGCCTGCTTTGACACCGAAGAACGTTCTCGATAATAAGAGAGAGAGAAGGAAATGGGCATCCAAGTAAGTAAATATAATTCATGCTTACAACACTGAGACTTAATGATAAACTACCTTGGCAATCAACTGCACTGGTCTCTAGGCCTCTGAAACAAGCTTTCTGTTATATCATAACGGAACCGTCCGCTTTTAACCAAATACATGTAGGTACAAAATTCGAAGATCCATTTTGTAGTATGACCGGATTTGAGTCTCAGACAGGGGAAACTGAATTATGAAATTCAGATCGGGAGTGTTGGAAATAACATCTTTATCATATTATCTTCCCAAACTAAGCAGCATTCATCTTTCGTCAGATTTAAGTGAGCACTTGCCCTAGTTAATATAAATATTAAATATAACGTATGATTCAGAGCATGCCATCGACGCAGCGACCAAGAGAAACATAAAATGTGGACAAGAATCTCATTTTGATAGCTGATATTCATATGTGCCATTTGGGCTAAAGAAGTGGCTAAATTTGACAGTAGGAGTGGAATACAGGATAATTAAAAGTGCTATTTAGAGCAGCTATCTCAAAGCTTACAATGAAAACACGCCACAATGACTGCCAGGATGTTATGTGGAATTCCCCAGGAAAATGAGCCACGAAGTGCCCAGGAAATTGTCTCTACAACTGACGTGCTTTGTTATGTAGAATCTTTGACATGCCCTGCTTTAGGATGAAACACTATTGTAGTAAGAGAAATGTTTAGGCGTTGTATAAAAGCTTTAAGGACGATGCGCACTGAGTCAAGTCTATTTTGTCTCTGTTTCAGTGTGAGATGTGGATTGTGGAGCTAAATGGGACTTAGCACACTGGCTGAACCAAACAAATCTGTCTCAGTATTTAGGTCTTTATTTTACACCTCACTTTTCTTGTTTTTATTTTTCTTGTTGTGGTAGGGATTTTTTTTTTTTTAGAATTTTGCCGGGGCAGCGGCCTGTTCGGGCTGCTCTTTTCGATTTCCGACTGCCAAGGTGTCTTTAACGTGCGCAATGTGCAAACGGGCCCTCCGAATATTTCGTCCTTATCCAAGAAGACTAGGTGCTCGATCCTATCTACCATAGGATCAGGGACAGGAAAATATGACAAAAATCCCAAATCCAACATGCCTGCACCGACCGGGATTTGAACCGGTAACCTTCGGCATGAGAGGCGAGCACCTTGCCTCTAGACCACCGTGTCCCCGCAAATCTGTCTTACTAGATCTAGTTCGAGCGCGTTTTTGAACTGTCTTCGGTCAACTGACGGAAAGAGAAACCCCGCGCACTTATTCAAAACAAACGCAAAACGGACTTAGTTAGTCATCAGCGTAAGTGCTAAAGCAGATTGTTTCCTTCAAGTTACCTTCAAGCCCTGTTATTTTCCCCTTCGTTTCTTTCACATTATTTACTCATTTCTTGTCTCGTAAATATTTACGGTGTTTGAGGTTTGCAGAATGTAGCTAGCTGTCTCTACCCCCAGTCTCGGTATGTTTGTGCCGAATGCGCACTGCTGAAACTTAAAATACCCAGTGCACGCTCTTAGTTCTGTGCCTCGCCCAACTGCTCGTTTAATATAAACAGCCTACCTTGTCTACCTTTCATCTCATACATGGATTCTTTGAACCTTAACAAGATCTACACAATAGTGTTACAGAGCACATTTTGCTTTTGCTCATGCTGCGGCCATCACTAATACTGCTACTTATACAACTACTACTGTTACCACTTTTACTACTACTACTATTACTACTACTTGCTACTATTGTTAGCACCACTACTTCTGCTACTACAACCGCTACTACTACGACTGCTACTACTACTACAGCTGCTGCTGCTGTTTACCACTACTACCACTACTACTACTACTACTACTACTACTACTACTACTACTACTACTACTACTACTACTACTACTACCACTACTACTACTACACTACTGCTACTACTACTACTACTATTACTACTACTACTACTACTACTACTACTACTACTGCTACTACTACTACACTACTGCTACTACTACTACTACTACTACTACCACTACTACTACTACTACTTCTGCAACCACCATTATATTACCGGTACCGAAGGTATTGACAGAAACAGCAATCTCAACATGTGCGGCAACAACATGTCCATGAAGTACGATGATGTCATAACAGCTTATATAACCCCAGCACTAATTAATTTCAATATGACGCATCAAGATTTTATCTTTCAATTTTTTCAAACAATAATATTGCCTTATTTCTGCTCATTATACTGAAGGCATTATTCATTTGGCAGTATTAGAGGTCGTAACAGAAAATGAAACAGAACTTGTAACTGACAAGCTTGCTATATGAAAGACTATCTTCCACTTCCAGCCATCTCCCCGCTTTCCAAACCCACTATTTTATCGTACACAAAATTATGCCAAGGAAGAAACAGGAAATCTGGCCACGAGGATACACGCTTTTGGTAAACGTTTAATATACATGAATTACTTTCTCTCTTTAATTTCATTTTTTTAAAAATGTACATCACACTTTAAATCAGAGGTTCCCAAGAGGGGGTAAATTTAACCCCCCCGGTGGGGGGGGGGGGGTAAATTCAACCCCACGGGGTAAATTTGCTAATTCTGGAGTTGCATATATATATTTTTTAAATGTTATAAAAAAAAATAATTTAAAAATCAGAATTTGAGAAGAAAATCTGAATTAGGCCTATTCTGTGAAAAAAAATTACTAATTTTTATTCTCTCTAATGTTTTGGTCTAAACGATCTGTGTGTAATACCGAATTACCAATGTGGTAATCTAATTCAGAGGAGGGTAACTCTAGGAAAAACAGAATGCACAATAAGTTATCATGTAAAAACCAGATCTATCTTTAGTACATTTCTTTGACTGATCAGTATGTTCTATCCGAGACCCAGAATTCCTTATTTTCACTACATGTCCACAACTTGCTCGCGTATGAACACGGTGAGTACTACTCACAGAGCCCTGTAGTACTAGTCTTTTTCGTTCATTTATTATGAAGGGATGTGGTGCCAATTTTTGCACTGTTGACATGGATGATTGATACGCGGAATTTGGGGAATTGAATGGTCTCCATATTAGCCCACCCAGCCCCCCCCCCCCCCAAGCACCCTGCATTTATCGAGTGTCTAGGTATACTGAATAAAACAGGATTGGGGTAATTTACTATCGAATAGTTGCTGGAGGTAAACGGGACGTAAAAAGCTGGGAACCTCTACTTTAGACTTTCGGTCTGACGCCAAAGGAACTGACTACCCAGCCACAGTTTACCATTTCCCGCTGAGATTCGGGGAATAAAAACCCCTGACAGTCTCGGCAGCAGGTTGATAGCAGAAAATCTGTGTAGTTCTGAAAGTTATTTTTACTTACAGGAAGTTTCTCCTAAGCTTACAGCTCTGTCTGGTTCATTTGTTTGTTGTCGCTCTAAAGGAGTGAAATGGAGATTGATGTTCAGTGACCTCATTTCTTTCTCTTTCTCCCCTCTCTCTTTCTCTATTTCTCTTTCATTCCTTCTCTCTCTTTTTCCCCCTCTCTCTTTCTCTCTCTCTCTTCCCCCCTCTCTCTTTCTCTCTCTTCTCTCTCTCTTTCCCCCTCTCCCTTTCTCTCTCTTTCCCCCTCTCTCTTTCTTTCTCTTTCCCCCTCTCTCTTTCTCTCTCTCTTTCTCCCTCTCTCTTTCTCTCTCTTCTCTCTCCCTCCTCCCTCTCTCTCTTCCCCTCTCTCCCCCGCTCTCTCCTTTATATCTCTCCCCCTGTCTCTCCTCACTCACTCTCCACCCCCCCCTCGCCTCTTCCCCCCCTCTCTCTTTTCCCTCATCTCTCTCACTCTCTCTCTCTCTCTCCCGCTCTCTCCCTCTGACATACACACACAACTGAATCAGTTAACTGTTGAATTAGTTAATTTATTTCCCATCAATAATTATTTCTTTTTATTCTACAGGTAAACGATGTACACAATTTAAAGCAAACAATACTCACGATAACGTAGTACGCTGATAAATAGAGAAATCGATGGGTGCCGAGACACACTTTATTAGTTAAATGTATGCATTCGTCTTTACTGACATGACATTTCTCTCTTTTATTTTTTTTCATTTCAGATTGTCTGCAGAGATATCTTTATGTGTCACCTCTACATGTTGCGCCCTGGACACGACATACCAGCTCATCCTTGTCACTTGATGCCAACGAGCCACACTGTAGCAACCGCCACCACGCACACGGTCATACCAGCACCACATGTGTAGTTTTCTCCTCCCAGGCCTGTGGAGTGGCATTTTAACGATGAGATCATTTACCGATGTGGTCGACCTTGATCGGGGACGAGGTGGCCGTTGTAAAATGCGCTCAATTTCCTGATCGTAACTGGGGTAAGCCCCGCGATCTGAGCCATCGCTTTATAGCTGTAACCACGAGGGAATTGATTTAGACTAATGTGTCATTGGAAAATCCGCTACTTGTAACAGATTCAAAATTTCCCACATTAGTTTAATGCTGCGATATTTTAACGAGGCAGGAGCTTTTGTGAAACTTGGCACAATAATATGGTATACGTTTGCACCCATTCTCGGGTTCTTGTGACCTTGCGGAATTGTTGCAGCAACGATGGTGGCAAACTGGCTGACATGTTAAAATGTTATTATATATCGAGCCTTTACGTACGGACCTCACATAAGGCCGAACAGAATTTTGTGAAGTGAATACACCGGAGACAATAATGGACGCTATTAAGTCGTATTTTAGCAAGATAATTCCTCAGAGTCACATGATGAGGAAAGGCAGTGGGAAATGGAAACGAGGGCGGAGCAGAGAGAGAGGCAGGCCAGTTGGGATCCCCCACCGATCCGCCTCTACTTCACACGTAGACCTGGATTCTAATGACCCAGATATGGATGCAATTTCTATGGGGTCCATCAGAGCGTTTTCCCCCACGATGGAGACGTTCAGATCTCACCATCGAGCTTCAGAACCACATTTCTGTCCTCCAGGGGCAGCTAGTTTTAGTCTGATTAGAAGAGACGTGACTCGCACACCTCCTCCAACTAAGCCTCCGCGCAAAGACTTGGTCTTTTCCGTACAGCTGGACACAGAAGGACTTAACGACATCGGGGTGGAGATAGACTGTGTTCCGTCTTCAGCTAATAGTTCACCCAAACAGAGACCTTCAGAGAACGACGCGGAGGTTCTCCCTTCCAAAAGCAAGAGTACAGAGGAGGAGGGGAGCGCAGACTCGCCAGGTGCTACCTCAGCCCAGTCTGAAGGTTCGGTGGCGAGTGGAGGGTCTGCTTTGACCTTCAAGGTCATATCCTTGACCCAGGGCAGTAGATGTAACCTTGATGGCAGGGTCAAGGTCAATGACGAAATTGTGGATATTAATGGGGATTCTTTACACAAGGAGACTCGAGAATCAGCTCGGTGAGTAAAGTCTGTGTGTATGTATATGTTGTGTGTGTGTCTTTATGTGCCGATTTGTACATTGCTTTTTTTTTCTGACTGCACCGTTGTTGTCTCTCCAAAATTTGTGAACTGTGAAAGCCTCCTCTGTTTTCTAGCTGTTACCAAGAGGAAATTTAATAGAAACAATAGAAACAAACAAAGCTGCTCACTGTCCTCATCACCTCCTCACCTGTCAGACATTGGACACCACACAGTGATCACACGATTAAAACTATCATTATTATTATCATTCTGGCTCTCGTCGCCCTTGTTAATGTTATTACTCGGTGGGTATACATTAATTTATGCACGTCTTCTGATTTGCACTAGGATTTGAACAATAGGATGCAAGCCAAATCTACGGATAACAGTCCAACCACTTCATATTTTTAGAGACGGTGTATCCGTTCAGTTATAAGTTATAATTATAATGGGCCGATGTTTAATTGATATAATTGACGGATGCAGTCATTTGGAAAATACACAGAGTATTAGGGGGCGTATTAATTTGATCTTAATAGCAGAATAAGAAAAGTTGTTCAATTGGCCTTTTTTTTTTTTTGGACAGCATTGTCAAATGAGATGGTAGTTTGACAGATGAATGCGAAAAAAAAGGAGATAGATAGCTTATGAGCGAAAAAAGTTGTATTGGATTATTATTTTGATGCTGCTAAGTATCTGAATACAGTGTCAGCCTTGTGCTTTATTTATTTGTTTATTTTTAGAAAGATGGAGAAATATGTAATGTTTTTATACATGTAATTATGTGGCCGTGGGATGTTAGTGATAATGCTTAAATCTCTGTAACAAGATGTTAAGCATGTGCAGACATTCATGTGCGTATGTGTGTATGTGTATCTCAGAGTCTGCCACGAGTGACGTGAGTACAGAACGGCCCCTGTTTGCGAGTCTTTCTATTTTGGGACGTGAAAATGAGTTTCTTAAAGATAGACATCTCTCTACGCGCCAAGAATCGAGAGGAAAAAATGGAGCATGAAACTAAATTTGTGAATGTCTTGGTTTGTTATATTGAAAAATGATCCTGCATGTCGTCCTATTTGTGCCCCAGACAAAGTCTAGAAGGAGCTGATAAAGATTACATGAGCTCCGATGTTGTTCCCCATGCTGGCGTGTAGCGGAAGACTGAAAAATGCGAAAATGGGATTTTGACGCGTCGTGAAGACTGGTTTAGTAGTTACAAAACTTGGATTGGGGCAAGGGAGAGGGGGAGGGCAGACACACGCTCAAAGACGAGATAGAGAGAGAGAGAGAGAGAGAAAGAGAGAGAGAGAGAGAGAGAGGCAGGCCAGACAAATGGAGGAACAGGCAAGGACAAGGTGGCGGCGATGGTGGAAAACCAGACTAGTAAAGCATTATACAGATCAGAATTATCAGGAATAGATAGAGTGATGGTCTGAAGATTTAGATAGATTGAGAGGGAGAGAGAGAGAGAGAGGGGGGGGGGACAAAGAGAGGGACAGGCAGTGCAGGGTGGCGGTGGTGGGAAACTAGACAAGTAAAGCATTATAATAAGCTTATTATGTACGGAAATGAAAATTAATAGACCTAGGATTTAGAGAGAGAGAGAGAGAGAGAGAGAGAGAGAGAGAGAGAGAGAGAGAGAGAGAGAGTGACAGACAGAGAGAGAGAGAGAGAGAGAGAGAGAGAGAGAGAGAGAAAAAGAGAGAGAGAGAGAGAGAGAGAGAGGAAGAAGAAGAAGATGGAGTGAATGAAAACTACCGCGAGAGACGAAAGATGTGCGTAGTGCAAATTCGAGTGAACAGATTTTTTTTTTTGTCCGGAAGTGGAATTCCGACCACTATCGATCCTGTCCTGTGACAGTAAAATTTGACACCACTATTTAGTTTATAATATCACTTCAGTTCTTTTGATATCTCGAAGAACATCAATATTTATTAACCTTGATCTCATCTTTCACTCACATTGAACGTGTACCAGGCTCTAGCCATAGTGTGAGCAATCTGTGTATTCCTCCTTTTTTTTTTTATTCTTGCAGGAATGAAAGAAAGATTAATCGAAGGAAAGCTATTAGAGGTTATCATTTAATTAAGTTCGGGGGGAGGGGAGGGATTCAGGAACCAAATCTCAGTAATACCGAATTCTGACATCAGCGAACTTGAGCTGAGGGATTTATATTGACGATATTAGCAGCAAAGCTGTTGCTTTACCCGTGACAAAATTTTACCATAAAGCAAAAGAAAAGCTATGGGGTCACAGCAAGGCTTCTGTTCTTTTAGTATTCGTTTGTGTTTGATTCTATCGCTTCTGTATTATTTCTGACGCGAGGCTTTGCTATTTTACTGTTGCTGTGGAAGATGTGGCTTTTTTCTGCACCACGGCAAACCTTTAGTTGTGAATGAAAATTAAAAAAAAAACCACAGAAAAACTGTGAGGTCGCAGCAAGGCTATAGGTAAAGTCAAAATGTGGCAAAAAGAAAATGTTGTATGTAGCAAAGCCTCGCGTAAGAAATAATACCCAAACGATGCAACGACACGGAAACTACAAGAGAAGACAGAAAATGGTCGATATTTGATATTCAAATCTCTTACTGTTCGCTTGATTTTCGATTTTCCAATTGTTGTTTTTCCTTTTTTTTCCTTGAAAAAGGCTGTTGCCGAAATATCGGCCATTTTCTGTCTTCTCTTTTAGTTTGCGTTTTATTGTATCGTTTGGATATTATTTCTTACGCGAGGCTTTGCTTCATACAACTTTTTCTTTTTCCCACATTTAAACTTTTTATTAGTTTGCACCAAGTTAACACTCATTAAGACACTGTAGACCCCTTAATTTCTCTTACATTTTGGAATTTTCGGTTCATTACGGTGTATCACGAAACGTTAACGCTGTGTCTACCGTCAGTCTATGCATCTATGCTAATGGATTTGCTCAGTTATGTAGTATTCTCTTTCTTTTCATCGTGCGAAATATTTAAAGTTCCTTTTTATGGGCATCTTTTATTCTGGATGAAGAGTCAGTTAGTTTTGACTTGATCTGAGCTGGTGTTTTCTCTGATTTTGTCGAGCTTACATTTGTTTTGCTCTTTCCGGGATCTTTCGTTTCTTGACTTTCTGTTAATACGGAGACGTTGCTAATGACCGAAAGCTTGTGCTTCTCTTGGGAGAGGGGTGATTTCATGCTAAGTTTCCTTCTCATGAAAGGTCGGGAGAGATAAAAGAGAGTGAACGCCTAATGGTAAACTAATGGAATGAAAAGAAAAGCCGATGGAAAAGTACAGAAAAATATCCACGGATTTATTCACCATCGGCCGTTCACTATGTGACGAGAGCCAATAAAAGTGTCCATCAACTGTAAAACTATTGAATGGCGTGGACGTCACGGCTATCAGAGCCAGGCGCTTGCTTCTTGGTGGTGGATCTTAAACATGTTTACTGATGGACAAACTGGACATTCACTGGTGGACAAACTGGACGTTCACTGATGGACAAACTGAACATTCACTGATGGACAAACTGAACATTCACTGATGGACAAACTGAACATTCACTGATGGACAAACTGAACATTCACTGGTGGACAAACTGAACATTCACTGATGGACAAACTGAACATTCACTGGTGGACAAACTGGACATTCACTGATGGACAAACTGAACATTCACTGATGGACAAACTGAACATTCACTGATGGACAAACTGGACGTTCAGTGGTGGACAAACTGAACATTCACTGGTGGACAAACTGGAGATTCACTGATGGACAAACTGGACATTTAGTTGTGGACAAACTGGACGTTCACTGGTGGACGAACTGAACATTCACCGGTGGACAAAATGGAAATTCAGTGACCTAGACATACACGGAAAAACAAACTGGACATTCACTGATATGGACAAATTAGACATTCACGACATAAACGAAAACAGCAATTATTACTTTTTAAAATTATTATTATATGGCGCTCGGTCTTCGTGGGAGAAAAACATTGCCCAGGTCAAATTGAAGAGCCCGTAAACGCCAGTATTTTTTTGCAGTTAATGAAAAATGCATGGCACAATATGCTTGGGTCAGGGAATGATTTTCGAGCACCGGCAATGACGGGCTATATAATTGCAAGTGGCACGTGAGACGCATATGGATAGCCATGACCTTCTTCACTTGAGCTTGAGAGGGTCTGTGTCTTCGTCTTCTAGACTTTTACTGCTTAAAGAGGTTTTTGTTATGCCACACAGGGCTCGTTCGAGTAAGATTTTTGAAGTTGTTTGGAGCAACAGTATCTTGATTGTGCACTAAGAGGAGGGAAAAGAACAACACTGGCATTTGGGAATAATAACAGCAACACGCGATTCTATTGCGTGACCAAGTTTAATAATATTATGTACATTATTTAGTTATACTGTTCTGTACATCAAGAACAGTTTCAGTATTGGCCGAGCTGAGTCGCAGAACACCGAGACGAATCATTCCTTCTTTCACTAGATCCCTATATGTCCGCAAATTGTGCGCGTATAAATACGGTGAGTACTACTCTTTTTCATTCACTTATGAAGGGATGTGGAGCGAACTGTTGCATTATTGACATCAATGACACGCGCGCAAATCGACGGACGGAATATGACAAATTGATTCGTCTCGGTAGCCTGTGTCCCTGGTATTGGTGTGACTGGGGCTTTTGTTTGTTTTAGGCCCAGAATGCATCGAGTCAAGTCTGTTTTGGCTCGGATTCGTGGACTGTGGCGCTAAATGAGACCTCGCGTACTCATGAGACTGAAACAAGTCTTGTTTTGCTAGTTGTTTCTGGGGAAGTTTAAATCTTGAGTCAAAACCGACACGAAACAGACTTGACTGGGTGTGCTCACGGCCTTATAGTTTATTTGTTCCTTGTAAAGAAAAGAATAAATAAATAAATAAATAAATAATGGAGTTACTAATTTATTAAAACGTTTCTTGCAGCAGGCAGCACGTCGCTATACATTTACTTTTCTTGCCCGCAATCTTATTTAGTTTATATTGTCGAGAATAGCCGCGAACGAGATATTGGTGGAATACAGTATTCTGTCGCAGCTCTACCCCACTGTCCACTTATTTGATAATATACCTTCTGTAAAAAGAATGGTCGTGTTTTCTGGATGAAGGCTTCGAGTACAGAATATTGTTTGGAGTATTGTACTGTATAAAATGAGAACGTAAAACTGCACCTAACATTTAAAAGAAGTGTTATTTGAGGGGATACCTAGCATTCTTTACCATGTTGCTCTATATTAATTGTTTGGTCTCAAGGATCGTATACATGATAACTGGGTTCAACTTGATTTCATACAACCCTTCATGTTTTGGGCCCCTTTCCTACATTGTGGGAAACCTATTCGATATTCTGAGTTCAATGTTATTCTATTATTTTATCGCGTGTACCGACAGTGCTTCCAACCTCCTTTTTTCTTAAAGTGGATCGGAAAGGTGAAGCCAAAGTAAATGAAAAAAGGTTGCAAAATAGAAAGAAAACTGTATAAAAAGCGCAAAATTTCATCATTACGGCAAGAAAATTGAGATTGTGGAATAAAGAAAAACAGAAAGAAGAAAAATAAGAGAGAAAACCACGTTGTGAAAAGAGATGAAGGGGAACGCAGGGTTAAGCTATCGAGGAATGAATGCGGTAAATGCAATGGATTAGAATGAATTGGTGTCATCAGGAACACGCTGAACGATAAACCTTCATTTTGATGAGACTGTAAAGCGATTCACGTAATGTGGTTGCTTAATATGTCTGTTTAGCGGAACAGGTTCATAGGAGGATGCAATTTTAGAAGGTCGAAATAGATTGAGAGAGACTGAAATGAGAAATCTGTGAACAATAAGATCTCTGTAGTTATGTACACCAGAGGCGGCACAACCTTCATGAAGGTAATAAAAGACCGGCTCAGTGTTGCACAACAGCCATAGGCTGAGGCCCTCGAGGAACAAATTCACGTTGTAAGCGATGCCCTTGCTCCGACTAGTGAAAGGCATGTCCCGGTATAAGTGGTCTTGTCCAAAGCATCCGCTCCGCTATTTTTACGGAAACTGACGTACGACAAAGTAAAAGACACGGACGTTTTGGACAAGTACACAGAGGTAAAGAGTGTTTTACTTTGTCATTACGTCACTTTCCGGAAAAAAGCGGAGCGGATGCTGTGGACAAGATCACTAACTCAGTAACTGTGCAGAAGAATAAAAGAGTGTTCTAATCCCATTTCGTCACATCTATACGGTAATAGCATATCTCAAACAAAAGGCAACTGACGTTTCAATGCTTTCCTATGCTTGGGGGCTAGCAGATAATATTATAGAAAAAGAAATCCGCCGGTAGGAAAATCTGATAATCAAAAAGAATCACAATGGCCTAACTCATCAAATGACATGAAAAGGAACAGTTTTTTTCTTAATATCTCAGCAGTGTCAAAAATGGCTCATGCTATTAGCGTAGATCAGTTACAATTTGTTTGTTGAAAAAAAATTGAGTTCGAATTTGTTTTCTTTGATTTAATTAGTGGGCTAAAACACACAAAGTATTTAGTTTGTTTGGTCTCAGATTTGACCTCTATTATCTTGTTAGATTGGAAGGTCCTGTACACCCTCTAAAGGTTAATTTCCAACTAAAGTGAAATTGGGTCACTCCTTTAGCCAGGGGCGCAGCTGTATTTCCCCCTAGTGCAAGCAATGGAGGTTAAAGCTTCATACACTCACAGTTGGGTGCAGAATTCAATTTTATTTGAAATTCATTAAAAGTATAATAATTTTAGGTTGTGAAAAATAATTACATGCGTTTTAAAAAAAAAAAAACTGTTCGAGGGAAAAAAAAAACTGTCACGAGCCGAGCAAGTGAATAAAACAAAAAAGAAAAAAAAAATCTTTTTTATTATTTGCTAATTAATGTTTTGTTTGTGCTTGTAGCTTGGCCAACATAATTTTTTTTTTTCTTTATTTTTACATCAATTTCAAGAATTACGGCAGCGAACCAGTAACAGATTGTCCCTGGAGCTGTACGTAGTCGTGTCAAGAAAACGCTGATGAAGCTAAGGAAATAGCCACCTCAGTTCTTGTTTGTTCAATCTCCAGTTTCTGAAAAAACCTGGAGATCTTTTGAGTATGTAGTAGAGGTAAAACAAATGCACACTTTGACACTTGGTGAAAATGCGCCGTGGCACTTGTCAAGCTGTTTCACAATTCCGATTTATTCTAACACCTTATCATGATATTAAAGATACAAAACGTTTAACTTCGAATTTCACAGCTGTGCAAAAAATTGAGTTGGAACTAAACAAGAAGTAAGGTCAAGAAGAGACGGATAAAAACAGGAAAACTGCATTAGTCAGTACCTGGATATGTTATGCTTTTCTTTTTGTGGAAAACTGTAGGCATTATAATAGAACATTTTGTCGAGTAATGTCTCAGTTCCAAACTCTAAAATAAGTCGTATAGATAAAAAGTTGTAGAAATGGAGTTGCGATGTGTCCTTATGACTGGAGTACGAATTTTTTAGAATTTTTTAAAGGATGAATAATATGATTGAGATGCCCCTTCACTTGTACTCTAAATTATAGTAAATGTGACAAATTTTTCTACCATTAAAAATGTGCTGCTGTTTTTGTTGCTGTTGTTGTTGTTGTTGTTGTTATTGTGGCAGGAACAAGAAATTTTAACTTTTTAGGAGTGAAGAACTTTTTTTGAGATAGCGTTTCATTTGTACTGTATTGCAGCAAATGTGACAAATTTTCTGTCTTTCGTTTTGTTTTGTTTTTTTGTTGCTTGACATTCACGAGGTCGAAAAAATTCTTTGCTTCACTATTTTTATACTTTCTCCAGAACCACTGAAAAGTCAAGCGTACTGTAAAAATTGTCATTTGTGCTAATTTTTTAATTACTTTCTCTTACATGTGTGTATACAAACTTCGGAAATCTTCTAGCAGGTATGTAGAAAACAGGAAAAGGTGTAGTAGCTAGGCCCGATTTCCCCGTGTAAGAAAAATGCCACCTTTGTTATTGTTTGTTCCACTCCACTTTTTGTACAACTGAGAAATTCCACATGAAATGTTTGCGACTTTAGCATTATGATAAGGATTAGAATAAATCGGAATTGTGAAACAGCTTGATAAATGCCATTGTGCATTTTAAACAAGTGTCAAGATGTGCATTTGTTATACCTTTTATACATACTAAAAGATCTCCAGTTTTTGAGAAAATGGAGACAGAACAAGAAGAACCAAGGTCGCGAGAGAAAAAACAAAAAGGTCATCACACTACACGTCATTTCTGCATTCAGGAAATTAGTCGCAGACAATGCTCCACTGAGCTGGAGAAGAATCGTGTTACGGACTTGCGGTTTCAGTTCACAGTTAACGCAATAACAACAATTTAACAACATCAGAAACGAAACCGACAAAATATTGCCTTTGGTATGCGAACCTGCGTGTGGATTGTTTTTCCTCTTTGGGGGGGGGGGGGGGGGAGGGGGTCGGTGATTTGTTAGGCTATGGAAATGAGCTCACTTGTGAAGTTAAGGCAGATTGGCGGATGTGTGACCGACTCTGCCTGGGTCCTTAATCTTCGATCTGCTCGCCTTATCTTTCAAACGTTTCCAACATGAGCGTCGCTGAGAAAAAGGGGTGGGAAAAGTGGGGGTTTCAGGGGGTGGGAGTGAGATTGAGAGAGAGAGAGGTGATAACAGAAACTGTTAAACGATCCCTGTAGAAATGCTCGACAGCCATATAGTGGGGGTTGGGTGGGTGGGGAAAGACGGGGTGATATGAGGGCGGAGAGAACCGGGTCGGGTGTGTTGAAAAATTCATAAAACACATGACGATAACGGCATAAAACAGTCTCACCAGCAAAACTTCATGTGATTCACTAAGAATACTCACTGGAGACTTCGAATGTTATAATCGTGTCCGAATTTTATAATCGTGCCGGATATTTGAATTCTATTCCTTTTTGAAGAAGGGATATTGTTCTGTAGACAGCGCACTCAAGGATTAAATTCTTGAATGACTTTTAATCAACCTGGTTCCGAACGCCGTGCCGCAGGCCTGTACCGAGGGTTCTGTTCTGTGACAAGGGCACTTGACACAACAATATCGCAAGAGTGAAAGCAGAGACCTTATAATAGCGAGACAGGTAACTGCCGGGGCCGCTCCATACGTTTGCACTGCAGTGCAGTGTGACAGGCCCAGCGTGACCCAGATACAAATAACGGCGGTCGCCCAGTCAGCTGGGAGGCTGACAATAGTGGAATAAGAGGCGATGATGGGCACTATTTCTTTCAATTTACTGACGTTTAGATAAAGATGATAAATAGTTTTATGAGTGTGATAAAAGGAGGAAAGACTATGGATAGGACTGGGGAAGGAGAGGGTAGCAGCTATAAAAGAACTGATATTAATTGATTGACTTACTCAGTAAAAGTGTGTTATCCTAACGATAAATGAATGTCCTCTTTCAGTTGTTACTTGTTATCAAAGATTGTTGCCTTCCTCTTTGCACACGTTGTCCTGACCTTAGGCTGAATTTGTTCCAGGTTCTTACATTTGATCAGATGATGCAGTCGAATGTTGACAAAAAGATTAATAATCAGGAATGTTTTATCACAAGAGTCACATTGGAGAGCCTCTTCTGTTTCGTTTCCGTATGTTGCTTCTGTAATCTTTCGAACGATTGAGCACCGCAATCCTGAAGTGTGAAGGCTGACTGGTGCAACGGTTCGGAATACCTTTTCTGCACATCTTAAAAATTCCTGGAAATTGGATGAAGGGAATCGCAAGCCACCCCCCTGGCATTGGTCAAAATTCTTGGACCATATGAACTGATGGCTTGGATTGGTGATGTCTTTGTCTACAGATAGCTGACCCCTACAGTTATCGCAGATGACAGTGTCAATTTTTGAAATGATGTAGCCTGCAATATAGGCAAGAATATTTTCTTCCTTGTCTGAAAGTAATGGAACGTCTGGCACTTTTTTCATGACAGCCTGGAGCACTCTGGGTACATCTTGCTGCAGTCTTGACCTAATCGCTTTGGTGCCACCTGTTGGTTCGACGTTCTCCAGACTGAACAAAAAGGCATCAATGTCATCTTTACAGTTCTTCCTCTCCCCTGTCACAAGCAGTGAATCTACCATTGTCTGTCGAAGTGATGATCTGAATTCTGTGACATCCGGATTAAATCGATGCCCACCCTTTCCTCGAATGACAGAGAATAAATTCTCCAGACAATCCTGGTTGAGGCGATGTGTAAGGAGGAAACTGAAAGAGAAGTTGGTTTTAAGATCTTCCCACAACTGCAAGAGACAGCTGATAGATAACTTCCATCCCTCCAGGGAGGGAAGTGTAGACCCTTTACACGTGATGCCATCAAGCCATTTTAGACAATCTTCTAAATACTTTGAATGGCCAGACTTGGGTGTAACGGCATGATTCATATTGGCTTTGCTGTGAAGGCTCCTGCTGTTGAAGCAATTGAACAGTCTATCCCACTGTTCCACGAACTCTGCTGTTGCCAGTGCTTCGAAAGGTAAGGCCTTGAGGGTAACCATAGTTGATATGCCAGCAGCTACTGTATGGCTTAAGACCTGCACAGCAAGGCTGACACGAAGGTGCGCAAAAGCAGGTACTTCTATATGTCTCTTCGTCAGTTTTGGGGCCATCCTGATAGGCATCGAAGAGTCCATTTAAAAAAATTTAACGATGTGCTCCCACCATACACTCCGTCCTTGCATGGAAAAGCCACTTTTCTTCAGATTGTTTCGAATATTTTTCATCAAGTGTTGAGGGTCGTACATGACAAAAATCTTGTGCTCCTGCACACAAAAGAAAGGCTTGTCATTTGTAACTCCCAACTTTTTCACAACAGCTCTATTGTTGGTCCCTTGGTCACAAATCATCACCTTAGGAATCAGTCCCAGCTGTAACAGTTGCTCCACGGCATCCAGCAGTATCAGCTCCAGTATGTTCGATCTTACTGAATTATGTGATAGGACATAGGTGAAAGGCTGTTTCCATTTGGTGTAAATTCCTCTGACCATCACAACGAGCGCCTGGTTAGCTTGCTTCTGAGACCGACCCCAAATACCGTAGTCTTCAAAACCCTCAACTTTGTCATGAGTTGGGTCGTAACGAATACCATACTTGATGGCCATGTCATCAAATATAATGGCACATAATCTTTCCTTCTCTGCCATGGCCTTTACTTTAATTTTGAACATATTCAGAATATTCTGACATAGACCCGGTTGTATGTGAACATTTTTCATGGACAAAGACAGAGTTCTGGGTGACGGAGAATCGAGGAGCTTACACCATTATACGGTATAACAATGTAAGCTTCTTGCCGAGAATAAAGACTTGTCTTCTGTTACCGCCGTTAATGCCAACACGGATGCCTGACCCAGATACGCGGATCCAGCCACAGTTACGTGTCTCGCTATATAAGGTCTCTGGTGAAAGGAAAGGGCAAACCGATTTCAGCACTCAGGTAGCCATCTCATGGTGCCCTCGACATTACTTCGGACTGTATTCTGGAAAAACCCAGTAAGTGAAAATTTGGCGGCAATGTAGGTTGAGGTTGAGCATCAATTTAGACTTTTTAGCTTGTGCCCTTTCTTTTTGTCAAATGCAATGTCTAAACTTCCTTTCTGTTGACATCAGTGGCTTAGCGTGCCTTTCCAGCGCCCGGGGGGCGTGATTTTTTTCCGTACGAGCTTTAGCAAATTCAGGAGTGGGGCAGCAACACACCCCCAAACACAGGACAGCTCCAACACATCCCGGGGATTTTCGGTGACGTTCAGAGTCATTTCAGGCACAGTCCAGAGATTGCAGAACCCATGGCAGTGTTCGATAGGACGAGAAATCCCTTAGCCGATGACCTGTGTTTGGGGGTGTGTTGCTGCCCCAGCTCCTGAATTTGCTAAAGCTCGTACGGAAAAAAAAAAAATCACGCCGCCTGGGGCGAGGCAAGTATTGCACCCCTTAACCCGTGGGCCGTTAGTTTGTGGCAAAGTTCATTTGCTTCGTCATTTGGAAAAACTGTGCAGAATGTTCGAATATTGGGAAGTTTCCTGTGTAAGGGGAAGGGTGTGCTATTTTTTAAAATTTATTTATTGTTCCTAACTTCTTTTCTTTTCGGTTTTTTTTTTTTTTTTGCGTCCCCAATAATTTTGCGTCCGCGGCACCGCCCCTATGGCACACCCCCCCCCCCCAACGCTGCGCCACCGGTTGGCATATTTTGTTCTTGGTGAATCGAGCAAGACAGCAAGTTTCGAGTGGATTTGGTTAAGCTACGTTTTTCTCTGGTCTTGTCAAAGTTTAAGTCAGACGAGATTTACTTGGTTTTTCCACTTTACAGGGGATCTGGGTGGAGGTCGTTTCGTGTAGGCATGACTGACAGAATTCTGACTTCTGTAGAAATCTTGCCCTCTTACCCCTCTTTTTGGAATTTCGTCACTGCCCAACGCTAATGGCATGAATCATTTTTGACGCTTCTGAGATATTAAGAAAAAGCTTTTTGTTTTGCTGTCATTGAGTGACTCCTGGCATTATGATTCTGTTGGATTATTACATTTTCATATTGACGCCTTCCTTTCACTTTAGTACTATCTGATAGCCCTCATGCCCGGGAATGCATTGAATCGTCAGCTGCCATTTGGCATAAGTCTGACATATGCCATTCTCGTGGAGCAGTGATGATTTTGCTATGCATTTGTCATGACTAAGGCAAAGCCAAACAGGAAATGCGTTGGCTTAACCATATTTCTTTACTAGGTGACATTTGTATCAGAATGTGGGTTGTTTTTTTTTGTGATTCCAAATTCGTCATGGCAGAGATGAAACTGTAAGTCCTCTGTTTAATTTAATCTGTTAAAGGTCAGGCACAGATTGCCCTATCTAGCACATAGGAAGCAAGCAAAGCCTGTCTTAAAGCGTTTTGAAATGGAATGCAAAAATAACGATAAACATTTCTCAAGAAAATTTATTTGTTGATACATGTGAAAATGTTTCCAGAAACAGGGCATTGCATGGATATCAGGTGACGTATTGCAAATATGGAACACTGGGCGCCAGAGGGTTAAATATAGATCCGTTAAATTTAACGCCGCCATAATATCACGCTTTGTTTGTTCTCTCTCTGTATCTCTCGTCTCTCTTTCTTTCTTTCTCTCTCTCTCTCTTTCGCTCTCTCTCTCTCTCTCTCTCTTGCTTTTTCTCTCTCTCTATTGCTCCCTCTCCCTCTCTCTCTGCCGCTCTCTCTCTCGTATCCTCACGCACACACTCTCTCTCACACAAACATATTCTCTCTATCCTCTTTAACACACACACTCCGTCTCTCACATCCATACACACACGCTCTCTCTCATGCACATACACCCACACTCTCTATCTAGTTTTTCACTCTCTATCTCTTTTTCTCACACACACACACACACACACACACACACACACACACACTGTATACACACTCAAGCACTATCCTTTTCCACACATTTTCTATCTCACACACGCAGACAAACACTCACTTATTCATATATACTCTCGCCCTGCATTATGCTTCTCCGGATACTCACTCCTTGCCGCTGGGGCTTGATGCCATATTGGAACAATTGACAATGACCTGGTCTGGCATATAAATTTGAAAGCTTATCATTGAGAAATATTAGAGAATTCCCGGCTACCCAGAGTTTTTTTTTTTTTTTTTTACGCGGATAATCAGAAAACGTGTCAGTGTAATAAAACTGCACATTTATTTTTACAGTTATTTCGAAATGATTAATTTTGCACAGATAAAATTAATGAACCATCTCATCAGAAAGCTAATAAACAAAAAAATGATTTCAATTACGAATTTGCAATTATCACGGAAACCTCTTACGTACTCAAAGGAGAAATTTCGTAATTGATACACTTTATTGAGAGTACTTGAACTTGCTGTATACAGTGTTTGTGCAGGCCGTGTTTTTCCAAAATGCAGTTGTAGACAAAAAAAAAGTGTTCTCTTACAACACACTAGGAAAAAGAAACATGAAACAACCCTGGGAGAAGGAGTGGGGAGGGGGGGGGATCTCTTATTGCGAAATGAACGTTTTAATGTCATTACTGCGTAGTCCGTTCATTGTTTACATTTGGGGTGAAACCATTTCTTCCACAACGTACGAAGGGGAAAAAAAACGTGAAGCCAGCGACTCATATTACGAAATACGCACGTTAATGGTATCACTACAATTTGTATTGGCTATCATCGTCACGTCGATATCTCTATTAGTATTCAATTTTACGCATTTTGTGTGAAAGTCCATTAATTCTATAAAATGGACCCCAGAATAGCAGAGTTATAGATTTGGAATATCCGTATTAACAATAATCTTATTACAAAAAAAAAATAGTGGCGGGAGTAATTCATTGTGGTGCAATTTCGCCCCTTTTTTTGCTCGACTCTACAGCCTAAATGACAGTTTCAAAAATTATAAAATTAACTTTCTTAAATGTCAACTAATCCAGTCCAATCGCTTTTGTGTCGACCGATTGTGTTGATTCAAGTTTCAGGTATTTTTAAATAAAAGTTGTAAAAATGTAAAATACAGTGACCTTTGTTTTGGCTCCCTGTTGTAAGTCCATCGCACCAGAAACGATGTCAATACGCGTTCACTTCCGTGCGCACAATTTCCCTATCAGAAATGAGTGCATTAGTGCTCTGGAGCGCATGGAATCTGCAATAAGTCTGTAGAATATGGGAAGCTTTGTAGACTCAAAAGAGAGAGGGGGAGAGATAGAATAGCGGGTTCACAGATTTATCCCGGATAATGCCGGGAACTTCATCTAGTATTTCAAAAATATTTATGACCAAGCTTACACTCATTGTTCCGCCTCGAGATTAGCCGGATATCTACCCCGGCGTATACTCACCATTTTTCGTTTCTTTTTCGTTTAGCTGGAAGGAAGAACAGAGGCCAAAAAAAAAAAACAACAACAACAAAAAACAACAAACAAACAACCACATAACAGTTCTAATCAAGTAAATGAGAAATGTTTACATCACAAGTTTTGTTTCTTTTTTTGTTTTTACAATGGCGTACGATGATAGGAAAGGGGCCATAAAATAATATATAAACCAGTGGTTATCAACCTTTTTTTTTTTTAGGCAATCGCCCATCTTAAGCCCCAAGTTTTCTTTCACCCCCCCTCCCCTTTCCCCCGACCACCCCTCCCCCCCCCCTCCCGCCGCCACCCCACCCCCTGTGGATCCCTACTCAAACCCCAATAGATACATGTCACAAGATGGCAGACTACGCACAACTTATGACGTTAAGTTTTTCAAAGCCTTATTGATGACAATAAGCATGTTAATTATTCATAAGGGGACGTTCAAATATAATCTTACGCTTCGGAGGGGGGGGGGGGTGTTTGGCTCATGTAAGAAAGTGGGGGGGGGGGGTCTTGAACCAATGTAATATTACACTTTGACATTTATATGATGAAAAAGCCCTTTGTTGATGATAACTAATTTAAGGCAATTTTCACATTGACTTTGACATGCGTCTCATTTTTCCCTCATTTGTAAGAAAGAATACGTGTGCAATGTATAATTATTACATGTGTTATTGTAATATTACGGGAAAGAAGGGGGGGGGGGGGGGAGAAGCGAATGTAAGAAAAGTGTAAGAAAGGGGGGGGGGGTCAAAAAGTCCCAAAAAAGGTGTAAGATTATATTTGAACGTCCCCTAATGAAACAGAAAGCATTCTTTATCAAATGGGTTAAGGAGAAAAAAACAACAACAACTGGCCTTTTCTGTTCATAAAACTCATTTACGCGTGTGGCTGAACAAGTCAGAGTTGCTCCTTAATTGCCCCCCAAACCGCCCCCCCCCCCATTCATGTTTTCGGCCCCTATCGCCCCCTGTTCATCGTTTTCGCCTCCGTATCACCCTTTCTTCATTTTCAACCCCCTGGAAATCAAAATTCCCCCCCTCCACCGGGGGGCGATATCGCCCATGTTGAGAAGCACTGATATAAACCCAGTATAACCACAGCTAATCTCTTCTGTGGGCGTTTCTCGGGGTTTCCCTCAGCGCAGAATTGCTTATCTTCCTGATCAAGCGGCTCTTGTCATCTTGATCCTTCGGTCTCATTATTTACGCTGCGGAAACCTTATTAGAAGGTTGGGAGAAGCCGCGGCTATGGCTGCCTGATCTGTCATCTTGGTTTATGGAGTTGGGCAACAGGTTAAGTTTGACAGCGCTTAGACGACTCACTCACTATACGGGTTTCTTTCGAAGCATCGGTAACCCAAGCTAATATAGTGCTCAAGATCTTTGGTTTTCCAGGGTCTCAGGCCAAGGCTAGTATAGAAATCTGGGCAGCTTGTGTTTAGGTCTATATTTTAGGAGGTTCGCTGCCCTTGGCATTTCTACCTCACTTTTCTTGTTTTTGTGGTAGGGATTAGATTTTAGAATTTTCTCCGGGTAGCGGCCTTGTTTGGCCTGCTCTTCTCGACTTTCAACTGCTTAAGTATAGCTTCAACGTGCACAACGTGCACATGGGACCTCCGAGTTTTTCGTCCTTATCCGAGAAGACTAGGTGCTCGATCCTACCTACAGTAGGAACGGGGACAGGGATTTAATAGCTTTTATCGTCAGCCGTCAGTGAAATTGTTTTTAAAAATCCATTTATTTAAGCGTATTTATTATCTTTAATGGAACGTCTCCTGGCATTTCTTTGATCTGGAAAGCAGAATGTTTGCTGGCATTATTGTAGATACTGCAATCAAAAATACTTGCCTAGAGCGATAATTTCATCTTGGTGATAGCTCTCGCCAAGTGCTTTGATAGTTAGAAAACTCTGTCTATGATGATAATGCAAGCATTCACAGGCCAGAAATGATTCGTCTTGTGCAGAGAGGATGAATGTTGCGTTGCTATTTCTGTTTGTTGTGTTTGCAGATTGCTGACGCTTCTTCGACAGATTCTGAAAAAGAAACAAAAAAACAGCAACGCCGAATGCTTACTTTGTCTGAGAATATAATCTTTGTACCATAAGGTGTAGATCTATTGTGGAAGTGAAATGGACATTTCAACATTTCAGAATTGGTTTTTGTGTTGTTTTGTTTCTTTTAAACATCTGTCCATCGTATTTTTAGACCTGTTCTCAATTTTTAGATCTTTCGTCGCACACATTGATAAGCGGGAAGAGAAAAGCTTGGAACGCAGGAGCTCTCTGACACTTCTTAGTTGAAGGCTGCACGGTGAAGATACAAAATTGCATCCCGGTATTCAAGCTCCGTTCTGTCTAACAAAAATCAGTGGTATATCGATGAGGGGGTTCATGTCAAAACAAAGCTAATTTTCACGGAATTTTTGAGGATTCGAAACACAACCTCTGTGGAAGAAAAAGGTAAGTGTAAGTGTGGAAATAATTCATAGAAAATACAGCTGGGAATCGACATTTCTGTAGCGACCTGCCATCTGGAAATAAACCTCTGGGGAAACAAAATCAACTAACTAACTGATTTACTCGTAAATTTGTCCAGTAGACCATAATTATTTGAAACATGCCACATATCCGTAGGTGTTCTATATTTGAAACACCATCTGATTTATAAACACAACTGTCATATTTTGAATAATTTTGGCCATAAAGATTTACATTTCCACATTCATTTGACCATTTTTTGTTGTTGTTTTTGTTGAGATATTTAAGTGTCCGGGGCATTGGAAGCTTAAAACGTGGTAAAAGTACCAGAATCAGTAAGCAGAGTTCTACACTTAAAATGGTGTTTCCACTTCGGTGTCGGTGAATGTAATTAGTCGTATTGGATGGAAGAATTAGTGGCACCAAGGGAAAAGCTAGAAGAGCTGGTCTTCTTGTTTGGCGGAGTTACTTTCGACTGGTTGAAGATCGAGGGCGTCGAAGCTAAATGTGGTTTACTGGCAATCGGGAGCATCCTGACCCAGTTCTTTGGTCACTGACAGGAACTACAAATACGGGTAACCAAATTTTGACGCTCCTATATTATTTATAGGAGAATGTGGATCGATTCACCCCCGAGCTTGATGGTGTCGTGTTTAAGAAAAATACGACGGGTCACTGACGAGACTACTACAGACCTTGTTGAAGGAGCTTGAAGCAGGAAACATAATATAATTTTGTTTAGTTAAGGGGTGACTGTTTAAGCCATGTGTCCGAATTGGGTTTTGTTCTGCGCAGTGAATGTTTTTAGGGAACTTTAAGGGTTACTACTCTTGTCCACAGCATCCGCTCTGCTATTTTTTTACGGACAATGTCTTAAAACACCCTTTGCCTTTGTGTACTTGCCACAGCATCCGTTCCGCTCCTCTTCTCACCACTATAAAGGCAAAGAGAGTTTTCATACGTCATTGTCCGTAAACATAGATGTGGACAAGGGCAATTAGGGTTAGGGGTAGGATTAGGTTTAGCTAACTGGCCCCCCAAAACTTCTTCGTTTGCGACATGGCTGCAATCATTTTTTCGGAAACTGGCCACAGGTTGGGTCACGTGCATACGAAAAGCAAAGCTGAGGATATTCAACTCGAACGTGAAGTCAGTCCTGTTGTATGGATGTGAGACTTGGAATGCGTCCCAGGCCTGCATAAAGAGAATCCAAGTTTTCATCAACAGATGTTTGAGGAAGCTACTTAAGATCAGATGGACAGACAAGGTCAGCAATGAAATTGTATGGAAAAGAACAAGACAGAGCCCAGTCAGAGAGGAAATTGGTAGGAGGCGATGGAGATGGATCGGCCACACTCTCAGGAGGCCAGGAAACAGCATCACGAAGAAGGTATTGGATTGGAATCCCCAGGGCAAGAGATCAAGAGGAAGGCCGCGCGGAACGTGGAGAAGAGCCAGAGAAAATGATGTGCAACGAAGCGGAAAGACTTGGAATAATGTAAAGAGACTGGCCCATGATAGAGAGGGATGGAAAGTGTTTGTTGGTGGCCTATACCCTGATCCAGGGTGAGAAAGGCAATGATGATGATGATACGAAAAGCCTAATGTGATTTTTAAAAAAATTCTTTTTGGCTATATGGCCCATATTGCCTTCAGCTTTTTATATATCCATTTTCTTCGAATAATCACTCTCATGGGTCTGGGAAAAACTGGGTGGGGGTGGGGCTTAAACGGACATTTAACTAGATGATGAACTAACTGCACAGGAGAACAGTTTTATTTCTCTGATATATTTAAAGCAAAAATAATAATAATAATAATAATAAGATAAAAAATTTTTAAAAAGGATGTTATCTCATGACTAGTTTCGGGTATTAGTTTCAAACAGAATAATTTGTGACGTAATACTCTGGTTTTCACTCCAGTTTTCTGTAATGTTAGCGCTGGAAGTATTGTACCATACCGGGACTGCCTTTACTGTATTGCGGGCTTCTCATGTTTCATTCACACACAGATGCCTTGTACTGAATTTCCTTCGTCCCTTTTAATATTTAAATAACACCATTGTTCATTCAATTCTGTATTTCTCTGCCTTCATTAAATCCTAGCTCTGTTATTTCTGTGCGTCCATCTAACTTTATGCGTCCCGTTCTCTCACTCTTCCTTCTCTCCTTATTCGAACGTCGTGTCCTTTTCTCTCACTCTCCCGTCTTTGTGTATTCTGTCTGTCTCTCTGCCTCTCTCTACGACAATCGATTGCCAGTTTACACGCCAGGGATAACTTTCACCAGTGTCACATTCTCGCTGGACATATGCGACATCGAACACTTCATGGTGTAGTTTATTGTCTCCAACCGGCCTTCGTAATGATCTCTAATAGTGTTTTTCTCGCCAGGATAATTACAACGTCGGTCCACTGAGTATGCACAATGATCCAAGCCCCTTTAAAAGATAACTTTTAATCCAGGCCTCTTTAAAAGATAACTTTTAATCCAAGCCTCTTTAAAAGATAACTTTTCATCCAAGACGCTTTAAAAGATAACTTTTCATCCAAGACGCTTTAAAAGATAACTTTTAATCCAAGCCTCTTTAAAAGATAACTTTTCATCCAAGACGCTTTAAAAGACAGCTTTTAATCCAAGCCCCTTTAAAACATAACTTTTAATCCGGGCTTCTTTTAACGTGACTTGTCTCGAAAGGCCGGCTGGAGAGCTGCATCTCCAACTTTAAGGATCACACAAAGGTGCTATTTAATTTGGTTTCTCAGATGCCTCAATTAACGATAAAGAATCTGCACATGAACTGCACATGAAAATTTACGAATATATCACTGGTCCCGTCATAAAACTGCACAAAAAGCAAAGGACCTGATTTTACAAGAGAGGAATAAACTGTAATACTTGAAATGCATTTTGTTATCTTGAATGGATTTGTAGTTACCTAAACAAACATCTGAAATACCGAACTTACCTGTGATCAGTAGAAAGAAAAAAGATAATAAAATTCCCTCATGGAGTTCATGGAATGTTTGGCAAATAAGAGTTGCCCCCTGCATTTAGCGAATAGCAGTACATGTTTGTCTAGAGGCAAAGTGCTGGCCTCTCATGCCGAAAGTAGCGGGTCCAACTCCCGGTCGGTGCAGGCATGTTGGAATTTGTTTTTGGGGAGAAAATTCCTGTCCCTGATCCTATGGTATGTAGGATCTAGCATCTAGTCTTCTCGGATAAGGACTAAAAACTCGGGGCCCGTGTGCACGTTGCGCACATTAAAGGGGCTTTGGCAGTCGAAAGTCGAGAAGAGCAGGCCGAACAAGGCCTATCACCAAAAAAAAAAAAAAAACACCAAATACCGGAAACTAGAAAAATAAAAACAAGAAAAAGCGAGGTGTAAATGCCAAGAGCAGCAAACCTCCTAAAATAAAGGCCTAAGCACATTATTATGAGAATAGTCCAGTATTGTTTCACGAGAGGGCCAGCGATAAATTGTTATCAGTCATTTTAGTTGTACTGAAATGTTATTATTGTGGCCATTCACGCTCTTGTTTTAAACAGAGGTAAACATTTGTTTGTGAATAAAATGAACCACGTACAGGAGTCACCCAGAACCAGACATCAGAGACACACATTGCAACAGGTTTGAGGGCGAATAATGACCGCAGAGCGTTTCCTCTTAACTTTTGACCCCCATATTCATTGTCGTGTTGACACAACAAATGGATGAATCAGAAAATGCAATTTCCGAATGTTAATGAAAACAAACACAATTTTATTTCCTGGGAGAAGAAACATGGAAAATTAGTTTATAAAAAAAAATGAGCCCTTTTCTCAATCCAAGGCCAAAGTTTCAGGACAGCTTTCTCATCGTGATTCACGTAGTATGACCTAGTTTTGGTGGCAATCTCTTTGCAGTGTAAAATGCTCAGCTTGTTGGCCCAGCCGGCACGAAGCCCAGTAGAAATACTTCTGATTCAGCGTCATGTTAGTGAGCAAAGGCAGTCGCTCCAGCGGGTCTCTTTTGTAATGAATGTAAACATCCCTTTTACTTCAAGTCACTGTTGCCGACATAGCGTAGCCGAAGATTTGTTTGTTTGACAAACAGGCCTGCTGATTCAAGTGAAGGGAAGAATAGAATGCGGGGAGATTTAGGAGTTAAAAAGATCATCGAAATCGATTTGGAAAGGGAGAAATTGCAAATACATGAAAGAATTCAAGGAAGATTAATAGTTTTATTCTTTTCTTCCTTCTCAGAGAGTATGACGTGGCGTATTTAAACAAATTTTAAAAAAATAATTGGACACGGGAGCAATGATAGAAAGGGAAAAAAAAATCATTCTAGTGAGTTTTCAAGAAAAGAAAACAAACAGAATAAATGCTTTAACGGTATAGAAAATTAGTTCCCTGATAATGGGTGTAATCCTTTGAAATAGGCGCTTTGATTTTTCAAAAAGAATAAATATACCAGCCATAAATTTAGAAAAAGATAAAATATAGTTACGTGGAATTATTGAAAGTGAAGAAATTCAGTTTTTGTCTCTGCTGTGTGACAAAACTATTTTAGCAATGTGCCCATACAACCTCTTGTGTTCTTAAAGACCAGGCTATGAATCTGTGAACGCACTGGCTTGTTCCCCAGTGAGGAAAATTTGGTTTTATGGGCATGAAATGGCAGAACTACGTCTGTTGTCACATGAATGTTGGGTGTCACTGGGTATTCCATGTGCAATTTAGCTTTTCATTCACTTATTAGTATCGGACACCAGTATGAACTTCACGGTTCCTGAGGTGTTTATGAACTTCACAAAGCCAGGCTTGCCCCCACGCTTGTATTACGAGGTACCTGACTAAAGAAAGGGGTTGATAATCAAACATTCTACCCCAAGACTGGACTAGATACGTCGCCGTTGATCCCCATTCTTCTAAGGCTCGAAGCACACACGGTTGTCGGTCTTTATGTTGTTGTTGTTCGTTGTTGTTGTTGCTGTTGTTGTTGTTTTGTTGTTTTTTTTTTGGGGGGGGGGGGCACTGCTGTTGGCATTTACACTTCATAAGCCGAAAGTCTTTTATGTCAGCAGGCTTGGATCCGACCAATATATGATATTATATAAATCGGAAGTAACTGAGAAGGAAAGGACAGGGACACACAAATTTGATTCGCTGTAGGTCTAGCCTACCATTAGGCTCAAAATCTTGTCATTGACTAGTTATGCCGTTGCTGAAAGGTGCTTTTTGTTTGTCCAATATGCTGACCCTATAGATCACTTTCAACACTGTCTATGAGATGACAGCAATTTATTGATTTACTCCGACTGGTTAGTCTAAAGCAGTGTTTCTCAACCTTTTTAAGGCAATGGCCCCGTTAGGCTCCAAATTTTTCTAATTTTCTTTCATCGCCCCTCCCCACCCCCACCCCCTGCGAAAACAAAATCCCCGCTTAAACACAGCGCATATAATTATTTCACAAAAAAAGACAGACTAGACACAGATTATGATGTTAAGTTTTTCAAAGCCTTAGTATGGCAATGGGCGTTTTGATTATTCTTTATAAAATAGAAAGCATTCTTTATCATGTCATGCACTAAAAAAAAAAAAAAGCAGGCTTTTTCTGTTCGTAATACCCATCTACGCGTGCTGTGGAACAAGTTAATGGTTGCCTTGTATTTGCCCCCAAATCGTCGTCCTTTCATGTTTCCCCCCCCCCCCCGCCCCTTTCTTATTTTCACCTCCCCGAAAATCAAAATCGCCCATTTTGAGAACCACTGGACTAAAATTTTGACGATTTTCAAGAACAGTGAATCCAAGTTGAAAGGCTACAAAGAAAAAACAAACAATAGTTGTATTGTAAAAAATTGGCCAAACATTTCTCCTCCTTGTGATCAATAATGTACAACTAGCATTTATTTACCAATGATTTTGATCTTTACGGTGTGTTGGAATGATACTTTGGTCTGTGCAGTCTGTGTCCTAGACTTCACGGTGACGATTGTCCTTATACCTTTTCACTTACGGCCTGTGGCTTAAGGCTCGTGTACCACTGTGCCAGGTCCTTTGTGCGTTGTCATATTGTTTGGAGAAGCTATTGACGAGCTATCGTGTTTCTCGCCGATTACGTTCTCTTTGCTTACCTCCTGGGTTCAGCTCCATTATACTTTTTGTTCTGGTGAGATATGCCTAGGCCTACAATCTAATGGGAAGCTTTATTCTGCGACAAATGGTAAGTAGTATTTACAGTATTATATACTGGTTTTTAGGATCACATTTTATTATGTATTTCTCAGTAGGTAAATAACGAAACACAACAGCGGTGCATGCACTGTGAGGGCGTTAAATGTCTCAGAATTCTACCATGTTTGCAATAATTTACCGTTATTCAATACTTTGCGTTCAGAACGTCCTTTCACTTCGGTGGAGTATGGACACTCTGAAACCCGAAGACTGAGCTATTCTATTCAGTGGCGTGGCAGCTGTTAGTCGCAGCTTGGAAGGGAGGTGCAAAAAGTCCTTTGTTTACTGTGCATTGGAAAGACGGTTAAAATACGTCAGTCCTCACAGCTGTGGACGCTGACGTTGTCCCTGGATGCCGTGGACCCTCGCCACGCCTTTGGCTCTCCAATTATTATTTATGTCCCCATTCGATCTTTCATTTCTTTACAATATTATAACATAAACATGTGTTTCTGAGACTGAACAACTTGGAATCGAAGCGATAATGAAGACATGGGTGAAATTGGTACTAAGATTTAATTAACTGGGTGTTTAAGCAAAGATTTGTCCATAGACTGCCACATATTATTAAAATCGGAGAATTCACTCAAGTGCTTGTCATCACCGTTTGTCAACACATTTTTGTTTTGTCTAAGTTTACGTGCAATTTGAGGCCCTACAAAGTGTTTAGACAAGATTCCTAACAAAGATACAAAAAGGAAACTGAGAACGTTGTAAATTTACGAATGCCAGACAGTACCAGAGGCCCTTGCCAGCGCCAGCAAAGATTTACCTGTCTGATGGGCGTTTAATTCAAAGCGTATCCACATTTACTCACGGTCGTTTACAGCAAACGTTTACATAGCAGTAATTACAAAGTGATCTACATACATTTCTGGTACATCTGTTCTTGGTACTGATGATCTCTGTGTTAATTAAAGAGAAAAATAAACAGCAAACCAAAATTTAAGAAAAAATAAGATTTTTTAACCTGTGTTAATGAAGTTGGAAACAACCTCGAAAGGATGCATTTTAACTTATTTAATTGTGCCAAATTGTTGATTTTTTAAAATTTCAATTTTTTTTATCCAACAGGCAGCAGGAAGTGAAAAATTGATGGGAAGGAAAAATTGAGGGAAGACATGGAATGAATTTGGGATGTGGACTTATCAGATTATTAAGTCACATTAAAATTTGCAAATAACATACATGTAGCTTTGAAGGCTGACACCCACATTGAGTTCCCTCACACCCCGAGAAACAAATTAAAAAAAAACAAACCAGGGTTTTTTTTCCCGTAAAGAGCTTTAGTGTAAGCAGACTTACAATTATAACTGGTGCAAGTCTTGTGATCACCAGTGCAGAGGGTTTGCAGATTTTTGTAAACGTTTTTACCGCTATTCATACAGTAAACTCCAAAAGGTTTATACAGGTCACACGACACCGACAGGCAAAAAGCAAGCTAACTACTGCAGTGATGTGCCTACTGCCATTGTTTACTCTGCACCGCTGAGCTCACGATTAAACACCCAGTCGTTGTAATTCCTGACCTGACAGATTGTTGTGTACTGTGTAAGCGTATTTTGCTGAGATTTCCAGGACGAAAACGACTTACATTTTTTGCAGGGGACTTGCTAGGGGACCGTAGTATAATTACAAAGCCGAATAGAGAAAATACTGAGCCGTTTTCCCTGCTCATCTGCAGCTTATTGTGTAAAATACCACGGTCCCCTGACAATAGGATATATTTCTGAGATGTCATCTTATTGACAAACCTGTGACGAAGGATGTGAGTAAAATACCACGGTCCTCTAACAATATGATATATTTCTGAGATGTCATCTTATTGACAAACCTGTGACGAAGGATGTGAGTAAAATACCACGGTCCCCTAACAATAGGATATATTTCTGAGATGTCATCTTATTGACAAACCTGTGACGAAGGATGTGTGTAAAATACCACGGTCCCCTAACAATAGGATATATTTCTGAGATGTCATCTTATTGACAAACCTGTGACGAAGGATGTGTGTAAAATACCACGGTCCCCTAACAATAGGATATATTTCTGAGATGTCATCTTATTGACAAACCTGTGACGAAGGATGTGAGTAAAATACCACGGTCCTCTAACAATATGATATATTTCTGAGATGTCATCTTATTGACAAACCTGTGACGAAGGATGTGAAGAGGGTCGCGTTTTCAGCCTATAATACGTTCAGGACACGGGGCTATGGTGGCGCAGCTGAGCCAAAATGCGCTGAGTCTGTTTTGACCCTGTACCTGAGGTCTCTCTCTTTCTGTCAACCGACTCAAAACAGCTACGAGGTGCCTGGACTAGTGAGGCAAGACTTATTTTGGCCTTGCGATGTCCCATACCACTCCGCCTTTCACATCTCGACAAAGACTTCGCGCGCCGCCGGTTGTAAGTGTAAAGTTGTTAAGGGTTATGGGATAGGGAAGTTGTAATGCAGATGTGCAATAGTCATAAATAGGCTCATCTTGGCATATCTCTACGAGAGATCGACAGATCATGAGATCAGGAATGGCTAATAATATAGATAATTTCCGTGCACATCGGCAGGAAAAATTAAGCTTTCCACTTTAAAACGAACAGTACCGTCATTAATAGAACATTTTTATTTTGTTTTGCTAGAGCGGCTTTGGCAATATTATGGCTAGATGTATGTAGCACAAGAAGTAGTTAATAATGACTATCTCGTTAATAGCTGCCTTGTTATAAAGTGTCAGATTTGCGTTTCTTTGTCCTTCACTTACTCATTTATAGGATAAAGATTTTATAAAATAAAAATGTCCATTAAAGATTACAAACATAACAAATGGCAGAGATCGTTCACCTCAGTCCACACTGCGGTGGACAGTGGCTACCTGAGTCTTCGGTCTTTTAACCATTCGCCATTCTTGCTGTTTTTCCATTACTATTTGCTGAATATTATATTTCATACAGGTTTTTCTGTCCACCATTTAAATAGTTTTTTTGGTGCCACATATTGTCAGTCCACGTCTTTATCCAGCCCATCTTTTACTAGCAAGATATCTATCCATTTAATGTAAATGCCGCTGGCTCTACGGAGGACTAGCCAAGTTATTTTGACTCATGTTTACAAACCGGAAGTTAAATGGGCACAGAAATATTTGTTTGTTTCATCTCCATCACCAAAAATTGTGATATTGTGAATCGTGATGGCATTTGCACCTGTTTTTCTTGGCGTTTTTCTTGTTGTTCTTTGTTTGTGTCCCTGTGTTCTTGGCTTTCCCGCCCTCAAAAGGGCTTCCTAGCGTGTTTCCTCGTTCTTCTCATCTTCATGGCTTTCTTAGCCCTCAAAAGGGCTCCCTAATGGGGCTCCTCGCTCTTCTCATCTTCATGGCTTTCTTAGCCCTCAGAAGGGCTCCCTGGTGGGGTTCCTCGTTCTTCTCATCTTCATGGCTTTCTTAGCCCTCAGAAGGGCTCCCTGGTGGGGTTCCTCGTTCTTCTCATCTTCATGGCTTTCTTAGCCCTCAAAAGGGCTCCCTGGTGGGGTTCCTCGTTCTTCTCATCTTCATGGCTTTCTTAGCCCTTTAAAGGGCTCCCTAACGGGTTTCCTCGTTCTTGTGACCTTCGTGGAATTCCTAACCCTCAACTCCCCCCCCCCCCCAACTTTTTGAGGAAGAAAACGTATTCATGAGAAGGACCCTGTAGGAGAAACCGCTGCTATAACCTTACGAAGAAGAATTAGTCAGCTGTTTCCAATGGTTTAGTGAGTGTTATTCAGGGGATGGATAGGTATACTCCGTCACATATTTTATTCCATGCTCGTGTCAAAGGAGGGGCCACCTTCACTCTCAAATCCAACAAGGGCTTGATGGTAATCGGGGAAGACAACTGGGGCGGATTTCAATTGAGGTCAGCCACACAGGAGAACAGAGTTATAGAACTTTCGAGATTGCTGATGTCAGAATAATCTTTTACATTATAAGAGGAGCAAGGGGCCATCGACTAAGTACACGTGTATGCTCGATTTTGTCGATTTTTTAGCGCCTCCCCCCCCCCCTCCTTTTTTAAAACTCTTTTTCTGACGCTTGGCTTCAGCCTTCTCATCCCCTGCAGTGCGGGTGGTTGTGAACACCTCTGGCAGAGTCTCACTCTGTCCTATCATTTACCTGTATTCTGTCAATAGTCTTTGTTTTTCCTAGTACCATATGGCTGTTACTGTGTCGTCGTCCTTTCTGCAACCTCAAACTTAAAACCCTCCCTTGTATGAGATGTTGAATGTTCATGATAAAGCCTTCAAGTTCTGAAACTTTAAATCAATGGCATTTAGCACGGACTGTGTGACTGCTGCACTAGAAACATAGCCAATGTTTGATTGTAATAATATCCTACAGCTTACCTGGTTGAAAGAATATGCATGTAAATAAAACTAAACATTTTGATTCCTTACCATTATTTGAAATGCATACGCGCGTTTTCCAGACCGCCCCCCCCCCACTCCCACCCTCATTCCTCTTTATCGTGACTAAGTACTCTGTGGATAGCCCCTAAGGTGGATTACAATTCCTAAGACAATTTCAGTAATCTCTCTTGGTGCTGATTCCTGGATTTATATGAGATTGTGCTGTCAGTACTGACGTCGTATTGTTACCAGTGGGAATTCGTCTCTGGTTGTGGGGAATCATTATGGCATAGACTGTCTGTCATAGATAACGGAGCGTTCATCTCCTTAAGGAATTTGGTCAGACCTCTGCCCTAAAAATACATACTTGAACCTTTGTCAGAAACATTGTTTCGTTTGCCCGAAAAAAAAAAAACGCATAATGATTGAACATTAATTTTGTATGAAACGTGTGTTCATCTGCTCAAACAAAACAAAAATTACACATTTGAACCTTTATCTGAAACGTTGTTTCATTTTGCTAAAAAAAACAAACAACTGTACATATTTGAACCTTTGCCTGTAATGTTATTTCAGATCCATATTGTCTGTGCATGTATGTATGTGTGTGTGTGTGTGTGTGTGTGTGTGTGTGTGTGTGTGTATGTGTGTGTGTGTGTGTGTATGTGTGTGTGTGTATGTATGTGTGTGTGTGTGTGTGTGTATGTGTGTGTGGGTGTGTGTGTGTGTGTGTGTGCACGCATGGGGACGCGCCTGTGCATCACTGCATGCATTATGTGTGTATATATTTGGGGGGGGGGGCGGTGTGGGTGCATGCGTATGTATGAGATCTGCCCTGCACCCATGGCTCATATGTCTAAGAAATACTAATTCACTTTAGAGCATATTAATGTTAACAGGTTTAAGATGAAAGGTATCCATGGAAACATCTTGATATTAAAGCTGGATCCTGAAAGAGGAGATGCAGTTTGGAATATTAAATATATTACAATTTGGTTTTTGCAAAAAAATCATCAATTTTATGTAATTTGCTCCCATCCTTTGCATTTCCTGTTTTTGCGATACGGGTTAAAAAGCTTGAAGATTGACGAATTTAACAAGAAGGCCTCATATGACCTGAAGCTCAAGAGAGACAAATCATTTCATAAATATCTGTCCCTGCTTGTTTGATGACTGGCCTTTGGCATAATTTAAATACTTAACATTGGGATCTGGGTCACTGATATAATCTTTGATTTTGTTATAAAAATGGCAATGTAATATTCGGGAATTATGAAATAGCAGAGGAAATTTTCTTTGACTCGGTAATAAACGACAAGTGTCTTATGATGTGTACAGGTAGTATTGATTACCTAAAGAATTGATGTAAATATTTTGTCCCCAATCCTGGGCTCCCTCCCCCGCCCGTTTTCCACAGTGTGAGCATTTTTGTGTGTGCATGTGTGTGTATGTGCTTGAGGGTGCGTGTATGTTCTATTAAATGTTCCGTTCAATGAACAGGAATAACTAAAGGAAGTAATCTGCAGCAAATGAACAATGATCAGTTTCCCACGACATCGATTTTGCAAAAAACCCTTAAGATCACACAGACTGATTCGAAAGTGAGCACTACTGGGGGGGGGGGGGGGGAAAGAAAGATTAAATTGGAATGTAATGTTAACAGAGAGTATGTTGTCAAGAAATATCATTTTACTGGAAAGTTTTTCGTCCCCATCCGAGAAGACTAGGTGCTCGATCCTACCTACCATAGGATCAGGCACAGGAATCCCCCCCGCCCCCCCCCCCCAAAAAAAATTCCAACATGCCTGCACCGACCGGGGGTCGAACTTGATACCTTCGGCATGAAAGGCGAGCATGATGCCTCTAGACCAATGTGTCCTTCAATGGTGTGCAACTTAATTCATGGAAGGTGATGTGTATCTAATTCATCGACGTGTTTTTCAGGCAGTCACTCGTAATGGTTCGTCTGGGCGTCTCGTGTTCCCACGAAATAATTTAATTCATTTACCTTTGTAAATTTAATATATACTCTCATTCATTAATAATTTCCCTCCATTAAGCCGGTACGTCTTGTTAGAAGGGGTAACGATATTTAAAACTGTTGTACAGAGGATCGGAATATCGAATGAAAGTATTATTTACCACCTCAGCTGTACAACACGTCGCGCACAGCAAGTCAGATTGTTAGCTTGAGAGGTTGTGTCCTGTCTCACCGGGAATACACCATTGATTTTATGCAAAATTCGTCTGTTCGGATATTCACTGAGACGAAAATTTGATGTGATGGACCTACGAGGGGTCATTCATTTTGATGGATACGGCAGTCTCACTGATGGAACTGTGCTGTATGGGAAGCAGGTTTTGGCTATGAAGACTGAAACGTAAAACACCATTTAGATTAATGGCAGGAGTTCATGGCATCGCTGTTGACAAGCCGAGTGAAATACGTATAAATGTCTCAATACGACTGTCATGAGGTACTCAACTTTGCGTTGAGCTGGGTTATAGGAAGTATCTCTGCATGGAGGGTTAAAGGTGGGTTTGGGAGAGGGAGCATAGCCTAATTATACCAATCTGTTAAGACCTGCTTTACCAAATTGGCTATCTATTGTCCCATATGTCCCTGAAGATGAAAAATGGGTCAAAATGTTGTTGGAGTTGTGCCAATTTTGTGTACCTGTACAGAGATTAGAAGGGATGGATAAAAGGTGCTTTTTTCCGATGGTGGAAACGATTCCTCTCCTCTCTTTATTTCTAGATCTGCACCTTCGCCTAAATCATACGTAGATAGCAAAACTTATTTGATGTCGGGCCTGTTCCAAGACGCTGTCATGGTATGCTCACAGCTTAGGATGTGGAGGCCACCCTTAGACATTTCTGAACATCAGTATCTGGGATATGAAAGGTTCATGCACGCAGACGCGCAGAGATAAGGGCCATCCATATAGTACATACACTGGGGAGAAAAGGGGAGGGGGTGGGGGATCTGGAGTGCATGAATGCGGTTTTCAATTACGGTAATGAATTCAAATGTTTTATTTTTGTTTATAGTTTTTTTTTTTTTTGCTGCCAGTTAAGTTGTTGGATGACATAAAAATCCTAATCATTTCTAATGAAACTGACAAATAGTTCATGTAAAATGCCATGGACATTCACCATTCTAATAGTCATAATATACTCGTATACTTGGGGGGGGGGGGGGGTGAGGTTGAGAGTAGGAAAAGCGTACAAGGGAGGCAGGGGGGCTGATGACACTAATAGTAACTGATGAGGATTGAATGATTAAATGTTGGTGGATGCATTGATGGGATGTGATCTCGGTCATAATGACAGATTTAACCTATAAAATTCGGTTAATAAATAATGTCATTTGACTTATTGGATCATATTCAAGACGCGTTGTTTTTTTTTGCGTGTATCTTGAGGTTTGCATACCCTCTGTTCTGTAAGATGGTAGATAAGAAATATTAGTCTACACTTTGGCCTATGCATATGGAACAGCTTTGGCTTATAAATGAGAAACAGGTAAAAGCTATACAGGTGATAGCCAGTACATGTTCTGGAGAATCTCGCCTCATTTATACTTGCATCCCGGTTAAGAATGTATGCATCATGGCGCCGACACTTGCAAGACTTCAGTTGCTTTGATCAGGGAAACATGTGATACTTACTTATCATCCAGAGATGATGAGAACTCCATCCAGTACTCATCAGGCTTATCTCAGTTGGCACGTGTCGAGGAAAGTAGGAATTTTCGCGTGTGAACTGACTGAGGTAGAGTTTCATGTGCAGCGCCTTTTATACATGTTGGGTTTACTATGAAACGAATGAAGCTTCAAGCTTCAAGGCCTCTACTCCCGGGGGGGGGGGGGGTGGGGCTGAAGAAACTTTCTTTTTAATGAGTGAATTTTGGATGTTGCCCTAGTATTGTTTGCTGGTTCCGAAAGGGCTCCATAACAGTAAGCTTCTCGGTTCCAAAAATGCATGTGCGCCTCTCTTATATTCGTTTCTAAGGCACGTAGCTCTGTGGAAACATTTTGCTTTGCTCGAGAAAGACCCTTTTCCGTGGTCCATAGTTTTGATGCGTTTTGCGTTGCTTATCTTACGTATTACGGACGGAAACTGCACCTGCACCAGAAGACGTTCAAAGTGTTCAAATTTATACATACTGTATTATTTCAATGTGGTTACCTCCATGGGTTCTCTAGAAAAACGTACCATGGAAATGAAAAGTAGGCATGACATTGGCAAGGCGCGGGCGAGAACAAAAATACGCATGTAAAACATACACTTCATGGATAGCGGCCTTAAGAAATATAATTTGATAACACTTTCAGACGCGAGGTAGTTTAAACTGTAATCGAACAGGTGGGCAAAAATTTCAACTAAATAATTATGTAATCTCCTTTACAGGGCGAATGGATATAATCTGAAACTCCGAAATGCGAGAGTTTTCATTTATAAATTTATTTATTTATTCGAGAACCACCTGGCAGGAAGGAGCTTGGAAGTTTCAGAATGACATAAATTCTTTTCGTTTTCTATATTTTTATAATAAATCAATATAATGATAGAACAAGAGAGGGGGCCCCTGAGATAGAAAAAAATGCCTTATTATAATATGATACTGAACAGGGAAATGACACCCAGCGACTGGCTAATTTCAGCCGTCACATCAGGCGGAAGTGATATGTGGGAGCAAAGCACAGATTAGCATTACAATGTTCATTCCGCCAATGTTATGTTCCCCCCCCCCCCCCACTCAAGACTACAAGTCGGAGCTGGTTAATACCGGGTTTGCCTGGGTATTGATTGTCATAATTATAGAATTTACTTGTAACATCTCAGAGATTGTTATAGTAATCTGGAAACCTTGCTAGACCTCAGCGGGATGTTTGCTCATTGTAAAGCTTAATGTTGCGTCTTTATTTTTTTGTTTTGATGATAATTTCTCAATAACTGCCTACATTATGGGAAATTTGGATGGGTCATTAAAATTTTCTCTGTCTTGAAACATTGTCTATTAATGCGCTGGCAAAATAATTTGCCATTACTATAAAATTTCGAAAAGCTTTTGGTAATTAAAACACAAAGTAACCATAAACAATGGGAACACCTTTATGTTCGGTCGATGGAAATAAGTCTCAGTGATCACCACAGACTAATAAAATACCCAGACTGGATGATCCCATTGTGTGACGTCACAAAACCGCGAAAGGTCGTGAACCATCCGCCATTCTAGGTTTACGGCAGCGGCCGACGCTTCAGCATAGCTACAATTTTGAATGACACCATTTTGACGCGCCTACTGAACGCGGAAGTTTGGTTCTGCACCAAGAAATTAATACATGTACAACCAATCTTGACAAATAAAAAGAAATTTCTACTGCAGATAGAACTAGAATCGGAATTTCCCGAGCGGCGGCCATGCTGGTTATACAGTCGCCGCTCGGGTAATTCCGTAAAAAACGACACACCCCGAAGCTCGTGTTTCCAGTCTGGTTAATTTATTAGTCTGTGGTGATCACTGAAGTAACCTTAACAATAGGAAGACCTTCGATGTTCGGGCAATGGAAATAAGCTCAGTGGTCACTGAAGTAACCATAACAATAGGAACACCTTCAATGTTCGGGCAATGGAAATTAGCCTCAATGATCACTGGCCTTTTAAAGATATACCCTAACAGCTGAGAGGCGAAAGCTCCCTGGGAAGGTGAGGAAAGGAGCACAGGTCAACGGCGTGCCACCCACATGTGGCTTTCATCATGTTACACCATGAGATTTACATTATGTGCTCGTCACCGGATGTATTCTACTTGCCTGCCAAAGCCTCACTCAAACGAACTCCATGTGTAAACAGAAAGCCCCCAAAAAAGCCCACTTCGGTGCGTTTATTTCGTCGCCGAGCAATGAACAAGCATTCGAAAAATCTGGCGTTGCATTGTGTTCATATTTTTCCATCTCTGACATGTATTTTGTCCAGATTTTATCCAGCAGCAACCCAATTTTCAAGTTCAGCACTTCATATCCTTAGCATAACTAGGTTCTACCTCCTCTGAGTTACACACTACACAGTTCTTCTACAAGCTTTCTCCATTGTGTGTCAAAGTATCAAGCAGATTCGGTGTGTATTTTGTAAGTATTACTGAAAAAGAAGAAAAAGCCATATCTGTAAAATCTCTGAGCACATGAAACTTCCTGTCATAAATTTCTGTCATAAAAGCTGATGGAAGGGGGTAAGAACCTTTTCATTCTAAAGCACAGGAACAACTTCTCTCCTTTTTCTAGGGGCTGTTCACTGGTTCCTCAGAAACCAGGCAGCAAATATTAGTTTCCCTTTCACTAAGATTAATTCTCATGCTTTTGTTATCAGAAGATCGTTGTTACTTGTTGTTACTTGTACGTAGGTCTCTCAATTTTTTGTTTTTGCGCTAAGGGTACATATTTTAAAGCCTTTTGTGACGCCAGAGCTCGAGAGCTCCTCCCGAAATGCTCCTAACAACAGCCTTAATTAATTATTCTGTCAGATTTTCTTTTTGTTTTCCTCCTGTTTTTTTGGTTGAAATGGTAAGTGGCACGGCTAGGGATTCGATAAGATTTAAGGTTGAGGATGAGGACGGGGTTAGGGGTAGGGATACGTACGACACAAAACGTTTGGGGACGGCACGTACAAGTAACAACAGCCTGATCAGAATTATCTGTCAGTTTGTCGACAGGACGCTAACGGAAATACGAGTGGCCGCTGTAAAATCAAATGAAAGAGGCGCTGAGCTTCACTTGAAATAAGGAAGAGACTCATTTTGCATAAAATCAATGTCTACAGTTCCGGGAAGACACGGCAACACCGCTCAGTCTAACACTGGGCTTGCTAACAAGACAATTTGTGCTGCATGTTTTGGCAACTGTTGTTTTAATTTGTCATTCCAGCACTCCAACATATCCTTCTGCTTATCTGTCGCACTGGCAGTTACTAAATCTGTTTATATATTTGTCCAATACTGCCTGCTTATGTTTTGTTTCTAATTATCTCATGTGATTGAGATAATTAGAAACAAATTATTTAGAAATTAATTAATTAGAAACAAAACATTGAACGGAATGATGATAGCATTAATAAGATGATGGTCAGTGTATATCATATTTGTAAGAATGCTTTCTGTCCTGCTAATTATAATTACAGCATCATAAGGTTTAACCCTTTCGCTACTGACTCCGAGAAAGCTGGATTTTCTTAAATCCTGTCTTATGTCTAGATTCAGTTATTTCAACGACTTTAAATTTCACCATTCAGCTTTCACTTAGGCGTTTTTCGTCCTCTGCAGGATGTAGCGCCCTCCGACAATGATTTCCATTCTTGTCTGATGTTTTCCTCATCCATGATGTTCCTCCTCTCTGTTTTATGTCGTCAGTTTTAATCGAAAGCGATGAAACTGGTCGGTGATTCAAAGCTGTAGGTGGAGAGTGGGAACTTGCAACTTTTGGAGCGGTAAAGGATTCACGCGCTGTGTCAGTATTGAAGGGGTTAAGAGATCAATAATAATATTAGAAATCTGAGTAAAAGTTTCTACTTGTATAGTCTAGCTAATGAATCCAGCACCTGTAAATACAACTAAAATAAGGTCCACCCCTTATATAATCTGTTGACTGAAGCATTGGATTTTTTGCTTGGGAATGGGATTTGTGGTCAGAGTGAGACCTGAATTACGGCTGTCATCATCATTCTGTATACGATGAGTTGTTAATGCATGACCTTATCAGCTTATGGTGAAATAATGCGATACATATTAAATCGCGATTCTACATAGTCGTAGCTAAAGTCACACAAAGTTCTGATCATAATTTTCCATTCTACTCAAGGAAGATGCATAGATCTACTCTATTTTGCGCCATGCGTTTCAAAAAATTGTAAATAGATAATACTGAAGACTGAATTTTTGTCCCAAAATGGATGTGTATACAAAATTTCATAATTTTTGGTCACATAGTAACGAAGTTTTGGGTGCTTACGTATTTACCCCCATCTCCATTATAGTGTGATAAAGGTATCTTATATCCTCAAAAAACATAATGTACAAACTGTCAAATCTGATAATTATTTTGCTCTTTCTTTTTAACTGGAACTGCAAAAACACATTTTCACAGACCAATTAATGTAATGTAATGTAATGTGATAATTAACTTGTTTTGCGCTCAAATCCACAAAAAAAGATGTGCTCTTAGGCGCTGAACTAAACTTTAGACCATGCTTAACATAAAATCAATTCATCATGCTCCCACACACACATTAACATACACTTGATCTGGTCTCGTCCCCGAGCCTCTGAGGTAAAAAAGGGACATCATGCAGTTTCAATATAAACAGTCCTAAACAATTCAGTTTTAAGCCTATATTTAAGTATGATGCTATTTTCACTTTTCCTGGTGTCAGCGCTGATGTTGTTCCACAAATTAGGCCCACCAATAGAAAAAGACTTTTCACCAAGCGACAGTCTGACTGTGGGTGTCTCAGGAAGTATCATACTGCAGGCTTGAGTAGATCTGGATACTGAACGTGCTGAAGAGCATTCCCAGAGCTCATCTCCGATATTCAATGTCTGATGGAGTCACTGCGGTAGACTGGAATTGAATTCCGGGATAAGGGGAAGTTTTACCGGATCTGATTCTTAGTGAGCTTGACGAAGCAATTAACTCCTTGGCATGCATCACTGAGGTCAATGTCCTGGCCTGCCTACGCGGTACACGGCATGACGTGATGAGAATTCTGCTTGTCTACTATCGACATTTCCGTATTAGAAATAAAACAAAAAAGATTTGGAAATATACTGACAAGCTTATTAGCAGCTTGCGTTCATTCATTTAGATCAGGGGTCACCAAACTACGGCCCGCGACGTCAGTTCATCCGGCCCGCCATGGTACTTGATTTTGTTTGATAAAACCAGGGACATCTAGAGCTACGGGATGGACAAGCTTCCTTGCTAACCTCTTTGACGACCTTTTTTTTTTTAGTAAATCGATACCTTTTTATTATTAAAAAATCGTCTTTGCTCTAGAGTTTTTCTTCTGGCTTGCAAGTATTGAACAGATTGCTTATGCGGCCTGCGCTTCTGCGTCTGTCAGTTGTCCGGCCCTCTGTGAAAAAAGTTTGGTGACCCTGATTTAGATAGATAAGATAAGAATCACTTTATTATATATCCCATAAGGGAAATTCTCTTTCACATGACGTTAAAGAGCACACACATGGTACACACACCTTACGCATCATTACATAAACATATCATAACTCAATAACAGGCGTTCTATTTTATTTCTTTCAGCAGCCTAAAGAAGGCTCAGAAACCGAGATCTGCTTCTGTTTTTTAAAATTAGATTGAGTTTCTCGTAGTTTGTCACTATAAATTATGCCCTTTTTTTGCTTTTAAAACTATGTACACCTTTTACTTTTGTTTTGCTCTTGCCACACCACATTATCAGATTGACGATTAAGATTTTGTCACTTGAAACTTTTCTCTTGTTGTTGTTGCCGTTGTTCCGTTTGTGGGGAAAATGCCACCACATATCATATACTGTTTAGTAGGAATCAGATTTATAACGTTCTGTTCCAAATGGTGAAAACATGAAACTGTGATGAAATCGTGACCTTCGTTCTTGTTTGTTCTATCTCCATTTTCTGAAAAAACTGGAGATCTTTTAGTACGTAGATGGGATATGACAAATGCACACCCTGATAATAATTGTTTAAACTGCTTTGTGGCGCTCATCAAGCTGTTTCACAGCTCCCATTTATTCGAGCTCCTTATGATAATACTTAAGCAGGGTTCTTATGGAAATGGAAACGGCAACGGAAACGTCAAAAACCCTTCAAGTAGTGAAACAAAAAGAATGTCTCCGCACGCCGTTTCCGTACACATGGAAACACTCTTTCTTTTTACTATGTGAAGGATTTTTTGCCGTTTCCGTTTCCGTACACATGAGAACCCAGCTTGAGGCGTCAAACGTTTAAGGTCGCATTTCTCACTTGCGCAAAAAGTGAAGTTGGAACGAGCAAGAACTAAGATCGCGAAATGATGATAATTACGAAATAAGATGACCCAAAAACAAGTCACCACACAGTGGTTCTTTTATCTTTTCCATTTGCATCCAAGAAGGGGAAAAAAATCAAACATCTTAACGCAGTTTCTTTAACAACAACCATGTAAAACTTTCTACTCTGTAGAGCTAGTTTGGTAGACAGAATGGGAACTTGTGTTTATCACATGGCCGTTAAGGATGTCAGAGTTATGATTCATCCTGCTTCAGCATTATTTTGTGAGTGGATCTGGCGAAATCGGGCTTAAGGTGAAATTTTTATACCTCTTTAAAAAAAAAAATCTAAATCAAATATTTCTAGGAGGAATTCAAGCAAAATACTTCAACTAAATAGGGGAAAATGGCGAATCTTTCGATTTATATGCAAATGTCAAATTCCAAAAAAAATAGGTTTGCATTTTTGGAAGGGTCTTTTCAGGAATTTGGTATTTCATCTTAAGCCAGGTTTCTCCAGGTCCACTCATATTTTCCACCTACAGTTTCCAATGAGAGCAACAGACAGCGCCCATTCTAGTTGTTTGGACGTATTTTTATATTATCTATTACTAGATGAGCTACCGGGCATTGCCCAGAATAAACAATCATGTGATTTCCCCCCCCCCTTCTCTCTCTGGTATAATATTAATAAAAGTAATAAACTACAGTCTTGCTTCAGAACTCATGCGCACCACAACATTACGTACCAAAGTGAACGCTTGATACGGTTACTTTTTATGACATGCACGGTACTATATATTAGGAAACAAACATGCAAAAATACAGATGTTACATAGTATTCAACATTGACATTTTTTAAAAATACATGCTCGAAGTAAACAACTTTTAATTATAGCCATCATCTTCCGTATCTCAATTGCCACCTTCCTGCCAAATTTAAAGCCTGAAGAGTGTATAGTTTGGTCAGTTAGTCATGCAGAACAGTATCAAGCGTTCAGTTTGGTGCGCATGAGTTCTGAAGCAAGACTGTAGTTTATTACTTTTATATAATAATGAAAGAGAGAGAGAAAGAGAGGGCACATAATTGTTTATTCCGGGCAATGCCCGGTAGGTCATCTAGTACATATATATATATATACACACACACAAACATTGAACTTCAGCAGGCATTTAAAAAAAACAAAAAAACTAACTAAATCAAACATGTAGGGAAAAGAATGATTAGCGCTGGTGCCACCAGAGACCAGTGTGTAAATAATAATCTGTTTGTGTTTGCAGGGTATCCATAATTGTGTGTGCAAAGCTCTGTTTTCATGTCAAATTCAGTGCATTTGTTGAGCAATGCGGAAAGTTGTCATTCTGTCAATTTTGCGGATATTTACACATTAGATTGTAATTTCTTTTCCATGAAATTGCAAGTCTCCTGGGACCTTTACTATAAACCTGGGTCATCGTGTTTCCTGGCCCAGTGAAAGGTGACACGCCAGCCACACGCGTTTGCAGGTCAGTTACTTGGGTTGGTTTTTGCACTGTCTATGTGAAGTGCAGAGATTGCATTGCGCTCAGGGCAGGTCATTCTGTTTTCTCGCTAATTGCCTTGTGACGGCTGTCCCACGTAGGAGCGAAAAGTGTCAACAATGGACCCGAGCTGTGGTTTTATTGAACTGTAAAATAATTGCCTTAGATTTTCTTGGGTGTGATTTCAGCACTTTCGCGAATCTGCTTTCAGTCTATTTATCTGTCTGTCCGACTGTCCGACCGTCTATCTGCCTGTCACTTGGCCTGCCTATGTTTCTATCTATCTATCTATCTATCTATCTATCTATCTATCTATCTATCTATCTATCTATCTATCTATCTATCTATCTATCTATCTATCTATCTATCTATCGGTCTGTCTATCTGTCTGTCTATCTGTCTGTCTCTCCGTCTGTCCATCTACAATCAACCAACCCTGTCGGTCCCTGTGCATCTCTGATATCCGCCCAGTATTCTCCGAACAAATCGCAAATTAACCCACCCGTCCGTCCATCCATCCATCCATCCATCCATTGATCCAGTCATCTGCCTGTCCGTCCGTCCGTCCGCCGGTCCGTCTGTCCATCTGTCCATCCATCCATCCATCCATCCATCCATCCATCCATCTATCCATCCATCCTACCCACGTTCACTATGCCTTTCCGTCTACCACGCTTTACCGGCCCAGTTGTAAAGCTGTTTAGATCCGCCCACAACCTCTGCTTTTTCTGTTCCATTACTTGTTTGTCGATGCCGCCCACTCCTCACGTTTTTGTTTCATCTTCTTCAAGTGTCTTATTATTTTTACTCCGAGTATTGATTATACTCCGGAATCCTAGCCCTTGAAGCTGAGCAGATTACAAGATGAAAGACCGCCTTTGCAAAGTGGAAGGGTATCATTTTAACACTTGTACGGATGTATTTCAATCACTCAGATACACACAGACAATACTGTACTCAAATTCAATAACACTGAAAGCATTTAGGTGGGTATCATACTGTCACAAATCCCAGACTGGGAGATGTAATAAGTTATGACAGGACAACAATCACGAACAAACAAGTTAACACTTAACAGAACAATCCATCAGACTCACACATTTATTAAACATAATTATACAAATAATAGCGCAATTACATACATTATATTATTGAAATGCACTGCCGTACAACGGCCTTATTCTCACACACACTCTCCCTCGGATCCACAATCCGGTAGTTACTCCTAAAGGCACTTCGGCCTCAGCCTCCCCCTCAGGGTCTTAATAGCACCTTAATAATTTACTGGCACCGCAGTCTCTCAATATCACCTTCCTATTGTCATACACCTTAGCACTCCCCTCGCACCTCAGCAGGGCAATAACACATTATTATTTCCATAGCCATCAACATGGCAACAACATATTATCAGTCCACTAGCCTATCAACATGGCAACAATATAGTATCTCATTCACTCTCATATCTACGTCCCTGTCCGTGGCCTGACTGCCACGACTTTATGTGCCTCTACTGTCCTGCACTGACAGCCTCACTTCTGGCCTATGTGTGGCCTCCGGCCCTATGCTGGCCTATCCCCTGTGCTCATCGAGGTGGCTCTGCGGCCCGTCCCCGACACCTACAAGAATAACATTACATTGGTATAATACCCTACCATTTCTATTCACTCCACCTCTCCTTACAACCCATGAAACGTACACACACTAGTTCACCTTTCACTCACCACACATCTTACGGTGACACACTTCCATCGGAGTACACACTACTCACTCGCGCTACAAATCCATGAACTCACTTTCATCTATCGCTCGTGGCGCACATTGCTATATCCAATATCAAGGACTTCCACATTCCTCACATATACTTATTCACATCATGGTAATAGACGAATATAATATAATACATCAATCATAATAATCAATCAACGTTCTACATACCAGTCATAACTGGAAAGACTCTCACTAGTCTTCTCGACTGCTTCCCTTTAAGTCCGCCCGATGGGCTCTCTTTCACAGGTCCGATCCGTAGGACCTTCTAACTTGCAGTGATAGTAATCCAGCGCTTTCGCCTCATTCAGACTTCCACACCACTCATACACGCACGCTTTTCCCACTTGTCTGCATGAGTTATTTTTACTCTTCCCCTTTCACGTCTTTTCCTATCCGTCTGTCGTGAGCTCTTTTTATTCTACACCCGCTCTGTAGCAATCCCCTTAATTGCACTCACTCCACTCGTGACATCATCCCCCACCCCAAAAAAATTAATGCAATTAATTTCAAATCGCATCAAGATGACTGTCAACGAGTGAGCGTGAGCAATACCTACACTAAAAAAAATGACCTAGCAGTTCCCCTCGTATATAGAATACCGAAATCAGGGGAAAATATGGGGATCAATATGGCCTGCAATATGCATATATGTGTCACATCATGAATAGCTAACTAAACACAATATCTAATACAGAATCAAAAACCACTCCACCTATCAACCATTCTTCATATCATATTTATAATGTCAATATTTTAAAGTCGACTTATTCACACAGATCCTGTCAATGTTCCTGTCCTCCGATGTATAAGCTCCTGAAATCTTCCCCTAGGCTCGACTAAGGTAGTCGGCGATATGATTGCTGGTTCCTGGGATTGGTTGAATAACGAAGGTATACGGCTGCAAAGCCAATGCCCATCTAGACAAGCGTGGGCTGGACGAACGATTCTTCGACAAAAATGTCAGTGGCTTGTGGTCTGTCTGGATACAAAATTCTCGTCCCATGAGATAACGTCCTAGTTTCTGGACTGACCAGACAATGGCAAGACACTCACGCTCTATCACAGAATACTTTCTTTCTCTCTGCAATAGCTTCCTACTGACATAACATACAGGATGGAGACATTCGTTCTTCTCCTGTAGAAGACAAGCGCCGACACCAGAGTCCGACGCATCCGTTCTGAGGATAAAATTAGATCGAAAATCGGGTAATATCAGAATGGGTGACGATGATAATGCTGTCACCAAATTATCAAATGATGTCTGACATTCAGACGTCCACTGGACCTTATCGGGTTGTCCCTTCTTAGTAAGGTCAGTAAGAGAAGATGACAAGGAGGAAAAATTTGGAATGAACTTTCTGTAATAATTTAAAATTCCCACTAAGCTTCTGACTTGTTTCTTTGTTTTAGGGATTTGCAACCCTACTAACTTGTCAATTTTTGTTACTTCAGGTCTCTGAACACCTCTACCCACGATATGTCCTAAGAATATTATCTCTGGACATGCCAAATCCATCTTTGCGGGTTTAGCAGTTAGCCCAAACTGGCGTAATCGTTGAAAAATTACTGTTAGTGTCTGAATATGATCAGACCATGTCGACGTATGACATGCTATATCGTCAAAGAATGACACGACATTAGGTATGTCCTTCAACACTAATCTCATTAATCGTGCAAACGTCGCTGGTGCGTTTACCAACCCAAATGGCATGACCTTAAATTGGAATAATCCAATGGGCGTTTGGAACGCCGTGTATTGTTTAGACTCCTCAGTAAGCGGGATTTCCCAATAACCTTTCGTTAAATCTATCTTGGAAAACCACGTGGACCCGGCCAATGAAGCTATTAATTCCTCCTGAAACGGAATAGGCTCCCTATCGCCTACCGTAATAGTGTTCAATCTTCGAAAATCAATACAGAACCGCACCGATCCATCAAGTTTTTTCACGAGGACGATGGGTGATGAATACGGCGATGTTGATGGTTCTATCACATCTAACTTCAACATTGACTCAACTTCCTTTATGACTCTATCTCTCGAAGAAAAAGGCAACGGATACGGTCTAAGAAATACTGGCTTATCCGAAGTCAACTTTATTTGGTGCTGGATCACCGTAGTGCGACCCGGCAAATCCGTAACAACATCCGGAAATGACGCTAACAGGGTCTCAAGTTCCCTACTCCTTGAACTCGTAAGGTCAGGGTTAATTTTTACGTCCCTGTAACCTTGTGTCGCAGTTAACTCCGGCAATTGAATTTGCAACTCTTGCTGCGCCTCGGTGTCGCTTACGTCACAGTCCGACTGGTCTACGACCCCCGTACAAGCAGTAGAGAAGACAGTCTCCTCTGGTCTTGTCTGTGCACACAGATACTGTGGTCTCTCATAAAATCTCTGTAGCATATTAACATGGAAAACCTTACTCGTTCCATCAATGTGGATAGCGTAATCTACCTTTGAAACAACTCGCTCAATAACATAAGGACCTTTCCATGTCATCAATAACTTATTATGGTCCGTAGGTAACAACAACAGAACCTTGTCTCCTGGCTTAAAAATTCTCAGTTTGGAACCTCTATCTTTATAGTCTTTTGCTCTTTTCGAAGCGATACCAGACGCTTCTTCCGCTATAGTGCGCGCTGAAGATAGTCTTTCTCTTAAATCAACAAGGTACTGAAACACCGAAATCTGCTCATCGTCTCCCGATGATGCTGACGTCATCATGTCCCGAAGAACATCAGTTGGGCCCCTAGGACTACGACCGTACATCATTTCGAACGGCGAGAATCCCGTTGACTCCTGCCGTACCTCTCTGTACGCGAATAACACTGCAGGGATATATCTATCCCAATCTTTAGGGCGATCAGCAGCTACCTTACGCAGCATCGACTTTAACGTCGAGTTCAATCTCTCGCACATGCCATTAGCCTGCGGATGATAAGGGGTGGTAGTGATGGGTTGTATACTGAATAAGCGGAACAATTCCTTCATCATCTGCGACGTAAATTGCGCGCCCCTATCAGACAGAATTTGCTCTGGTATTCCTACCCTAGCGAAAATTGCAAACAACGCTTCCGCGACTGCCTCAGACGTTATGGTCCGCAGAGGAACCGCCTCTGGCCATCTCGTAGCATTACATATGACCGTTAAGAAAAATCGATTCCCCCTATCGGTCGCTGGGTGAATGGGGCCAACAAGGTCTATCGAGACCTTTTTAAACGGTTCCGAGACCGTGGGGATCTTCTGAAGAGGGGCCTGGGGTGTACGACCCTTATGCGTCGTCTTTTGGCACGCACTGCACGTCTTACAATAGACTTGCACATCTCTGTGGATCGATGGCCAGTAAAAATTTTTTTGGACCCTTTCTTTGGTTCTAGCTATCCCCATATGACCCGCTAATGGGACATCATGTGCCAAGTGCAATACTGTTGCGATCAGCAACGCTGGCACAACGACCTGCTTTAAAATTGAGGACACCGTTACATACTTACGGAACAGAATGCCCGCCTGAACAATAAAGGAGGACGACCCGTTCTTATATCTCCTCGTTTTCTCGGTTCGCGCTTCCCCAAAACATGGGTTTAATGATGGGTCCTCCCTTTGTAATCTCGCCAAGCGCTCTGGCGTGATATCTAGGTTGACCGCTGGCGTCGCCAAAGGTCTAATCTTATCTTTATCCGCTACCCGTCGACGTGTTTCGACCGCGGCGCAAAAGTCAATACCTTTTGATTGCGACCATGCTTGCACGTTCTCATCGGAAGGGGAAACTACCCGTGATACATTCCCAATGATGAGCTGGGCGCCTGGAAAACAACCAACGACTGCTTCGACTTCCCCGCTAAGGAAAGGTGTATCTATCATTATTCTTGCCATGGGCAATTTCTCAATGGCCCCCGAAAATTGGATGCACGGGACAGTCTCACCTGTAAGCTGTGAATCCCGAATGCAGTCTCTATGCACTCCCACAACGGTAGATCCCGTATCTCGTAAAACCGAGACCGGTTCGTCCCCAACAAACCCCGGATAAACCCTAAGACCACCTCCTGTATGACATGAATTTATAACGGGGATCTTTCTCCCACAAGGTAAAACACCGGAAGATAATAATTTCTCACAACTGGGACACTTAGAATACTGTCCGCCTCCGTTGTCCGATGTAACACACGCAGCCGCATGATGAAATTTATTTGGGGAACATGGACTGGAGCTACTGTCCACGTTCGCCGCTATCCTACCTGCAGGGCAGTTCACGCTGATGTGATCCGCTCTACCGCAGTTCCAACACTTCGCGGCCCTACACTCGCGCGAAAAGTGACCCACGCGTCCGCAAGTCCAACACTCCGCTCCCTGTGCTGCACTAGGCCTGGGTCCCCGTGACCCATCGCGACCGGAACTAGAGTCCCTATGCCGTCGGTCATCGGCAAAGGTCACAAGTCGGCCCCGGCCATTACCGCGACCCAGCCCTCCTGCTCGGTCAAACTTACCGGATCCATATGCCGGTGATTGGTGATAGCCCCTACGCTGCCCCTGGGCTTGCCCGCTATAGGCACCACGCTGACGCGACCTGTCCCTAAGTCCTGCCGGCGACCCCTCGACAACGGCGACGTACCCAGCATCTTGGACGTACGCCCTGGCGACTGGTTTGGACGGATGCGCCGTACGGTATGCCTCCGCCAACTTAGACGCCTCCTGCACCGTCGCGGGTTCGTTCTCTTTCAGGAAAGCCACCAGATCTTTGTGGCACGACGCGTACAGCTGGTCACGGATCATTAAGTCTTTCAGTTTAGCAAAATCCGTGCCCACATGCGCCAAGTCTACCCAGTTCGCGAAATACTCCGTTAGTCTCGCGACGAAGGCAGCAAAGTCCTCCCTGGTATCTGCACGTGCCCGCCTAAACTGCTCCCGGAAATATTCCTCGGTACGCGCAAATCGGCGAAGCAGCAAAGCCTTCAGCTTATCGTAGTCTTGCACGTCTTCGCGCTGTAGCTCTTTAAAGTAGGTTAACGCTCGCCCCTGCAATAGCGATGCCAGGTACGTGGCCCATAATTCCTTATTCTCCCCCCATTGCAATTGTGCGTTCAGCTCGAACCTGTAAAGGAAGGCGTCTATGTCGTCCTTCCGGTCGTCGAACGTAGGGAGCTTAATCCTAACGCCACCTTTATTGTGTACCTGCCGCTCAGCCGTTTCCGCTGGCGTATTCCTCTTGAGCTCTAACTCCGCAATCTTTACTTGCGCCTCTATCTCCTTTAACCTTATCTCCTGCTCCCTTTCCTTAGCCTGTCTCTCCTGTTGCCGAGCTTCTAACTCCTTTAACTTAAACTCCCTTTCCTGTTGCTTATCCTTAGCCTCTCTTTCCTCTTCTCTCTGTCGCTCTTGAGCCTCTTTTTCTCGCTCTCTATCCTTAGCACGCTCATCGCGCAAATCCGCCTGCTGTTCTTTAATCCAGCCGCGTAGCTCCTCTCCCTCCAGGCCAAGTTCCTTACCCAACTTCATTAATTGTTGGAGTTCCGCCATTTCACAGACTTATGGTTATGGTATGTATTACAAAAACGGCTAACCTGTCGGTATGATCAGTAACGACACGACCAGAGACCTGAGATCACACCAGATATAACAACACCCAGTTCAGAATACAATTCAGAAATTTACCTTTACAGCACAACTAATTCTATATCTACAAAATGTATAGCACTATTAATTATAAAGGGAAAAAGAAACGACAAGAATGAAGAAATACAGTAGAAGGACCACAAGTACGTCAAGGACAACGAACCAGACTAGGACAAAGACCTAAAAAAGAAAATATAATGGAAAAAAAATGCAACCTAACTACGCCGATTACACTACACGGTACAACAAGAACAGAGTCTGAAAAAAAAGAACGTATCTACAAATAGGGAAGAGAAGGACAAGAGAAACGTCTTCCTAAAACAACGAGGAAGATAGAACGGCACAATCTAAACAAAAATACAGGTCCCTACAGAACTGTTCACTGTGATGAACGAAGTTCCTAGATTAGCCCACCTCCCGAAGAGGACAAACTACGCTCACCACAGCAAACCCGCGCCACCGCCCGTATAACCTATAACGACAACAAAAACAGCAAAAACAGGGAAAAAGACAGATTAAAGGAACAGCCCACAATCCAGGGCACAAAATTTCAGCTTCACTTAACTTTCAATTTTTGAAATTTTGAGTAAAACTCCTCCCTTTAATCGGAGCTCTGGCTGCTCGTCTCCTCAGGCTGCACGCACACACTCTGGAAAGTTTAAATACACATTAATACCTATTCATAGCAATACATGCATCAATACATATTATTATTCATAAACATACATAAATCATATCATGAAATTTCCATTCATCCGACGAACAAAGACAACAGCATGAATTCCTAGCACAACAGAAAAACAACTAGATATAACGAATACACAATGTCAAAATGACCACAGGTAAACAGGACGAGCCCCCAGTGTCACAACGGACGAGCCCCCAGTGTCACAAATCCCAGACTGGGAGATGTAATAAGTTATGACAGGACAACAATCACGAACAAACAAGTTAACACTTAACAGAACAATCCATCAGACTCACACATTTATTAAACATAATTATACAAATAATAGCGCAATTACATACATTATATTATTGAAATGCACTGCCGTACAACGGCCTTATTCTCACACACACTCTCCCTCGGATCCACAATCCGGTAGTTACTCCTAAAGGCACTTCGGCCTCAGCCTCCCCCTCAGGGTCTTAATAGCACCTTAATAATTTACTGGCACCGCAGTCTCTCAATATCACCTTCCTATTGTCATACACCTTAGCACTCCCCTCGCACCTCAGCAGGGCAATAACACATTATTATTTCCATAGCCATCAACATGGCAACAACATATTATCAGTCCACTAGCCTATCAACATGGCAACAATATAGTATCTCATTCACTCTCATATCTACGTCCCTGTCCGTGGCCTGACTGCCACGACTTTATGTGCCTCTACTGTCCTGCACTGACAGCCTCACTTCTGGCCTATGTGTGGCCTCCGGCCCTATGCTGGCCTATCCCCTGTGCTCATCGAGGTGGCTCTGCGGCCCGTCCCCGACACCTACAAGAATAACATTACATTGGTATAATACCCTACCATTTCTATTCACTCCACCTCTCCTTACAACCCATGAAACGTACACACACTAGTTCACCTTTCACTCACCACACATCTTACGGTGACACACTTCCATCGGAGTACACACTACTCACTCGCGCTACAAATCCATGAACTCACTTTCATCTATCGCTCGTGGCGCACATTGCTATATCCAATATCAAGGACTTCCACATTCCTCACATATACTTATTCACATCATGGTAATAGACGAATATAATATAATACATCAATCATAATAATCAATCAACGTTCTACATACCAGTCATAACTGGAAAGACTCTCACTAGTCTTCTCGACTGCTTCCCTTTAAGTCCGCCCGATGGGCTCTCTTTCACAGGTCCGATCCGTAGGACCTTCTAACTTGCAGTGATAGTAATCCAGCGCTTTCGCCTCATTCAGACTTCCACACCACTCATACACGCACGCTTTTCCCACTTGTCTGCATGAGTTATTTTTACTCTTCCCCTTTCACGTCTTTTCCTATCCGTCTGTCGTGAGCTCTTCTTATTCTACACCCGCTCTGTAGCAATCCCCTTAATTGCACTCACTCCACTCGTGACACATACTAAGACCGGAAAGGCACAGTCGCTTGTTGGCGAACAAGAAGTGCATAACATTATTTCCTTAGTAAATCCAGGAAGACCCCATCATACCAAACCCGGTCAGACATAGTCAGCTTCTGTCATTATTTTCTTGGGTGCACATTTTGCTGACAGCAACTGGCTCCGGGCTTAGTGCGATACTCCCCTAATACAGTGCTTAAATGTGAAATCATATGAAAACTGAAATGTGAGGTATCTTTCAATAGAATATCCGGCCTTTTTTTTGGTTGTATATAAAACTCCAGTAAACTCGCACATATACCCTCACACCCATGTTACTACACACTCACCCGCACACAAACTCACACAAGCAAGCGCAGCGTGCGCACACACAAGCAGAGCCAAACACGCGTGTATTTTGCAAAGTATAATTAACTTTCCATTAAAGTGACATCACAGAAATAACTTCAGTGAAAGCTCGGCTGCAAAGAAAAATCTATATCAGATATCCATTAAAAACAGCGCTATTATCTCTTGTTCTGAAATTCCACTTTTATTATTCCATCCATTAATTTTAGATATTGACTATGCAAAAACCATGAGGTAGAGTAGCTGCCATATATATGAATGGCGTAAAGGGCGGACCGTACTGGGATTCAGAGGTTTGACACACTGGTAGTATAAACGTCCGAATTGGTGACGCACGAATTGTGTCTACCACTGAACCCAATGGGGTTTTTCAAATGCGCTCCCTTGCTTCAACTCGATGTTGGAGGAACACTGAAAGCAAAGGCACATTGGTCGTATAAACGCGCGAGTTGATGACGCGAACGAACCAACCATTGAAGCAACTGGAGCAAAAATGCGGGCATTTGAAAAGCTCCAACGGGTTCAGTGGTGGGGTTGATTTGCGCGCCATCAAATGGTGCATTTATAGGACCAGTGCGCCTTTGCTCGGCGTTCCCTCAATGACGGGTTCAAGTGGCACGGTGGCATGCCTTCAGATGCGTGAAAGGGTGAAGTAACGTACAAACGGGTATGACTCATGCTCATCAGGGCTCAACTGATATCAAATAATTCACTGAGCGTGACGACGTTTGATGCATTTTTATGTTCTGATTTTGGCTCTCACGTCTCTCCATGCACGGAACATCGAATGCATTACGCAGACCCGTCCTGAATCCATGCTTGTGTTTGCACATTGCAAATCATCTTCCATATCGCTGATTCTTGCTCCTGCTCAATATAAAATGAACAGTGGCTCATTAGATATTATTTCGTTCATAGTTATTATGTTCAGTCATCGACCTATTCATCTTTAATCATTCATAGAAATTACATTACACGCCATCGGTGAGTGTGTGTGACTCAGTTGCATTATCAGAAAATGAGATCTTGGAGTAGAACCCGTTTTATTTCCAGCATTTCATGTGTTTATGCTATATGCACGTGCAGCGCTATTATACAGAGAGAGAGAGAGAGAGAGAGAGAGAGAGGATAATGCACTGTACAAGGTTCACGAAAATTGGGTCAGATCCAGTGTGTTTATTATTGTTGCATAGTGCTGAGATGTACGCGTATGTTCAGGACATTTTTGTTTCTTAGCTTGGCAATACCATCTGTGAAACTACTCAGTAATACACAATATTGTCGTGGGGTATTGGCCATGTTGTATGCGAGGTTTTACGAATTTTGAGATTTTGTCATGGTTCTCTCATTCCTAATTTCATTATGTACAAGTGTCACTCCAATCGGTGAAAAACTTTCCGAGGTATGTGTTTGTGACGTAATGTTGTCTCTGGTTTTAGACTACTCTCCAAAGTTTCGATACTCATTTTCTCGAAAAGACAAAAAAGCACATACGACAATGTGGAAATTACCCGAGGATATGGTAATAATAGTGTTGTCTCTCTTTGACTAATCAACTGTGTTCAACCCTGATGAAGGACTTTGCAAGGGAATAGTTTTTTTGTTTTTTTGGTATACTTCTTTCATCCCATTTGGGGAATTTGCCTCAGTGTCATTGCAGCCCAGTTACGACTGGAGCAGACACGTCGGGGTCGCCACAGTGCAGCGCCAGTCGGAGGGTTTTTTTGGGGTGGGGGTGGGTAGGGGTGGTAAGGATAAATTTTATTTAATTTTGCCCGGGCAGCGGCCTGTTCGGCCTGCTCTTCTCGATTTCCATCTACCAAGGTATCTTTAACGTGCGCATCGTGCACACGGGCCCACTGAGTTTTTCGTCCTTATCCGAGAAGACTAGGTGCTCGATCCTATCTACCAAAGGACCAGGGACAGGAAAATAATGAGAAAAATCTCAAAGTTCCAACAAGCCTGCACCGACCGGGAGTCGAACCCGAGAGAGACATGAGAGGCGAGCACCTTGCCTCTAGACCCCGTGTCCCCCTAATAAACCTGATTAATATTTATTCTTTTCGTGTCTGACTCGCGCTAGCCTCTGTCACTGAAATCTTGAAAATGGACTGTCTATAACCCCAATATTCCACCCATCGTCAGAAGCTAAAGCACCCTCCTTTTCCAGGAAATTACTCATAATTTACCATAAAACAACCACTCATCTGGTCTTAGAAATTATGTGACTTTTTGTTTTAAAATTCACTTCCTCATGCCTGTTTATTTCTTGGCTGCTGTTACTTGTACGTACGTACACCAAGCATTTTGTTCTAGGGACGTGTACGTATACCTACCTATCCCTATCCCCGTCCTTGACCTCAACCCTAAATCGTATCGAATCCCATGGCCCTTGCCTTTTCAACCAAACAACATTAGGAAAACGAAAAGAAAATCTGAAAGAATAATTAAGATTGTTAGTTAAGGCTATTTCGGGGGGTGTCGGGGTGGGGGGGGGAGGGGGGGGGGCTCTCTATCCCTGGACTCACAAAAAGCTTTAAAATACGTACCCCTAGCGCAGAACACATGGGGTACGTACGCACCAGTAACAACAGTCTTGTTTCTTTAAGCGATATCAGAACTGTTCCCCCTAGCATCTTTCCGTATGCGACGGGGACACCGTTATTAATTGAAATTCTCTTCAGTTTGTGGGCAGAGCAGCTTTTTCTATCGATGTTGGAAAGGGAAAAAAGGTGCTCTTGTAATTAGACTGAGAACGCTGAGCGTCTCAAGGCATGGACATCTCAGAGCATGACAGTGAAGGGCATGTGGTGAAGTGGTCAAGACCTTCAAGCGTCAGGGGCAGGGCGAGGAGATGGACAGAGTAATCAAAGAAAATTGAAGCGAAAAATAGAGTGGAAGAGAGGAGGAGGAGGAGCTCGCAGATGACGAAAGGAAAATGAACAAACGAGGAGAGAAAATAAATGGGATGAGGAGGTGGGAATTGAACTTGTGTCTTTATTTTTCTCGTAGAAATTGAAACACTTCTGGTTGCTCGGCAGTTATACAGTCGACTTTAACCCTCTAAAGCCAGACATGCCATATATATTATGTTACGAAAGACTATTCAAGCATAACTTTATAAGAGCGTTTAAAACCTTGCAGGATGGTGGGCTTAATGTATGTGAACATGGTTTTCTACGGGTTAAAAAGAATATGAAGGCATTGAAACCGGAGGTAAAATGTATTTCGGGCATTCTACAAAGTTTGCTTCTTAACATTCGTGGCAACTAGAGGGCTATAATTATGGAGTGTCAAGTGAGCAGTGCAAGGTAATGATTGTGACGGTGTTCAAAATCGGTATCTTTTCTGACCAAACCATTATCTTCTGTCGGTATTTGCTACTGTGCCTCGCTTTTGACATGGTGCTGCTGGAAACTGCTGTTCTAGCCCAGTAATTCTCATATTGTTATTAGGGGCCTGGCAATATTTTGATGGAGCTTGGGGCTTCAGAATGGGTCGGAGAGAGGTTTCATAGAAATCTTAATTTCCCTGTGTATTTTAATTTAATTGTATAGGTAAACTTTTTTGTATATTTACTGACAGTGTCCGATCATGGTAGGGCGCACATTTTTGTTTTTTTAACTTGAAATGGGACGTGGGACAAAAAAAGGTTGAGAAACACTGTTCTAGCCGGATGATGGTTCTAACCTTAAAAGGTTACTCTGGCCAGGTCTCCTAATCAGAGATTGACGGAACATTTAACTGACATTTTAACTTTTAACAATGATTGAAATCAGTGCATCGTTCTAGAATCCTCACGCGGTGGAGAGACGAAAACTACGCACTAGAAATACAGTGCAAAGTAATTCACCCGTTGATACCCAAAGCCAGAACCGAGATAAAAGTGCACCTGAGGAAATTAACTAATCATTTCAAACTGATCATGTTTCGCTTGCTTATCAGATTATAGTTGTTTCGTCAGCAAATCATGGTTTTGCACTCTCAAGTGTAAATTTACTAACCGCAAATTTGTGTCGCGAAATGTTAGATGTGGAATTTTCATGGAATTTCGATCTGTAAAAATAGTTTTAAAAAACTGCATAAGGAGTGTACCATAGTAAGGCGGGAACGGCACAATCAGCTGCTGGCAGACAAGAAGTGCACTCCATAATTTCCTGTATTTTCCTAGTAAAACCGGGAAGACCTTAACATATTAAGCCCAGTCAGACACAGTAAGCTTCTGTCATTGTTTCTTGGGTGAATATTTTGCTGCAGCAACTGGCTGTAACGTTCCGGGCTTAGTAGATACTCTAATAAGTCATCTTATAGAACTGATGGAAAAATTATGCTCCATCTTCTTATGTACTAAACAGTCTTTCGCTTGATAGAGTATGTTCGGGTTCTTTGTCATGCAAATAATGAATTATAGCAGTGTCGGTAAAATTGATACATTCCGTAATCCAATGCATTTTGTGAAGTTTGGTTCGATGCTTTCGGTGTTGCACCCATTCTGGAGAGTCATAAGTGGGGCATGAATGTTGTCAACATATCATTCAGAATAAATTTCCCGGGAATCACAATGATGGCGCACGCGCTCATGCATGCAGTGACTTGGCGTTGGGACAACGTGGTCCTGGGCAAAGAGATAGAATAGTAAACTACCTTCTTGGTCCTGGGGGAAATTATCGCTTGTGTAGAAATCACAGAAACAGGACAGCTATGAAGTATGAAATAATTAACACGCCCAGCTTATTAAGCAATGTGAGATAATTACAGTCTGTCTTTGACATCTCTGTGCAGACCGAGCCCTTTGTAAATAAGGCCGGTGGCGCGCTGAGTCAATTCTGTTTTGCGTGTGTTTGGACACGGGGCTCGTGGACTTTCTTTCCCCGGCTGATTTATGCATTAAGACAAGTTTTGATGCACTCGAACTAGTGAGGTTTTGTGCACGTGGAGCACTGAACTTAGACTGTTCTGACTCGGTGCGAGAGGTCTCTCTTTCCGCCGACTGATTCAAGGCAGTTTTGTCGTGCCCAAACTAATGAGACAGCCGCGTTTCAGTCTGGCCAGTGTGCCAGAGCCCGCTTCACTCTATAGTTCACTTCTAACACTAAAACCATTTCTTGCATGGGCTTTGCCTGAGACGAAATTTTTAATAATCTAAATGGAACATGATGTCTTGCCGCTCTGGAAAATGACAGATGCACTTGAAAGACGTAAAAAACAAAGTAAAGTAACCCTGGATGGATGTTTTTATTTTTCGTATGAAACCTAACATAATTTGACCTTTATTTTTCACTTGCTTTTTTTCCCTTTACTTTTTGCCGACATCCAATAATATCCCTAGATTTAAAACTTCTTTCTGGAACCATCGGATTTTCAACCTGCTAAATAAAATTAGATTTATACGAGTTCGCAGACATTCGAAAAACGGCTCCGTCCGGGACAATTGTGCTTTCAGTAACTGCTACCCACATCCGTCATGTGCGTGGGTGTGAACTATATTTAAAGTTAAAAAATAGATACTATCGGATTCTGTTAGACTGTCAAGCATTTCTGGTAATTATTTGACCATCAGCTTGATTTAAAAAAAAAAAAATTATAAATGAACGCTTCACGAGAACAGAGCTGTACTTGTAATACATTCTTCTGGTGAGTATTTCTGTCTGTTTTAAGATTTCGCAAAAGAAAACGTTTCACTCCTTCTACTGCATTACAAACCGTACTATTGTTCTTGAGAAAGGCTTTGACTGGTGACACACTGGTGCCCACACATACAAACAACTTATTCTTTCACAGTGAACTGTGCGCATTATTTTAACACGCCCACTCCATATTTTTGTTGTCTCTTCCTCTGCTAATTAGACTCCTTTGAATTTTTTGCAGACATTTCGACGAAATGGGAGGCGGATGAAATAAAGCCTGAGTGCATCAGGTTGAATTACGAGGTTAATCATTTGTGCAAACGAGGATTGCACAACTCCGCAGATTGTGACAAAAAGTACAGATAATTAAATTGTCTCTAATGTCAATTGGTGGGGAGTTGACAAATCCGTTCCAGTGACCCAGTTATTTTCTGGCGACCTCCGACAATGCGGCTCTTGCATGGGTGAAGAGTTTTTTTCATCTCTTCCCGTAATCTCTATGCGATTCGAATAGCCAGTATGATATTATCTTTCAGTTACGTACTTTCGTCTTCAGTGTTTCTCAACCTTTACGCCCCATTTTAAGAAAAAGAAAAGCATGCGCCTCACCGACCGTGATCGTACAAAGTAAGTCTACAGTATATTCTTACGCCCCATTCTGAAGTTTCACGGCCCACCAAAATATTGTCATGCCCAACATTTAGAAAAGTTTAGTCTAGTCTAAATCATTAGATATTTTGTAGGTGCTACATGCCCGATGTCTACTATTGTTGCGCCCTCCTGTTGTGACTCTGAACTGAGCAGGGAACACTAATCTAAAACCGAGACTTCCCTTGTTTTGTTGTGAACTATGTTATAATATATTGTCACTTCCGTATGGCTTAGGCAAGCTCTACACCTGCACTGTATTGTGTATGCCAGTAAAATTGTGACCATGTAAGACCATGAAACGCTCACGTCGTGAGGTCTGTCATTTGTGTCATGAACTGTCGTGGTGAGTCTTGTGAAACGATTTTCCCGTCTGTGTTGATCAAACTGTGGTTTGTGGAATCTTTAAATTATCAACAATTAATTATTTTCAATATTCCTTACTTTAGTTCAATATTTAATACCCCACATTCTCTATGATCGGTAACACCAGAGGGAGCATTAAAATTTGAATCAAATCATAGTCTCTCTGGCACGTCAGCCTTCCCTATACCGTAATTCCCATCGAAAAACAACATCCCCAATCTTCATGCGTGAGCACTGGTCTTGTGTGTCTGTATGTGTGTTTGTGCGTGTTTGCCTGCGGGTCGGTTTGCTTTGAACGTTCGTGGATCTGATACAGACAATCAAGTCTCATTTGAAAGGTAGTAAAACTGTTGTCCCTGTCTGAGCACAACAATAACAACAACAACAGCGATTTCGTAAAACTGGAGATTACACAAGAGTTACGCAAGAAGGAACAAAAAAAGTGAAATAAATTTTTTAAAAATAAAAAAAAAATACGGTTGGAGGCGGGAACGGCAGACAAAGTAGGAATAGAGAAGTGGTGACTTCCGGTTCATATTGCAGTCTGTCGTCTTTCCTTTCTGACAGTGAGAAACACCAAGTTTTCGAAATCACTGAAAGACGAGTAGTTATGTGTTGTTTTTGTTGTCTGAAAAATAACAGCGCAAAACTGCAAATATAAACATAGACCCAAATGTATTGAAGTCTTGTATGGTAAAAATCTTTCCCAGCGTGAGAAAACGATAACTGCGGAGATTTTTATGCCAGGGATACTCATTGATACACTACGTGGAGTCCAAACTTCGTCCGGTTTTAAGTATAGTAATTTACTGCCTTGTAAAAGAACCTGTTTGCCGAATCAAGTATTACATTTTGTAGCTTTAACACCGAGCCGTTTGCTTAATGTCAATCCGGTTTAATGATGCACATTTTACGATCACATCACACCAGTGTTTTTTCCTGAAGCCACCCCGTCCCCACCTCCCACCCCAGCCAAATCTACCGTGATGAGAGAATAACCAGTCTAGATTATATTATTTTCTTACATTGTTTGTGATTAACAAAAACAAACTATTCTGACGTATGTTTTAGAAGACTATGGCAGAAAGTCTTTGCTGGACAATTTTGTCCAACATCACAATCGCTACGTTTCGTCGGGGAATTGCCATATTATTGTATGTGCATTTTTGCCTTTCCGTGAAAATGAGGATTGAAGTTTGGTCGGCAAAAGGGCTCAAACGTAATTAACATAACGTCACGTCACAAAGATACATCTTGGAAAGTTTTTAACCTATTGAAATGACACTTGTACATGTATAATAAAACTAGGAGTGAGAGAACCACTTTCGTGACAAAACTTCAAAATGAGCAAAAATGTCGCATACAGCAATATGGTAAATATCCCTCGATTCGATGGGTTTGATTCAAAATGTACATTTTTTTCTAAGATAAGCTTAGCCAGGCGCGTACTCACTGATTTTGACAGGCCGGCAAGTTTGATGGTGGCATCTCAATGTTGAGTTTCAATGTGACCTCATATACCAGCCCACTGGTTGGATGCCACGGAAACTCAGTGCCCTGACGTCATCATCCAACTTCAACTGGTCGGCCGATTAAAGTCGACTGGTGTGCGCCTAGGCTTAATATCATCAAGGGGTATGCATATATAGAGAAAGACATCACTTCCGCTAAATCGCGAAACTAGGTCGCTGCGGTGAACAAGAATTGAAAGAGACCGCTTTCACCAAAGATAATGTGCATATCTGTTTCCTGTGGATTGTTCAATATATTTAGATTGAAACTATTTAGAGCCGCTTGTAAGCTCTTACGCCCCGTGGAAATGCAAAAACGGGTATTGTTTACCGCAGCGACCTACTTTCCACTCCATGCTAACAGTGGTTTTTGCGACCCCTCCCGTGTCTTGCAGAGCAAAGCGACCAATAGTGAAACCTCTCTATACATACTGACTCTCTGATATCACCAAGACAAGTTATCCTCCCGTCACAATTGCTAAACTTACCTTGAGCCAATGTTTTCCTGCGTTGTTTGGCAAGTTGAAGTGGGGACACACTTTTTTCCATAAATCACATTCGCGCACCGAATTACTGTCACTGTCCTCATAATTAATAACACTGTGAGTCTGGGTCAGGGTGTTTTGGACACACGAGCAAACAAAGAAAGGCCTTTCTCGTGATAGGAGTGTTGCCACAAGCCTGTCTGTCACCTGCTTCTGTTGAGGGTCGAGAATATTCTCATTTGAGGTGAATTATTGTCTTGTGCAAAAAATCCTCATTTTGTGGACTAGGCACAAATACTTGACTTAGCGGGGAAACTCAACTGTGTGGCTGTGTGAATAATTTATGAGACGAGCGCGATCATGCAATCTGGATTATGCAGGTTAATACTTGACGTAGTGACTCGTGGAGTCTCAGGCCACATTCCTCCCCTGACCACCCCATGCTTCCTCGGTTCCGCCCCTGTTTTGAATTGTCATAATTATTATTGACATGAGCAAACATGTTTTCAAACATCAGGAACTGATTAATCCCAATCGAGATTCAGTTTGAAGCTCCAGTTTTTGTGTTGTTGTTTTTTTATGTGTGTTTGTGTGAACCGTTGTGTTAATTCGTGCTCGCCCTTACAGTTGTGAAGATTGGTATTTTATTTGATATTGTTAATATAGCTCTGCAAATTGGTATTTCAGTTGCTATATTATTTGGTCACCGTTCCCTAATATTGAAATAATCGGCTTTAGCTACTTTTCAGGAGAAGTAAAAAAAAAAAAAACCGTTTTATTTTAGCACAATTGGTCTAGTATGAGGAATTTTTGAAAGTTTGCTTTTCGGTTATTTTTCAGCCTAGCTAGGCGTCTATAACCAACATCATTCGATGCGTCATTGAATGTAGTTGAATGTAATATAAAAGTCGATTATTCGAATTAGTGAGTTACCACAGTCTATGGGAACGGTGGCGGTATACACATAGCTCTGTAGACTGGTATTTCAGTTGATATTTATATGTACACAGTCATGTGCAGAATATATTCTTTCCCAGTTAGGAGTTCCTTCTTTGACTGAAATTCGTTCCGAATTCCTATGCTGTCTACAATTCCTTCCCTTACATCTGAGGGTCAAGTGCCTCCCTTTTTGAGAATCACTGATTTTAACGCAAATCCAGCACTAGTGGAGTTTGAAATTAGGTGTTCCGAGAATATACAAGTTGATCAAAATGAAGGGAATTAAAGCAGGCTATTTAAGTGTGGGCGTGTGTGTATAATAGTTTTTATGCTGCGTCCGGGGGAGGCGCATGCCAGCGGGTTTATGTCAAGTTATATGTTTGCAAATGACATGAAATACCAACTTTCGTGATCTATTCTCGGGCTTTTAGGGTTAATCTTTGATCTCATGCAAACTGCTCTCGTGTCTGTACTATGTCCTTCCCTCTGTCGGCCTCGATTTCACTTGACATTGAACCGAAAACATCTGAAACAGAACGCTACCAGTGCTCTCTCATTCTCTGTTCCGTCATAATATATTGACCTCTTTGTCGCCCAATCCAATTTCTTTTAATCTGCCCATGTGTCTGTCTATCCCTCCATCCATCCATCCATCCATCCATCCATCCATCCATCCATCCATCCATCCATGTATCTATCTATCTATCCTATCTATCTATCTATCTATCTATCTATCTATCTATCTATCTATCTATCTATCTATCTATCTATCTATCTATCTATCTATCTATCTATCTATCTATCTGTATGTCTGTCTATGTGTGTGACTGTCTTTCTGCCTGTCTTGGTCTGTTTATCAGTTCCTTGATCTGTCTATGTTGGCATCTGTTTGCCTGCCCATTTGCAAACCTGCAAACTATGTGTACTTGTTTGGTTTGCTGTCTGTCCGCCGGTAAGTCTGCCTCTTATATTTGCCACCCCCCTACCCCCCCGGCCCCCCTCCCCAAACAAAGAGTCAGCTTGGATGATGTAGACAAGTTAGAACCGGCCAGTTTTTTGTCATTTCCACAAATGTCACGCTGTCTAAAAGGCCATGGCTAGCTATCTGGAGCTTTAATCATCCAATCAAACCAGTCGACTTGTTGCAATCATTGCAAGACATCCCGGGGGCTAACTCAGTGACACTGGGGTTAATTCGGGAAGAGAGCATCACACGGAAAACGGGTGAGTTTGAACCATGAGAAAGAGGGAAGTGTGAGTGAGAGAGAGAGAGAGAGAGAGAGAGAGAGAGAGAGAGAGAGAGAGAGAGAGAGAGAGACAGAGAGAGAGAGAGACAGAGAGAGTATCCAGGCGTGTGTGAGCCGAGCGAATGAGACAGATTAGTGTGAGTGATTTTGACTGGTGCGGAGTGAGTGACGAAAGGTGTGAGAGATATGGAATGGGATGAGCTATGGCAATTTTCATAATGTAACTTGGGTATGTTTACAATTACTAGTCGTTTTTCTGGTTGAGATGAAGAAAAACGAAAGAGTGACATGTCGCTCAAACACACATACATGGGGAATCTGAGAGAAAGAGTGACATGTCGCTCAAACACACATACATGGGGAATCTGAGAGAAAGAGTGACATGTCGCTCAAACACACATACATGGGGAATCTGAGAGAAAGAGTGACATGTCGCTCAAACACACATACATGGGGAATCTGAGAGAAAGAGTGGGAGGAGGAGGGAGAAAGAAAGAAAGAGAGACGGGGGAGGAATGACGAGAGAGAGAAAGGGAGCAGGAATGACGAGAGACAGAGAGAGAGAGAACGAGGAGGAGGCATGACGAGAGAGAGATAGAGAGGGGAGGAAAACGAGAGCGAGAGAGAGAAGGGGGAGGAATGATCAGTCGAGCGATGGAAATAGCGATTCTGGTTGGGTTAATTACCAACACATTTGTAGGAGACAAATTTCACAATGCTTATTCCCGTCTGTCAGCACTGTTCAGATTTCAAGTTAGCCCTGTATAAAATGAACGTAACCTTCAAAGCTTAAAGGAGGGTTTAGTTCTCAGTAGGTGCAAGAAAAGAAGTTCTGCCGTCTCATGTTTCCCTCGCTACCCCCGCCCCTCTTTCGTTTTTCAAATCATCCCCCACGGTACCTTGGGCCCTGTCGCGTGGGGGTTCGATGAAAATAGCGCGGTATTGCACGAGCGATCACCCGTCCCGTGTACACAAACGCATGGATAGGTACTCAGTAAAAATCGATGAAGGAGTCGGACATGTTAAATAATGGGGCATACTCAGTTGACAATCTGTGAATGAGCCTCTCTGTTCCTTAAAAAGGGTGAGTTGAATGTGTTAATTATTGTTTTGTTTCCCCACCTTTTTTCTGGTTTATGTTGTTGTCTGGTATAGCCTCATTTGGACGTTAGTACGGTAAAAAATAAAGTTGTGAACTGTGACTGCACCGGGTCATATTCTCCCAGTGTTGATAACAGGCCTTTGATAACAGCCTTTTGACTGTTGATCAGTAGGACAGGCTTGTGTCTTGTTTGATGACACTTTTATGCCCGCGCAGCTCCGAAAGGAATGACAGCAGTTGGATAGATTTCTATTCACACGTGGACCGTAGAGTATAGTACCTTAAAAAGGTAAGAGATAATCATTGGTATATTTCTGGCACTTCCCCTGACACAAAGGAGCTTTGGTGAATGGTTTCATTTCACTATCAGGCCTTTTATGACGGGACTATAATTTGAACTGACACTTTTATATAATGGTCTGTAACGTGTTTCTGCAGTACAAATTAATTTAATATGTAAGTGGAATTGTTGATTATTAAGTGAAATGCATCTCTGCATTTAGGAATACAATTATAGGAGTTATTTGCTTTGAAGAGCTTATGAAGACATGATTTAACCCTTTGTTTGCTACAGATATGATTGTACACAGGACAGTTGGTGAACAACGATTTCAAGAATGTTAATTATACTTTATCATCATTGAAAATTTAGTCTTGTGTGATGAGAGTGACAGAATAAATAGTTGCACCCAGACCCTGTTGTAGACATGGGCTGCAGAGAAAATGTTCATTAGAAATTATTACTGGCTACAGGAAGTAAAAGGTCCCATTGGTGAGCAAATGGTTAAGATTGTTAAGAAATGGCAACATGCAGCGTTTGGAATTTGGGCAATTTTGTTTTCAGTGGCGTCGTCTCTAAAAAATCACACTCAAGGAAGCTTCATTTTGATAGATTGTAATTCTTGTCTTTGCATTTTTATTTTGACCTAATGACACACTACATTAAAATTTGCTTCGTGCTGCTGACACTATAATGGTCGGGATGTGGATCGTTGCTCAGTATTGACAAAGAAAACAGTTTTTACAGTGCCCAAGCATGTCGTTCTGTGACATCCAGCTTCCGTCATTTAATTTCCAAAATGGACAGAAGATGGCAAATAAACGTTCCGTTCGAACCATCAGCCACCCCAAAAACAATTATGAAGGAAAGAAATCTACGCGTAGACTGTTTTAACAAATGTTAGCTTTGAATTGCCACATTAGAAAGATGAGCGATGCTCCTCTCAAATTGCCTTGAAAAGTACTGCGTTTAAGACAGCAATTGTAAGTAAATGTCTTTGCATTTTTTAGTTTTCCACCGCGAAAACCTCGAAAAGTCTCTCTATACATTCACATTTTTATTATATCATCAAGAATTCAACCGATGCATAGGCTTGCAGTAATCAAAGGCTGACAAATGATCAGTAACGAGCGATGGAAATAGCGGCTCTGGTTGGCTTAATTACCAACCCGTTTGTAGGAGATAAATTTCACAATGCTTATTTCCGTCTGTCAGTACTGTTCAGATTTCAAGTAAGACCTGTATAAAATTAATGCACTGCATAGGCGGTCCAGTTTCTAGGCATGCCCGTTGTCAATGTTCCCTGTCACATCACAGAAAAGAAGTCCCGTTGTGTTATTCCATGCTCAAGACTGAGGGCAGCCAGAGTCACTGTCTTGCTTTTTGGAATGGACGTTTGACCGTCGGTTTGAGAAGTGAAGACTGACCTCATGCCATGAATCTGATTAGTGTGAATTTTAAAACTTACTTATTTGGTTCACTTCGTTTAGTTATATCGATATTGTCTTGTACCAGAAATGGAAATTTTATTGTCTAAATCACCCGGGATCTGTCATTTGCTTTCATTCGTTGCTGACTACTTGGGAAGACAGTCGATTTTAGGATGATTTGAAGCGGAAATTATAAGACAGAGGAACAAGTCGTCTAATTAAAAGTATCAGCCAAGCGCTGAATGAACTGATTTTAGGCACATATATTATATACAGACTAGTAGTGTGTAATGACACCTACAAACAGTTCATTACTTGCGACAGGCACGCCATCTATTCTCGTCCACGTAGACTTATAACAGTCGTCGGTGATAAAGGATCTTGACTTCGAATTTGGGTTTTATGGCGCATGGGCACGATAAGGGCCACTTTTGGCCCTTAACGATCTACTTGTTCTTTATTTATGTTTCGTATTCACAGCTTTTTAGTTTAACATAGAACTAAATACATTCATGTAATTTTATCACATTGGTAACATTCTCTACACTTGTTTTGTGTAGATCTGGAAACGTTTGTAAATGGGTATGAAAGTTTTTAAATCAAGTTGCAAATCTCAGCCTCTCTCATAAAGAACAGGATGCGTTGCGGGTCCATGTCAGAAAATAATTCTTTCATGGATCCGCAGGTATAGTGCTCTCTTCAGATAGGCATAAAGTCTACACATTCAGTTAAAATATATTTTATTATCAGTTGACAATTGCATTGCCATACATTCGGGGGAATCTTCCCCCCTACGTAAAACAAGGGTGTGCGAGGTGGTATGACCCACACGGAGTTACTAAGAACAATTAATTTTCATCTCTCCGATTTTGTTGAGATGCGTGGATCAGTTGTCCAAGTTGATTTTGGGTAAAATGTAGTTTATTTGATGTTTGTTCATCCTACCGTTCCCACCATCTTACATTAAATAATAAAATGTGATTTAAGTCTTGGTGACGCAGACCTACCCGTGAGTATCGCAAAACCAGGATTAAAAAGTCGCCACAACGGACTGAGATTCTTATAGGCTTTAAATAGAGATCATGGACATATTATTTTGTCACAGATGTTTCATTGTAGAGAACCAAAACTTGTTTTTTCTTCCTCCATTTTTTTTCTCCTCTAGAGATAATCGTTTGTACCGTAATTTAAGGACTTGATTCTTAAGTGTCGTGCCTGAGTCACTTAAAACTAAAAGTGAAGTAAGACTAAGAGCATTGAACAAAATGTATTTGGAGGGGGGCAGCATAGCACGGCTCTGAAAAAAAAAATAACAAAAAGAAAGAAACAGCCCTCTCTAGGCGCCACAGTATGATAATACAATACTTCTAGGTTAATGTACGATATTGTGTTTTACACAGAGGACAGTGTAGTGGGCGATCTTTACAGCACGACATTGTTTGTTTGGAGTCCTAGTGCAGAACGAACCCCTCCTTATTACTCCCAGCGGTTTGGTTTATTTAGTTTATTTATTTATTTATGCAGTATTATTTACTTCTTCATCCTTTTATTACTGTGGTCTCATAAAATCTTGCTGAATATGGATATGACGATAAGATCTGAAGCTGGGTGTTCATGTGTACGGAAACGGCAATGGAAACGTCCAAAACTATTCAAGTAGTGAAAATAGAAAGAATGTCTTCATGTGTACCGAAGGCCTTTTCCGTACACATGGAAACATTCTCTTCTTTGTACTACTTGGTGGATTTTTGCCGTTGCCGTTTCTGTTTCTGTACACATGAAAATACAACATAAGAAAAAAGTGCAGCCATAGCAGGAAAAGTTGTATTAATAATTGCGTTTCCTCACTTTTTTGGGGGGGCTAAGCTGCTTGAGAACACCAGTTTCCGGAGTCAGAATGTGCTATATGCAAGATTTATAAAGATATAATAATTCCACTAATGTTCTAAGACAGGGATGGTCGAAATGTGACATGGACCACACGGGGATGTATGATCCTGAAGCAATTTGGTGATGTTTCTCAAGACAGTGGAAGATTATTTATTATTTACCCTGGACCCCCCCCCTCCCCCCCCCCCCCCCCCAGTTATTCCGTAGTGAACCAACCCCACAATTCATCGCATATTCCTGTCAATACTGTGCGTTGCTCTGATTGCGTCCGAATTTCAAACATGTAAATGTTAAATTAATAATATAAAAGGCGGAATAAAATGCTATAATCCTATTTTCAGATCGATAAAAGCGTTAATGCACAAATCAAATAATAAACGCAGTTCGTTGCCAACTCCGGGGAAATCATTGATCAATGCGCAGTTATCACGCGAATCGAACTAAATGGTTCGTTGCCGCATTGATCTATAAATACCAAAGTACAGGCTTTCAAACCAATACTTTCTCGATAGAATAATGAACAGTTGACATTTTTTTAAATGAGTTTCTGCGAAATGTTGACTAAGAAAATAATAATACCCACAAGGAAGTTGATTTGCATGTAATTGAAAACCTGGATATCCTTGGGCTGAGAGCAATGCAAATCATAACAACAAGTGGCGTAATGTCTGTTCGGCTGTAGAAATAGAGGAGAAATATAGGTGTCGTATGTCTTTCATTCAGAGCTCGTCCCCAGACTCGTGACATTTAACTAATCCCCAGATGGAACGCCAAGTTTTCCGGGCAAAATGGCATGTAAAAATGTTGATGTGGCACAGCGGAAGGGGACATCCAGAAGAAAGGACGGAAAGTGGGTGGACGGATAGATGGATATAGACAGATGGGTGACTGTGTTCGTGTTTACAGGGACGGGTGGAGAGTGGCATGGATGGATGAATGGATGGATGGATGGATGGATGGATGGATTGATGGATGGCTGGACGGACGGATGGATGGATTGATGGATGGATGGATGAACAATAATAGCTGCGGCAGGACGAATGACTGAGTAGAGGGATCGACTGAATGAGGGATAAAATTTAAAGAAAAGAGACTGATTTATAAAATAAAACGCCGGTGAAAGAATAAGCGACATGTTCACTTTGGGAATGAATTAAAGATAAGTTTTCGAATCCATTACGATTTTGTTTCGTAATTTCAAACTGCCGCGCGGGAGTTAAGCGTACACCTGGGAGAGTGTCTATAGGTTATTTGTTTCTGTTCTGGACAGACTTCAATTAGTTTAGATCTGGATTTTACACACGCCCACACTTGAGTGTCGCAATGTTAACGTCAGAAATTGCCACAGTGAATTAAAATTGTAAGAAGCCTTGAAAATATAAAATATAATGAACGGCGTTTGAGTAAAGTGGGATTTAAGAGAGCATTGCTAGAGTAATGAATACTGGCATTGCATTTATAGTTATTGGTACTGATTATGTCCTTATTGCATGCAGTCATAGTTTTCTTTGTTATAGTAACTATGGCAGTAATCGGCATCCCTTATGTTTAATCTGAATTGTGACATTTGACCCGTCTGGATGAAAGAAAAAGAGAATGTGAGAATGTCTGTGTCTTTCCCCATTTCTCTCTTTCTCTTTCTCTCTCTCTCTGTCTCTGTGTTTCTCTTTCTTTCTCTTTCTTTCTCGCTCTGTCTCTCTATCTCTCTTTCTCGCCATGTCTGTCTGTCTCTCTCTCTGCCTCTCTCTGTCTCTCTCTTTGTCTCACTCTCTCTCTCTCTCTCTCTCTCTCTCTCTCTCTCTCTCTCTCTCTCTCTCTCTCTCTCTCTCTCTCTCTCTCTCTCTCTCTCTCTCTCTCTCTCTCCCTCTCTCTTGTTTGTACCGTTTTGAGGCCTTGTTTTATTACATAGCCCTTAGTACTTTTGGCTTGCCAGAAAAACACACAAATGTTGGCTTTTAAAGGTCGGATAATGGTCATTGAGATGGGCCAGTGATAGTCAAACACAGACTAGACAGATAATACACGGCTGAGCTACGCAAGAACCAATGGGTTATCATGGACCATCCGCGGGAGAACTGTTTTGCCATCAAGTCCGCTCGAGTCTCTGGCATACTGACCTAACGCCACAGGGCTGAGTTGCACAAGACGCGATCTCAGTTCTTTTTTGTTCCACCTCCATTTTCTGAAAAAGTTGGTGATCATTTGATATGTACAAGAGGTATAACGAAAGCATACGTTAACACGTATGTTTAAACTACATTGTGACAGGTATCAAGCTCTTTCACAGTTCCGATTTATTCCAGCTCCTTATCATCATCATATTATAAAGGAAGTAAGGCCTCCAATGTTATTATGAAAGGCTTTTTAACCGGTGAGCTTTAAATTCTACAAAATATCACATTACGTAAAGAAAGACGTAAAGGTCTACGTCAGCACATTTTAAACGGCCTTGAAGTTCGCTATTTTTTAAATACTTTCGTTGATTTTGAGCCATAGCTGAGTTGAGCAAAAGAAAGTGATCTGACATTTTGAGCTGGAAGAAAAAAGACGCATTTTCTTTGAGTAAAATTAAAAAGTATGACAGGAAATTTCAATTTACACATTGGTGATCGAACCCCAACTTTAAAAATCATATCTGTGTATTCCCCGAGTCAGCAGGCCAACTAGTAATACTAACGCCTCAAAACGTTTCACGTCGAATTTCTGGGCTATGCAAAAAGTGGAGTTGGAACAAACAAGAGCTAAAATCACGAAGGACCAATGGTTTATTATGGACCATCCGCGGGAGCCGAGAACTGTTTTGCCATCAGATCCGCTCAAGTCATATTTGGCATACTGACCTAATGCGACAGGGCTGGATTGCATAAAGACCAATGGCTTAATATGAACCACCAAGTCCTTTCAAGTCTTACCTGGCACACTGGCCTAACGCAATAACAGAGCAGTAGAAAGTAGCAATAAAAGCCAAATACAGCCAGGGTAATGTTTTTCGTGGAACCATCAATAATTCGTGGATTTCTGGCCCATCAGCGCTTCCTGTTTCGCGGGGAAGAAAGGACAGCACGTATGGGAAATGTTAGTGAGGCAAAGGAAGAGAACGAAGAAGATGACTAGAGAGAAATGTAGACGGGACAAAGAGAATAAAAAAGATAAATACTCGTAGCTTGGTTTAGGGAATAGATAGGAAAATGAATGTCTGGGACGAAGAAGGGGGGGGGGAGGGTGAAAAGGATATAAGAACAACAGAAATAATAATAATATTATTAATAATGATAATAATAATCGTTTTAATTTTTAAAAATAGAATATTGCAAGAGAGCAAGACTTACAAAAGTAAAAATCGTGAAGACGAAAAAAAAAGGACTAAAAAAGGTCACTGGAAAGTACGATAAATAAATGTCAAATATTGGATTTAAAAAAATAACAAAAAACAAAGAAATCTAGTGCAGAGAGGATCGTATGATACAATGTTGTTGTTGTTTTGCTATTGCTGTTGTTGTTGTTTTTCCCACACCAAGCTCACTTTTCTTATTGGATCGGAAGCGCATGTGGATGATAAATGACACGCAACTGCCGATGTGTGTGCGTCTTTTACTAACGCATATCAGCATGAAATAATTATGTGACAGTGGAAATACACAGGTGTAAGTCATTGCGACTTTCTGTGAACAAAATGAAACCATCAAGAGAGGAGGGTGAGAGAGCGGAAGGGGTGAAGAGAAAGCAAGAGAGGGGAGGGAGAGAGACAGAGAGAAAAAGAGAGAGAGGGGGAGAGAGAGAGAGAGAGAGAGAGAGATGGATAGAGAGAGAGAGAGAGGAACTGTAGAAGATGGTTAGCTGGTGGGCGAATGAAAATGCTATACAAGCAAAATCCAGCTAGTATTTTAAATTAGGCAGAAGGACTCAGACCGACATCGAAGAGCTCGAGGATTTAGAGTGAGGCAGTAGTAAGATGAGTAAGATGAAGATCTGTGTAGAACCCCCCCCCCCCCCACAAAGTTTAGAACAGGGGTGGCCAAACAGCGGCTGGCGAGCCACATGCGGTACTATATGCGGCTCGTGGAATAATTATGTTTGCTGAGTTGTTTTTTCATCACAGTTACAGTAATATAATATAATATGTAAATAAGAAAAAAATTCAAGCTTTATAATGTATGTGTACTTCCTGATTCTGAAACTAATACAAATTAACAGTTTGAACAAACTGCATGCATGAATAAATAGTGTTGCATACTTAATATTTCTTATTATTTTTAATTTTTTTTGTAACAAATGTGCATGTAACAATGATAAACATGGGTGTATATTTTGCCCATATGTTTTGGCTCTTGAACATCTGAAGTTTATCGTAGGTGGCTCTTACACAAGCAAGTTTGGCCAGCGCTGGTATAGAATGAGGACTTGTTGTCTTAGGGTTCGCGTGGGAGAGGTTTAAAGGCCTTGGCGTGGGCGAAGTTTAATGATGGGGAAACCAAAACGTTCATCCGAATTTGTCACTGTTATAGTTCTTCACTTTGGGTTGTAAGGAGGGGGAAGGGGGGGGGGGTGGAGAATCCTGGATAATGCAACGCTGTTGGGTACAGCTACCCATCCATAACCGGTGTAAAGTGGGCATGAAATAAAACGTCGATATTATATAATATGCATCGATCAGGAAGAGATCTAAAGAAATATTGATTATAAGATTAGTATTTTGTTGCTCTTTCTCTCTTTCTCTCTCTCTCTCTCTCTCTCTTTCCACCCTGCACTCGTTGCGTCTTGCGCTGCCTTGGATGTTCTACTCTAATTAAGCAAGGGTTCCCAACCTGTTGGAAATTCGACATCCTCACGGGGGTAAATCTGCTGCGTCTGGACCTGTACTGATTGTGTTCAGTTCTGGCAAATAGTTTTTAGGTCTTTATTTGAGGAGATTTCGCTGCTTTTTGGCATTTACACCTCACTTATCTTGTTTTTCTTGTTCTTGTTTCTGGGTGTTTTTGTATCAGGGATGAGTTTGTTGTTGTTGTTGTTTTTTTAAATTTTGCCCGGCCTTGTTGGGCCTGCTCTTCTCGACTTTCAACTGCCAAGGTATCGTTAACGTGCGCAGTGTGCAATCGGGGCCCTTCGAGTTTTTCGTCTTTATCCGAGAAGACCAAACATAATTAAAATGAAATCAACTGCAGTAGGCGGAATGCGACTGTAGCATGCATTACTTAAATAGTTCGGGCACATCGGTGTGACAACAATATTGGTCGTAAATAAATGAAACAAAATACCATGTGTAATTATTATTGTTATTTGAACTTGAAACAATAATATTAAAAGCAGTATTTTAAAGTTTCATTTTTGTCTGTTGTCCTATTATAGTTAGAGTGTAAACTCAAATTCCTGAATGAAACAAGATAAGGGTAATTAGTATACTTTTGAAAATGTGTCGGTCCGGCCAGGATGAAAAGAGTTGGGAACCTCTGCTTGCTGTAAAGGAAGTGAAATCATGCTGAGTGCGGTGAGAAATGTATGAGTCACTAGGCACAGACCCCAGATTTTTACTCGTTACACATGCAATAGACCAAAATGTACTTTGATCATATTCTTTCTGAACGCGTGAAAAAGCATACACTTGGGACCGCCTTTACCATCCGTTAGTCCTATATATGTGTTGTATGTTCTCTCTCTCTCCCAGCTGCATTTCACCATTTACTTCGTACGTTCTCATTATTTTCACTTTTCGCCCCCCCCCTTCCCCCTCCCCCCCCCCCTTTTTTTTTCTTTCTTCCCAATGATATCTCCGTCCACCCTTTTCTTCATAAATAACTAAACAGCAAGGCTTGGAACTGTCAAAATTCCCCTTTGTATAATCATATTATGTTTAACACGTTGACTGCACTGAAGCTCAGACTGCATGATGAAACAATATGGGCCAATAAAACACAAGAACGAAGTACGGTACACTTCAATCTATATTATATTCGTTGGCGCAAATCGAGTCGCTATATCCAGGTTTTTTTAATGTTTCAGACAACCATTTAGTGTTTATCAATTTTAATCACTCGCTCTATCTATCTATCTATCTATCTATCTATCTATCTATCTATCTATCTATCTATCTATCTATCTATCTATCTATCTAACTATCTGTCTGTCTATCTGTCTGTCTGTCTGTCTGCCTATCCAAACATCCGTCCTCCCGTTCGTTTCTCTGTCCGTTCGTCTGTCTATTTTGTCAGCATGCACTGTCTGCCCTAGATATCGATGTTTTACATGCGAAGGAACGCAACAGTTAGATTTAACAGCCTGATCGTAAAACAAACGGCTGTCATAAGTTTGCGTCTCGGAGATGATACTGTTATGTGTATGGAGCTAGTATAGAACGAACTTGAATAAATCAATTATTTTGTGAAACGTATTACGTATCTCTCTTTAGCAGTAGACAGTTCTATAAATACATGTAACATCTAATACAGATGTTTACACAGCTTCACACTTTTTGTCCTTTCTTTCGAGTGCGCTCGTACTCAAGGCGTTTTGCCCTAGGGGCGCGTGCCTAGCCTCAACCCCGTCCTTTTCCTCAACCCTAAATTTTATCGAATCTCTAACCATACCCCTTACCCTTTCAACCAAAAAAAAACAACAAACAAACAAACAGGAGGAAAACAAGAAGAAATCTGAAGGAATAATCAATTAAGGCTGTTGTTAAGGCTATTTCTGAGGGGACTTTAAAGTACGTACCCCTAGCGCAAAACACATGGGGTACGTGCCTACAAGTAACAACAATCTTCTTCCAAATTTATTACATGTATAGATTGCATCTTCACTTTGCCTAGGCTTGTTCTTGATTCATACAATACTTTCTGCATCAGTCATTTCTCCATTTCTGTTCTGCGACTGAACTGGTATTTCATTTTGAGACAAGAGAAAACACACACAAGTACGCATCCACACAGGCACGCACTCACACCTACGTACATACACACAAACGCACACACACACACACTCATACACACAAACTCACAAATCCCTTTCGGCATTCCACATAAAACCCCATCCGGCGTTTTGCTATTTTAGCCTACCTTTTCACACTGCGTAAATGAGCGAAAAGAAGTCGAAACCCAAAAACAAAAAACAACAAAAAATAAATGGAAAACGAAAGAATTGAGCATGGCCTGTCGTGAGTAACGTGGGAACATGTCTGAAGATTCCTCCTCGTTGGCGAGTGCAGGGAAATAAGAAGGCTGCTTGAAGCCTTTCATTTCAGTCGGCTCCAGACAGGTAAAGCGTGTTTTGGTTTCAGGGGCTTTTTCTCTCTTTATCTTTCTTGACTTCCCACGCAGGGAAAATAAATGAAAATGCATTCAAGAATGGGAGTGAGCAATAGGAAATAGACAGGAAAGAAAAAAAACGGGGGGGGGGTGATTTAAAGAGGGGAGAGAAGTTCGTTGTGCATTGTAAAAAGGTCGTAATTCCGAATTTCTGATTTATGGAGTTCATACATCTCTCGCCGGCTTTACGGGTTTCAAAATTCTGTAAGGTTTTCGGGGGGGGGGGGGGGGGGGCGTTATGGGGAACGAAATAAATTGAGAGGGAGAGAGACAAAGAGAGAGAGAAAGAAAGAAAGAGAGTGTGGGGGAGAGAGACAGAGAGAGAGAGAGAGAGAAAGACAGAGAGAGAAAGCGAGAGAAAGAGAAAGAGAGGGAGAGAGTGAGACAGAGACAGAAAGGAAGAGAGAGAGAGTGGGGCAGAGAGAGAGAGAGAGAGAGAGAGAGAGAGAGAGAGAGAGAGACAGAGAGGGAGTGAGACAGAGAGAGCAAGAGAAAGAGAGAGAGAGAGAGTGAGACAGAAGAGAAGAAAGAGAGAGAGAAAAAGGGAGTAACTTGCTCTATAATAGAAAGGCCGTAATTCCCCAGTTTTCAATTTATGGATATAAGTTAGCGTGCGCTTCCTTTGTCAGCTTAACAAATTTCCAAACTTTTCAAAATATATTCTTAAGAGCCGTGGGTTTTTTTTAGGAACGCAAGAGGTGTAGTGAAATATCTCTAAATTTTGCACAAAACGACAAGAGAAGGAGGAGGAGAAAATTGGAAACAAAACAAAAAGGGGAAGGTTTGTCCATTTTATATTCACATGTATATTTACGGAGCTGTTCTTGGGTGCCAAGCGCTTTTGTGAAGTGTCAGTAATTGCAATGAACGTCAAAAGAAGAAATGAAGAGAAGATGGAAAAGAAGAAGAAATTATTTTTTTTTTAAAAGAAAGAAACAGAACAAATCACAGGAAGATCTGTCAATCCGAGGCGTGTATTCACTGTTTCATGGTGTACCAGCTCGAGTTAAGAAAGTAAAGCAAAAGTAAAGTATAAAAAAAATTATTCTAGGGGTTAAAGCCGAAAGAAATGAAACGCAGATGGAAATGAGTAATGATGCAAGGCAAATGAGAGTCATTTTTCTGTCTGGGTTAGATATGGGCGTCCTATGGTTTAGATATGGGTATCCCATGGGTTAGATATAGGTGTCTTCTGGGATAGAAATGGGTGACCTTTAGGGTAGAAATGGGTGTCCTCTGGCATAGATAGGGGTGTTCGATGGGTTATATAACTATGGGTGTCCTGTTGGTTAGATAATTATGGATGTCCTCGGGGACAGAAATGGGGGAACTCTAGGGTAGAAATGGGTGTACTATGGGATAGATATGGGCGTTCTATGGGTTATATAACTTCGGGTGTGGTGTGGATTACTTATGAATGTCCTCTGGGATAGAAATGCATGGCCTCTGGGATAGAAATGGGTGACCTCTAGGATAGAAATGCGTGTCCTATCCTATGGCATAGATGAGGGCGTTCTGAGGGTCATATAATTATGGGTGTCCTATGGATTAGATATAGGTGTCCTGTAGGTGAGATGTAGATGTCCTTTGGATTAGATTTGAGTATTCCAGTGGTCAGATATAAGATATCCTATGGATGAGATTCGCGTATCAATGGTTTAGATACCGTATGGGTTCCCTGTACTGTGGATTAGATAATCATGGATGTCCTATGGGTGAAATGGGAGTGTCCTACGGGTTGGATATGACTGTCCTCCGGGCAAGATATGGGTGTCCTTTTGGTCATTTGTGGGTGTCCTATGGCGAGGCCAGATGAAGACCTTCAGAGGCCCAAAGCACTTAAAAGATTTTGGTGCCCTCCATTATACTGTATACGAAATTCAAAATGATAAGCAAAAATACATAAACCATTAGATATTTTTAAAAAGCGAATCTTATAGGCCAGGAAATACTTTAGTTTTTTCATTTATTGTGGGCCCCTTTTTTGTGGACGTTAGTTCAGCTGTACCATTTGCAGTTTTGCACCAAAATGGTCCATGGTAAATCAGGCAATGAACATTTTCGGTGATGCCCCCCCCCTCCCCCCCAAATCCCCATTCCCTTGATGCCTTGACCACGTGCTTATGTTGCTTAATAGTTAATCCAGCCCTGCCTACGGGTTACACATGGGTGTCGCATAGGTTAGGTATGGGTGTTCTATGGGTAAGATATGGGTGTCATATAATAATTCCAAGCAAAACAGTGGCATCAATGCAGAAAACATGTGCATGTTTACAATGGCGGGCATCCCAATCTCATTTTCGTGTGTGGAGCTCTTATAAGTGCCTCAGGATTACACAATTACTTATCGTTGGGAGATAACGCAGGGCCCTTTGGCCTTTTCACTGACAGCATCTAGTGTACCGTTGTTACTTAATCATACAGGCTCTTTGCAAGTTTCTCTTGGAACAATGCCATTGGAAACAACGCTTTGATAATATTGCATTGTATTCCCCAAGGGGAACAGGTAACTATTTAGGGCATTTTGAAGAAGGAACAACTGTAGCTGCTCTGAAATCCTCTTGCAACAGAATGTACCCGTTGGCTTAAACGCCACAGCAATTCTAATGTCCGGGAGGAAGAAAGTACTGAGGAATGGGCTAAATGTTAAAGGGCAGTTGGAAAAGAGAAACACCTGTGGAGCCCCTTAGCTGAGCTTGCAGCTGAATGTACAGTTTGAGTTTAATGGCACAGCAATCCTAATGTGTGGTCAGGAAAAGAGCACAGCGAATAGTAGAAAACAAGATTTGGGGGAAAACCCAGGTGGTTGAATGTAGGTCAGCCATCAAAAGGAGAGGTGAGTGGAGAAGGTGAGGCAAACAACTGGACATGAGTAAAGCTCAGACTACTCATATGAACTGACCAGTACGAAATGCAATGTTTGTCTCACTGAAGAGCAAGGTTAAGGTCACAGAATTTTGGAAGTTTTGGTAAAATTGATGAAGCCTATTGGGTGATCGGAAATGCTACTCACACTCGAACGTGCACACAAATAGAGATGTGACTGAAGTACAGAAAAGCAGCAAAGAGTAAAAGGCATGGTGAAGTGAACGGAAAGAAGAAATTATACTTTGGGGTAAAGAACTAATCTGGGGCAGATTAATGAATAGGAAGATTTAATTGTTGTTGTTGATTTTTAATCAGATAAGTTACTCGTAGGTAAGGTTACATAACGCCGGACAATCATTCGTTTTGTGTGCAAGCTTCAATTTGTGAAGCCATTCAGCACCGGTGTGAGATAGCTGCAATGCCTCGCTGAAATCGAAGAAAAAAAATCCCTGAGACATTCAATCATACATCAGAAATGACGTGGTAAAACAGCTATTTATAATGGCAGAGAGAGAGAGAGAGAGAAAGAGAGAGTATAAGTGTATGTCTATGTTCTTGAGATTGTGATAGAGAGAAAGAGGGAGAGGGTGAGGGAGAGGAAGGAGAGAGGGAGATAGACAGACAAAGAAGGGGGTACGGGGAAGTGAAACCGGCATAACGATAAAGATTGAAAAAGCTGACCAGGACGAGTGTATGTATGACGTGCGTATGTGTGTACGTGTGTGTGTGCGTGCGTGCATGTGTGTGTATGTGTGTGTGGGTGTGTGAGCCAGAGAACACAGAAAGGTCCAGGCGCCAGATGTACCCAGGTACTAGGAATGCCAGGTACAGAGACGAATGAGCGTGGGAATGTTGCTCACCTTTATCTCTTCCTTCTTTCTCATTGAAACCGGAGCATGTTTGATCCATCACGGGTCGAATAATACGTGGGTGAATCTGGTGAAAATGGGCTTAAGGTGAAAGACCAAGTTCCTGAGAACACCCCTCCAAAGGAGGGAAAATCTTTCTATGAAAAATGAAATTTGCATAGAAACTGACAGGTTGGTCATTTTTCTACTTTCAGGTAAAATATTTTGCTTGAAATCGTCTTAGAAAGATTTTATTTTGATTTTTTTAAAGAGGTATAAACATTTCACCTTAAGCCTGATTTCGCCAGATCCACTCACATTTATCGATTTTTTTCTTTTGTTGTTGTTTTTATTTTCTGGTTATGTTTTATCTCTTTTTTGTTCTAATGTACAAAGAACAAGAAAGAGTGCAGCGGAGTCACTGGTGTGTTTCATGTTCTGCAGGTAAATACCGTCACAGATGAGATTTCATTATGTGCCGAAAAAAAAAAAAAATGGGAGGTGAGAGCAACGTTCGTTGGAACACAAAAATAGGACGTGCAAAAGTGGGAGAGATCAAGAAGGAGAGAAAGAGAGAGAAAGAAAGAGAGACAGACAGACAGACAATGTGGGTTATAGCAAGAGGAAAGAAAAATTAATAACAATAGCAACAACAACAACAACAAGGTCAAAGGTTATATAATAAATAGAGAAATATAGAGAAATATAGAGAAATATAGAGAAATATAGAGAAATATAGAGAAAATAAGAAAGAAAAAAAAAGAGGGCAAGATATAGGGCAACATCTGTTCTATTTCTTTTATGCATGTATTTCTGTTTTCGCAAACTGGAAAATCCTCGTTCTTTTCCTACTGTGAATCAGTGTGGGTTATGTTGATTCACCAGGGATGGAAGTAGCCAACTTGGGCTCTTGGCATACATTATAATTATTTACAAATAAATTGTTGGAAAGTCTCACAGGTTAGATCGAATTAGGCTTTTAAGAAGTCATGTGTTTTAACCGGAGGGTTGCCAGTGCAGTTTCGAAGGGTCTGGATCTCTCTCTCTCTCTCTCTCTCTCTCTCTCTCTCTCTCTCTCTCTCTCTCTCTCTCTCTCTCTCACCCTCTCTGTCTGTCTGTCTCTCTGTCTCTGTCTCTCTCTCTGGGTATATATTGTGTATACCAAGGCACGTTTGCGGTTCTCGCTTTCTGTATGCTTCTTTTTGGTGGGGGGCCGGGGGGGGGGGGGGCTGAGGGGATGTCTGAGGATATATCTGTTTATCTGATCATTTTTTTAATGTGTCTGTTTCTTTTTAATTTAAACGAAAAAAAAAAATTGGGGGCGGGAATAGGTCTCAGATGATGAGAACTTGAACGGGGTCGGGGCTAAGCAAAATAAAATAAAAAAACAACAAACAAACAAAAAACGTCAAAAACTCTATTGATTTATCTTAAAAGCAATGAGACAGTGCGCGCGCGACGCGAAGGCATTAGACCATGGCAATCCATAGGGCATGGGGCACACGTACGAGCGTAATACTCACGCTGGGTCCACCCAGACCCAGTCACGTTCAGGGATGTAGTTCAAAGCTCCTTTTTCCCATTTATAAGGAAATGCCGAGACAGATGAAAGGCGTTTGATAAGCATGGCACGGTAAAAGGCTGTTTCATCCTACTCGTACGGGGGAACTGAAACAGCATAATGATAGACTAGAGAATGAAAATGTAGAGGATGTGGCGTGTAGCCGCCCTACAAAATGAGGCACATTTCGGTACTACCAGATTCGAGAAAATCGTTAAAAGGCATCGTAGGGTCAATTTTTATCGATTTTGCGTTTTCAGTATTTTTGAAAAGTTCAGCTTCTTTACTATTCCTTTTCCAAATGATAATCCTGCTTGAGAAGGGTAAATGCTTCAAAACTCTCTTTGAATCATCATCAAAAATTTTGGCGAAAAGCAGAACTTTTAAAGGCGTGGTTGTGTCACTTCCTGTCTTTGAGAGGTCAGATCTTCTCTGCTAATTAAATTACAGCAATTTTTTTTTTATACCAAAGGAAAGGACTTTGAATATCATATTTGCTGATACCAATATCGTCATACCACCAAAATGCACGAAGTGCCTTATTTTGTTGGGCGGCTACACATGTATGTATGAGTATATAGAGGGTTGGCAACCAGAACGTCCAAAATAACCACATTTAGAAAAACGAGTTTGGGTGAAAATTCAAACAATTGCAGTAACTTCGACTCGATCAAGTGAATAGTTTTATTGGGTTATGAAATAAAGTCACAAACCGTGTGTTTTGGATATCGGCAGGCATCTATGAGCAATGAATAAAATTGGACATAACACACTGTGAATGATCGCCTTCGATATCTGTGTGTGGAGATCTTTCTTAAAGAGGCTCATGGCCTTAGGCATTTGTGTACCCCTTATTTCTTCTTTCTTTGTAGTTTTTACTTGTTTCTTCTTTCTTTGTAGTTTTTACTTGTTTCTTCTTGTTGTTCTTCCGTCCTTTTTCCTTAAAAGGGCTGTTTTTGGTTGTGCCTTATAAAGATTTGTGAGAAACTAGGACAAAAGATAATAATATACCTGAGCTCGGTTGATTATTGGATATAACTGTTTCAAACTATCTTTTTCTCTTCTCTCTGTCGCTATCAATCACTCTCCCTTTCTCTCTTTATTTCTTCATTCTCTCTCTCTTTCTTTATCCCTCTCTCTCTGTCTCCCCTCTCTCTTTCTTTTTTTCTTTCTCTCACTCTTCTCTCTCTCTCTGCCTTTCTCTCTGTTTCCAGCACGCACAGATGACCCCGGGCTCTTGTCCGCCCTCAATCTTCTCCCTAATGTCTACGTAAATGAACGTCTTATGTCCCCACAAAATACTCTGATTTGAATTTCGAGTAGGGGGTCAAGCATGGGCGTCCCCGTGTACCCTTATCTCCTTCCAGAAGTCTTAGTGGGAAACACGCCGTATCGATCTGCTCCGATCGTCCGATCGTAGAACTGTAATGGTCAGCCTGTGATTAAGCATTATGTTGACCGGCTTGCTGGCCGTGCCTGGGTCATTTCTTAACGGCATCAGGCGGACCGGGCGCGACCGCGCCCCGCCGTCGTAGAACTAGCTTGTAATCAGGACAGAAATTACCGGGTGAGAAATGGTGATTGGTGTACCCAGGACAGGGGGAATCACGCTAATGGCTTTTTTGTGTGTGTTGTTCTCTGCACAAGCGAGCATGGTAGGTGGTCCGTTGCTTATTACGTGTTTTGTATTTCATTATGTGATTGAGTTACGCGTTTGCATACATAAACTCGGTTTTCCCCTTGTATTTATGTAGGCGGTAATCCTGGCGCCTTCTTAGCTTACAGCATGCAAGTCCTGTGCGTTTGTGTAGGCCTATGTACAAATATTATGTTGTATTCTTTATTAAACGTCTTCATACGGTACTACAAAAGCCTCTAGCGTGCTGCCTACAGCTATCCGAAACAGAAAACTTGGGTATAGCCTATCTTGGGGTATTTGCCATACTGTTGTACGCGACATTTTGCGGATTTCGAGGTTTTGTCCTGAAAGTGGTTCTCCCACTCCCAATTTCACTATTTATAAGTGTCATTCCCATCGGTAAAAAACATTTCGAGGTATGTGTTTGTGGCGTAATGTTGTCCTCTAATTTTACACAACTCTTTAGTTTCCATCCTCATTTTCTCGAAAAGACAAGAATGCACATACAACTAGATGAAAAAAGAGAACAAACCACGTAATATATGAAACGTGAAGCGCAGGAATAGCAGTTTATATAACCTGAAGACAACCAAACCCACCTTAACTACTGAGAAGAATACGAACGGGGTCTACTTTTATTTATACAGTGTTCTGATATGGGTACTGTAAAGCAGGGTATTCATTCGGCGTTGTTTCAGTGTTTCCTTTTTATGGCCTCTTGGGGACACCGTGGTCTACAGGTAAGGTGCTCGCCTCGCATACCGAAAGGACCGGGTTCGAATCCTGGTCGGTGCAGGCATGTTGGAATTTTGGGATTTTTCTCATATTTTCCTGTCCAGCCGAAATGAGATGCTTTAGACGACTCCTTGGCATCTCATACACTGACCACGTCACAAATGAGGAGGTGTGCAGTAGAGTGAAACAACACATGAGTCATTATGAAGACTTGCTGTCTACTGTGAAACGAAGAAAACTGAAATGGTATGGCCACATAACAAGATCGTGTGGCCTATCCAAGATCATTCTTCAGGGAACTGTGCAGGGGAGGAGAAGAAGAGGAAGGCAAAGGAAGAGGTGGACCGACAACATTGCGGAGTGGACCGGGAAATCCTTCGCCCAAACTCAGGCGCTCGCAAACAACCGCGACAAGTGGAGGCACCTGACGAGGCTCTCTGTCCTGCAGCGCCCCTACGATCCTGGTGGATTATGGGATCAGTAACAGTAACAGATCCTGCCTATGGGAGGTAGGATCGAGCACCTGGTCTTCTCGAATAAGGACGAAAAACGGAGGGCCCATGTGCACTTTGCGCACGTTAAAGATTCCTTGGCAGTTGGAAATCGCAAAGAGCAGGCCGAACAAGCCGCTGGCCAAGCAAAATTAAATAAAAAAGTGAGGAAGCAACGTTCACTGCCTGTATGTGATGCAGCAACCATTCTAAAAAGGTACTGTCCTAACGTAGTAAAGAAACAATAAAATTATATAACAAAGATTCTATTCTGACGTTCACTGCCTGTGTAATTATGATGTAGCAAGCATTTAAAAATGATACTGTCCTGCCGTTCACTGCCTGTATGAGAGGAAACAACTGCATTATAAAAAAAGGTACTGTTCCGGCATTCACTGCCTGTACGTGATAAAGCAAGCATATAAAAAAAGATACTGTCCTGACATCCACTGCATGAACATAAATATACACGTTTATTATAATATGACCGCACTTATATCCAGACATGCTGCCTGTGAAGAGGATTTTCCATGTCCAGTGTGCGTGACCATAAGACATTTGTCATTTAATATGAGCTACTGAATTAGTTTTAAAGTCTTTTGCTTCTGGGTGGTTTCTTTTGGGTGTGATGGGGGGGGGGGGCAGTGAAACATGCAGTAATAAGGTGATCGTTCACAACAACAATTTAAAGCTACATGTCTGTTGCTGAAAATGGATGAAGTCCGGATGAATTATGACACTTATGTGTCTATTTATCACCAGCTCTGTGGAGACTTACGCATAACAATGTGTCTATATCTGCTGCGTGTAAATTCAAATGATACCTTAGAGATCCAGGTTTAATATACATGTACTGCAAGTATATGTCACAAGTTATTAGGCCGTGTCATCTGGTAAATTAATTAATTCACAGCATGAATTCTACACCTTTATCTGGCCGTTTATTTCGCCACAGGTAGGAAGTAATCCAGGAGTAGCAAAACGACAAGAATAATAGTAGTGGTCCCCGAACCGGTAGTTTTAATGAATGGCGGGCTTTTTAAGTTCTTTTTACAGATATTTTGTAATCGTGAGAATTTAAAGGGACTACAAATTGTCCAGGCTAGTTTTAGTCCTTATAGTGTGCACTGGACAAATTAAGTCCAATGAATTTTTTTTTGCTGTGTTTACATTTTAATCGAATACGTCTTGATCTTTCTCTATCCGGTCAATCTTTGACACGCTCACTTTCACACTGTGTGCTGGTTATGGGCAGGGGCACTAAAGGACCACACTAAGCAATACATTATGTTTAATCGGTTTTGGTTTTCCGGGCGTTAGAACATTCCTACATGCTGGCCATAAGGCTACTATTAATGGCTTGTCCACCGAAGATGTGTGATTATCTCAGCTTGAAGACAGCGTGTCAATGGTCGGCCCCACTGTTTTGTGATCATTGTCAGTTGAAGTGTGCGGATATTGCAAGTTTTCTTTATCCAGGCCTGGTCAATAATGTTAACCAGTGACTGATTGTGTGGATTTTTTATGGTCTTGTTGGTTTTAAGAACACTATTTTTTTTTTTTATCATTTTTTTGTGAGGGTGTGCGAAGAATTATTACCGTAATTCACTTCTGTCATTATCATTTATCATACTGTCGATGTATGTCGTGTTCACGGTATCTATCTATCTATCTATCTATCTATCTATCTATCTATCTATCTATCTATCTATCTATCTATCTATCTATCTATCTATCTATCTATCTATCTATCTGTTTTTCTGTCTGTCTGTCTGTCTATCTGTCTGTCTGCATGTCTGTGTGTCTATCTATCTATTTGTCTGTCTGTCTGTATATCAGTCTGTCTGATTGTCTGTCTGCCTGTATGCTATATTCATGTCCGGCTGGATGACTAAATTGTTGGGCATAGTGTTCCAAATATTTGTGTCTCTTTACTGTTTGAATGAACATTCATATCCATCTATCCATCCGTCCGTCGGTCCATCAATCCATCCATCCATCCATCAGTCCGTCCGTCTGTCTGTCCATCCATCCATCCATCCATCCATCCATCCGTTAGTTCATCCATCCGTCCATACAGACATCCATCAGTATTAATTAAGAGTTTTTAGTCATTGTGTAAACCTAATCTCTCAGAAATTACATTCCTGCTCTGTGCTATAAGTACATCTACCAGTAGACTATACATTGAAAATCTGTTAGGCCAAACCATCTGATGTAGCAGAAATTCTGGTACTCCAGGGGGATACAGTTAACCAGATTTCCCCCTGTAAATACTAGTCATGAAGCAGAGGGACGGGAAATTGCTAGTTTATTGGTTCTATAAATGAGCCGGATGTGGCCGTACGGCTGTGCCATCGTTGGATGTGCTCTTAAAGTTCCCCCATTCTAGAAGGCCTGTTAGTACCGCCTGTCATCAGCAGCAAGTATCAGGGTGTATTTATAGCACCAAGGTCTGGCAGGAAATGCATCCTGTGGCTGTGTGTGACCATAAAGGGCACCGACATGATTGTACGAGACTGGAAAAGGGCACCGACATGTACCAAGTTTAGGAGTTCTGGGTATTTAAATGAAATAATTAAGCTTGGGCGTGGTATCGGGATAGCGCAGTATAAATAGCAAATGGTCGGATCGTGATTCATCCATCAATGGAACGGATGCACTCTTACATTTAAAAAAAAAAAATTTGATTTCACCGTCAAGCGACTTGGAAGGTGTTGAGTTTGAGTGTGAATTTTGAGAAAGGAATATCGACAAGATAAACGGTCATACATTGTACTAGGGAAAAGCCAGACGATCGACAGATCATAGCAGAATGATAGGACAAGAGAAGACCATGGTAGACGCGTCCACCAACCACCCGCTCGTCTTGGAAGGAAAATTAGAGATGAGTTGCCCCCCCCCTTTTTTTTTTGTTTGTTTGTTATAAATATAAGTGTAAGGTCGCAACAGAGCTTGGCACAAAATTCATACCTGGTGAAATGAAGTGATCCTTTCTGGAAGGACCAACCACAATTATGTAGCTCGGTTCATTTATTACATTTTGGCGAATTGTTTGGAACAAAAAATTGAAACACTTTTGTTTTTATCTAATCTGACAAAGGTAAGGTCTTTAGTGACAAAAAAGCCAATTTCTTGTATAGATTTCTGCTTTGCTTGTTTGTTGTTTTTTTTAACCCTCTAGTGCACAAAACATGATATGTCTCATCCAATTTTTTTTCTTTTAAAACCTCCGAAACATGCCATTGCAAAATAAGATCTCAATTGGTCAGAGAAATGCACTTACTGTAAACATTAATTTTATCAGGAAGAATTATTTGTTTATCTTAAATACAATCCTGTTGTTGTTGTTGTTGTTGCCCTACAGTAGATCAATTTTTGACAAGGAATTTATTTATGTTTTGACTTGTTTATGGCAATTGTATGACATTCATAATGCTCGAAAACATTTTTCAAAATCATATGCCTCAAACTTTCAGTTACAGTGTCAGACAAAATACTGATCCAACCCAGGCATACAAAATTCAATATGTTACCAAATGTCCCAGTTTGTTCAAGTATCGACCCAGATGGGGGACCGCAGTCTGTCTGCCCATGTGGAAAACCATCTTACCGAGTCCTACATTTTGCATCACCTAGTGTTACTCAGATTTATAACATACATACTGCCTTGCTACGGAAAAACACAGCACACGCCAATCTAGGTCAAATTCAGTTTCAACAACATTCTGCAGAAAGATAATGTTTTCTGTCTGGGTATCTAGGTTATAACTTTGTAAGATCAATGGTTTCTCTTGGTCGCCACAAAATGAATAAGATAAGATAAGAATCACTTTATTATCCCATGAGGGATATTCGCTTTGCATAGTATACATGGTACACATGTCTTACGCATCATTATATAAACATATCATAGCTCAATAAATTCAACAACAGGTATACATGGAGTGTCATGGTAAGGAACCTTAGTGGAATATGGCACACATCGAGCTAAAGTGCCTTGCTGACGTCGCGAACAGCTGAGGGCAAAAACGATCTGCTTTATCTTTCTCTGTTCGCTTTCATGTGCTTTCTTCTGTTGCTCCTGGAATATTGAACTGAAAATAAAGTTGAGCGCAACATGAAATGTTTTCTGCATGTCCTATAAAGTCTTGATTTTGACGCATTCGATCTTTGTCCAGAACTCGACCTACATGTCTTTGTTTCGTAATGAAGATGTTGGGGCTTTACTGTTCAGGCAAAAATCCGTATGGCTATGTGGTAACTCCATTATCAAGCCCTTCATTTATCGTGTTCGATAATGTTATTCAGGTTTACCCGTGAACGTACCTTTGTTTGATAATGAGGGTGATATAGTTTGCTGTGGGGGAAAAAACGAATTTATAAAATTGAACTAATAAACGTGATGTGCGTTTAATGCGTACATGATCCCATGGGTGAAAAAATCAATGGCAAATGTATTAGTGACATAAATTGTGGAAGAAGGTACACTGTAAACAATGCAACAATTTGGCGTTCGAAGTGCTTATTATCCTTTCCTTTCTTTCTTCTATTCTGTCTTTATTCAACACGAGCTTTTTTTTTTCATCATAATTATATGAATAGGTAGACCAGGGGTCGGCAACCTTTCAGAGAAGCAGACCTGCATTTGAGATTTTTGGTAGAATTAAAAATGTGTAAGCGGCTACACGCATGAACGACTATTTTGCCACATTGTTTGTTCTCCTTGTTTTATTTTTATATCCTGTAACTCTTTAGCTTCCGTTATTTCTATATTACTTCATTCCTTCGTTTATTCTATTCCTTCGTTCTTTCATTTCTACATTTTCTAGATTTTTCTTCATTTTCGTAAAATTATTACATGTCCCGTTTTTATATTCTTTCATTTTTTTAACTGCATAGGCCTACTACTAAAAGTAGTAAAATTTAAATGGTTAAATTAGGCATCCATCCCTCCTCCCCCCTCCCATATAATCACTACTCGTTTTGCTGCAGACTTTTGAAGGAGCCAGTCGACAAAAAAGTGGTTTTCGTTCTTCGGTCGTCTCCCCTCATCAGTGAGATTAGCCCAGGAGACCTGTGCAAAAATTGGGACTTGTAGCTCAAGCCACTGGCACAAAAAAAAAGAAAAACCAGTGTAATCATATCCGCTAAACATAGTACATGTACTTTTCTATTGGACGTTTAATCTCAGAAACACAAACGTTGTTCTATTTTCGTTCTATTCACTGTGAATGAATTTGAATTATATTTACTGTACCAGTCCCGTCAAGAAACTTCCAATTTTGTTGTTTGTATATTATTATTCTTTCATCGTGTCAGGGTTCTTGCACTCATCCATCCACGGTATTTCGCTTAATCATCTCCTCTCTCAGTACATCAATGCATCATGATTCATTATCCCATTCTTCGCTTCCACCCTCACAACCATGTACTCAACAGGTTCTTTCATCACAATGAACGCCAGCTGTTGGTCGGAAACTTTATCAGTTTCGGCCGCTATGCTAGCAGGAAATCAGCAAAATACCATAACATTTCGGGGGGAGAAGCAGTCGCCAAAAAACTTGAACGAGAAGGGGGTCGTAGGCGGGAGGACCGGTTGACCTTTATAATGATGTTTCTATAATCTGGTGTGTCAACGTTTCCTCAGCTTGTTGTTGCTTTGGTGTAAGAAAATGCGGAATGCTCTCAAGTCATTAGTAGAAGTGGGGTGCATCATTTATCTTTTAGGTAGTTTCAGCCCAGCCAGCAGTCTTACGTCAGTCTGATGTAGATTTCCATTCCTTGTACGAGTCCGACATCGGCGCGATGTCGTAACCAGCCGATCTTCATAGGAACGGCGTCATTCCTATGTGCAAACTTGACGTCAGTCCTAAGCGTCGGACTTCCGTACGGTTGTCGATTACGAGTGTCTTTGACGAACATAACAAGGTTGCAAAAACGAACAGTTCAACTGAAGGGCTTAGTTCAAAGTCGCAGAGGGCTAACTCTGGGATACTGAGCAAAAACTGTTTATTATTATTTTGGTATCACTCTGTGAAACTACAAGCGTTTCAACCTATCTCACTCTAATAATAACAGTCCTTGGTGAATGGGCTTGCACAGAGGACAGTACACCAGCTGACCTTTACGCAAAACTGTACTCAAATCTGTTTTGGAGTCCAGGACGTGGACTTAGGAGTGTTATAAAACGTTGGTTTTTTTTTTTTTTTGCATTGCTCCGTAGGAAAAAAACCGCAGCATTTCCTCCGCATTTGTCTTGTTTCTACTTCATTTTTAAAAAAAAGATTGATGTGGCAGATTCATGCTCTTTGATCTGATCATAGACAGGTTTCAGGTTATGCTGGGGACCGGAACGAAAACACTTTTTCTGTAACTACCTGAGATGTGTTGTTGTCGATAGGAGTTCTTCCGGGTGCAGGAAAATTTTGCACCAGCTCGTTTCATCCTCGAAGGGTGTGCTTCATTTTTCCTACTCAGTTCCTTCCAGTGGGGCGGCACGAGGATGGGGGGGGGGGGGGAGTAAGGGGGGGGGGGGGAAGACACAAAGACAGACAAACGGACGGATATGTATGTATTCCAAAATGTACTGTTGTGGGCTCCGCTTGATAATGCACTTACAGGGACACCGACCTGCATTTGCCATATTCGCCTGAACCAACAATGTTTTTTTATATTTTCATTCACCAATAGCTCAAACTATCTCTATGACAGAAACTCATACTGATCCACAGTTAAATGTAAAAATATAGAAAATTAACCGCTTGCCTTAAAATTTTGCACAGTACTTTTGACTTTTAAGTCGGCACAATAGAAAGAGTCCTAACGAAGAGTGAGGTAGGTAAGTATGTAGATAGGTAGGTAGGTAGGTAGGTAAGTATGTAGAAGGGCAAGTCGGTGAGTAGGCAGGTAGACAGACAGAATGATATAGATGCAGTTATCCAGTGTTGCGGCTTAGCAGCACTACCCATACTGTTTCTTCTTGTTTGTCTGGAATTTCTATCATCAACACCCACTCCTCAACACGTCATACCACCCCAAATCCTTACTTTTGTGCTAGCGTTTCACTAATTCCATTCGGGCGTTCTTGTTAACTCTTGATAAAAACTAATTCTCCACTTCACCCACAGTCATCAGGGAACATTAGCAGGCGCGATTATCCTTTGAGATCAAGACTCTTTCACGCCAATCATGTTCGTTCCTCGTGTCATTTACCACAGCTCCCATTTTAGTTCCATCATCTTGCCTGTGTGTTTCCTATTTATGAGTTGATGATTATCACATGGGTCTTTTTGTTATTCAAAGTGCACTTAGCGCAGAGTTTTTATTCCTGGTTTCCGTGTGTATTGGAGGTCCCAAACTTCCTGTAACGAGATTCTTTGTCCAATTTCCATGCATGGAAATGGGAAACGAAAAGAGAGACATTCGGATACAACGCTGAAATGCGTCTATGCCTCTAAAACGAAGAGTCGCTAGGCGGAGAATGATACAGTTGGTTGTGTTTGGTAGCAAGGTTTCTTTTTCAGCATTTGGTACTTGTGTTGTTTTTAAGGTCAACATTCTGTGGACTGAAATGGACAGGGAAATGGGAGGAACATCGGAATACAGCATTGAAAATACATTATTTGTGCTTCTGACATGATGAGCCAGTTCGTGTTTTCATTATTCCTTTACCAGTTTGTATAGCAAAAGGATTCGCTTTTCAACTTTGGTGATTGTGTTCAACTTTGCGGTCAGAGATATTTTGCCGAAGTCCTTTGCACTGAAATGGGAAGCGTAATGAAAGAAACATAGGAATACATGACTGAAAAATATTTTTTGTGTACATGAAGAATCGATTTGAGTGCTTTCATTGTTCGAAAAGACAGACAGTAACAACAGGACTCTTTCTTTCTCAGCATTGGTAGCTGAGGTGTTGTTGTCGCTGTTTCATTTATGCCATTTTTGTACGTTTTGATTAGCACTAAATCAACAGCCTATCACTTGTATAAAATCACAAGTAGAGGAACATGCTGCTGAAGCTGTGTTTTCCTGTGTACTAAACCGGAAACGGCAATGGGGATGTCAAAAACTCTTTAAGTAGTGGAATAGAGAGAATGTTTTCATGTGTGCAGAAACGCCGTTTCCTTACGCATGGAAAGACTCGTTCTTTTTACTACTTGGTGGATTTTTGACGTTTCCGTTGCTGGTTTCGTTTCCCTACACATGAAAACACAGCTTGAGGAGGATTTGCTCATGTCATGAAAGTTCTTGTAGGATTAATTTGTGTCAGACTTAACACAAAAACGTGTTGCCATCTTTTGCTGTTATCTCGCAAGTACTCCCACTTCAAGCTGTAATTACGTGTTGTATACTCGTACATGCTGAGGTACAGTCTCGTGGCCTCGTACTCGAGATAGGGAAGTTGATAAAACAAAACCCTGAGCTACATGTATATTTATTAAAGTTCAGTTCTGAAAGTTACCATGGAGGAAGAGAAACAACACGATTTCAGGCCATCTACAAACTTTCCTGATAAAAATTCACTTTCTTCCTTTCTTTCTTAAACATTGAGAAGTAAATCAGTTTAGTAAATAGACGACAGCGAAGGGCACAGTAGCCAATCACCGCACATCAGCTGTAAGAGTGGGCTTGAAAGGCAGCATATCTATTATTATAAAGATGTTTCATAGCCAAAAATGTGGAGTTCTGCAAATCTGATTGAAAGGCTCAAATAAATTCCAAAATGCATCATATTTATCACGAAAAAGTAGTTTTTGATAAATTAAAGAGTTTTCCAAAGAGGATTCCAAATACGTCACATTAATACCAAATGAGGTTTCCAAATATTGGGGTAACATTCGATACTGGAGGGTTAAAGTTTAAAGAATATAACATTCCCCATTGGAAGAGAGTTCGAACAATGTATGTCATGCCTCGCACGCGAACAAGTAATTTCCTCGAATGCCCGCGGATGGATCACTGCCATGAGATGAGTTTCACTTATCACGTCTATAAATCCGGCAGCTTTGCTCGCAACGTCATTATTCAACCGCTACCTGAGGTTACCTATCCATTGCACTTTACAGGTTGTTCGGAGACGTGATCATCCACACATCGTTGCTGAGAGGTAGTTTTTTTTAAAGTTTGTGTGGTTTGTTTGCTTTGTTTTTGTTTTTCTTGATAGTGCGTTTTAATCTGGGCAAGTAATTAAGATAAGCGCTCACTTGCCAGTTGCTGTCGTGTCGCAGTTGTGTTGTTGTTTCATGTTCCCGTTAACTCTGCAATGTGGCCGTCTCTCGCAGGTGTGGACACCTCGATTCATTCTCCCAGGCTTTAAGAAGGACAAAAAGTGGATGATTAGACTTCAGTTGCAGCCTCGCGCTCAGGTGCTCAAATTTCTATGCGATAATGATGTACGATTTATACACGGTGGCAATAGTGGAACGTATTACACAATAACGGACACCGATTATTGTTCTGACAACTAATGGAACCATGGTCATGTATATGCATTCTTTACTTCTAAATAACCTAACAAATCGTTCACAATACGTGTCATGTCATAAAAGTTTTTGTTTTATCCTGTTCGGGTACATCAGTTTGGGCGTTCATTTGTTTGGTTTGATATTTTTAAGACACATTTCTAGAAAGTAAGTATAAAGCAGTTGAGATTTTCAAGTGCCGTGACATAGTGATATAATTTGTACTTTTAACTTTACACATTGGGCGTCGTATCTAACATACATCAACATATTATCATTATCTAGTAACTGGTATGAATTAACTGTGTGCTATTTGCTGTTATCATCGACAGCATCATGCACTAGGCAGTGATCGAGGTCACGGGCCTTTATTTTAGTCTCAATCTTTGGTCCAATTTCCTATTTTTATAGCTCAGACATATTTCACAGCTGTTATCATCGCCGGTTAGCCCCGAGTTGAGTAGGCCAAGTCTCGAAGATAATATATACATCATATATAGAGGAGATGTGTTTTGAAGTTTGTTAGTTTAGATTGATATTCAGTGAGCCTGATTCAGTGGAGTTACAAGGGTAATTCTTTCATATGTGCCATATTCATTTTCCTCACTTTTTAAAATTCATAGTATGATTTTATTATCTGGAAGCATCAAGCCTATCTGGGAAATTGCAGGCGAATTTGTCACACGTTAATATAAAATCTATTTTCAGTATATTTTAGTGTAAAAAAAAAAATGAAGTTTTGGTTATAATGTTGTATGATCTATATTTAAGCAACATTAATGTTATCACACGGACGTTTCACATGAACTTTACATTTAACAAGTATTGTGTAAATACGGCACAGCTTCTGCCTTCCATCTGTTTTAATATTGCGAGAATTGTAGCATTTCGTCTTGTAGATTAGAATTTCTATTACAATACAGATATGAATCTTCAGCCAGTCTTTTGTATAACAAAAGCACCAATTGATGTCACAAGACATGCTGTGACATGATTTTGAATTATAACACTAATTTAAAACAAAAAATGTATTTATAATCTTCAGATTGCTGCTGCAGAACGCTATCAAATCTGGCCACGTCGTGCTGACAATTCGGAGACGGCGAAAACGAGCTGTAGCTCCCCCTCCTTTACCTACCAGGCAAACTTCACTGCCAGAATCATCTCGCAAAGAACGTAGTGCGTCCACCGATGGTGTTGCCACTCAGGAATTGAGCTTTGCCACGAACTGTGTGACTGTTGAACCAGGCTCACGTGCCAGGTCTCTGGATGATTCTGTGCTACCCGAGCCAGTATCTCTGGAAGACGCCAATGTAGATCTGAACATATCTTCTGACGACGTTTTTGCCGACTCGACCACACCCTCAGACAAGGTCACTTACGTGAATTTGCCTCACATCCGCTTCCACAACACTGGGCATTTGCACGCCAATGGACATGTACCACATTCGCGCCACGAGGATCTACACAGCTTAGACCAAGCTGACAACGCAATTGAAGACACAGAAAATTTGTCGTCGTGGTCTGCCAAGGCGTCAGAAGATTCTCCCAGGCCAGAATTTTTTCTACCGAGAGACGACAGCGACTTGTTCAGACAGAGCTCCTCGACATCCACTTTGGTGGAGGAGACAGACAGTAAAACAGGCAGTGGACCTAACAGTCGAAAAGGCAGTGCCGATTCTATCAGTTTAACCAATTCCCATGGAGGACATAAGTCCACAAGTAATACTAATACAAATGTGACTCCAATACGTCGGCTGGTCGAGAAGAACTTGCTACGACAGGTAGAAAACTCTCATCAGGTTGCAGGCGAGAACAGCAACATCATGAGCATGTCAACCTTTGTGTGTGATTCAAACCATCCATCCTCCCCTTCATCGAAGGTAAGATATGTGTTTTGTTAATCGCGTATGTGTTGAAAAGAATCAGACAGGGAAAAATTACATTCATACAACAGTCGGAATGAGGTTTTCTTTGACTATATCCTTATTTATTTCTTTATTTACATTATGACTTTGCTTTACTTCTATTCGTATAGCTTGCCACACTGCGTAAATCTAAACCTTTTAATCATCTGGCAGTTTGTAATTTGATCCAAAGAAATGAAATATTAACTTCCTGGTAAAGACTTTCTGATAACGTTGGAAAAGTGACAGTTCACTTAGCCTATTGCTTGCCATTAAAAAACACTTGCATTAGAGGAGACCAGTGGAAACTTTAAGAATACTTTTACAGAGGAAAGTCGTGTCTCAGACACGAAAATAAATATTCCCGTGTAATCACCAGAACTTGAGGCTTGGCGATGGATACGTAAATAAAAAAAAGAAAAACAGATCTATGTGTATGCCAGAACATTAACGTGCCTTAAACTTCCAGCAGCTGGGAAATTGAGAACAAATTTGCAACGTTAACTCTGCAGGTTGCTATTGGAAGATACAGATGCCCGTTCCTACACTGAAGTACGATTATACGGGTATTTTACATCCACATTACAGCATAAATTCGTATAAAATTCCGTGATTTTGGGGAAAGGAAAGGTCTGCTTTGAATTTTAAGAATTTAATAGACCCTTTTCATTTACCGTCCTCCATATCACGTGATTTGCCAACAAAATGGCGGCGTGCCCCACTTGTAGGGCGGAAGCGGTGGACAACAGTCGAACGATGTCATCCTCTTGTTGGGCACCCAACTGTACAAACCCGTTACGTGCTGGTTCTGGCATAAAAATGCATCTTTGCTTAGACTGCGCACATATTCAGATGCCATCACTAAGGCAAGTGGAGGTTTTTGCCCTACACGGCTCCCCGCAAACAACCGTAACGCGGAAGTGAAAAGGGTATACAGGCCTACTTTTTGTCACACCCAGTCATAACGACTGGTTACTCTGTCATCACATCTGGAATGAAAGCGGAGATTCACCCCCCATCAAGTGTCACTCAAGACAAGTGCATTAAAAAACACAAACAAACAAAAATCAAACAGTAACAGTTTCCTATGTAGGGTGTCACAGTTTATTGTGAAACGGCTCGGGCGTTTTCAATCCAGTAATATAGAAAGATTAACAAACTGTAACAATAACAAAATGAACAACAATTCCTCCATTTGAGGAATGAGAAAAGGGAAATAATGATCCCCACTGATTGACAACTACGGTCTTTTACAGAAGCTGTTCACGAGCCATTATTTTGGAAGTTTGACGTCAAGTGGGTAATTTTTTAAGTCTACCGACGTCAGATCCACTTAAATGAGTCAGCCGTTTGACTTTACATCCCTGCCCGTTTGTGCAAGATCATAACATCCTACACAGCCTCCTGCAGCCTTGTATGTACGTCCATGCGATAAATCATCATGCTTTGTGAGCTTTGCCAGCTCAAAGACCGGAGTAAGGTCTAGCATTGCAGATCATTGACAGATTAAAGTGCCAGAGATTGAATGATATGGAAAATAGGCAGACATTATTTGGGCAGGACGTGTTGTTGTTTTTTTTAATCTCATAGTTTATGACGCGGCGTTATTGCAGTTCAGTCTCCGTCATTCATCAGTTATTGGAAATCGAAGAACTCTTGAATTCTAAAGTTTTATTACGTTTCTTTTCGTACGCTCTTTGTGTGCCATGTTGAAATGTAAAATGGAGGCTCGCCGTCCGAGCTCGATCATGGGGGTTACAAGTTTCGAGTTTGAGTTTGGGTTGACAAGATAACGGCCACTTTGCTTCGCTCTCGGTTTTCTGGTTATCTCTAGCTCTCTTTGGGCAAGCTTTCAGCTCTCAGATGCCTATGGATAAGATCAAATAAAAGTGAAGGGGTTGGGGGGTTGGGGGGGGGGGGTAACAAGTGAACATTTTTCTATAGTTGAAGACTTGTTTGTTTGTTTTTTATTCTTATCCCCAATTGATTACAAATAATGCATTAAATTATGTGCAGGCAGTTTACATTCACCGATCCGTATCATTTTGTGGAAACAAGTATTTTTTTGTGTGTATTTCGTATGCCATATGGAGAGCAGCGTTGTAATTATCGTGACTCGGTATTTGCAAATGTTTCAGGAAAAGCAATAAACGGAATAACTTTCTTTATCAGGCTCAATAGTTGCCATATTTTTTTTTTTTTAAAGGAAAGAAAAAGCACCATTAAACCCTTAATTTTCAGAATTTGGCCCTCAATTTTTAACCAACCCTGCTGGCTGTCAAGGGCAAGGCGTGCCAAATATTTCAATTGTTGAAAAAAGTTGAGATACGTCAGTGTACCCCACGATCCTCTACTATGACTGCTGAATAGACCACTCCATTTTAAAGTCAGTGAGAAAAATGTCCAGTCCCCCATAGTTACCGATAACATTCAGAGTGAGATAGATTTGACTTGCTCTTCATACAAAAAAACAAAAAACAACCCAATAATGATATTCATTCTGATGGAAGTATGTCGTGCTGGCAGTGAAAGCTTTTGTGTGATTGTTTCCCGCACGAGATGTACAAATACCATGTGTTGTATAATGTATGCTTCCAGGTGGTGTGGAAAGGGGGAAAGGGTATTATTTGCGTTCTACCCGCATGCCATAACAAGAGGTGCTCAATTCCTCTTATGAAATTCAAATTGCCAGTGATCTCAGATGCAACTACAAGATAAGGGTCTCACAACATACCGTCCCATAAGAATGACAAGGTTGTAACTCCCTTCCTTCAACTTTTGAGAAATCAAGGATTGGAGTTTCATGTCATCACAGCTTTTAGCGCATTTTTTAAAAATCTCTTTAGTAAGTGACATCCCGAATCTGCTTGATACTTTTGACACCCAATGGAGAAGGTCCTGTAGAAGTAGTGTGTAGTGTGTAACTCAGTTCAGCTGAAAAGTGGAGGTAGAACCTTGTTATTCTAAGGTGACGATACAGCCGCTCTCGTTTTGACCATTGGAGAAATGAAACATATAACTACAATATAACTTTATAAGAGTCATGCAACATAATTATGGCAGCTCTCTTTCAGATCATTGGAGGCCTAAAACAAAAAAAACTAAAATAAAATGATTATGTTAAAAAAAAAACATAGCTACGATTAGGGCAAGTTACTTTGTTTGCAACAATACGATAACTTATCTGTTTCAATGTCAGCCTCACCTACTAATGTTGTGAAGCAATACCGCTTCGCATAAGCCTCAGCATCTCATTTTTATCACAGACAGGAACTGATACAAGACGTCATTGCAACATACATAGCATTTCTAAGGGTGGACATTTCATATTTCCCTGAACTACGCATAAATAAGCCAACGATTATATACATATGTGATCGCCTTTCAGGATTTACCAACTATTGCAGTGACATTAACTTGACTTCTTGTCTCCGTGAGACACACTGTGATTTTGAAAAACACTGTGAGCTAAATATTATTCACGGAAGAGTATGCTCATCTCAGCCAACGAAGATGGCGCAATCACTGAGATAATGTTCTTATGAAACTTGATCAAGTTTTCAGGAAAAACTCCACATCTTCAATTAGTATCTTTTTGGTAACCGCCCCCATGTGTATGATCTTTGTAAATGAAGTTATCTATCTGTATTAATATCCCGCGCCAGGTTTCTTCATAGGAGGTGGATAAACATGTCGGTAATACTGTATGTTGAAAGAGGATCATACTGAACTCCTAGAACATAAACGTTGTGCAACTCTATTTATTCTGATACCAGTGAGGTAATGGCCGCTTACTTTCGAATCGGATTATATGACAATAATAAACTAAATTTATTATTATCTTTGGAAACGTCCGAATGAAAAGGATGGTGTACATTTCCGAATATAAAATGAAGCATAGGCCGTTTTATGAAGTTGTGCCCCATTCTTTGGTTGTATAAAGTGAAGTCTTATATATGTGTGTACTGATAGTAATTCTAGCAAGAAAGGCCACTTTTAACAGGGAGTTGCAAAACTTACGCCGAGAACTTTGAGACAACCACAACACCTAGAAACTTGCGATTTTCATCCACCTTCTGTTTTACAAAATGTAGCTTGTGATGGACACATGAAATAGTGGGTCGTTCAATGTATCAACTATCACGCTCATCAAGGACAATTTTCGAATTTAATCTCTATCTTTCTCTGGTCGCGTTTTCAAGTCCAATATCCCTAGCCTTTCCTGTCCCCATTTTGTAAAAAACAACAAATACAATTTTCTTACGGTGTCATATTTCGCTAGTTTGGCAATACTTTCCGGTGCGGCATTAAATTATCAGTATAAAATTATGCGAATCAAGATGTCGAGGAATGTATACTCGTATATTTACAAGCCCAGGCTAAGGCTGTGCTATGCGCTATGCTGCTCGTTACTTATAAATGCAGAAATCTCATTGAACATTATTTTAGGTTCTAAAAATTGTCCAAAAAACTATTGAATACACTGTCTTCATAGTATTGGGGTCCACACAATGTCTAGACACAGCCATGAGACCCGAGACAACCAATGTCAGTATTTATGAACACAATAAAGGATACCCAGCAAAGGAGAGGACAAGCTGGTTCTGAGAGACTATACGTTACTCCAGGCTAAGCTAAACACAACATAGTGTGTGGGAATCTGAAACAGATCAAAGTCTGTTTTCATTGAATATTAACTTAATTAATGTAATGCATTCCACATATTTGCCCATTGCTGTCAAGGCGTTAACTTTAGAGAGATAGATACACGCCAGATTATTCTGAAAATAATAAACACAACATTTGCACACACATACGCTCACTCATGTCTGACTTCTTTCACAATGTTCTTTCGCGTCTGTCCCCAAGCATCAGCACGTACAAATGCGGTACAAATTTTGATGCGTTTTCTGAAAATATAGTTCTACTGATTTTGTCGGTAATGACAGTAATCATTATCACACTTCTGTCTTTCGCGAACGCCTATTTAAGACAGAGTACTAACACGTAATTGCGTTCATCATTCAGCTGCGCACGTAAAGGACCGAGAACTTCCCCCCGTATTATGTTCAATGTACGAGGCACGCGAACAAATAATTTATGAAACTTAAAGTCAGAACGTGTTCACACAGTCATCCGTTATCATTGCACTCTTCTGGCACCGTTACCTCACCCTCACCCCCCCCACACACACACACACAAACAAGCTCATAGAGATATTGCGCCCTTAGTCCTGGTCTGTTCGATCTCCATTTTCTGAAAAACTGAAAATCTTTAATAAATTTTAAGTATTTAAAAGAGTTATAACAAATACACACTTTGACACTTGTTTAAAATGTGTCGTAGCACTATCAAGCTGTTTCATAGCTCCGATTTATTCTAACTCCTTATCATAACACTAAAAGCGCAAACTTATAGCATGGAATTTCTCAGTTGTGCAGAAAGCGGAGTGGGAACAAACAAAAACTGAAGTCCCGATATAACCCCCCCCCCCCCCCGTCGCTTATTTGGTTAGGAAACTAAGGAAATAGCAAGAGGTAGCAGGGCAACATTTTTTGCACCCGTGGAAATCCATTCTTGTGGTCAGATCTAGCACAGGCAAACACAGCATTCGAAAAAAAACAACACGCACTCTTGTTCATCTTCCTCTTTTTCTTTGTGTGAGTGTGGATGTAAACGCGTGAGCGAGCGCACGTGCATGCGTGCTTGCTTTAATCCGAAACTTGGTAATACAGGGCTTTTACCTTCTTGCTAAACGGTTATCACACTTCACAAGGTGGCTCAGAACCGGGCGCTTGAACGCGTTGTTGAAACAACAAGCTCAGGGAGGGCGGACGAAACGGTCGTACACTGAAGAAAGATATGGGGTAAAAATAGGGGTCTCCCGACTTTCGTGAGTCATACCCACGGGGTTTTTTGTTTTTTTTTAATCTTCCTTTTTTTTTTTTCCTTCGCCTCCGCACAGTTCGAAGGAAAGGTCAGATTGAGTGAAACGCATGAGAATAGGAGAATACAAGAGAGAGCGAGAGACAAAAAGGTGGAGTTTACGGGCCGTATATAAATTTAAGGAATGCTGTAAAGTAACACTACCTCCCCTTAGAATGACAAGGATGTAACTCCCTTCTCTCTACTTTTGAGAAATCGAGCTTGAAGGTTCATGTAGCCTACTCATAGCTTTTAGAACAAAGGTTTTTTTCTTTTTAGTAATACAGATTACACATCGAATCTGCGTGATATACAATCTTTGGTGATACTTTGACACACAATGGAGAAAGCCCATAGGAGTGGTGTGTTGTGGTGTGTAGTGTTTAAGCCAGTTCAGCCAAAAAGTGGAGATGTAACCTTGTCATTCTGAGGGGACGACTGAAGAACAGGCCAACACATCGGATGTTTCAAGATAAAACAGAAACAAAGGTGCTGAAACGTTGGGCCGTAAAGAGGCATTAACCATCAGGCGCGTATTAAACTGTAATTGTTTCATTAGTCAACAAGTTTGCAGTTGGCGTAAAATGAAAAATAAAAGACAACAGCAACAGGACATTCAGCTAGGTCATAATGACCGATAATGGAAATAATGAAATGGGCTGAAGGGGGCGGGGTCGGGTGGGGTGGAGTGAGAGGAAGGGGTCGAGAAAAAGGGGAGGTGAAGGTAAAACGGAGGTCAGGTAATATTTTCAAGTTTAAGATCAGACAAAAAAATCGGCTGATGAGTTAGCTCTAATGTTTGTGAAATGCAAGCATTTATTTGAATTTGTGAGATGTAGACAGATAGTTAGAAAGAAAAAAAGCACGGCGCTAACCACACCCCCACCCCTTTTTTCTTTTACCTACACAGTAATATAAACCAAAAATACATGTAAGAGGGTGTTATCAGACTACACAGCTGTACGTGAAACTCTTATGTGGGTCAGCATGCTAACGGTAAATCTGTCCGTGTGAAAACTGGCTAGAACAACGATCAGCAGGAAGAAAACTTTCATGGTGAAGTGAAAAGAGAACAGGGAAGCATAAGAGTTCTAAGAAATGTATTCTGTGGTCTATGACTAGGAAGAAAATAAATTGAATGCCATGTCCATAGAGGAGGCCTCTCCAAATTTATCTTGGAATAAATCCATAGACCTCAAAAGCTATAAAAGTACCAGAATGTCTTATGTGTAAAATAGTCAGGTTGAGAAAAAAGAGTTGGAAATTTACAACCTTAATGGAAATTCTAATAATTACAATAACTTCAACACGGTCGCATAAATAGTTTTATTGGATTATGAAATAATATCACCCACCGTATGTCTGGGATCTACAGGCATTTAAGAGCAGTGAATAAAATTGGACATAAAACACTCTGGTTGAAAACCCTCTATATGAATAACAGTAGGTTATCAACCGTTGTAAAATTGCTGTTGGATGTCATGAAAAGGGTTATCGAAACCCGAATGCAACTCGCAACTTTTTTTTAAAAATTAGATTTTATTTGTTTCGCCACTTACACAGAGCAGATGAAACAGAGCTCTAATCTGCCCATTGAAACGATTTTGTTGTCTTGGGCCATGTCAGATAGGAAGCGGAAATCATACATGCAAACTTGTAATCACCAATACTTGTGGCAAGTAAGCATTGTGCATCCTTTATGCAAATAAGCGAAGGAACCCTCGTCTGTAAGTGGTGTAACTTTCTGAAGTTCATGTCAATCCACAGTCATGAAAACGGCTCGTTACAAGAAATGCATTTTTATTACATCAAACAATAATACGTTTACAGACTTCAAAAACAGAGTTTAATTAACGCAGTGGGGAGGGGGAGGGGGTGAAATTTTGCTCTGAGTGTACACTGCCATATTATATATCAATAATGACGATTCACTGGGCGTGATGTTTTGGTCGCCTCGAAAGCCATAGATTCCCTTTGAAATTCAGGGTCATGTAATTCCATGCCCCCCCCCTCCCCTCCCCGCCTGCCACCTTTGTGTTGTTGTGTTTTTTTTGTTTGTTTGTTTGTCATGTTTGAGCATGTTCGTGGCCAACAACTGAATTATTTCACTCCCATCCCTTCAAACTCAACCAGTCGTTCAACAGTTTCTTTTGTCTTAGTTCCTATGCATATCAAATTCCAAAATTCCTTGTCTGTTAGTCATGTCAGTTTTAGTATACTCTTGTTTGAAATGAAAACATAAAAAACCAATAATAAAAAACGATATCAGGCAATAAACAAAAATGTTTTTATGATTTTATGGGTGTTTCGAATCTCAAGCCTGCCTGTTATATAGATCTAATCAGTGTTTACTGTGACAAGTGATGTGTTTGAAAGCAGCAAACAAAAACAAAACAAACAAAAAAATGCCAAGAATGGCCATAACTGAAAACAACAGCACAGCAGCAATAACCAGTTGTAACATTACCGGATGATTTGTGTTCTTTACAGGAAGAGCTATAATTTATTGTATAAATTCCCGATCGGTCATAAAAGCTCGTTGAAAAGGCTTTCCTTACCTTCCTTGTTAGGACGGTGTCAATTGACTGTTCCCTGTAGCTTTACACCATAAGGTATATTGAGAATATTATTATGCTGTTTGTTTTGCCACCGCTCCCATTTTCATGGGAGTTTATTTTGCAGGACAGTTTCACGACTTTTTTTTTTTTTCACTTTAAAAAAAAGAATGGGAAAGTCATGGGTATGATAATGAAAACCATTTTTGTTATGCATTTTGCCATTCCGTAAAATATTGGACCATTAAAATTATGGCTGTTATTAGGGGAGCGTAATAGTTTACATTGTAAGCCACTGCCGAACAAAGAACATAACTCAGTATTTTTTCTCTATTTGGCTTTGTAATTACTACCACGTGTCCCTAACGACATTCTGTATTGATTAGTGTTTCGATGAGATCTACAAATTGATGTGTTAAAATATTCCTTTTTTTTTGTTTTTCAGAAGAGAATTATTTCTAAGTTGAACCTGCTGAAAGATGAGAATGGTTTGGGAATTCACATAGCAGGAGGAAAGGGCTGTAAAAAAGGAGATATTGGCATCTTCGTAGCTGCTATCACAGAAGCTGGAGCTGCCCACAGGTACGTTTTGACTGGCTACCTGACAATGTGATATCACTTCTTTGGGAGGATAGGTGATTGATGATGCGCCACGTAATATAGTGTGGGCTGTAACCTTTTTATAGAAAGTACTAACATACGTGAGGCTGGAAGTAGGCCTGCTGGGTTGCTTGTGGTGGGAAGTCCTTGGAGGTTGAAAATACTATGTTATTGAAGGTGGAAAGTACAAAGTTGTAGAGGTGGAAAGTTAAGTTATTGAACTCGGAAAGCATTATGTTTCTGGAGATGGAAGTTCCAAATTATTGGAGGTGGAAAGTGTTGTGAGTGGAGGTGGAAAGTACTAATTAGTTATTGGAGGTAAAAAGTCATGATTTGTTTGAGGCGGAAATGTAGGCCTGTTACATTGTTAGTACAAACTTGCCCGGGGTAGAAAATGCTAATGGATCGACAGATGAAAGTATAAACTTGCTTGAGGTATATCATGTGTCTCTAGAATTAGATGGAGAGTCGAAAGTCAGCACACCTGTATAATATATCCTTTTATTTGATGTTTTAATGTTTGAGACAAGAACTGACGTGACATAATCAAATTGCCACAGGACTGAGATAATCTTTCACAGAGGACACTGGCCTACTTTATATATTTTTCAACAAAACGGCAGTGAAAAGGGGAAGAGGGTATTAAGATAATGGCATACTGGGTCGGTTATTTTAGCAAAAAATGTGAAAATACAGGGGACTGTAAATGTTATTCTATAATGTCATTGTTTATGTGTCTGACATTTCGAGTTCAAAAGAATGCACTAGCGTGCTGACTTATATTTGGACTGGGACAGCCGTATCGCGGTAGTTTAGTGTAAGGATATGTTTTAAAACACTGGTTTAAAGTCATGCCTTTGTAATTGCGAAGTATTGTTTTGACTCTTCTTTTAAATGCAAGATTTAGGAAAGGCGAAAACTAGCACTACTAATGGATGGTGGAATTTTACAAATACGGTAGCTGGCTTACAGAACTTGTCCATGTCTTTGTACAAACTAGCAAAGTTACAAAATCTCAGACCCGATTTTACAATTAGTGTAACTTTCAGCCAAGGCATTAATGTTATCTCCATCATTATGCGTGTTGTGTATTTGTCAGGACTGTTATCAAACAGTAGGCCTATCTTGTACTTTCTTTCTAGCTTTTGTATCAATATGGATAAATTGGTGTCTCATGGTCTTTTTTTTCTTTCTTAACAGAAACAGAGGCCATACTTGAACTGCTCCTAACTGTTGATACTTTTTATAATATATATTAATATTTAAAATAGTAATATCCTTTATGTTGTCAGTGGCTTGCTTTTATGATTGTCTGAATGTCTCAACTGACAGACAGTGGTCCTCTATCAGCCTATTATAATTCACGTTATTCCTGCAAAGAAAGCACATGAAGACACTTCAAAAGTTTCGGACTTTATGAATTGTCCTAATGGAATCTGGATATTGTTATATTCACATCTGAATTTGGAGAATTTGAATTTATCAAAAGAAGAAAGGAAGGGGGAAGGGAAAAGCGGCTGATTTTTGTTTGTCTGTGATCAGACCTACCAATGTTTTATTTATTCTTGACAGGGATGGTCGTCTGAAGAAAGGAGATGAATTATTGATGATTAATGGACAAAGTTTGATAGGAATGACACATCAAGAAGCCGTGGATGCTCTGAGAAATTCTCCACCACTAATTCAGCTGGTCATTGCATCAAAGGTTTGTTCTGGAGAGATTAGCTAGTGGTTTGCCAGATTTTTTTTTGCCGTTGATTTAAATAATTTTGTTAAGCCATATTTTTTCAGGCTGGATTGATATTGTCATTTAGCATATAAGTCAAGAAAAAATCAATTTTGGCAACGTTGTAACATCATTGAATGGATGCCTAAGTCATTTTACTGCTTCAGAGATGTTCACATTTAACTAATTTTTTAAGTACTTTCACCAAGGTGCATAAACATTAAACTAAAGATAGTTCAGAAGATTATTAATATTTTTATGCCGAGCCGATTGACAATGTTGTGATATTGTCCCTATCACTTTGATTACTTGTAACAGTAAACAGTAAACTCCTGTTTTTCTTGCTTGGAAATAGCTGTTACAAGAGCATAAATTATGTCATAGCATCATTCTTCAGATGTAGACAAATAAATATTTGCTAATCTGAAATATGACAACGGATGATAATATAGAATTCTCACAAACATTAAAAAGAAATATGTTTATACATAACAAAACAGAGATGATAAATAATTATTATCATTAATATCATGCTAGGATGCAGACTAACTTCTTGTCTCAAGGATTCTTTTTTATTGTAAACCTCCTGTCATCTTCTACCCTGTCAGATAAAGAAGTCGGCTTCTGTGGCATCTCCATCCCACAAACTTCAGGATGGCTCCAGGCCTGGTGTTAGTATGGCAACTTCCACTGAGCAACCAGCTAGCAGAGCCGCTCCTCACAACAAGGGACAGAAGACGCCCTCTAGCAGACAGGAGCCTCACACTGCATATGGTCCTGCATCCAAATCTATGACAGAGCCACACAGACTGCAGAGTCAGGACTCCCAGAACAGCACTGACTCTCAGGGTGAGCCTATTTCTGGTGCTGGACTTCCTGAGGTTGTTGCACAAACACCATGTGGTACCATCATGAAATGGGAGGAACTTTTTGAGGTATGTGTCACAAATCCCAGACTGGGAGATGTAATAAGTTATGACAGGCCAACAATCACGAACAAACAAGTTTAACACTTAACAGAACAATCCATCAGACTCACACATTTATTAAACATAATTATACAGATAATAGCGCAATTACATACATTATATTATTGAAATTAACTACCGTACAACGGCCTTATTCTCACACGCACTCTCCCTCGGATCCACAACCCGGTAGTTACTCCTAAAGGCACTTCGGCCTCAGCCTCTCCCCTCCGGGTCTTAATAGCACAATAATTCACTGGCACCGCAGTCTCTCAATGTCACCTTCCTATTGTCATACACCTTAGCATTCCCCTAGCACCTCAGCAGGGCAATAACACATTATCATTTCAATAGCCCATCAACATGGCAATAGTACATTATTAGTTCACTAGCCCCTCAACATGGCAATAGTACATTATCACATTCACGCTCATATCTACGTCCCTGTCCGTGGCCTGACTGCCACGACTTTATGTGCCTCTACTGTCCTGCACTGACAGCCTCACTTCTGGCCTATGTGTGGCCTCCGGCCCTATGCTGGCCTATCCCCTGTGCTCATCGAGGTGGCTCTGCGGCCCGTCCCCGACACCTACAAGAATAACATTACATTGGTATAATGCCATACCATTTCGATTCACTCCACCTCTCCTTACAACCCATGAAGCGTACACACAATAGTTCACATTTCACTCACCACCCATCTTACGGTAACACACCTCCATCGGAGTACACACTACTCACTCGCGCTACAAATCCATGAACTCAACTTTCATCTATCGCTCATGGCGCACATTGCTATATCCAATATCAAGGACTTCCACATTCCTCACATATACTTATTTACATCATGGTAATAGACGAATATAATATAATACATCAATCATAATTATCAATCAACGTTCTACCTACCAGTCATCACTGGAAAAAACTCTCTCACTAGTCTCCCGACTGCTCCCCTTATGTTCGCCCGCTGGGCTCTTACTAGCGTCCGTTCAGTAGGACCTTCTAACTTGCAGTGATAGTAATACAGCGCTTTCGCCTCATTCAGACCCCCCCCACTCATAACATGCACGCTTTTCTTCCTTGTCTACGTGCGTTAATTTTACTCTCTTCCTTTCACGTCTTTCCCTACTTGTCTGCCGTGAGCCCTTCTTACTCTACACCCGCTCTGTAGCAATCCCCTTAATTGCACTCACTAAACTCGTGACAGTATGTGATATAGAAAAATGTTAACTCTTCCAGAACATCAGTGTTAGGGGCTTCGGTCAAGTCTGGACGTAATTAATTTTTTCACGCTTTGGGAAAAAAATAGCATGGTTCAGAAAAACGCTTACAGAAAAAAAAAGTATTGACAGTAAAGTAAAACATTATACAACAAATGAAAGAGAATTGAATGTAGAATACAATATAAATTGGCGATACGTCTAAAGGCATTTTACCTGGTTCCGATAAATCAGGGATACATCCTGGTGGTGCACTAAGTCAGGTTTTTTTTTTGCATTTGTTTTGACTCAATGTGCCAGGGCTCTCTTTCGGCCAGCTGACTCAAGACAGTTTTGACACGCCAGAGCTAATGAGACAGACTTGTTTCGGTTTTGCTGGTGTGTGAGGTCCCGTTAACTCCATAGTCCATATCTCACATACAAATGGAGACAAAATAGACTAGAATTTATCCACTCCAGCCAGGTTGACCACACAATAAGAGAAGACAAATAAATAGAATAATCTCTCCATCACTTACTGTAGAACGCATGTTAAATGTGAGATGAAAAATCAGGAGGTCATATTTTGTGTCTTACATCTTATGTACATGTATGTATTTCGAATTGTCAGAGATGTAGTCTGGAAACTTTCTAATGGCATGATTTCAAATTTAGGTAAAAGTGTAAGCTTGGAGATTCAGCCATGTCCTGGTCGGACTTGGTGGTCATTTCAGTATCAAGGGCAAGCAACAACAAAAAATCAGAAACATTTTCAAAGGGGCTAGTAAAGAAGAGGATAAATAGCATTTTGTTGAACTGCAAACAAAATAATTCCAGAATTACTATAATGCTATATATCTCAATAAATATCATGCTCTGTGTAATGATGCATGAATGACCTTTGTTCTAAATGTTGTACCAAAAATGATATTGAAAAAGCAAGAGATTTTTTTAGAATTCTAATGTCTTGTCCTATTCTTCTATCATTGTGACAGCAATGTTTCTACGGGCAAAACTAATTATTTGTTTTTCTGTTTTCCTTATTTCAGAAATTTCAGCCTGTTGAAGATGGCACTGCCCCTAGAGTAATGGGCTCTCCACGTCCACTACGACATAATGCACCCACGACCATCACTGTTCACAAAGGGGCTGGGGGAAAAGGCTTGGGTTTCAGTGTGGTGGGAGGTTCAGACTCACCAAAAGGGAACCTAGGAATCTTTGTTAGGAGAATATTCAGTCATGGAATTATTGCAGAAGATGGACGCTTGCAAGAAGGTGAGAGAACACAACTTTAAACCTTTGGAGATGAACGTGTTTTGGATGTTACCCATCTAGAAAGACGGGGGTTCAGTGGACATAAAAACGAGTATGTGTTCACAATAGCGGGAAGATCTGCATATGTACAGATCTGTAGATTTTATGAAACAAGTATTCTAATTGGCTACAAGATCAGGACATGACTAATCAGAACTACTTTCCCAATAGACAGATAATCAGCACACTACAGACATGCAATGATCAGTCTCATCGTCTTTTTCACTGTAAAATAATTGGGATGATCATCGGCCCTATCTTCTTCTAAGGGTTAAACTGGACAGCCAAAAAAATTATAACCACCGCTCAAGATGCTGTTCACTTGTGTTTCAAATTTTCAAAGATAATTAGTCATCACATGTAAACTTTCTCAGCTGAGGATAAGAATTTCATATATAAATGTTTGTGGAGCTATTGATAGTTTAGATTGGTTTTCATTATCATGCTTATATTTTCGTCCTAGCTGTTGTAAGGGGTGCATGGTAGTTTACATATTACACCATTGTTGAACAGTGAACTCAACTCAGTATTTTCTCTGGCTTTGTAATTAGTCTGTGCACCACTAACAACATTCTTTCATCATTTGTCAAGTTATTGCAGAAATGCTGTACACGCAGTTTTGATAACTCTTTCCTCATGTTATGAGAGCATTGAACTTTCTTTATTTATTTCCCAGGGGATGAGATTCTGGAACTTAATGGCAAACCATTACAGGGTCTAACTCATCAAGCTGCCTTGTCAATGTTCAGATCTCTGAAACGAGGACCAGTGACTCTGGCATTTAGGTCTAGGGCTGCGTCATCAAAAGCCAGGTATGGAGACATTTTTTTTTAACTTGTTATGAATTTGACATCGGTCTGCATTCCAAAAAGTTGAAATTTGATTTCATGAGGAGAGCAAACAGTAGCTTTAGCTTAATAAAGGTTGCATTTATGAATCAATATTAAGTTTACGTCATGAAACTTGTAAATATGGCAAGTTAATAAAATTGTCTTATGATGCACTATGATTCACACTGATTTACTATCAAAGTTTTTCTTGATCACATTCAAATATTAAGTATACAACCCAACTGTAGTAGTTTTTTGTATAAGTTGCTACTTTTAGATCATAACTTCTTCGCAAGTGAAGTACTGTACACCTGTGGAACAATTTAAAAATTTATCAGGATATTCATCAGCAACACTTAAACAAATTTGCTGCATGCCAGTCAGAGAACAAAAATGAAACATGCATTGAAATTGCACAGGAATAATTTATTCTACTGTCTGTGGCAATAAAGGTTCAGATATAGCTCAGATTAGTTTTAAGCTTAGCGCAAATAAAGTAGATAATTTTCATTTTGTGTTTTACCTTTTTTTGTTTCAGTCAAAGATCACCTGGTGTGTCACCTAGAGAATCTCCAGAGGGCAGTCCAGTCTCAACACCAAACCACTCACCTTATGCTTCGCCCAGGAACAGCCTGACAGACGCACCTTTCAACATTATTGATGGGCAGATTGTGCAAAAATTCTCAGATCCATTTTATTCATTTGTCAATAGATATTCTGAAAAACAGCCCAATGGCGATATTAATGACTATGGTCATAAAAGTGCCCCACCTCATCCATCTAGGAATGGCACTGATGCATTGGGCAAAGCGAAAGAGGATTTACCGGATTATCATAGGGGCAATTTGTTGCCACCCAAGCCAAAATCAGCACCGAAACCTATTGAGAGGGGGTGGACTAAAGGAGTAACTCCTCTCCCAAGTCAGCCCAGTGGTGGGGTTTATCAGGAGAGAGAACAGCTTAATCAAGTGAACCCAGGTCAACCACAGAGTCTCACACTTCCCTCAAAACAGGTGATTAAAGCACCTGATAGTACCAACAGCAAAGTCAGGCCTCGTACTACACAGAATAAAGACAATCAGCGTAGCCGGACAACTGATAAGTTGAAAGCCAATGAACAGAATGAATTAGCAGAGCTTCTGCAAAATTGCACAGAGCAAACAACAGTTTTGCAACCAAACAGTGTTGTTAGTTCTCCTAAATCTAGCTCTGTAGTAAAAATGCAAGTCAAGCCAGTGGAGACTCATTTTGCTCAAAGCTCTCCAGTACTGAACATGCACAGTTTTAAACCAGCCGGCACAGCTGTTAAGTATCCTCCCCCAGACAAAGACGCAAAACATGGCCACAAACCATTTGGTACCCCCACCTCCAAACGTAAACAGTTTGCTGAAAAAGCTGATCTGAAGGCAGTGAAGCCTGTTAGTCAGAACCAGCAAGGCAGTGGTGTTCTCAAGTTAGCAGAGACAAAAATTCATCCGGATTACCACCAACATAACAGTCCTACAGTCAGACCAAAGTTAAGTCATATTGCACAGCCTGTACCTCAGAACTCTGTGGACAGGGTTGATCATCAATTGTCAGAGAACAGAAAACAAATAGATGTGTCTTCCCCACTCATTGGCAAAAGGCATAGTTGCAGCAGTTCTACAGCAGCTGCCAGAAATGTCAGTGATACACATCAGGACAAATTCTCAGCACAATCCAAAACTCTCCCCAGACCTCATCATCAGACTTCAGGTATAAGTTGCCACCACCAAACATTAAGCAGCCACAGTTCTAATCAGCATCCATCCACTGTTGAAGAACCCAAGAAAGGTGAAAATATTAGGAAAGTCCGTGTGGCTCCAATTGTCAAACAGCACTCAGAAGGCTCCATGACTCCTGGCTGTTACTCCTCACTACCACGGGGACATCATCACCACCATAACTATCACCTTCCTGCTGACCACTACCATACTCTTCATGGGCAGTATGATAATTTTTCTCAAAACCAGCCAGCGTCAAATTTGAGGGACCATCCTCCAGCAGCCATACCAGAGATATCAGGAACTGAAACATTAATGCAAGATTTGACGCAACCTTGCTGCAAACCACAGCTCCCTGTGAAACCTGTAGATGATACAGCACTTACCTTCTTCCACCATAATCAAACATTTGCAAGATTTTCCTCAAGTCCTAATCCTGTTTCAATGATGAACAACAAACCTGCATTTTCAACCTTTGGATCTCCCTTACAAACTATCACTCAAGAACCAGCAACTTCACAGCCAGGCAGTGCCTCATTTCAATCTTTCACTCAAGCCTCATACTACAGATACCAGTCTAAAGAAGCCACAACTTTTCAGTCCAACAGTGCCACAGAGAAGCAGTCGCATGCTGTCTTTGGCAACTCACAAAGTTTTGACAGCATGTCGAATTCATCGAGTTCACAAGGAGCAATGAACAGGTCATCTCCAGCTGCTGCTGGTCTGTTTTCCCCTCTCAAGATGCCCCAAATGATGCCAATCAAAACGGTGCCAGGTGCTGGACAAATGCGCAGTCAAACCAGTTCTAGTCAAACTATGTCAGCACAAGAAAACCTCAACTGGGGACAGGATAGAGATGGTGCTCAGCAGCTAAGATTTGAAGTCTCCATTGTCAAAGGTACATAGATTCACTGCTTGTACATCAATAGATCATTCAAAGAAAGACAGCAGCTATATGAATTATAATGCCATGTTTTCCTAGCATTTATCAGTGAATGCCTCAGTGTATTAATGGAAGGATTTCATTTTTCAACCTAGTTCTGCTCAGGCTAAAATTCATACAAACAGAATAATAAATATACATGTAATTACTCAGAGCCAGAGACATTTCTATTGGAAACAAGAAAATGGCCCTAATGTTTTAAAGGTAAGTTTGACCTGTTCAGAGAGATATAAAGTCTGGATTTTAGAACAAAATTCTGTAGAGTTCAGTAATCAGAAGTTCAGGGATATCATGTCTACTGTCTTGCAATTTCAGTATGTCTAGAATTTTACAAACTATACAAAGAGGAACTAAGCTTACAATACATGATTTATTTATGTTATTTAGCTAAGCTACTGTATTTTCTTCATCACGCTGTCTTTCAGGTCTTTGCAGAAGAACAAAGAAACAGATATAACTGATAAATATTTGGTAATATAATTTATTCTTAACAATCATTTATTTCACAGCTATTTTCATTTCACTGGCTTGTCCACAGTGACTGAATCACATACTATATTTTCAGATTCTGGTGCTACTCTTGGAATCAATGTTGTGCGCAAGACGGTTGGTGGAATAAGTCACATATATATTCAAGACATCATACCTGGGTCTCCTGCAGATAGAGATAAGCGTTTGCAGTAAGGAAAATCAGACTTTCAGCATTGTTTCTGTAGCTTAAAATTAGCTATCATGTCATTGTCATTGTTGAAAAGTTACATTCTTGTTACAAAGAAGAGAGTAATGAAGTTATGATTGTGGTTTGCTGATAAAAAAAAAAGGGCATTCATATGATATGGTCGTCCCGGGTATGTCATGACATTAAAATACTGCAATACGGTTGTAAAGGATCATGTGAAAATGTTCTCAGTTACAGTAATTGATCAAGCCATTACTATTATCCTTATTTTATCAAGGATAAAGAATTATCTTTGATGTATCAAGTCTTAAGAGAGATCTTTAATTTATCTAGTCATAATCATTACAACAAAAAATTAAATTGACACTTATAGGAAATGAAATGGATTTCTGTTGTAAGAAAAAAATTTTTTCTCTCAATCTAACAGAAAAGGTGACTGTCTGCAGACTGTGAATGGAGTCAGCATGAAAGACTTAACCCTGTTAGATGCTCATCAGATGTTCAAGAGTTTGACTCCTGGACCAGTCCACATTGTTGCTGCCAGGGACACAAGCATTGGAATTAGAATATAAGACAGAAGTTTGCCTCATATAATAGCGAGAGGTGCCTGCGCAAACACCGCAACTCGAAAATTTGCGATTTTTGTTTTTTTTTGCATATTCTGTTTTGCCTCGGTAAATACTACATTTTGGCATGATGCGAATTCCATTATCAAATTAATTGACCTAATTATTGATGAAAATTTAAAGGTCATAACAGACATTTGATACTTCATGTCAAACTTTCAAATCGCTCTCCTGGAAAACTTACAAAACTGGCAATATGGTCTTTGTGCGCAGGCACCCCTCGATATTGTCATGGACCACAACATAACACAGTTTACAAGGAGATGGGGGAAGAGATGTCACTTTTTGTCATGAAAATGTTGCTCGCATTTCAAAACGGTGTGCCAACATTACAAGGTGATACCAGAAAAATGATAGGGGAAATAACCATGAACTGTAAAGTCATTTTGATTAGCATACATTAATTCAGCGCAAGAGAAATTGCGTCAGTCTGCACTGTATGATAGGATAACTCCAAATGTAAAATTTTGGGGAGCGCTTTCTGTGTTGCATGCTCATTCAAAGCATAATTTATGCTTCACTTGTAAAATTTTGTTATGTTTATCATTTTGGGGACCTTTTTGAAGAAGGATCAGATGAGAAGTCATGGAGTTTTATTTGTAGTATCTAAGGCAGAACAGAGGACAGTTGTTGTTGTTTTCATAATGTGCAATAAAACTAAGCAGCTGGATTTTTAAAAAAAATATTCGTTAACACCATTTTGGCTCTTCATCTCATGAAAATAATTATTTGGACAGGTAGGCTTTACATTTCTTATCATCTCCTGTGGTTTTTGTTTGTTTGTTTGTTTGTTTTTCAGTTGGAGCATTCAAGGTTTGAAATAGTGTCATATGAGAAAGGATGATTTGAAACTGGTGATATAATGAGAAAGGATCACTTAAAATGAACGATTGGAGCAGATTTTTACCTCTGTTTTGCTGTCCATAAGTGTTTGTTAAAGTGTTGACAAAATTAGGATACCATGAGGGCTGTGAGATATTATTGACAATTATAAATGAAACAATGGATATATGTGCCTTACTAATTATTCACTTTTGTCCTGAACAGTGACATAGCTCCCATGTCACAGTATTATTTGAAAATTGTACGACTGTGGTTAGAAGCCCAGTACGATATTCAGCACACAGTTATTGATGTGTCTGTCATTGATTTTTCAGATAATACACAACCAAGGCAAAGTCAAAGTCTTATTGTGAACATTTAAGCCTTTTCATAAACATTCGGATGAACAGATGGTTTCTGAGGTTAACAGTTTAAATGTAACAGTTGTACCTTTCTTTTTTCCTTCTTTTTCGTATTGCAACAGGTGTTTTACATGTAGTAGCATTTATTGAAGAGCATCACATGTATACTCTTAAAGTATTATATGTTTGTCAGAAGGTTTCACAAGTATTTCAGTATGTGTGTTCTTAATGTTATGTTTATTCATATTTATTAACCTTACATTATTGTCGGCCTCCTTTTAACCTTATTAAACCCCCCCCCCCCACCCCACCCTACCCCACCCCACCAGATACCATCATGGAAACTAATCATAACTGTTTTGACCTTGACCAATTGTTTCTTTAACTTACTGAGCTTTTTGCAAAAAATGTCAAGGGACCAAACCTTGCACAAGTCTAATAATAATTATATTTATAGCATCAACATATTAAGCATTTTCATTCAGGCTAATTCATGCAATATTCTTCAACTTCAGTGCAACACTATTCAAGTGAGTGATGCCACATAGAGCATTGTATCAGTGGGACATATTAATATAATATAATACTGTTAAAAGGCTTTTCTCATTAGTCTAAGTGAATGGCCTTTAAAAAAATAAAGAAGTGGTTTTTCATTGATAGCAACAGCCTTTTGTCAACATTGCAGATATTTTTCAATCATCATTGAGGTTTTAGCAGTTTTGGCAAATGACCAGTGCTGAATGTTCTTTCATTTACTTTTCATGCTTATTCTAGTCATTTTCAGTACCATTAGAATATACATTTAACACTAATTCTATTACATTGTCCAGGCTTAATTCATGTATACTATTCTGTAAGGATATTTGTAGTCATATTTAGAGCTTACTTCTTCTCCGACAGAAATTTCCAGTGAATGAATGGGTAAATGCTTAGATCTACAAATATAAATTCTTTGAAGATTTTTAGTAGTGAAAAAAAGACTGGAAAAAAAATCTTTAAAAAAATTGTGCATGTTCATCTCCAAATCAGAAAGAGAATGTGCAGACCTAAATTTTGCCATTTTTCAAAACATAAATGTTGGGCTTTAAAAGCGGGGCATTATTTGGTCCCATAAATGTAGTTCTCTACTACCATCTGTCTTGTCCTTATCTTTATGGCAAGAATGCCGATTAGTGAAGGAAATTACAGGAAAGGAACTACATGTAAAAGAAACTGTACTGAGTTTTGAAGATGGTGTACATTGGCAAAATCATTTGAGTCTGACTAGCTCTGTCTGGAACTGACTTGAGAAAGAACAAAGTAGACAGATGTAGTCTACAAGCTTAAAAGCCCTGATCTGTCTGAAACCTTCATCCCAAAACACTGCCCTACCCATCACTTTCTACCCTCTCTATAGCCATCTCAACCTAGTAGCAAGCAGCAGGGTATTCCTATGTTCTGATTTTAGCTGCGACCACGTCAAATGGTTTAAATCAGCTCACCGCAGTGAGCTACATATAACAGGAAGTGTTCATGTCATAAGTCATGTGCTCGTACAAAAAAAGGATGGGAGGCAAGTAGTCAGCGACATAATGCGAACTTGAGAAAATTATAGAAAAACAAAATCGATGAAAAAAATCCAGACTTCGGTGCACCCTCCAAGGTATCTGAAACCTACATGCAAAATTTGGTTACTGTAGGTGGCCTAATAAAAAAGCCTTTTGCGTTCAAAGGTGGAGAATTTGTTAATTGTATACATAGATTTCTGTTCAAATACAAAGTATGTGAATCATTTCAAGTGACTTTTAAGAAATTTTAGTCTGCAGAATGATGAATGGTGGAACCTTTGTCTGGGAAGAGGGATTATAGTAAGCGTCATGATTCATTTTAAGCTGAACAATTTTATGTGTTTTTAACAAAGCATTTACCCCTTTTTTGGAATTAAAATGTTCATATATATTATTCTGAGCTAGGTAAGTGATAGCGTAATAAGACAAGGTTTGCAGAGGGGTGTCAAGGGTTGTGGACAATCTTTCTGAGATGTAGTTGTGGACAGTGTACTAAATACAAAGTAACTGCCTAACCGTCTTGCCCGCAACCAAAAGAAATACATGTATGCATAGAATGCAGTTTTTATTGTAACTATTTTGAGCTATAAAGGAAGATTACCAAATAAGTAAAACATGACTGTTTGTTCTCTCATAATCCTGAATAGCATACATCAGTTTAACAGACTGATGAGATATGGTGCTTTGTACAGTACGCATTCTTTATATCTTTATACAGCCAAATCCTAAACTGGTTTGGAATAATGTACATTAGTTGTACTGTTGCTCTTGTTTTTCTGTTTACTTGTGATAAATTCAGTTGTGTCAGGTGATCTGTGTAAAGCTGTACTGTTTTTGTTGATCTCAGTAACCTGCAATGTATGTAGTGTGAAGCACGATGGAATGGTAATTATAGATTAGATGTATTTCATGATAATACTTTTAGGACAGGCAAGTTATCAACACTCGATATTAGGTATGTTTGCGTGCATTAATTTTGTTTCAGAGAAGTAGGCCACAGTGTAGTTAGTTTACCGCATTTACTTTGAACTATGGAGGACAAATGTATTCTGGAATTTTAAAGAGAAATTTGACCTCACTGTTACAGGGTTAGTTATGTTCTGCATGCACAAACTCACAGTATTTCATCTGCCTTGTCTGTGTCTGTTTCACAACTGAAACAATATCAGATGAAGTGGAGAACTATTGACTTCCAGTATAACTTGTGTTATACCTAATAATTTTATTTTATTTATTTTTTTTTTTACATACTTAGTGATGAGAGAATAACAAGGTTCTACATCCTTTTTAAAATATTGTCTCTTAAAACTTTGTTGTTCTCAGTTCAACGAATTATACATTTATCACAATCATAATTTGGCAACAGCCATTGCATTTCAGTAATAAACTGGTATACATGAGGAGGCAACAGAATGGGTAATATTATATTATATGAAGTTAATAATATCAGCCGCTCAAGCTGACAAAATTGAGCAAAATGTTGGTTTCGACAAAAAGCTACCATTCTGCTGGTAGAAAATGAAAGCTGACAGGATAATCTAAATTGGCAAAATAATAAATTAGATATATTGAGCCCCATCCATGATTTTGCTTGACTTCTTCAGCTTGGGTGGCTGTGACATGTTACCAGTTCTGTGCTGTTACCTCACGTCACATATGCTACTCCTGTGAGCCGTGGGCATGTAACACTGGGGTCTAAAATTTGCTGGAGTATTACTTTTTATGAGAAAAGAAAGTTACTTGACATATTACTAGAGGTAAGGAAACAGTACAGTTGACTGTCTCGTTTTTGTTCTAGGAACTGACTTCTCTCAGAGACATCATAATTATCATGCATGGGAAACTTGGGGTGATTTGATCCATCTTGCTTCCTCTTTGAAGCTTAGCATAATATGCATGTACATAGTGTAATTGCATGACATGTGTGTTATGCCTGTTATCTATTCTTATATAAGCTATATGTTGTGTTTATGGCTGTTGATGAAATAAGGAGACTGCAAACTTAAACAGTAGGAATAAAAATGGTCTTCTAGAGTTTTCATTAGGTCTGCCAGCAATTTTCTCATGAATGAATTTCATTAATGGCTGTCAGAGACAGAACGTTTTAAAAGACGTGAGATAAATTGCTTTGCTAGGATAGGTGGCTGCTTTTAACGGATGGGGACGATGATATAATTCATTGTATAAAAATGTTTGCCTGATTCAGTGTTAACAATACATTCAGCATTTTGATAAATGTTGCCGGAGCTCCCCCCTTGCCTTTCATATTGTTGATGCAGAGAAACACCCTGAGATTCAAATACATACAACCTCTGTCCATAATGCTTCAGGCATACTGCTTGTTTGTGATTGTGTACTTAAAATATGTGTATCTGTAAGTTTTTTATTCTGTCAGTGCAATTGATGAACAACTCATTCAGATTATTGAACATGATAACTTTATTTTTTGAAGTTGTCTTTGGGGTCTCTGAAATCTGTATGTATGTAAACAAATTACATATTTATATTGCTTGTTTTTTGGGTTATTTTTTTTTTTGTTATGTTTGTGATACAAAGCTGTTCAGTGCCAAACGTTGTTGTCTGTGCCTTCAGTATTCTCTCCCAATACATTTTATTTTAATGTAATATTATATACACAGAGAGTCTTTCTTCATTTGTATGCCTGTGTTTCTGATTGATTGATTGATTGATGGGCATCAGAGTCCTAGCACATCAAACATCCCCATAAGTGCTCCTCTGCCTGCTCCAATATCTATTTGAGGGTTATTCTATTAATTGTCCCAGCAGCCAGCTGATTCCATATTTGTCGGGTTTATGCATTTTGGAACCATGTCTCAGCCAGTATTCATATGTCAATCTGAAATAGATTTATATAGGATTTCCATAGAGTTGGTATGATTACTGTCGGGGCAGATCTCCTATATCAAACCAATGGCAGCATGTGTGGGAGCTGGTGTATCCAGGTAGAAATGATGTCATTCCTATGAGTAAACTTGAGGCTAATCCCATGTGTAGCATTGACACAGGCTTGCTGGCTGGTATGAGATGCAGCTGTATGTGCATGAAGGATTGTTAGAAGACGAGGAAAAAATGAATCGTTATCCAAAATGAACATAGGTAATACACAAGTGAGTTCCAGTTGTCACTGGGGAAGCACAAATAAATCGTCATCCAAAATTTTTTTTATTTTACAGGACGTTTTAAAGTTTTGGTCACTTTTATTATTTTTGGATGTGGCAAAACGTTTCTACTTGCAACTTCAAAATTATTAAACATGTTGGTACGTCACGTCACAGTGTGATAACACAGATCTCACCATGAACAATGTAATAACTCAAACCACAAAAGATGGATGATGAAAAACATCAGTCTGATTAGAGATTGTTGATGTGTTGCAAGTACATTCTTGTAGTAAAGCTGCATTATATGAAAATGAAACACATTTAATTGTGGTTACTAAGGAATTCATTTGAATGAAATGAATGAAAATTACACTGTGCTGAAAATAACTATACTATATACAAGTTTCTGCTCTGATTCAAATGCATTTACATACATATAAATAGTAAATAAACAAAAGCCAAGAAAAGTTCTACAGTAACAACATTTTATTTGCTTACTGTTGGTAGCCATTACAAATTACTGTATTCCAAAGTTTTTTTTTACTCGACAGACAAAATATCAGCCCATCCAAACAGACATTTTCTGATTCAGTTCATAAAAAAAAAAAAAAATTTGTTCTTAAAAAAATTTTACATCCAAGGATTTTTCCATTTACAACTATCAGTTTTTATGCATAAACAGATTGGCAATTTTTCTTAGCACAGACATGAACTGGTATACTGTCCAATCAGCTTTGCCACAGGGGGCTACCTCCAATTTTTTCATTTTTTTTTTACTGATTTAATTGAATGTATACTATTATTCAAATTTACCGAAACAAAGGATGTTAACTTAATATAAACACAGCTGTCTCATTGTTACAAAAATTAATGAAAACAGGTCTTAAGAAGTTAAGATACAAGTTTTGAAACCAAGATCCTTTTAAAAAGAAACAATGTTGTCCTTACTCCTTGTTTACTCCTTGTTTACATGGTGAAGTGATAATCTTTTGGTAATTATTTCATACATTCTTGCACCAAAAAATGCATGCGCAGTTAAGGTATGAAAATGGTACCATTGCAGGTTGATTATAAGGGAAAGATTTCATATTTAAATCTAGCATTTTACATGGAAAAACACTGCACCAACATAAATCACTGGCTCCAAATACCTTGTACTCTTAGCAACTGAGACCGGCACAGCATGCTGAAATGAAGAACCTACCAGGTAAGCCAACCTTAATTCTCATTACGGTTCTTCCTTTGCTAACTTACTGATTTCATTGACATCAACTTTATTGCTTGATAAAAATTTGTATGACTTGTTTTGAGCTTAAGGGCTTCACTCTACACACTTTAGTTTTTACCAGAAAGAAAGAAAAAGAGAAAAAGTAGGCCCTTAACTGTTTCCATGGAATCAGAGGTTATGGTAGTATAATATATGCTTGGAGTGCTGGCTGGCATTTTGGCATTCTCAAAAGGTGTCCAAACCATTTGATCTGTTGTCTGTGTATGTAATCAATTACAGGTTCCGTCTCTACCATTCCTATAATGTCTTTGTTTCTAATTTTGTCTCTTCTGGTCTTGTTTGCTGCTCTTTGGAAGCCCTTCATTTCACGCGTTTCAATCTTTGTTTGGAGGCCCTTATTTAGTGTTCGGGTTTGGTATTGGTACTCAAATCTATACTAAACAAAAATCACATGCTGAAACCTGCCCGTGTACCTTTTAATAATCCTATGTGATGCTCTGGTTTTTCATTTTCTCATCCTTTGTTATTTCTCCCCACTTGTTTACAAGTTTATTTTCAAGTTTTATATCTACCTCCGACAGATATCCATTCACTGATCATAAACTGATAGTCTCAATTTCCATCTTGTGATCTATATCTCTTTCATAATCTATTTCCTCGTAAACAGAAAACTGATTTTTAATTTCTGATAATATTATTTCATTGTCTACTCTCCTGTTACAAGTGCTGTGCTGTTGCCTCACATAGGCTACTCCCGTGAGCCGTGGGCATGTAGGCCTAACACTGCACTTCAATGCAAATAATTTTTAAAAACCACATTGGGTCTAAAATCTGCTGGAGTATTACTTTTAATGAGAAAAGAAAGTAATGCAGTGCAACATTGAGTTAGAAAGTCAAATTTTATATTGTACAATTTGACTGGCAAATCTGAGCCTTTCACTGGCCTGACAATATCTTTCACACTGTTTGGTTCCCGTTCTCAAGTCTTTTGTTTCGGTAAACAGAAATCATGAACTTCCATTATCAGATTTTAAAAATTGCCCTTTATTTATTTTGCAGCCATTCTCATCCTAAGTTTTTCCTCGTAAATTTAATTTTGTTACTTTGACTGAGTAACACTTTCTCTCTCTCTCTCTCTCTCTCTCTCTCTCTCTCTCTCTCTCTCTATCTATCTATCTATCTATCTATCTTATGTACATTTGGTCAGAGTTTGTTAAAAAGATGAATGAGCAGCTGCGGTAGTTGATTCCTGAAGACGGGACTGAAAGTGGCCTCCCAGTAAAAAGTAGGAAAATCCCAAACGGAAACTGCAATGAATCATAATTCACTGCTGCAGTGAACCAGAACAACATACACTTGAACAAAGATACCTGGAATGCTTGTCATTTGTCTTTGCTCATGCCTAAGGGAAAAAAAATCAGAAAAACAATAAAAACTGGCAAACTTTTTGTTGCATCTAATGACACTTGAATGCTTGTTTCAAAAATTTCATGAAACTTTCATGAAATCCTATCTTATGCCATATCTTTCTTCTCATGGGTTTATCCTTAGCTTTTAGGCAGGTAGATTAATATAAGTATTTGTTGTTGTTGTTGTTGTTGTGTTATTGTTTCTGAAATCTAGAAATTGTACATTGTATGAAATTTATCACAGTTCAGTTCAAAGACATTGGTGCAAATTAGCGCAGCATTTCACCTCTGGATCTAGAAAGTTAATTTCACAGGTTACAACATTGTGCCTGTTTATATTTGGCTTTTAAATGCCGTCTAAAGTAAATTTTCGCTCTGTAGGGGTCCTATTCAGTAACGGTGTTCAATATTTTGACCATGCTGAAAACTGAAAAAGAAGGGTAACAATGCAATATTAAGATCAGAGCATTCCAGTGTCGTCCGATTCCTTATTGTCTGGGAAAATGCAGTTTAAATTGATCAGTAAATCACCATTTCTGAAAAGAAAAGACGCTCATCAACTGTGCTGCCTTGTAGCAATGTCTTTGAATTGAACTGTGATAAATGTAGGCTAACTTTCATGCATTGTAGGGCCTTTTTACACATGCCCCTTCTCATCCATCAACCCATTCATTTGGTCATTCATTCATGTATTCGTTCATTTGGTCATTCATTCATCCATTCATTCACCCATTCGTTCATTCAAGCATTCATTCATTCATTTTGTCCGTCACTCACAGACTCTCTCATGTACTAAATCAGTGGTTCTCAACGTGGATGATATGGGGGGAGGGGGGGGGAGACATTTTAATATCTAGGCGGGGGAAAGCGCAGAAAAGGGCGACAAGGGGGTGGGGGGGGGGACGATAAAATGGTGCAATGGGGAGGGGGGACCGGAAATATGAATGGAGGACGATTTGGGGGCAATTGCCATGCAAGAAAAGTGGGGCGATGAAAGAAAATTTGGAGCCTGAGAGGGCGATTGGCTAAACAAGGTTGAGAACCACTGTAGGAAATCGTCCCAGTCATTCGTAGTGTAATCCCTCGACAATTTCTTACATACTTGTGCATTCACCCACTGGCTCACCCATCTCTACTCTCAATCACGGAGATCCTCACGTTGCACTAGGTAGGCCTAGCCTATATTATTTTGCATTGAATGTCTGGGTCAAGGTTACCCTCGTGATTTTGGAGGAGAAATGATCGCTTCACTCCGTCCCACCTCAATTATCACAAGTACGTTTGCCTTGGCCAGCTGTTAATAAGACGCCCTTTGGTCTATGTATTATAATTATATTATCGCATAGAAATGATATTCCAGCACAGGAAAGTAGGAACTCTATGTAGGGTAGACATGTTGGATGTGGTATAGGAAAACTGACATTATTCCTACGTAGGATTTAAGTCAGAGGAAGTAATATTCTGATCGGATTGCCAGCATCAGAAAACAGTTTCATTCCTACGTGCAAACTACATGTCAATTCTATGTAGGATTCCTACGTCGGACTGATATAGTAAAAATGACATTGTTCCTTTATAGGATTTAAGTCTGAACAAAGCAGTAATCTCATCAGATTGCCATCATTGGAATGATGTCATTCCTATGTGTAAACTGGATGTCAATCCTACTTAAGAGTTCTTACATTCGATTGATGTAGAAATAATGACATCATTCCTATGTCAGATTTAAGTCAGAACAGAGTAGTATTCTGATCTGATTGCCAACATTGGAATGATGCCATTCCTGTATGAAGATTTGAAGTGAATCCTATATATCATATTGAGGTAGAAAAAATGACACCATTCCTATGTCGGAGTTAAGTCAAAACAAAGTAGTAGTCTTATCAAATTGCCATTATTGGAATAATGTCATTCCTATGCGCAGACTTGATGTCAGCCCTACATAGAATTCTTCCATTCGATTGATGAAAAAAATTACATCATTCTTATGACAGATTTAAGTCTGAACAAAGTGGTATTCTCATCGGATTACCAAAATCGGAACGATGTCATTCCTACTTGCAAACTTGATGTCAATTTTAAACGAAATAAAGTAGTATTCTTATCGGATTGCCAACATCAGAACGTTGTCGTTCCTACATGCAGGCGATGTCAGTCCTATGTAGAATTCTTACATTTGATTGATGTAGAAAAAATGTGATCATTCCTATGTTGGATTTAAGTTTGAACAAAATGGTATTCTGACTGGATTGCCAACATCGGAATGATGTCATTCCTACGTGCAGACTTGATGTAAATCCTAGGCAGAATTCCTACATCATATTCAGGTAGAAAAATGACATCATTAGTATGTCAGAATTAAATTAGAACAAAGTCATATTCTGATCAGACGGCCAGAATGATGCCATTCCCACATGCAAACGCGATGTCATTCCTATGTCCAAATTTGATGTCAATCCTACAAAGAATTCTTACATTGAATTGATATAGAAAAAATGACATCATTCCTATGTTGGATTTAAGTCAAAACAAAATAGTATTCTGATCGGATTGCCAACTTCGGCATGATACTATTCATACATTCAAACTTGATGTCAATCCTATGTAGAATTCCTACTTCATATTGAGGTATAAAAAATTACATCATTCCTGTGTCGGATTAAGTCCGAAGAAAGTCGTATTCACATCGGAATACCAACATCGGAACGATGTCACTCCTATGTGCAAACTTGACGTCAATCCTATGTAGAATTCCTACATCATATCAAAGTAGAAAAAATGACATTATTCATATGTCAGATTTATGTCAGAACAAAGTAATATTCTCACCGGATTGCCAACATCAGAACGATGTCATTATGTGCAAATTTAATGCCAATCCTATGCAGAATTCTTACATCAGATTGATGTAGAAAAATGACACCATCTCTTCATAGGATTGAGGAATATGTTTGTAGTTTGATCGGATTCGCTACGTCAGAAGGATGGATGTCGTTCCTATATAAGAATTTAGTTGGCCTGAGATAGCTTTTTGATCGTATTTCTGACTTTGAATTTCCTACATCGAATCGGTGCCATTCCTAAGAGCAAACTTGATGTCAATCCTACGTAGAATTCCTACTTCATATTGAGGTAGGAAAATATGACGTAATTCTTATGTCGGATTTAAGTCAGAAGAAAGCAGTATTTTAATCAGATTGCTAACATCAGAACAATGTCATTCCTACATGCATTTCTTTGTAGAATTTTTACTTTCGATTGATGTGGAAAAAATGTCATCATTAAAATGTCTGATTTAAATCGGAACAAAGGGGTATTGTGATGGGAGTGCCAACATCGGAACGGTGTCATTCCTACGCCCAAACTTGATGTCATTTCTATGTATAATTCTGAATGCCGAACACACAATTGAAGTTCGCCGTTTCTGTTTTCTTAATGTCCAGTATGCAAAAGGCTTCTCTTTCTCCTCAATTACTTTGTAATTTCTTTGAAAAGAAAAAAAATATGAGAATGAAGAAAGCACTAACACACTTTAATATCCATGTGTTTTTTTTTCTTTTTATGAAAGCCAACTGCACTAACAATGTTCGTCATTTTTATTACATTTTTCACCAATTTGCAAAAAAAAAGCTTTTCTTTCCCTTAAACGATTTGGTAATTTTCATATTTCGTATTTGAATTATATACTCTACATTATTCGCCCTAAATTTTCTTCCCTCTGTTCAATATCTTGAAATGTCTGAAAATTTATGATTTTGATCTATTTCATGTGTTCAGACAGATATAGATAAATGTCATTTTATTTCATATTATATTTCATACTATTACTTAAGTCCATCTGATAATAATTATGGATATCTGTGTCAGTTGGCAATTTCAAGTTCGAGGAGATAAAGTGATGTGTGAGCCCCTCTCTTGAGTGATGGATAGTAGTTTTGGTATCGAATTTGTTTCTTAAAAGTGGACATCTTTTAATATAGAAGACCAATCCGACATGACGTTTTAATTCCCCAGTGGACTTTACATTTTTAATGGGTGTCAAAAAAAAAAAGTCTTCAGCAGGTATTTGGAAAGTATACGTAAAAGAAGAACTTGACACAAAACGTAATTACTCTGCAGTGTGTTGTAGTTTTAAAAGCTTTACTTGGATAAATAGTGGTATCGATTCCCACTTCAGGTTTGTGGCAAGGAAATCAAGCTGGTGACATGGGGAGAAAGGTAGATAATCATGTTTACAATTGATTGTTTTTTTAATGGATAATTATGACGCTATTTATATTAATAGGTATCTGTCTTTATACGCATTAATTATTAACAAGAATGTGTGAATGATAATTAAACGCTTTGAGTGAGAGCTATGCAGAAATTAATTTAATAACAACTGTTAAAACATGTCCAGGTCAAATCCTGTCAATCATAAGGGCAGATATTGTAAGGATTTTGCGTTATATAAGAAACCCCAACCCTATTTATAGTACAGAACAGCCATTTTGGGGAAACCTGGGTGGTTACTGGCTCCTGTCCCATGTAGCGTTGAGGTCGCAGGGCGACCAAGGTACTCGCACGGTTAGTCACGCCCAACTAACCTGTAATATAGCCTAGGATCTGGCGAGTGGCCTCCCTTAAGACGCTGCTGAGGGACTGAGTGCTGGGGTGGAGTTTGGTCGGGGGTAGGCCGGACAAAACATACGGATTAGAACCTACTTCCTTAGATCTTAAGGGGCAACTGGTACTCTAGGGTATTAGACTTAGGGTCGTCCATGTCATGGGAAAAGTGCTCTCGCAACCTCATAGTCACACGGCACACCTGGTGTGCTAGGTAGGGTAGTGTGTGCTGGAGTCCCCGTGCCACTTTTTTTTTTCTTTTTTTAAAATTAGAATAAAATTCCCCTTGAGCTCAGCTGAAAAGAAAATATTAATCATGAATTTGTCTCACATGAATAAAAGGAAAACTTTGCCGCGCTTTTCCTACATCTAGGAGACGTTATGGAGAAAGTGTGAGAAAAGCATGAGAAAAAGGACAGTTTTCAAGCGACCAAAAATTATGAAAAGTAAACGAGATTGTCGAGAAATGAAGGTGATGTTGCACTTTCTTTTTCAATGATGTCTTTTCTTTGTTCTGATTGAATATATAATTGCATATGTAATTGAATGTAAGACACGGGAGCATTTTGGTCCCACTTAGTAAGTCAGCTTTCATAAATGGAAGTCCTGATCCTTTTTTTTTTTGATGTCACGTTTGTCACAGTTGTGTGGCCCTGAAGTGGTCAAAGCATCATTGAGAATATAATATACCATATGAATTCAATCTTACATTGCATCCTATTACCGTTACTGTACAAGTTTATGAGTGGAGTTAAACCTAGTCTACTGTTGCAACTAATTCAAACCCATCTTTTTCCCCTCGTCCTGGTGACTGCAACAAAACGTTTTAGCAAAGAGCACAAGATGACCTCCTTTTACACTGTAAATTCGTCTATCTATAGCTCTTTTCAAAATAAACCCTGAAGGTTTTTCTTAAATATCTCTTTCATATGATTCCACCAATGTGACTGTATTTTTTTTTATTCCTATGTCAACCAATTTGTCTCAACAAAATAAATTTTTACATATTTTTTACTAAAGAATTACCTATTTTCATGAAAACTTGTTTTAAATATCGATAATTGATTAGAACTGCCACCCATCGGCTACTCACTGTAAACTGAGGTAAACAACTTTTCCCGCAACTTCAATGTCCTCTCAGCCCGTGCAACCCCTACTTGGTTTAAACGTCTTCTGTGTTTAACAGTTACTAACCCTACAAAAAGCCGATGTGTAGGATTTACATCACGTTTGCACATAAACAAAACGCTGTTCTCACGTAAATCTGCTGGTTATGGCATCATGCCAAAGTCGGTTTGAAGTAGGGAGAACGCCCCTTCCATAACCCTACCAATACAATGGAAATCCGATAAAATCTACATTAGATTAACTTAAGGATGCTTAGTTTATATATTTATGTCCCCAAAGGATGCACATTTTCCTTCAGATTTTGCATTATATTGTTTTTGTTTTCTTCCTCATTGAAGATATGACTACGAGAAGAATACTGAATGAAGGACTGTACAGAAGTGGCAGCAGTAAAAAAAAAAAAAAAGCCGAGAAAGTACCCGCTTCAATCTGTCTCAAGCGTTTCCATGTTGTCACTGCAACTGACAATTCATGGCAAGGATCAGCCTGATCAGCCATCTCCACGCACAGATACAGCCAGACGTTAGAGATATTGAAATAATGGTCATCTTCTTTTGCAAAGGGCGAGTAACAACAACATCAGCATGAGCTTATAAAATATACTGGTACGTTATTTGTCATGATTGAGTTTGAATTTGAGTTTAACAGTGCTTAGGCAGTATAATGGCCACTTTGAGCATTTCATGTTTTTTTTTTTCATTATCTCAATTTGGGCTAGCTTTCAACCCCCACATGCCTGTGCGTAAGGTCAAATGAAAGTGAATTTAAACATCTAATAGGAAAAGGGCCCATACTGCTCGGATTTCGGAATTAACACATTATTATACAAGAAATTTGACCCAACCGATGATCCCTACGATGACCCGTTGACCATGGGAGAACTCCAGGGAGCGCTAAATGGGAAAAGGGGAGACTCCGCCCCGGGGGGGGGGGGGGGGATGGGATCACCTACACTGCCCTCAAAAACACCTCTGAAATATTTAAGGTCGCGCTCCTGGAGTTCTTTAACCGCATCTGGGAGACGGGACAGATACCCTTAACATACAAACACGCACATGTAGTGCCCATCCCAAAACCAAACAAGGATCCGCATGACCCGGCATCATACCGACCCATCTCATTAACTTCACACATAGGCAAAACATTAGAAGCCATTGTAAAAAATCGGTTACAATCTTTTATTGAAAGGGAGGGAATCATTTCATACAAACAGGCAGGTTTTCGTAGGAACAGACAAGCACTAGATAATGTAGTCTACTTAGAACATTATATTAAAGCGGCTAGGGGAAGTAGACGTAGCACAGTAGGAGTCATATACTTAGACATGAAATCTGCATTTGATATGGTTAAGAGGGAAGGGATTCTACAAAACCTAAATTTATTCGGAATTAAGGGAAGGTTGTATAATTACATTTTAAACTATCTCACACACAGAACCTTCCAAGTTAGAATAGGACACACATTTTCTGAAACACATGTGCAGCCCCACGGGACCCCCCAGGGAGGAATTCTGTCGCCGATCTTGTTCAATATTGCAGTAAACCATATCAGGGTTGCCAGTTTGGCACTTTTAGTGCCAAATTGTTCAAATTTGGCACTTTTTGAACATGGTTGGCATGAAAGCAAATTGGTTGGCAAGTTGGCACTTTTTTGGCACTCAGCATTGTGACTTGGATATACATGTATTACATTAACATACTTTCTTGATCATTCACTCCTCAAAGTCCTCGAGAGGATTACATTATATCAGAGGCTCTAACATTATGAAAGAAACAACATTAGATAACACCGGGTAAGCCAGAATTTTGTTTATTCTAGAATTTACATGTATAATATTTCACTTTTATGAGTACGTGTGACTAAAATCCTTATTTTTACAAATTTGGCAAGTTTTTAAAGCATTTGGCAAGTTTTTGTCACATATTTGGCAAGTTGTCCTGAAAAAAACTGGCAACCCTGAACCATATCCAAAACGTAAAATTACATTCTGAAACTGAAATACTGCAATATGCCGATGACATAGCTATCTTTAGGAAAGGTAAATTGGGCAAAGTAACACGCAGCTCATTACCAAAAGTTTTAGAAAACGAGGCAAACAATATTATTGACTAGTTAGGATATTTGGGATTAAAAGCAAACGCCTCGAAAACACAATTAGTCTTTTATAACTCAAAAAAGAATGGAAAAGTCCAAATTCAAGGCACCCCTGTACATTCCACGTCATCGGCAAAATTTCTGGGGGTCATTTTGGATCGAAATTTAACATATAGGGAGCAGATCGGTGACAGAGCCAGAAAGAGTCTGGGGGCCCTAAATGTAATGAGAAGGATTTCCGGCTGGAGATACGCCGCCCCCTTCAAAACTAGGCTTCTCCTCTATAACAACTATATTAGGGCTAGATTTTCATATGGGGAGGAGCTCTATCACACAGGAAACAAAACTAGCTTAGACAGCCTGGATTCTATACAGTACTCAGCCCTTAAAAATCTTTCACAAATACACAGTGGACCCAGTCAATTAAAATTAAATGCGGCTCTTAAAATACCCCCTTTACATCTGGAAAGAACCAAAAGCATTCTGAAATACTGGGCCAGAACAAAATTAAATCCAGGCAACCCTATAAACATCATCATTGAAAACTATGAAACTGAAATCCAACTTAAACGAAAGCCGCGACTAGACACATTAAGAAATAAAAGTTTAATCCATAACATGATTGAACTATCCCACAAACTCGGGGGCGGTAATCTCCAGCTGGACTGCCACCTCCCACTTCCACCAACCTGGGGGCTCGCGGGACTCACCTTAGACACCGCCCTGGCAGATGAAATCAGTAAAAAACTAGATACACCTACCATTATGAAAGCCAGGGTGTACGAACACATAGAAAGATACTACAAACACACAGAGAAGATATACACGGATGGGTCGAAGACAGAGGACGGGCGTGTGGGATTGGGCATCTACATCACAGACACAGACTTAGATAGGTCAATCAGAATCACAGACACAGACTTAGATAGGTCAATCAGAATCACAGACAACACGAGTATACTCACCGCAGAGCTACACGCAATACAACAAACACTTATAGAATTGGACGCCCGCCGGATCACGGACCGACGGGTGACCATTCTTACAGACTCATTATCAGCCATAAAGACAATACAGACAGAAAGCCAGTCTAACAGCAAACACAACATGATACACAGCATTATCACACTTGTAGATAGGATTTTCAGATGCGGTACAGACGTGGTCCTGCTATGGATACCGGGCCACGTGGGGGTCACCGGGAATGAACGGGCCGACCTCCTGGCTAAGAGTGCCACAACAAAAACAGAAATTTTAAATATTAAACTAGATAAAAGTGACATCTATAGTCTAATTAAAAAACATGTAAATGAAATTTGGAAAACTGAATTTGAAGGATACCTAAATCAAAAAGTAAACATTATAAAGCAGATATATCTGAACTGGGAAACATTTGTCATGGATTTTAGCACTCCCAGCGAGCTAGGCCTAAATACCCTAAGAATAGAAACTTACAGACTTAGGGGCAACTTTAATTGTAATCTCTGCGACGTGCCCATGACGACAGAGCACATTCTTTTTAACTGTAAGAAAAATGTAATAGAAAGGAATAAACTTAAAAGGTTATTTAATGAAAGGAAAAAACCATTTACATTGGCCGGTGTCTTGTCTCTTGTAGACAATAGTTTTAAAAAAGAAAAAAGGGCCCTTGTCAACAAAATAAATCTATATGTTGACTGTAACAAAGCTGGCACCCCTGACCTGGCAGATCATGGTAGCAATGGCACCACTCAAAATCCCATCGCGGAATAGCGTGCTGAGGTCGGCCACCGGTGGGGGCCGGAGGCTGGGTGACGCTGTTTCAACCGCGCACGGACTGACAGAAGGCTCGCCAGCCATAAATATTAAACAAATAAGTATATACGTAACTACAATATTTTAATAATAAAATCTTAAATAAATAAATATATTAATATACAAACACATTGTTTTGTAATATAAATTTATTTTAGAACAGTTATCCTTTTATCTGCCAGGGCCGACAGACTCTTTCTGCCGACCCAGCCATACAGGCAGAAACAATGGCCCCGGATGCCTATTGCACCCGGGACCACCCAACGCAGAGTTTTTAATAAGATCCCTGAAATTATGCTCTGCTGCGGGACTAGTCTTGGTGCCGCCAGGCTCCCTGGCGGCCCCAAGAACTAAAGACCAAAATTCAAAAACTCTAGAGCCCTGCTAGGTCTTAATATCTTATTACTTGTTTTAACTGGGGCTCTAGAGGAAAACAGTCAATTAGTGACATGTTATATTGGCTATAAAGGGATCAAACTCCTGAAAGGGACAGTGTCCCAGAACTGCTTCTCTATCTTCCCCTTTTTCCTGTCTTGTCCTTGCCCTTGCCTTGGCGCATCCCAAAAATTAATAAATATAAAATACCACGAAGAATGAAGACAACAACAGAAAGAAAGAAAAAAAAGAACAACCAGCTAACAAGAAAGACCAAAGAGAGAGAAAATCAAGAACAGGGGGCCAACAGCACTATGCTGAGGCCCCCGAGAAACAAAAGAACTCATCGCCGGGCCCATACTGTAAAAGTATGTCTATGTAAACCGTGTAGATCAGATATGATAAAAATCGATTAAATCAACTTGTGGAGTTCGGCCTCCTTGCTAGGTCATTCCTTCTAGAACTAGTTTTTCAGAGCCCCAGTTCACATTCCTCCCCTTGAGGCCCCATGTTTCCTGAATTCCTTCCCCATTTTGAATTGTCATTTAATTTTTTTACTATTATACTTTTACGGCGGTAATTATTGAAAAAAATTTTCGTGAACTGTCAATTCATTATCATCTTTATAATTGTGCATGCTGCGATTTCACTTGATACTTACATACACAAATATACCATTCTTTCCCAGTTTGGAGTTCCTCCTGTCATTGAAATCTCTCCCCAATTCCACCCCCGGCTAAAATTCGTGCCCTAGGAGCCATGTAGGCTACATGTACCTCCGATTTGAAAATCACTTTTACATCTATGGTCTAAAACAAATTGTGGAATTGTCCATGTGGTTGTACTGGACAGGGTCATGTGTTTCACAACAGAGCTGTGCATGTCAGTTAGTATTAGTGTCAAGTGTAAATTCCTCAAAATTGTAAATTTTCAGTGTGCAATTCTGCCGCAAGAAGCAGCCCTGCGGGCGACATCAGATGTAAGGGAAATAATGTGAAATGTTAAAAAACCGTTTGAATGATTAAGATGGGTTATATCCCTTACATGAGAGCCGTCTTGCATTTTATTGTTCAATCGATGACGCTTTACCAATTATCCATTTTACTGATTTTTCTTTTCGAATATTTTACCCAACTCCGTGGTTATTCAGAAGCATAACGTGTCTGCCTGTTGATTTTAGTGTTTTGAGTAGACTGATGAGGAAATTAGATAGTTTCTAAAGGATATTACTTGAGAAATATTCCCTAGTTCTCTCTCGACTTTTTCTCTACCGTATATCAAATGTACTGTATCTATTTCAGCTTTTTTTTTTTAACCTTATTATCAGCTGAAAGGACAGAACTATTTTAACGTAACTGGTTTTTTTTCTAATCACAAAACAGTCGTTTTATCCATTTTCAGTATGTCTAGAGAGGCACAAACTGGTCAAATCAAGATGCAGCATGCAATATAGACTATAATATTATGACGTAGGTTGGATGTTTTTGGCATAAAATTTTGTGTTCTCATTGACTTTTTGCATTTTTGTTGTCTTTCCATTGTTTTTTTCACATGACAGAAACCAGTATTTCCATAGTTTCACTCTTTTTGCAAATTTCAGCTGTTTGTTAGCTTTTAGAGTTTTTGATATTCATAGCAAGGTAATGAGCCAATAACATTGGTATGAGACGATTTGAGTGTCATATAGGTGAAAGATTCGTTATTTGTGTGAGGTGCGTGCTGTTGAGCCTTTACTTTGATGATGATAATAATAACTTTGATATCACAACTTTTGCCGTTGTATAATGCTTTCCCTTGCACTAATAATTGTCAACACAGCAAACTTGATTTTTTTTTGTTTTGTTATAGTAGTACCAGGACACAAAATTTTCATAAGGATTACTGAATTAAGTGCCTTTGCATTCATATATTAAATGGTCTTTATCATTTTTTCAGCTGCCAGTAAAGATGTGTTTCATCAGAGGATCTGTGGCCGGCAGTCGAATGTGACACACAATTATTACAAGACGCAACACGGAAAGAAGCAGCCCAGAATGAACAGATACAGGATGTTTGTGCATGGATGAAGAGGATGCCTGATGTTTTGTTTAGGGATAAGACGGTTGATGTGTGTTTTGGAAAGATGGAGAATAATGGTGATTCTGTGCGGTGTTTGCTTCAGATGAGAGAGTAAAATATTAATGTTGGGAGTGCGTTACGGGCACCTTAAGTTTGCTGATGAATAGTTGTTTGCGACTTGGAAGAAAGAAAGATGGGCGAGCAAGGTTTTATTCATTAACGCTTTCCAGGCTGCAGATTTCATAGAATTTTTTTTTTTACCTCTGAATGCTACTGCGCCCATCATGAACTTCGCAAACTCATAAAAGAATCAGTAAGACCTCGGCAAGAATACTAAAGTAGGCCATAAGAAATGCAGGAAGTGATCCCGATCATTTGTTCACATAACTCAACTCTAGAACAGTTCAGATTTCTCAAGGGGTATGATGATTAGCCATTGTTCTTTCTCATAATTATTAGATCTAAATGTTGCAATGAACAGTAAAGGCACTAGTTTTGCAAATTTGTAACGGTGACATGGAAAGTGTCCAGCATTGGAAGTCACTTTTGTTATTGTTTTATTTTGTGAAAGATTTCGATGATGTCTTGAAAAGCTTATGAAGAGATGCAGCATGTACTTAGAAGGTGAAAGATTTCAGTGGTTTGAATTTTTGGCCCAGAAAGACTGTAGCAAGTGAATATGTGAGAGATTTATGTATTGTTATTTTAGTTAATGTATTACTTTTGTAATGGCACAGTTTAGTCCGAAACAAGGAACTTTATCGATCATTCAGTTGGAGATGGTTATTGATTGACTTACATTGGATGTTTGATAGGCCTACATTAACCCTACATGAAATTGAGTCTAGTCCAGTCAGATATTATTAGTCTTTATTAGTCATTGTATCTATATTATTCATTGTAATTTGCCTGAATGGTGATCGGTGTTTGCATTTATTTTTTTTTGGTACTTTTATGATTTGTTGCTATAAAAAATGTTAAAATTTCCAAGATAAGCTTTCCAAAGAACATTCAAATTTGAAATAAATTTAAATACCTGTTGATTTGTCAGGAAACATAAAGTGAACATGAGATGTATCAGGCAAGTAGCATAGTAGATATGCCTTAGGATTTAACTAAAACCATGTACATGCATGTGATGGATGCTTCATGTTCATCTCCAGTGTTCATGTATTATTCCTTGCTTGTTGAAATAAATATTTGTACACTTTAGGATGAATGAATGTTTGTCTTGACTTGTGTAGTTTTCTGTAGGAGCCGTGGTCTTGTGGTCATGTCGCTTTTCGTATTAAATTAAATTTATACACTATCAGTATCAGAGGCAATGAAATAGTCACACATCACCAGATCATTCTCTACACCACCCCCCCCCCCCCAAAAAAAAGAAACAGCCAACTGCAGTTAAACGCAATAATGTGTATGCAGTATGAATACAGGATTTTAGGAAAATTCATGTAAATGATTTATTCCTTTCCAGAACAGTGTTTCCCTTCCTTTTCAGCCTCGCCATTTCTATCTCTCTCTTCCCCGCCCATCACCACCATCATCCGGAGTAGAGAAAGGAGTTAGGTTGACTTGTAATGTAACTCTGTTCAACCGAGAGAGGTGACTGAACCACCCCCCCCCCCCGCCCGAAAAAAATGTCACATTTTTCAGTGGGGGGGGGGGGGGGAGGGCGCAAATATAACCTGAAGAGATGGAAGGGGGGGGGGGTTACAGTGAGAGATAGCACAGTCATGTGCCACGTCCACGTGTCAAATCAATGCATACTTTCATTGAATGTGCCATTGCCATCCCAAATCTACAGTGTAAATGGGAATGACGATATAATTGATCTTTTACTGTAAATTTAGGCTAACAGTAAAACATAAAATTGGCTTCAATACTCGTCACGGGAATGTTATAAGCAATGAAACTGCGCTAAATTGAAATCTCAAAACAACTTGCTTTACAGATATTATTTTCATTCTGCTCTAATCAGGGCTGTTTCGGGTTTCGCCACTGTTGGAAATAACAATTCAGTGTGTGTGGGTGGGTGGAGCGGAGGGGCGGGGGGCCGGGGAGGGGGGGTGGAAACATAAACAACAGAGAAAACTAAAGGGAAACAAACCAGGGGCAACAACAACAGCAGCAATACCGAATAAAGAAATACATTTCCCTTCCCCATTCCATTTTTGCTTGCAGCGGCGCCTCCCACAGTTTGAGAGTTGTTGGATGGTGTAACAGCTGAGGTTGTTCTAGCACGTTATAGTAGGGGGGAGTTAGTTGATCTAACTACAACCCTTTAGAAAACGAAACTATTACAGCTGTAAAATAAATAAACACGAGATCCGACGATAGATTAAATAACACTAAAGTTTAATAACTGTATAGTGAACAATAAATTACTAGGAAGACGCCAGCGAAACTAAATATCTACGCCACACAAAAGGAAACTCACTTACTCACCCCCCAACCACTCACACAGGTCTATATATATAAACATTCCTACAGAAAGTTCCCGAAATAAACGTTACCTTTGCCCCCGCACAAACTAACCAATCACGCATCAATACGTTATCAGGTTACATCACTCAAGGCCAAATCTGGCGTAAACATCCTTATCCACAGTGTTATCGAATGTTCGGGAACATACTAATATTTACTGAACGAGTCAAAACACCTGACAACAAGCGGGCGAGGAAAAAACTACTCACTAGGAGAAGAAGGTCAGGTCACGGAGTACAGTACACTCTTGCGGTCGTCAACAATAAAATGAAAACAGAAATGAACACATGCTCACCAGTGTAACAAGAAAACGGGGGAGGGCAAGGGATAGCTTGCAGATGCTACAGATGGGTTGCGCTAAACAGAACATCGCAAACGGATTGAGAAATGTGGGTCGACCTTGCCCCCCCCCCCCCCCCCCCCCACATGGTCATGGTATCCGCTTTAGCTTGTCAAGCCTCTGCTGTAATAATAATACAATGTTGATCATGCCACCTTGTCTAAACTGTAAATCTAGCCCCCACAGCCTGTAGGATTGGTTATGCTTTATGGCTGTCAGGAATGTGAAGGGGAAATAATATTACGCCAGCGCTGGCGTTTTTTTTTTTTTTACGTCTTGTAAAACCAGCGCTTGAGTCTTAAAAAAATAATTATATAGATCTAGGCCTAACAGAGCCCGTTCTTTTGTATGAAACATTTCTGAAAACGGATTTAATTTGGTTTCGCATTTTGGCAGCATTAAAAGTAAAAAGCAAACATTTTCATTTCAAGCCATTTAATTGAAATGGGTCTTGTTGCAATGATTTTGATATTGAAATAAGACACTGTTATGGTTATTGAGGTTTGACAAAACTGAAGACGTTAACAACCATGCAGTACCTTTCTTTCTCAGTTAAACCGAAACAGCCGCAGCTAAAATCATTATTATATTACAAGGGTATAGCTATCGTGAACTATGATGTTATATAATGAAAGAACAGCCCTACACAATATTTATTCACGAAGATTTAATTACTATATATAGGCTCTGGCTGTGGCACGACACTGCATGATAGCAGTAATATAAAAACGTGTATTATTGTGGAGGCTTATTAGACTTAGAGCTGACATGCCTGAATGGCCCTCTTTAAAGTTAAGCATTAAAAAAAGAAGAACGAAAAATGTGGATGTTATTATTATTCATTTCTGGTGTTGACATACCTGATTGGGCCTCTGTAGGTTAAAAAAAAAAAAAAAACAGAGAAAAACTGCATGTAATTACGACAAGATCTACGGTGGATTTACTTCGGGGTCTTTTTAATCTTTGGGTAATTGTACCCCATATCCTCTCCAATTGTAAAAAAAACAACTACAAAACATGTTTGGTTGCCGTGGAAGCCCTTGTTCAAGGCCTATGAACTCATGGACAAGACTAGGCTTAAAATACCACTGTCATTCATAGTCCATGCCCCCATAAGAATGGTTGCTTCTAGCCCACCCCTAACTATCCCCATCTCTAACCCCAAAAGTATAGAATTTAAAATGGTACTACCTTACTGTAACAGTTTGCTCGTTGCCTTTCGCGAATTAATCTCATTGATTACGTCTCTTGATGTTCACCTTCTCAGACTTCATGTTTCCCCCCCCCCCGATCTATCTATCTATCTATCTATCTATCTATCTATCTATCTATCTGTCTGTCTGTCTGTCTGTCTGTCTGTCTGTCTGTCTGTCTGTCTGTCTGTCTGTCTGTCTATCTATCTATCTATCTATCTATCAGTCCGTCCGTCGTCCATCCTCTCATCCGATTGTCTATCTGTCTGTCTATATCTATTAAATCTTAGCCCCTTCCCCCCCCCACCAAAAAAAAAACCCACACACCTACACAAAAAGTGTAGGCCTATTACTGCTTCCCCTGGCCCTATTCTGGGCCTGAGACTGCAACTTCAGCCACCTGACTGTACGGTATTCTATTTTAGACTGCTAGAACTGCTACCCACCTCAAAGCTTCATGCCGTACAATACAAGGCACAAAAACAACAAGGTTGTGACAAATCCGACGCACACCTGGTTTTGCGGAAACAAACATGTGTCACGTAAGTTGATATTGTGTTATCAGTGTTTGTGGTTTACACTGTAAATGTAAAAAAAATTACATGAAACAATAAATTGTAAATCGAGATCTAGAGCTAGATCTAGATCTAGATCTAGATCTAGATAGCAGAATATAAAATCTGGGAGCAGAGAGTTTTTGCCTTTCGCGCGCTAAACTAGTCGAGATCTAGAAATCTAGACTCTAGATCTAGATCTAGATCTAGATTCTAGATCTAGTCTAGATCTAGTCTAGATCTAGATATCTATCTAACTAGATTACAGTAGGCCTATCTAGAGGAATGCCTCCCAAAATCTCTCCTTCTCTCTAGTATTATTCACGAAGCTTCTTTTTCGTTGAAAGAACTCTTAGATTTACACAAGCCAGCATAATGACCCTCACTTGAGCAGACCCTCCAAATTGTTGACCGTTGACCAGATGGAAGTAGGAAAGGATGAATCATGACTGTTTGGTCACCAGGTATGAAACGGTCGGGGAAACGCCGATCAGTCTACAAATTGCCGTGTGCTATGTGCATTTTAAATCAAGTTTGCCTTTTCTAGTCTTTCAAACGTTCGTGTTTTTTTGGCCCTAACCCCACGGTAAGTGAGCATGTTCAATATAAAGCCAAGCATGGGTTTTCTTGTTGTAAATAATAGCAGCGGGGTAAATATTATTTTCTACATGATCTCAGTGACTTTCACTTAAAATACCAATGTGCAGGATCATTTTATTCAGTGTTCATATCTTATTCGCATGTCATGTACTAATACTATAATACTATAATAAGAATTTTTCAATTTATTTATATTCATGATATAGGCCTACTAGAACAGTGTTTGAAATAATTAACAGATTATTAAACTAAATGTATTCCATTCAAAGAGTATGTCTCCACAGTGGAGGGTACTATAGGATGATTTGATGATTCATTAAAAAAGCAACTACTATGAGATTACGGCACACACATCCATTGTAATAAATCATACTTATGTGCATTAACTCAGTGTTTCTGACCAGGAAGAACATAATATGAAATTGAAACCAGTCACAACACTTATATTGTACTGCAGAAGTATCCAATATCAATAATAAAAAGTTGATCATATGGGTTTTTAGTGTTTGTGTGAAGGAAACTCAACTTTGGTACAACCACAATGCAGTTTACCTTATTGTTTCCCACTACTGTGTTTAAGCCATGAATGGCTTCATTAGTGCTACCAAACCCTTACTGTCCACTGCCATTGCAGCTAGCCTCTCTATTAGCTCCCTGTCAGCATCCGCAAATATCAAGCGATTGTAGATTTGTATAGGATTTCCATAGGGTCGGTAGGATTACCATAGGAGCGCATTCCCGACATCAAGCCGAAGTTGGATCCGTGTAGGAATTATGCCATCCTTATGAGCAAAGGACCTCAAGCCAATAATTGGGATTTCTGTAGCTTTGCTGGGTGAGCTTATTCTGGATTTGTACCTACATGTAATAAAATCCTACTCGTTTGACTGCACAAAACACGGTGGATATAAATAAAGTTACTTTTGAAAAGTTGCCAAGGATAAGTGGTGTTGAAAAATATTGGAAATCCCAGACTATACATCTCAAAGTCGTTTAGGCTCATGGATCAATTGAGTAAAAAATCTGTGTGCCACAGTAATTCAAAGCTGAACTTTTTGTACCATATTAATTGCCATCTCATTCCAGAAACAGGAGGAGTTCAGTTTGTATCTTTTTCCTTATCAGCTTATCATCCCAGAATATAAGACGTGCAATATGGTATTTAATTATTTACTTTTTTGATAGTTTTTATTAATAACACGGTGACTAATGGAGAGATCGATGACTTGTTGACAATTTTGAGAATGGAAATAGTGTTTGAAATTGGTGGAATAGCTGATACTGATAGGCCTATTGTTTATGAAAAGGAAAGTAGTTTTAATTTTAACTATTGTCCAGACAGTTATCAAGCTGTTCAGTGGTAGTCTGTCTTTACTGGCTAGGATTACACCATTTCTCTGCCTGTTATCCTGTTGCTAAAAAAAAAACCAACCTTTACACAGTTATATCTCGTGGAGATTTTTCTTTATTTTCAATTTCTGTGTTCTAGTCTTCTAGTGTCTGACTTGTCCAAATGAAAAAGATTATTATATTTTGTGTTTGATTATAAATATTATTTTACAGATGTCAGCAAATTTGCTGTGGAACCAACCCTAACATATGGAACACTTATTGTGTGTTATGTGCACAACAGTGCAAGAAAATGTAACTGATTGTGTACATGGTAAAGTGTGGATGGCTTTGACAGACTGTATCACTCATGCCCCTTCTGTCAGCAACTGAAGAAAATATCATTCCTGGAAGTTATGTGTATTCCTCACAGTTGTGTGAGACCTTAGTTCAATGCCTAAGTTTTCACTGTGGAGACAGTAATGCTTATGACTGTGGTCATAGAAAGGAGTTTGATTTTGGATGGTTCATTTTAAGTAGAGAAATTCTCGTCAGGCCTGAAATTTGGCGCTTCAGCTGACATCTTTTGCTAACAAAGTGTTTAATGAATTGTATAGATCTGATGATTTGAACAGCGCCCAGGTATTTGCCTCTGAACAGGGCTGACTAAGTTGAAAATCATGTACACTGACTGTATAGAGTCCAAATCCATTTCTGAATCTCTTCTCGATTTGGGCGAGTAAGGATTGAAAATTGGTGGTAAAAGTGAATTGTGTAGTTTTTGTTGACATTCTTACACACTTAAAAGCAAAAGGCTCAGTTTTTTGTTTCAGTGGTCCTCATTCTTCCCTTCACTTCGCAACTATATATATGTGTTGTCACTTGATGTTGATTTTCAGCCCTGTGCCTGGAGTTTGTCACAGGGGGCTTCGTTAAATGTGTAACAATGGCTGGTCATCGCTGAGCAGTTTGAACTGTTAATACACACAGTAAAAAGAGATAGAGGTCTCTCATACAAACCACATTTTATGCAAACTGTAATATGACATTGGTTTTGTGCTGTAAGCGAACTGTAATATGACATTGACGAGATCCTCACAGCCAGTGAAAGTACTCAAGGTGGCTGTTGTTATTAAGTTTCTCAGTTTATTGGCACATTCCTGACATTCTTTGGATAATCGGCGTTATTATCAGTTTCAAAACCGGGACTACCTGTGTCTCTGGCTACTACTCTCAAGAAGTACATTGCCCGTAATAGGCTAGGAAGCGCTGAGGGTCCCAAGGAGGCTTGACTCGGTAGTTTTAAAGAAAGGCAGGGGATGCGGAGTACGGGGATCGAGTTGGTCAGTCTTTGAAAAATGACCCCCTACGAAAAAGGGGACCTGGCTTTGTTTTTTAGGTGCTGCGTTTTCTGAATAATCAAAGCTCAATTATTCGTAGGCAATAAAATCAGTAATTGTAGCCTTTTCAGTTCAGACTTTTGCATATTTCACTAAGGTATTCCAGTTGATCTTGTCACAAGTGTAATGAAACATTTCATATCCTTAGTAAATTATGTTTTCTGTTCTTGTTGGTTATCCAGAAACTGTTAATACATGTACTCTTTCCTTATCTAAACTAGGTATAGTCCATACATTCTTTCAGATCCACCCCATTCCTTCTTTCTCTCCCTACCCCCATGTGTCAACAGGTGATAGATCATGTTTACATTCCTGAATGAAGCAGAGGTTTATCCCTTGGAGAAGACAGGCATAATCTGCCCTGGGTACATGGGGGTCTCTAATGACAGGCACCTGATAATGGATTGTTTAGTTTGGGAGTTATCTCAATTCTGAGGCATTCAGCGAGAACGTTTTAAGCCTTATGTAGATGAACAGTTTTCTGTTATATCGTGGAACTGATGCAATCCAGTTTCTTTCAAATGGAATGAAATACTTTCACTCCGAGTGGGTTAGCCGAGAGTCAACATTGTGTTCCATATTATTGAACATCTGTTTTCCTTCAGAGACGTGAATATTTGCGCAAGAAGTGTTGAATTACGAGTCACATGTGTCGGAAGCCATGCGAGCGGCACATTGGACAAAGATGTTTTTGAATCAGGCAAAAAATATTCCTGTGATTATTTGCTCGCAGGCAATATTTGACTCGAGAGACGTTTTTTAATTGTGGTGACAGGAGCACTGCCATGTTTGTCCTTTTTGGGCTTCGGGTTACATGTATTATTTTGCAGAAATTTCAAGCCAGCGCTTCAGATGTTTCATGATTGTACTTCCACACCGGTTTGCTTTCCTTGTTCATACTTTCATTAGTTCGTTTAATGTCTTCATATCGATTTTGTTTGGACATCGTTGGGTATTATTTGCGATAATGTAGTCTTTCGATAGAATCATAAAGTCACGCTTTGTGTTATGCTTTCTTCCTTAGTTCTCTCCTCCTCATGTCCTGGAAGCTTCACACCTTTATTAGTTTGTATTCTTAGTTTCGTCTCCATTGTAAGTCCAAATCTTTGTGTAGCCGTGGGTTTCAGTACATTTTTTTGCAGCATCTCATAGTCATGTTCATCACTGACAGGCTTTTCTGAATGTCACCTGTCTCCTTCTTGCTTTCACTAAGTCTTCTTACCTTAGTATCTGTGAAAGGCTGCAGTCATACTGTCAGCCACCCAGGCCTGTTCTGCATGTACCAGATTAACCCCTTGTGGCGTGACCGAATAGCATAATAAAATTGATTTGACCTGCGACGACGGAGCTAGCTAGACAGCCGCATGTGACAAGTTTGCAAGCCGTTACGGTGTGTGTATCAGTGTCCGTCATGAAAATGATGTTGCAGATTGTAACTGCATGGCATGCTTTGCTTGTTTTGCTATGTCATAATGTTATTTCCAGCGCACTTCTAAGTCTTGTTGTTGGGCATTCCACATCCTAGGCCTGGCAGATAACGCTTTGTAAACAGAGCACACAACTCATTGCTAGAGATCAACATTCCTGGAAATAATATCATCTTGGTGTTATTAATGTATTATGATGTGTTGAAATCAGGCGACAATCTATCACCAAGAGGGCGATAGGCCTGCTGGTATCTTGTCGGGGCATAACCATTGTTTGTTTTAGCGCTGCAGTCAAGCAAAAGTACGTACCCAACAATTTGTTTTTTCCGAAGAACTATTTTGGTACATTTTCCCCCCGTTACAGTTTCTTTCTTTCTTTTTTTTGTAGTTTATTTTGCTGGTGTCGATGTTTATTATTCTCATTTGTTGTATGCTACAGAAAGAAAAAGCAAGTACAATCAAGCTTGCCATTGCAGACTGTTATTTTGCACCTGTTACTATCGCTGTTTCCCCAGATCCCTGCTTGTCTTAACAAGAGGATTATGTCATTCTCGTGTCTTGAGTTTCAGAGAAATCTGGGTAGATATTTCCGATCGATCTAAGTGTATAAAAGTTTGGTTAATTTTTTTAGACCCCGCCCCACACCCCACCCCCCCCCCCTCCCCGTCTCCCCAACAAGGGCACTGAAATTTAGCATTTTCACGCTCGCAGCTCTCTTTTCACTTGTCCAGGTCTTAATATGAGCTCACAGAAACATATAAAACTGTTCAGCATCCACGGTTGCATGCTGGCTTAGACTTTTTCACAAGTCAGCATTATTTTAGATACGCACAAGAAAACAGAACATTCAGTTTCGTCCAGTGTGATGTTTGATACATTGGTCGGAGGCCTTCATACATTATTACGCGCAAAGAGCTTGTAAAAACTACATGTGCATACTTTTGATGAAAAGAGGCTTATAATGTCACATTTTGCCAAGTTCGTAAACTCAGCCCCCTCAGTAAAAACTCAGTCGAATGGAAAACGTATTGAAACAGCAGTGGAGTTACAAATGAGAAGGTGAAATTTAAAAAGTGTTGAAGAAGAGTTAAACCTAATCATAATCTATCATTTGAATTTACGATGCCAGCCAATTACTTTTTCAGATAGGAATGGCTGCACAAGTTTTACCCCATGCAAAAAGATACTTTGTGGCTGTTACTAATTAAATGCACTTAACACAGTTGCGTTTTTGATATGTCTTCATGTGCAGCGACGTTTGTGTTAAATATTGGATAATTGCTTGGTATATAGATCGGTGTTTCTCAACGTTTTTTTGTTCCAATTTTCCAACAAACAAAAAAGTGCGCCCCAGCATGATCGGATAAAGTTTGTTGGCAATGTGTATCCCTACACCCCATTCTGAAGTCCCACGCCCCACAGGTGGAGCGTGCTCCCTACCTTGAAAAACACTGATAGAGATGCTTTGTTGATTCCCAATTTAAAAAATGTGCTGTTCTATGAATAGCCGTTGAATTTTCTGAATTTAATCACAAAAAACAACAACAACGACAACAACCAGAAATAAACGAATTGTTAGCTCCCGGAGGGGAAAACCCATTGCGTTCATTCATATTCAAATTAATGATGTCACATGTCACAACAAGAAAGACAGAAAGATGAATTGAAGTTTAATACACACGCTTAAAAATAATTGCATGATGGATGGTTTTCAATATCTGCAGGCGACGTGCGTCTCCATATGGCTTGAACTGAGGTTGTTCACTGAGAGAATGAAATATCACGGCATGGTCCATAAAGCTAATTATTTCACCCTCTCTGCAGTAGGCAGTAGCACGCAAAGCGGCTTCCCCCGTCCTTGTTGTCAGCGAGCACTTCCACTCGCAGGTGATCGAGTGAGTGCAGGATTGATCGACCCCATAAATATTTCAGGAGTCTATCTAGTTCTGCTTTTGGATTGTAGCCCGTGGCCATTACTCAGCCCTCTCATTCAGTGTTCATATTGCAGGTAGAAGTCAATTTGTTGACGCCTACTGTAAACTTTAATTAAAATGTGCATATATTCATGACTTGCCAAGATTTTACTTCCAGTATGATTCAGTGACCTGTAAGTTTTCAGCAGTGGTTTTCGTTTTGTTTCAACCAAGCGGACGTTAAAATTTTGTGTGGATTTCTCAGCAAGTGGTCTGCGAGTGTGAGTATGAATCTCATAATATACTTTTCCTTGATCATATTGATTTATGCGAGGCTGTGATAACTCAAACTGTAGGTAAAAACTATAGGGGTATAACAACCATAACCACGAAAACTGATTTGCGCCTTTATCTCTGAGGTTGTTCTAGCACGTTATAGTGGGGGGGGGGGGGGGGGGAGTTAGTTGATCTAACTACAACCCTTTAGAAAACGAAACTATTACAACTGTAGAAAAAATTAAACACGAGATCCGACGATAAATTAAATATTACTAAAGTTTAATAACTGTATACTGAACCATAAAATACTAGGAAGGCACCAGCGAACAACTAAATATCCTACGCCACACGAGAAGAAAAACTCACTTACTCACCAACCAACCACTCACATGGGTCCATATATACAGGTATTTCTATAGAAAGTTCCCGAAATAAATCTAACCTCTGCCCTCGCCCGAAACACACAAACCAACCAATCACGTATCAATGCGTCACCAGGTTACATCATTCAAGGCCAAATCTGGCGTAAACATCTAGTTCTACGATCTTACGGAATGTTCGGGAACATGCTAATAATATACGAAAAGGGTCAACAACATCGCGGGGAAAAAAAACTACTCACAAGAAAGGGGGGGGGGTAAGGTCACGGAGTACACTCTGGCGAACGTCAACAATAAAAGGAAAAAATAAGTGAACACATGCTCAGTCACCAGTATGACAAGAAAACGGGGGAGGGCAAGGGGTAGCTTGCAGATGCTACAATCTCCCCTTTTGTACGGTTTCGTTTCATCAGCCTCAGCTCTGCCAAATTCGTCAGACGATAAGACCGGAAAGCACGAAAATACGTCATGTATTAGCATGCGATCAGTTGCTAGAAAGAAATAGTCTGTAATAATCTGTTGTCTTAGTTTGGCATTTTAGTGACCACTGTTGTTCGCCTGCTGTCTCCAGATTGCTGAAGGAGAAAAGACTGGCCAAACAAATCATCTTCAGCAATCATCAATAAAATTACATGTGTTTTCTCTCCGCATCGAAACAGTGGTTTTATTGTACCACACTATGTCTGTGTGATATAGGCTTAATGTATACCACTGCACTACAGTATTTTATTGTCATTTCGAGCAAAAACTTGCCAAGGCTTGGGCTAGCTGTTGCATACACATAAAAAACAAGGACAACAACAACATTTTGGCTCATACTGACGTGGGTGGATCCAAAACTACCCTGGGAGAGGAGGCTTACAGCAGTTCTGTCACTTGCTACATTTTTCATTGTTGAAGTCTGTCAGCAAACGAAGGATGATTAACGAGTACACTCTATAGCACATTCATTAACCAGTGGGTTAACCACCGACTTTAGGTTCTGTTGATGCACATAGAAGCGTAGTTTTTGACTCATCTCAGCTAGTAAATATAGAGATCCCCACAAGCATGTAGGCAGGCAGTCAGGCAAACAGACAGGCAGGCAGACAGACAGACAAACAGATAGATAATTAGAAAGATAGATAGATAGATAGATAGATAGATAGATAGATAGATAGATAGATAGACAGACAAAATATTGAAAAAAAAACCCAACAATTCACAAACCGCTTTCTATATTATATCTTCTCTGGAGTCAATGTGTACACAGTGATAAAACGTGAAAGTACAATGACGCTATTGTCGTAGGGCAATACAGTGCATATCCCTTGTGTCAGAGTCTGTTTAAATGTGCCGAAACAGCGTTCAATAAAGCAGTTAGCAGTGGTTTGTCATAGAGTGAATAAAATCGCAAGAAGTCTCGTAAAAACTCATTCACCGCGTCATCGCTATAAACCTCGACATTTGTGCTCTACGCCCATTTAAAAAAACAACTCAAATCATTATACCTTTATTGTATTTTATCATTTTAGGATACATTGTCGTCTTGTATGACCTTTTTGCCTTTACTACACACAGGATTCCACAGATCATGTCTACGGGTTGTACCATTCCTCCTAAATTACGTCTCCGGTTGACCGAGGGTTAAGATTTCTGTGTTTTCAGAAAATACTAATTCCTCCCCCCCCCCCCCCCCCCCACCCTCCCAATACTAATTTTTGACCTTCCGAATACTAATTCTGCGAATGACAGGTTGGCAGCTCTGCAAAACAAACAAACAAACAAAAAAGACTTTCAGTATGAAATTTAAAGAAAAAACTATGTTTTAGTTATGACATGAGGTGACATGTGCAAAAAATTGATTGTGGTCTGTTGGATGAAATTACAAAGAAGCTGATTTTCTTTAATTTTGACCGTGACAGTCAATACTTCTTCAAAGAACGCTGCGTACGAAAAGCACTGTTATCGAATGGAAATTCGTTGCGCAATGAAGATTTAGTTTCACACGAACAGGCCCTGGCTAATGCATACTGACGCATGCAGACCGATGCAGACTGGGCTATCTTTGCATAACTAATGGGCCAACATTAAACACAGCTTTCAAAACAAAAAGCCGCCAATTTTATGACGTTCAGTGAATCACCCTTCTCCGTTTTCAAATTCTAAGGCTAAATTCAGTCGACTAAATTCAACAATACATAATAATAATAATAAGTTTATTTATATAGCGCTTTCCTTATAAACTCAAAGCGCTTTACAAAAGACATAAAATGTTATAAAACATTCCGTAGAAGGCGTTAAATAGTGTATACGTAGATACATGCATATAAAATTGAGAATAAAAATATAGACATCAAAACATTACATTCATATCCCCCCCCCTCCCCTTTTCCGTCTCCCTCATCCTCGAAATAAAGCATGCATTAAACCACAGTACATAATATATTACATAGAAATAAAAATATGGACATAATTTTGTTCAGTTAAAATGTGCCTGAAATAAAAATGTCTTTAATTTAGATTTAAAAGAAGGTAATGAATCAGATGCTTTGACATCTTCTGGCATATCATTCCAAAGAGAAGGGCCATAGAAATCAAAAGAACGTTCACCATAAAATTTCTTGTTGGCTTTTGGTTTCACTATCAAATTTTGTTTGGCTGACCGCAATGAGCGTGGTGGTTCATACATCTTTATTTTCTCTGACAGGTAAGACGGGAACTGATGATCATTCAGACACTGATAGGTCAAAGACGAAATTTTGTAATTGATTCTAGATCTTACTGGCAGCCAATGAAGTTCCTTCAGTACAGGGGTAATGTGCTCTTTCATAGAAACTTTCTTTACCAACCTAGCAGCGTGATTTTGTACTTGCTGCAGCTTATTCATTTTATCCTCCGAAATTCCAGCAAACAAAGCGTTACAATAGTCTAATTTAGAGATAACAAAAGATAGAACAAGTTTAATGGCTGCTTCCTCAGCAATAAGATGCCTAATTTGACTAATTTTCCTTAACTCAAGATAGCAAATTTTTCTAACATGCGAAATGGCCTTCTCCATGGATAGATTGCAGTCCAGGTAAACCCCTAGTCTTTTCACACAATGGGATATAGGTATCTTAGTGTCATCAAACTCGATAGTGGACCGTTGTACGGACTTCAGTTTTCCAGGTGTTCCAACTAACATTACTTCAGTTTTCTCATTGTTCATTTTCAATTTGTTAACAGTCATCCATGCATTAATAGATTGAACACAAATAACTAGGTCATTCATCATTTGGTCAACGTTGTTAACATTTACAGATTGACGCAGCTGAGTATCGTCGGCGTACATATGAAAAGCAAAATTATGATCTTTAATAACTTGCGTCACTGGTTGTGTATATAGGGAAAATAAAACTGGACCTAAAACTGACCCTTGACGTAGGCGCCGAGTTATTTTTATGACATCGATGACGGTGTGCACGATGCATAATAATTGTCAGTTTACAAAAAAATTAATTAGCATATGTCTATTTTATGTTGGCATTTATTTACGTACATGATACATGTTTTATGGCCTGAAATGAAAGACCTGTAAGTGAATTAAGTGCCCTTAATTAAAGCTATCTATCTATTTGTTTGTCGATCTGTCCCTCAGTCTGTCTATCTATCTATCTATCTATCTATCTATCTATCTATCTATCTATCTATCTATCTATCTATCTATCTATCTATCTATCTATCTATCTATCTATCTATCTATCTATCTACCTATCTATCTATTTGCCTGGCTGTTTGTGTGGCTCTCCATCTGCTTGTCTGTCTTATTTACTTAAAATAAAGTGAAAACAAAAATAAAGAAATAAATATATGCACATTATTTAAAAAAAAATCGTTAAGCATAAGATATCGATTTCATTCCTCCCCACCCTTTCCAACTCACCTCTATGTGAGTGCTGGCTGGGTAGAACCTTGCTCCTAATTTCTCACTCAGTTCCTATTTTAAGTGTTTACACTTTCTAATGTATTTTAGCACTCCCTCCACTTGAATAGTTCGATAAACATTGAAAGTGATCGTGAAGTCGGGTCATTTGCACCGGGTTCTAAATCAAGCATGTGGCCCATTGATTCAGACTTCATGTCCTTCCGCCGGCCATGTCTTCCTCAAACGGCTGGCCTTTGTCACAGGGGGAAAACAAAAATCAGTTAAAACAAATAGCGCAACGACCGACATGCCCCTATCATGAAGCGGTCACCTTCCACGCAACGTTAAATGAAATTTGGACACGGCAACACGGATGTTGTGGAAAGCCGGGTTGGCCAGCTGATTGATTGATAGGCTGATTTTTAACTGCACGGCAAAATCTTCCCCGAGTGCAGTCTGTGAAGGCGTCAGCAGATTGTGTTCTGTTGCCTGGGATAAGTCAACGGATGGTGAAGTTTTATTTCTTGGACAGAAACTCGGACTCGATATGTGCGTGATTGTCATGTCTTTTGATTGCTTCACTCTGAAGGCATCCAGTTGGCTTGATGGGTGGTGCGCCTTCAGTTTTCCCGAAGAAAGTTTTTAACCCAAATATCTGTTTGTTTTCTCTTTTTCTTTGTATTTTATTGTATCATTTCGATATTATTTCTTACGCGAGGCTTTGCAATAATACAATTTTTTCTTCTTGCCGTATTTCGACTTCAGTGCAAGTAGGCTGGCTTTTTTTCATTTTAAATCGTCTGGATAATGGAGATATTTATAATCTGCAGTCTCCCGATGTAGGCTACGAGAACTGACAATTTATTTGAGGTATTGTGTTTAATAGACTGGTTAATACTTTAATAGGTTCAGAATGTTCTTTGAACTTCGGTGTCAGGTAAAGTTGTTGGCCTGTGCAGAACTGTGCGTATTTCAGTTTTTCCATGTTTGTAACACGAAGTCGGTGAGTTAGATACATGTATTTTATATAGAGACGTGTGTTTATTATGTATTCATTATTGCTGTGTGTATTATTTCAATTTCTTTGGTTACTTTGAAAGTAGGCACGCATATTTTAAACGTGAAAGACATGAGATAATGTAATTTTAATACTGTGGAAGGAATATTCCTCTGTTTGAACACTTTATTAAATTTTGTTTGTTTCGAGATAGGTCTAAAGATTTCATCTAAACTCTGAAGAAATAATCATAGAATGTAATGTGAACGTGATGAAGATGTATTTGCAAGCCAAGCAGTATAAGAATATAGCCTACGCCAGATCTCGCTTGCTGTGTTACGGAAAAGAACAGTGCTGTACACGCCAAACGAGATCAAATTTACAGAATGAAATGTGTTCTGTCTTCCTATCTGGGTTATTGGCTAGTGTGACTAATGCATGTACATGGCAGTGTGTACATGGAGTTGCAGAATGGAACTTGAACAAAGAATGAAGCGACTCTTGTAAATATTGTTTCTGGCGTATGCGGTATTTCTCCATAACGGCCGGTATTGTGGTCCGCCCGTGCTTTTCCTGGGTGTCTCAATGATTTGGTGTTGTTATTAAATAATTATGTGATGACAGATAATAAAAATCGAGATCTGAATTTGTTGGAAGTCGGCCAAGGGGATCTTTTAATTTAGAGTAAATGTCTGCACGTTTGACATTTGTAACGTTTTTTTATTTATGTTATACGGTCGCAAAGTGTGAAAAACTGTGTATCATGACCCATGGTGTGCAGTGGTTTAGTTTGGAACCTATGTGAATTTATACGCACAAAAGGGAGCCATTTTTTTGGTATTTCCACCATTAACGGAAAATCTTTTAGTTGTTTTATTCTTGTTACTTTCTCGTCCATGTCTCCTGAAAGATTTCACCTGGCCAACGTTTGTTTTAATTGTATAAGCAGAGAGGCAGGAATAAGAATGTTAATTTTATATAATATCTTACATCAACATATTCTGTTATCATACCAGCCTATGACAAGCTGCTCTTTAGTGGCCTGAAACGTTTCCACTAAACCTACAGTGCTGAAAGAAATAGAAAGTGTAACCACTTAATCCTGTCAATTTAGACCTGTTGATGACCCCTGGTAAGCTTGCTGGAATAGGTTTTTGTACAACTACGGGGATTCAGCGTTGGACTGGGAATAAGTGTGTGACAATATTGATACAAGTACTAGGGAGTAGACTGCGGGTAGAACCATAGTCAAATGGGTGCTAGCCTTGGGCCAGTGCTTGTTGCAGCAAGGCTCCAGTTACATAATTAGGCACTGAGCTGTTTGTACAGCCGCCACAGTTTGCTTTTATTGTTCGATGGAGAGGAAAAAGGAGTAAAGTAGAGGGGATGAGGTTCTTTGCGTGAGTGAATGGATCACATAGATCTAATAGAGGAGAAGGGAGAGAAAAAAAAATGAGTGAAAGGAAAAATCAGGACGTAAGAGCGATTTGGAGCGAGAAGTCTTCACTTGTCCTGTTATAATAAAACATTTGAGATTTCTTTATACATGTATGTTAGTCGTAAGAATACTCCTTTGGGACGAACGCTGCCATAAGTTTAAAAAAAAAACAACGTGCCAAGTTTTTGCAAAATTAATGAACAAGTAAATTTTACAGAAGCCAGGATTGTGTCATTGGTCTCATTTTACTGCGTTTCGAATTTGCGAATTAAAAAACGCAATGGTCGATGTGTTAAAAGTCAATGACCAAACAGATTTTGAAAGTCTCCATGGGGTGCCTGGGTGGTCTTCTCAATTGGCGAATGCATAACAGCACCAGACATCTTGTATAGCACATTTTAATCGTTTCTATGGGGAAACACGTACCGTATGGAAATTATGATGATGTCATGTGTCGTCTATGCTAGGACAAACGCATTACACTTCTAGATTTCATGCAATGATCTGTTGAAAACATCCGCACCTGATATCAATTACATTAGTCTGTCATCCGATAACAGTTATTATGATAAAGGGATCAGATTCATGAACACAATATGCACATAACCGAACATTTATTTTTTTTTTTAACAAGGGGGCGTGGGTGGCTGGGGGGTGGAATAATTCATATTTTCAAATCTTGTTACTGCCATGTTTATTGTGCATTTCGTTTCATTTTGGATACCTACAATTTTCTATGATGTATTTGATTTAACGTACCGTAAATCAGGTAAGAAGAAACCAAAAAAAAACATTGGTTCGATTAATTCTGTCGTATGCATGTCGTATGTGCAAGTTGTTAAATGATGGCGTTTTTGTTCTTTTTTTTTTTCTCCCACAGTCAGAGCACACAGCTGTTGATAATAATTCGACTTAGTTCGACATAATTCAGATCTAATCGTTTCTCCATTTATTCTCAGATTATCCAGCATACCTGAAGGAGGTTCGAAACAACAGCGTTCCCTACTAAAGGAGAACAAATTGCAGAAAGAAGGGTGTTTCGATCTACGGCTGGGCCTTTGCTTCCTGTGTCAGCTTTGTGGCATACCCGGCAGCTCGTTAAACCTGGTATTCTGTGGCTGTCTCGGTCATGTCACCACGAATTTGATTCCCGGCGCATTGTGTGGGGGAGAGAGAGACGCGATGCAATTCTTATAGGGTATAATTTGTTACAGATCCGGCAATGGGATTGCCACAAATAAGGGGACCAGAAGTAGGGGCACTTTTACTCTGTGGATGAACAGCGTGGAGTTTGCCTTGGTTATATTGCCATTCTTGAAATTTGACGTTTCACCGTAAGAATCATGGAATCGGAAGGGTCAGACATTGACGAACTGGCCGATCTGGATCTGGCGACGTTTGCACAACCCGGCACTGACACTTCACACCCTGACGAGAGTGATGACTTCAAAGACAGGACACTTGAGTCACCAGACTGGCAAAATGCAAAGGATACGGAATACACAAATACAGGAATACATGACCAAGATGCTTTTTTCACAGTGGACTCTGATTTCAATTTTGCCCCAGACTCTACTCAAAACAGTCAGAAAACTGGAAATGGCAACCCATTTAAGCATGAAACCCCAGTGAATTCCAACCCATTTCACTCTGGTGACTCAAACACCAATCCGTTTTCCTCAGCCGTCAGCCCATTTACATCGGAGATGTCTTCTGTGGAAGAAATATCAAATCCGTTTTTATCAGGGGATACCTTGATTAAAGATGCGCCCACAGTGTCTGGTTCAACTGAATATGTTTACCTGAATCGTCTTCCGGGTGAAAACTTAGGTATGGTACTTGGGATAGAAGGAGATCAGGAGAACACTAGACCAGTTGATGCAGTGCTGGTCAAATCCGTGACTCCAGGAGGCGCCGCTGCCAGAGCTTGCGCCGCCAATAACCGAATTTTGGTTGGTGACGAAATCCTGGAGATTGATGGCCAACCCTTGACAGAGCTCACCCACGACGAATGTATTGCAGTGTTTCAGGACATGCCTGACAATGTTGTTTTGACACTTCGGAGGGATAATGCGGATGAGGGCCATATTTCAAAACCCTCAGGGAAAAAGAAAGGCCCACCAATACCTCCGCCAAGGAAGCACTTCACAAATGAAAACTCAGTCAGTAGTAACCATCCATCCGGGCAGCCTACCGAAAGTGTATTGCAGTCTGATGGCCTTCATGCTGTTGAAGCTTCAGACAATGCAGAATACAATGATATTCTGGCGGATCACACAGGATTTGATGATCTTAAAGTCCCCAAAGGATTTGTCAAGCTGGATGTGACGATCTTCCGTGAGGAGGAGGACAGCCTTGGACTCAGCATTGTACCGAGTTACGGAGCAACTTGTGACCTTTATCAGGTAGCAAACTTTTATTTTTTACAGAAAGTGTGCTACTACTTTTTAATCATTTTTATACTGGTTTATTAACGTAGGGCCAACTGGATTAAATGCACATCTAGTTCTATTAAAAAGTACTTGCACAGGAATACTTCCTTTATAATGAAAAGTATAAACGAAAAGGATTCTCTAAGCAAAATACAGAACGGGCCTCTGTTGTCACCTTATACTATAGTTGTTTATTTAAACGTAGAAGAAAATGTTCTGTGATAAACCTGTAATTGGTTTTTTTTTTTAAAGTGGAAGGGGGGGGGGGGGGGTAGGCGTAAAAATCGCCATGATGGACTATATTGGCCTCAGTGAATTTGATTTGAGAAACATTATATGATTGTCCATTGTTGTAAAGTTTCTAGTTGCCCCAAAAAACCTTATCATGAATTTTGCTTTAAAGTGACACTTTTCACTAGAGATAATACCATTTCCACCAGTTTCTCTGTAATTTGCTAATACACAGTGATACATACCCAGAAAAATAAAAATAACCAATTAAATTTGTTTGTTGGAAAAAGGAAAGGATAGATCGCCTGAGAATCAGATAGGGCCACAATTTCTTATACATGCTGTAAATCATCCCTGTTTTCAACAACTTACCGCTGACTGCCAGAATAAACACATTCTTCCCTCTCTCTCTTTCTCTGTCTCTCTGTCTCTCTGTATCTATCAATTTATCTCTCCCTCTCTTTCACACACACACAGAAGCAGAGGGCCAGTATTAATTGCTCCCTCCTTTCTCCAGAGGGAAGAAAAAAAAACGTAACCAATTTGGAAGTTACCTTTTCATGAAAGACTCTGTAACGCTGCAACGGTCTCCATTCTCTAGAAAGCTGACATTTCATGCTTCAAGTAAACAACATAAGTATTAAATTTGGAGCTAGGAAACAGCATTCCACTGGGATTAGCAATTAGCCTCTCTTTTCAGTAGCTTTTCTATCCCTGGTTTCGTGCTTTCTCCTTCCTCTGTTTTCTGTTTTCATTTCATATTCGCATCGTCGGTTCCTCCTCCCATTGCCCCAGTTGTTCGATGGTCCAGCACATTGCTATGTATTCAAATAGTTGAAAACGTATTTTTTTTTATAGCTCTGCACAAAAGGAATGTAGCCTATGTTTTGCAGCGCATGTGGTTGATGTGTCGTGGTGTCATATATATTAAAGAGATGGAGTCAGCCATTTGTCACAAACCATTAATGGTACGGTACTTAAAATACTGGTGCACAGCAGTAATGTTAGGGAGGGTTGCCCTGCAAAGACTGGTGAACCGAATATAGCTAGCAAGTGCTGCTGCTGGTATCAGTAAGTAGTGGCTTATACATCGTCAGTTTTAATCCTAGTATTTATAATTTTATTGCAGCATGTGCTCATTAATTATATTTTTCTATAGCCTAAATAATTATGTGTGTATGTGTTTGTTTGTTTGTTTATTTTGAGAAGGGGGGGGGGGAGTGGCTCTTTTCACACCATTCATGACTGCTACAACTTACAAACGCCTCACTCTGATAACGGAGCCACAACGTCAAGACTGCATTCACAATGTATTTTCTCTGTCAACAATGGGAGAGTGGGGGGGGGGGGGTGTCAGACAGACAGACAAAGAGACAGACAGACTGTGGGGCAAGCTTCGGCCAGGTAAAGAATTCCGATTGTCACCCTAATGGGGTCAGAATTATCATACATCATGCATTGACCGACCACTTAATACCAGTGCAACTCACTGGAGGCTTCCAGGTAGCGTGTGATGAATTGTTGACAGATAAAATTGACGACCAGTGCATTGCGGGGTTCCACAACTACCAAGAAAGGATAGGAACATAATGTTAAAGAGTGAAATGACTGTTGAATAAATTTTGGACCTTCCCACTTGTGCTTTGTGAAACAGACTACGAAAGTTATCTATTTTACGAAAATACTTTCAGATGAATTATGGAGGAAAACTCAAGATTATTGTTGACATTAAAAGTATGCAGTTATGTACTGCAATTTGTACTTCTTGTATGTACTTCTTTTTCTAACATCAAGCAAAAAGCATGTAGATTAGTATTTCTCAATCTCTTTTTGTCCAACGCCCCACTTCAATTTTCAAAAAAAAAAAAAATAATAATCGTGCGCACTACCATCATTGTACAAAGTTAGTACAGAGTATTTACAAAAAGATTTTAAAAAATATTTGTACATTCAGTACGTATACATTCAAAAGAAGTTTTAAATAAACTTTATTTCCAGTTTTATTCACTTACAACAGTTATCTATACAGGTAAGGTAAATACACTATGAAATTAAGATTTCTATGAAAAATCCCCACGCCCCATTCTGAATTTCCACGTCCCACCAAAATATTACGTGAGGGCTCCAGGGAAATGGTCCACTTGTCGCGCCCGGCACTTTCGAGATAGAGCCAAAAATGGGTGGATAAGGACCTCCCTGTCCGTTATATTTCGGCATGAATAGATTCCTCAATCATTTCTCATGCCTGAGTAAAAGGATTTCAGTGAATTCTGAATACAAATATGTGTTTTTCTCATCTTTCTGATCCAATCTAATGGTCTTTTAAAATTTACATAGACTGTAAATGCGTTTTTTTGAAAAGTGACTTTTTCTACCTTGCCACCGTGAATTAGCCATAACTTGGTCGATTTTCAACATGTATACATGAAATATATATAGTGCATTCTTCTCACAACAGTTTGTACTTTCACAGTATGAAAAAATGGCAAAATGGCCCATTTCCGTAGAGAGGCTCTCATAATTCTTGCCATGCCCCCATCTTGAGAAACATTGATGTAGAAGAACACAATAGAAGAGCGAGGGAGAAGGCGTTCTAGTGAAATTATACCGAATGATTTAGTTTGTCTGGTTCAACGGGAGGGCAGCAGCTCTAACCTGCCTGATCCCTGGGAAATGCCAAGCAAATCATTGGCCGAATCTTGTATGAGTAGGGATTGCCTGACTGCAAGGAAAACGGCAGATGCTGGTCAGGGGTTTGATATAATGAGCCGATTTGGGTTGTGAAGGGTTGCATGGTGTGACTGCATGATGGATTAATTGGTGTCATTGATTCGTGGACATGTTGGACAATCATGTAGCTGCCCAGAGCCCGCTGGATTTTCCATACAGAGTGGCAGTTTTAGTATTACGTGTTGGCGGATACATGCCGGTATTTCATGCGTGATAATTGACGTTTCTTGTGTTTTTTCTTATTTTGGTGTAGTGGCCACGATAGCTTGTGTGACCGTAGTCGCACACCTCATCTCACTGATCTCCGCTGAAGATTTCCACTTAACTGAGTGGTAAATCAATAATTGAAGGGCTTAGTTCTCTCCCCCCCCACTCCCCACCCCCTCTCTCTCTCGCTGTGCGTGTGTCTATCTGTTTGTCTGTCAGGCTGTCTGTCTGTCTCTCTGTCTCCCTCTCTATCACACACACATTGACATATACACAGATCTACTCAAACATTTGCTCACTCACTCACATACTTGAGGTATCGAGCAAAACCCGTTTTTCCTGCATGAGACCTCAAAAAATTACATAATTTATGTCAACCCTTTCAATGAGCCTCACTCTAACGGTCGTCCTGAGGTGATGCACTTTGCACATGTTTGAGAACGTAGTATACTCGCTGATCTTTTTGCATATCTGATCTATTCTGTTTAATCTGGAGACCAGGTGGCCTTATGCATGTATAGAATTTACCCCTTCAATCGCCGTAGTGTAATTCTGCGGATGGCAGTAGTTGTTTCAGTTCTTGGTAGAACTTGGGGCCATAATAGGGATGGGAATTTTCAGGCAATGCCATCATGATTTCCAGATTTTTAAAAGCTATGTTTCTGTAGTAAATAACGTCGTGTTTAATGTCGAATGCACGTATACGAACTGGTCTTAGCGTATTTGTGTATTGCGGTTGGTGGTGACGCTTTACGTCAAAGGCTCAGGAATTTTTGTCTGCTTAGTAATTCCGGTCCCAGTCATATATCTGTGGTGTAGACAAATAACCTTTTGTGTTTTGGATGTATTGCTTTCACTGCAACTAAGTGAATGGCCCTTCTTCTGCTACAATGAATAACAAAACCACGGTTTATGCGGTTTTCGGTTATCCAATTTTGTTTTATTGTGTTTCACATACAACCACAGAGACAAGAGAACCCCGCATGAGATATTTATTATTGGCGGTATAGTCAAAACACCCTTGCTTTGGGATATTGCTGTCTACAATGTAAGATTAATGGCTCCCTTTTCTACTACAAAGGTATGTCAAAACGCCTTTAATGTTAGGTTCCAGTCACCCAGTTTTATTTTATTGTTTCCCGCTTACACCCCCAGAGAATAGAGAGCCTCGAATGAGATTGGCGAAAGAAATCAGGGTTGCCAACTAAGCATGAAGGAATTCACAGAGGAATCGGTTGTGTCATGTAGCGAGTAGGTGGGGGGTTACCTAAATATTATCATTGACTAGTCTCCTCCAGTCCCCGCCTTCCTCCTGCTCAGTGGCGAGCTGCAAAGTCGGGCAGGGCATTTTTGTCATGCTAAGACTGTCAGCAGTCATGGATTGTTAACACAGTATGACTGTGGCCCCCCAAAAAATCGAGCCAGAGACAGCTCTAATCCAAGTAAAATACAAAACAAAACAAACAAAATATTCTGCCCCGAGTCAGTTCTAATGCACCCCCCCCCCCCCAAAAGAAAGAAAAAAGGATTATTCTGGCCGAGACAGTTCTAATCCAAAACAAAACAAAAACTGGCCGGACACATGAATCGGGAGATGACACAGGCTTTTGTTGTTGTTGTTTATTTTTGGTCATGTACACGCTGGTGTGACATTTCCGATGCTGACATACTGTTAACCTAGTCCATCAAAACTTATCCCCGGCTCTAACCCTAGTTTATACTTGAAAACAAGTATCCGTAACGGTACGCATTATGATTTTGGCAGAGAAATTGTGACCGATGTACGAACTGCAAGACCTTCGGTTGATCAAACATTTCCAGACCCAGGCCTCATAGTCTGTTCGTTTTATCATTTGGCATTTGTAGATGATGAAATCTTGCTTATTTTGTACGCACGTCTTAATGAAAGAATGCCATTTATTTGTTCCTTTGAATAAACAGTAACATTTTGGCCTTCTGAAATACCCTTTTTCCGTGCAGCTCTAAAACTTCCCTCAGCGAATTGAAAAGTCAACACGCATTTTCGTGAAGCAGGAAGCATTTTTGATATCCCGTAATTTTTAATTTGAACTTTTACCCATATTTATTACACTCGTTTATTGATTTGCTTTACGGACTATCTACATCAAAGAAGGAATCCCAATACTTTAGAAGTCTACATTGTCTTCCATTACTAGCCGCCCAAACGACACGATTAGTTTTGATAAGGCAAGGCGCACACAGGGAATTTTTTTAAGTTACCGGCGCGAGAAACTATTGAGTTACAGGTTATTAAAATGATACATGTGCTTTTCAATTTGGAGATTAAAAAATCACCCGTGTGAGCTTCCAGCGGGAGGACAGTTTGTTCTGTTCCCATAACTAAATACATAGCTTCCCGACCAGTCTGCGCCTGGCCTTAATCTCAGCGTGTGGCAAACCGGGAGCTGCAGTTGCCGCCCTTGGCACGTTCGAGTGCAATTTTTTTTTCTCTGGCCAAGATTTCAGTTGGTACTGACCTGACCTTTTAACCTCATTCAAGTACTCAGTCGACAAACATAATAATCCTACTGGAGTGACTGTTTTCTTCTTCAAAGGCAGGAGACTTAGAGGGATCCTTTTGTGGTCCGGGATTCTGGTTGTTCTAGGGACTGCTCTGCTTGGCCTATTTGGACAGCGGATTGTTTGTCACTGTGACATGAACAATGCAGGAGTTCATTGCATGAAACATGTGTAGTGCGTTACCGAATTCTTGATGAAAGGGTACTATAACAATAATGATGATAAAGCCACCGGCGTCAATCCGTAAGAAATCGTTCATAAGTAGGCCATAGATTGTTTAGGTGAGTTGGATGCATAAAGCCACCGGCGTCAATCCGTAAGAAATCGTTCATAAGTAGGCCATAGATTGTTTAGGTGAGTTGGATGCATAAAGCCACCGGCGTCAATCCGTAAGAAATCGTTCATAAGTAGGCCATAGATTGTTTAGGTGAGTTGGATGCATAAAGCCACCGGCGTTAATCCGTAAGAAATCGTTCATAAGTAGGCCATAGATTGTTTAGGTGAGTTGGATGCATAAAGACCCAAGACAGTGTCTCGCTAGGGGTGAAAGACTTTAGTGTTTGGGTCATAGGAATCAACCGTTTCATTATAGTGTCTTCACTTGCAACATTATTAAGTAAACAAAAAGGAAAAAAAGGAAGGTTTTGTACATTCCCAAATAGCTGATTCTTTTCCCCCCTCGTCTCAGCCTTGGGCGGGTCTGCTTGCTTTGAGGTGGGAGGTAATATGGGATAGATCGTGGTTTCAGTCATGTGCCCATGCCAGAGAAAAGGGGTCTTTTACTATTATGCAAACAAAAGTTGTCTTTGTGAACGAAATTATACGAGACACTTTCTGTGCCGTCAATGTACAGGGGGTTTCAAATTGTCCTCTGCCTTAATAGTAAATAATCATTGTATTTTGATCATTTCCTTTCTCAAATTCTGTTATTACGTATGTATGTTTTGCATTTAAATTCGTTATCAGTCTCATGGAAACATTTGAGGGAGAACAACAACAACAACAACAACAACAACAAAGTGGCCCAAACAATGCACACATTGTGTACGTAGCGTCGAACACTCTACACGGAAAAATGTGGGACGAACATCATCGATAAAAGACAAAATGAATGGTATTGAAACAGTTCAGTGTACTTGAGATACCTAAAATAGAGGCCGTTATCATTAAGAAGCCTTTATGTCATTGCTGGCTTTATTGGCTCTGTCGGTTTATGGACATTGCACCTGTTTCATAAAAGGCGTATTTCATGTTCAGTATGCTGTTGTTGGCCTAGGTCGACTTTTTGTTTAAATTTTCATTTTAAGTGTTGAACATCATCAAAGGACAGCTCGTGCTATCGTTCAGAGTTCAAACACCTTACCGGCCGAAAGCATCGTGAAGCGGAATGCGCCCGGCAGACCGTCCGGGATGTCAGGTGTCACACCGGCGTTCCCAGTGGTGAGAGGAGAATTGACAGTTGTGGCAGCCAGCAAATAAGGGCCTCACCGGACCCTCCAGTTTTGTGGGCTAGACACCTGTCGGGCTGTGTGTACGTATGTGTGTGTGGAAGTACATGTATACACGGGAAAAGGCAGGGACAGCTACCTTACGAAATGATTACATGATAACATAAAACTGTAAGGATACTTGGAATGTCAGCGGACTGGGATAAAATTCTCGTCAGACAAGAACCTACTGTTGTTTAGTGTTGGAGCCCTCTCTGAAACTAAGGTCATTGTTTATTCGAAGGAGAGGGTAAGTATTGATGCAGTGTGTATGGCAGTTGTACAGAAGGAAGGCTTTGATTGAATTTAAATCAATGAAACCAACTTTAATCATGTCTCATGTGTTGAAAAGAGACAACTTGTGAAATGTGCCCATGAATTTAAAAAAAGTGGAGTAACTCCACCTTAATTGATTTTATTATTTTTTAAAAATGTCTATTTCTCTCTACTTTTACAGTGGTAATTATCGAAATAATTTGTGGAACTTAATACTGTATTTGAATGGCCGTTGATGACCAATAATGAACATGATTTTGTTATAGTGACAGTTATCAAATGTCATCCAAGCATCTTTAGGCATTGAACATGCTTGTCAAAACTCAGTAATTGAATAGTCCCAAACGAGATTCAGTCTGAGGCAGCAGTTTTTGTTGTGTCAATTTTTCACGAGCTTGGAGTTCCTCCTGTGGCTGAAATTCCTCCCCAGTTTCTCCTATGATGGAAATTGCTCGCTTGAGATTTAAAATTCCTCCCCCTGGGAGTCAGGTGCCACCCGTAAAAGAATCAATGATGTAGAAGAATGATTGAATGCAGGAAGAAATCGGGGAGGGGGTGTGGCGGAGGGCGAGTGATCAGAAATAGATCGATGGATGGATGCATGCATGCATGGACAGATATTCCTCTGTCTTCTTGTTTTTCCTTTTTCTATCCTCATGTGCCGTTATGCGTCGAGGGGAGATGCTCATTCGAACTTGAGCTTGATGGGCAGCGTTTGCCATGGTTAGGTTGATTCTTTCAGTTGTTTCGTTGGCGTCCTCTATCCATCTTTTGCTAGGACTCCCCATTCCTCTGGGCCCATGCCTTTTCATGGTATAAACTCTGTATTCTGTCTGTTCGGGCGGAAGCCTTTTGAGGTGACCGATATTGGGGTGCTTAATTAAAGTAGGCTCAGCAGTGGTTTGAGCTCTGTTGTGACGACTTTCCTTCCGTTCCTTTGTGATTTTTAAAAATCTTGCACACTGTAAAATACACTGGGATTGACACGTAGAAACTGAAACCAATGGCTGTGACCCTGTTGCGTGAATGGTTCTTGAATTGAAGGAACATTGATAGTAGTTCGACAATGATAGGGCATAGTTATCAGATTATCAATTGGCCCATGTAGATGAGTGTATGCAAGTATCTGTTTTTTTTTTTTTAAACTGCACTGTAATAATAATGTTGTAGATTTTGAAGAACTTATCAGGACGGTTCAATTCAGTATGATGGACCACGTGCTTTTGAATATAGCGATAAATTGTAGAGTTTAGGCTTTTCATAATACACGCTGTATTTTTTTTTTTCGTGTACTGTAGTTCGCGCGAGTCAACCAGGGCCGTCTTAACATCATTTTAGACCCCTGGGTCAAGCAATAGGCCGTGTGGCCCTTCCCCTACACAAGTACTAGGCAGGGGCCACGGCCTATTGCTCGGGCCTTCCCCTACGCAAGTACTCAGAAATTTGCATTCATGGGGCTCCCCTAGACCCTTGGGGCCCCTGTGCAACTGCCCAGTGTGCCCATGCGTTAAGACGGCTCTGGAGCCAAGTCCTTTTTAATTTTCCATAAAAACGGGAGAGTGGAAAAGCTACATTACACACTGGGATTGAATTGTGTGCCTGCAAACTCACACGCCCTATCAGGAAACGTCATCCACATTGCAGATGCACAACTATGCGTAGTGAAATATGTACTTAAAACGCTAACCAAAAGCGCAGTGTCAGCCTAGAATCGAGTGTATGAAAGTAGCCGTTTGATTTGAGTGACAAATGGGTGGGAGTCTCATTGATTCCGCCCTCGTACACCCCCTCAGTATACAACTATGAAAAGCACTATTGACGTTGACAATTTAAGAACGTCAGAAATTGAATGAAAACAATCCGAGTTTTACTGGTCTGAGGTCGCGGGTCACGATTTCATGTTCTGTCTAAAAGACCGACCGACTGTCCGCGATCTATCTATCTATCTATCTATCTATCTATCTATCTATCTATCTATCTATCTATCTATCTATCTATCAATCAATCAATCAATCAATCAATCAATCAATCAATCAATCAATCAATCAATCAATCAATCAATCAATCAATCAATCAATCAATCAATCAATCAATCAATCAATCAATCAATCAGTCAGTCAGTCAGTCAGTCAGTCAGTCAGTCAGTCAGTCAGTCAGTCAGTCAGTCTGTCTGTCTGTCTGTCTGTCTGTCTGTCTGTCTGTCTGTCTGTCTGTCTCTCTGTCTGTCTGTCTGTCTGTCTGTCTGTCTGTCTATTCGTCCCAACCATCCATCTGTCCATTCATCTATCCATCCATCTGTCTGTCTATCCGTCTCATCCATCCGTCCATCTCCTCTATATATCTATCTATTTGCCTGTCTGTCTGTCTGTCCGTTGTCCAGAATTTGTCTGTTTATCTGTCTCCGCCAGCCTGTCTCTCCATGTGCCAGTGTTATTTTACACAGTCATCATGTTGTGGCTATAAAAGTATAATTGCTTACACAGATTCAGATTCGCGCGTCCGTCCATGTGCATGTTTATCTCAAGATCTGGCAATGTGTTTGTCGTTCTGACCATCAAAAAGCGCTGTCCATATGTCTGGAGGGCACCATTCTGTATCCAGCCCAGCCTTGAACGCTGTGATCGTGATCTAGGTAAAGACATTGTACAACCACGGGGCGATTACATAGCAGCTGGGACAAGGATGGGCGGTTTGTCAAACAGTTTGGAGATAACATCTTATGAAAGGCGTAGGTGGCAAACGATCTATGTTGACTCTTCAGTGTACCTGAGAATGGATCGCTGTCTCTGCGGGGATTCTCAAGTACAGTATCTTAACTTGTAAACGGGAAACCTGTGCTTTCAGGGAACTTTGTGTATATTTTATTAGGGGCGGTTACCAAACCCTTGCTCTACCACCCCGCTTTAGGTCAAACTTCAGGGTGTCTAATTGTAATATAGACTACGTGTATCTGGATTTCTTGCACATTCTTTTATTTTACATAGATCGTCTTCGTGCCGTGAACAGCACTTAACTGGAAATACATGGGAATGAAAAAAGCACGCAGAAATAATAATTATTGTCCTAATCGGAAATTGGATTGGTTTTAGTGTGCAAGGGTAAGGATAACTTCTGCATTGGATGGTTGTAGTCATACTTGTTTATAATATGGTTTAAGCGTATATGTGAAAGATGGAATTGTGTATGGACTAAAGTCTCTAGGTTAAAGATGAAATATAAGATGGAAGATCATAGATAGATAAAGATGGAATTATATTATGGTTCAAACGTATGCATTAGGGATGGAATGTATGTGCAGCTATGATCAGATGTAATTCTTTGGCCGACCATTTGACAAGGTTCTAATACGGTCAAGAAACTTTAGAATCTGTCTACATCCGCTCTCCTCAGTTACACGAGTTAAAAAATAATGCTGTAATTTTCACAAGGGCACCATACTATCGTCCATTGCATTAATTATGAAACGGTTTAGGTGACATCTCTGTCACTGTCTTTGCAATTTGGTGCTTGTCAAGCATAATTTCATTATTTACTATTGCGTCACAGATGTTGTTATTCTCCCATCCGTCCCGTCCTATGGCCGTTCTAATATCAAAACCCACAAAACGTGATTTACATTCTGTATTTATGAAGTTTTGGTTCATAAAGGAGCAGAGAGGCACTGTCACAAATCCCAGACTGGGAATTGTAATAATTATGACAGGACAACAATCACGAACGAACAAGTATAACACTTAACAGAACAACCAAACAGACTCACACATTTATTATACATAAAAATAAGATATACGTGCATTACGTTATTCAATTCAACTACCATCCAATGGTCAGCATTCCCGACATTCATTCCTCTACGGGTCCACAACCCGATAATACTTTCTAAAATATGCTCTGGCCTCAGCCTCACATCTATATATATATTACTTGCTGGCCTCTCTTATTGGCTCCTGCTCAACCTAATCTCCGCATCTCAATCTCCCCTCGATGTCTTAATAGCACATCAATATTTCAATAGCGCATTAGTATCTCAATAGCACATTAACATCTTAATAACAACAAGGACAATAACAACGTCCCTGTCTGTGGCCAGACTGCCACGACTCATGTGCTCCCGCTGTCCTGCGCGACAGCTTCACTCAGGCAGACCTGTGGGTAGCCTTCTGCCCAACCCCGGCACAAGTCCGCTCACCGCGGGTGGCTTCTCTGCCCGACCCCGGCACCTATAAGAATAACATTACATTTCTATAACACCATACAATTACTATCCACTTCACAACTATCAAGCGTACACACAATAGTCCACCTTTCACTCACCACACCTCTTACGGTAACACACCTCTACCGTGTTCCACCGTACTCAGACTCGCTACGAATCCATGATCCTAACTTACATCTATCGCTCATTGCGCACATCTCTATACACAGTAATCAATGACTTCCACAATCTTATTTACATCATGGTCATAGGAGAATAGAGTACATCAATCATCATAATTATAAATCACAGTTAAACCTGCCAGTCATCACTGGAAAACACACAACAATCTCCCGACTGCTTTCCCACGTCTGTCCCCTTGGACCTCTTAACTTGCAGTGACTTTTCACTACACAAGATTTACCTCATCGCCTTCACTTTACTCACGTCTTGCACGCTTCCACGTTAACTAACAGAAGTCAATATAGGTGAGCAGCCTCACTATCCCGTGAGTCAATCCTACACTTCCATGCCCCCGTAATCCTTGAATCTCGCTCACTCCACTCGTGACAGGCACATCTGACTGGGAAACAACAGTGCTGTTGGGTTTGGGAGGGAAACAGGTGCAGGACTTCCGTGAATTCCAGTGGATGTAAAATTGGAAACATACGGCCAGGAAAGGTCTCCGGGGCACTCCCACGATAAAAGTGCATGTCGTGCAGTAAAGGTTTTTGAAAATTGTTACGGAAGGTTTAGTATTGTTGAGATATTTTGATCACCTGGACTTCAAAACAAAACAAAACAAAAAAACAAAAAACAACAACAACCGACAATTGAAGGAAAATACACAAAATTATAATAAATAACATGACAACGACTGCTTAAAAAACGGTTATTATGAGCACAATAATATTGAATGACAAGCATTTTAAGACAAAAATTATGTTATATTGTACTCTTCTATCACAAGATGAAGACCTGCATTTGGCGATAAATAAATATGTTTATTTGTTTACTCTTTTTTTTCATTTATTTGACCAACTTAAAGCGGTTTTGTAATACTGAAAATTTGGACCGAAGTAATCTATATCTGAGCGTCAAGGATGAACTATTTCACTGCTATGATGGTAAGAAAGTTTGCAGTTCAGTGTACAACTTTATTTACTTCTACGTCTGACCACTGCCGTTATTTCTTGTAACGTAAAATATAAATTAATGATAATGTCTACCTTTTGTTTTAGATTAATTTGCACAATACGATATTTATACAGACACTGGGAGCAATTGATTCCTTATAACCCTTAAGGTGTTCTCATTTATAAGGTTAGGAAGACATACTTACTAGCATTTTAAAGAAATTTGCACTGTACGATATTCTTACAGCCACTGGGCGCAGTTGATTACTCATAACCTGTAAGGTGTCCTTATTATAGCGCCAAAGACATGCCAGCATGATTTGTCGCTGTCATAAAAAAGACATCACAACTTTCCTAAGCAACATCTGAGTCATTTAATGTTTTCATGTGGTCAGCTTCACGTAATATAAGGAACAGGAACGAGGAAAGGTCATGCCCTGGCAGGCGTCATGAAGCCCCAAAACCCGGATATTGCCACGAAGTTTTTACATTATATGAAGGCGTGTGTTTATTTATACCTGGCCGTTATGTGTCAGTAGTGTGATCTTGTTACGGAAGTCATTCTGATCTCCTCCTCGCTGGTAGACCGGTGGTCGGTGACAAGGTGGGGAGACAGAATTCACGGCTGACCTTTCGGGACACAAGTTGGTCTAGAGGTAAGCTGCCCGCCTTTCATGCCGAAGGTATCGGGTTCGATCCAGGTCGATGCAGGCATGGTGGTCTTTTTGGGGGGGGGGGGAGTGGGGGGAGCAAAATTATTGTCTCTAATCCTGTGGTAAGTATGATCGAGCTCTTGCTCTTCTCGGATAAGAACGAAAAACTCGGGAGGGTCCGTGTGCACGTTGCGCACGTTAACGATACCTCGGCAGTTGGAAATCAAGAAGAGCAGGCCGAAGAAGATCCTGCCCAGAGCAAAATTTAAAAAAAAAACTCGCTGTCACAAAAAAGACACAAAATAATTATTAACAAGAAAAAGTGAGGTGTAAATGCCAAGAGCAGCGAACCTACGAAAATAATGACCTAAAACAACACACCTGAACTTTGCTTCCTCCCCTGGATCCAACTACTCATACAAGATGTCTGGGCACGTTAACTTTAACTAACTGAAGAATGTCAAATGGCTTTTGCAATCCATCTTGAGTTTTTTAAAAGAATGCTCGTGGCAGTCAACGACTATCAAATTAATAATGCATGTAACTTGCAATATTCAAGCTCTAGAACACCCCAGCAGTACATGGCAATCCTATGCAAAATGATTCCCCAAGTAGAGATGGACTTGTTTTTGTTTGTTTGCCTTTGTTTTGTCACTGTGCCAGCCCTGATTAAATCTTACCATTGTGTCCTCCTAGCCCAGGCCCAAATAGGAATTTGAAAGAAAAAAATTCGTTCATTCCTGTTTGTGTGAAATTTGCATCTTAAGAAGGAAAAGTTTAAGGCCATTTTTGCTCCTCTCGTTGTGTAGGATAGATGTTTTCTTTGTAAATTACATAATACAATAAACAAAGACAACCTGTAAGTTGACATTTGTTTAGGATTTTAACGAGACTGTTTGCTGGAACGGGGTTATCAAATGAGATTGACGGAAGATTATTAAAACCACAGAAAAACTGTGGGGTCACAGTAAGGCTTAAATCAAAGCCAAATGTTGGCAAAAAGAAAAAGTTGTATGTGGCAAAGCCTTCCGTAAGAAATAACATCGCAACGATACAAAAAACAAAAAACAACAACAGAAAAAACGCAAAGCGACTGCCTTTTTTCATAGCGTTTTTGTGTATTGTAATATTTCTTACACGAGGCTTTGCTATGCAACTTTTTTTTTTTTTTTTTGCCAATTTTTGTCTTGACTTATCAAATTAGATGCGTGCGCACTTCCCTGGGCTTTCACACAAAAACACTTTAAAAAAAGGAGAGAGTGAAGGGTATAGAAACAAATCATTTTGAATTTCAGGTAACATACCTGACATAGTCACATAACTGGTACAGCCTTAGGGGGTGGTCGAGATGTCATATGATTGATAAAGTACAGATTAGTGAAGAGTCTCTTACAGATCATGATTGTTGCTCTGGGCGTTGTTTTTAATTTCTGGTCCGCCAAAGAGCTCGCTTGATGATGTATGGGATAACAGAATTATTTAACAGCTTAAAAACAGCTTTTGAACTTTCAAGTAGCAAATCATCGACACTCCTATCACGCTGTACTTTTTGTGTTAAACTAGTGCACATCTTCACCTTGGGACCCACACGTGTTTTTAATTAACCCTACGACATAGTGCAGTCTTAAAAGCTACCAAAAATGTCCCTTTGGCAATTTAAGTTGTTTTCATTCGGTGTTACATTCACTAAACATCACCGCTAAATAATTATGCAATGTTTGACGTCATACGTACCCAAGTCTCCATTCATAACAGATCCCGGCATTCTTAATAGAATACGCAGCTGAAACAGGTATAGAAAATTATACTAACAGAAATAATATCCACATTAGCAAATAATGCAGACTGCCCTTTGCAAGTGTCATTACAATTTTTAGGGGAATTGTTGAAAGCGGAATCCCCAGTCACTGAGCTATGAAGTTATGACAACACACATACGCACCCATAGGCAAAATCAAAGAAGGTTTTTTTTTTTTGTGGTCTAAATATAAACATTCAAATAAATAACGTGTCATTGGTTTAATAGACCGACAATATGAGGTGAGAGTCGAGTGCATCTTCTCTTTTTTTTTTTTTGTCCTGCCCTTATTATAAGAGACATTGCATACGCCTGTCTTAAAATCGTCAGAATGAGTGGTGAAAACTTCAGCAGGTACCGTGAAAAGATCAGTGGCCGGATGCATGAACTTGGTGTAAATCCGCCCCTTTTGCACCATGGTGCAGGCGTAGTAGTGCGTACGGCCACCGAGATGTAAACTCAAATTTAGTCGGTACGCACGAACCACAGTTACACCTGGCTCTGTCTACTCATCGATTGCCGCTTGCAGCTGTGCACAGAATTTGTGTCGGCCAATCAGTGCCACGAGAAAACAACGCCGACCAAAGCAAAACTAAGAGATGGAGGATGACTAGAAATGCATTTTTTCCCCCTTGGCCTGTGAAGTCGTCTATTGGAATAACATATTAATTACTTCCATTCTTTCCTTCTGGCGGACGCCTCTATCCCAAACTTGTTACGCATTGCGTAGCTGATTTAGTCGTTCTCGGAGAAAGTGTAAAGTTACGAACCGTTTCTGCATGGGTGTAGGCCTGCGCAAAGTTCATGCATCCCGGGTAACGTTTTGCACCGACGGGTAAAGCTTACACCACGGTGTAACCTGTTATGCACAGTTCATGCACACGGTCACAGGTCTTCCGCAGTTTCCAACTTTCAGAAGATGGGTTTGAAGGTCTTCGCTTCTCGCCGACCTCAGCCTAAGACCGTTTGCCCATTAAATTTTGTTAGATGATGGGCGTGGCTTTGCATGGAAGTGTTTCAAAAACTGGATATTGTTTTAGTAATATATCGACACCGTATCCTCCCGTTTATTCTTTCATTCTAATTTGAAATGTTTACAAAATAAAGCAGTGGCAGTTGCAATTTGAAACAGCAACATGAACATGGCCCCGTGACACGCTGTCGAGGCATTCACCCTTAACTCCATTATGCCTTAAACCAAGGGGTTTTTTTGTGGGTTTTTTCTTTTGCTTTGTGACTCCTTTCAAAGCTGCTGTGAGCACCACATCAGGGTACGCCCCCGAAAAAAAAGAAGAAAAAAAGCACCCTTTACAGACATGTGATTTGCTCAGAAGAGAGAGAGAGAGAGAGAGAGAGAGAGAGAGAGAGAGAGAGAGAGAGAGAGAGAGAGAGAGAGAGAGAGAGAATTCATTGTATGGTTTTTCTGTGATTTTTTGCAAACAAGGGACTTTGAAAGCATGCAATTGTTTTTTTAAATTTTTTTTTTTACTTTTGCCATATTTCAAACTTCTTTAGAAGACCTGATACCTTTCTCGTGGTAGATTTGTGTTTTAGTTTTCCTGCGAACCGACGGGAAATAAAATTTACAGAAATTCTTTAACCTTTGGCAGTAAAGCTGTTCCAAACTGGAGAATCGTCCTTCAAGCATTGTCTAACCCGTCATGCTATCTGGAGTATAAAGATAACCGACCACTATTGTAAACCGAATAGTCTGTGCATTTATGGCATTGTTTAATCTCAATGCACTTGGAAAGAAAAAAATTATCAGTGTGAACAAGTTGACGAGTCCTTCAGCAGCCAGTGGACAAGACGCAACGCGCTATGATGCACTTCAAGGACACGCCGACGGAGACTCGAGGTCGCAGATCAAATTGCCGTGTGTCTTACATAGGAACTGCACTCTCTCGAGTGATAATTATAGAGTAATAGCAAAGAACATGCTCTGCACCTGATAAAAATATTTCAAATCTCATACCATCGAGTATGGAAAAACAACCACTGGGAGGAGACAGTGTTGCCAAAAACTGTTGGTGGGTAGATGTTATTGACATTGTATTACTACGGCCGAAAACAGGTGGAATGTCAATTTTCATTTTTGTGATGTTTGACGACAAAGACATATGTCAAGTGAGACAGAGATAACACGTCGAGAAAAGGAAAAGAATGCGTACATTACGTTGAATAGTGATTGGGAACATACATAAACTCTTCCTTTATTGTTTAAAACAAACTGTACATTCAGCAAAATATTACATCTACAATAACTTTATTGAGATTCTTGTAAGATGACCTTTTTCATGGTAGATTTGGTAATGACTCATAGATAGATAGATAGATAGATAGATAGATAGATAGATAGATAGATAGATAGCTAGATAGATAGATAGATAGATAGATAGATAGATAGATAGATAGATAGATAGATAGATAGATAGATAGATAGATCGACGGACGGATGGATGGATGGATGGACGGAGGAATGGGCGGACATACATGGAAAGAAGTAGGCAGATAAGACGGGCAGGCAGGCAGCCCATCGAGAGGCAGGTAGATAGGTAGGCAGTGGTGAGGAAAGCGAAAGAGATAAAAATAGATTGAATAGAGAAATATACCATTACCATGGCGACATCTCGCATGAATGTCCCTTTGCAACAGATAAACATCTTTTCCTTTCAGTGTCGGGATAGACAAAAGATACGATGATAGATAAATGATAGCATGAAACACAAGATAAAATAATATTTAAGTCTGTGGTCACATTACCGGCGTTGTGTGGGTGCGTTGATGCTTGACACCGGGTGTGTATCTGCGAGCGCGCATGATTACCATCTAGGTATCTCATCTCTTTTAAAACTGAGGCGGTTAATCTTGTCAGTGAATAAGCCATTTTAATATTATGTGTTTCTTCTTCATGAATCACTTCACGCCATGCTATCTTTATGAGAAGTTGGCCTTGGGTTCAAATTTTAAGCCTTTACATTGTTTCCTATAACATTGGTGGAGAGATCATTTCAGGCATTTAATAACTGGACAATACTAACAGTTTTAATTTTATCCTTTTAATGGGATGGAATGCGGAAAGCTCAAATTCAAGCCCCGATTCTCCTTAAACTTAGGGAGCCCTATGAATAATAATATTATGGAAGTCATGGTACGGTGGGGGGGGGGGGGGGGCGAAAAACGTAAATTCAGGCTCCCGGTACGTCTCAAACTTAAGTAGGCTTAAGAATATTCTTGAAGTACTTACGTACGCCTTTAACAGTTTGGAAATGAGACGACAGACCTGCAACTTGATTTTGCAGTGTTGTCGTATCGAAGTTCTGTAAGTAATAATAATATCTCTCATTCCGGGACCATTTCAGTCAGTTTGTTTATTGACTTATAGTCAGGACGTTCAAGGCTCGAACATTGTCCATAATGCCTGCCGCGAGCGCGAGGCCATGGAATCTTAACTATTTTGACTGTCAACACGTGTATTCAGCTTGTTGTCTGTCCAGCACATTGGGACGTAGTCAGCCTTGAAGGAGTAGGGCCTAAAGTCATATTCTTCTCATTACGAGTTACTATACTGACGGTTGTAATGTGGCCCAGCAGGCTAGAACACAGCGCTGTTCGGACGTTGAACGTGTCAAACCTCAGCATGGCCCGCTGTGGCTAAACCGCAGGGCCATAAACATTTTCCTGTTCCATAATATTTGCAATACGTCAACCTTTATTAATGTGTCACGAAGTAAGACAGGACAATTAATTTAAAAGTGGCACGCATGTCATTTTTGCCAGCATAATTATGACATTTTAAAAATATTATTGCATTTGCATTTACATCAGCTATCAGTTTAATGATGGGACGGAATCCTGTCAACATATCTGTGTCAACCCCGTAATGCAACACGTCTTATTGTAATTTAGATAAGATAAGATAAGATAAGATAAGATAAGATAAGATAAGATAAGATAAATTTTATTCGTCCTTGTACAAGGAAATTTGTTTTGATCATTGAATACATAACAATACAGTTACAGAAGCAGAAAGTATGATACATAGCGCGCACACACACATATATACACACACACTGATAAATTAACTAAATTAACAAAATTAACAGTGCACACAATATGCTTCCCTAACTAAAACACATTGACCTGACACGCAGGACATAATTCAACTGTGCACAGATTACGATCAAGATGACGACATTATTGTAACATCCTAGTTGATGATGGAATAAACGATTTAAAGTAGCGCTCAGTTTTAGTTTTCTTTGACAACAGCCTTAAACTTCTTACAGATCTTATATATTCCTTGTTCAGGGGATGTTGGGGGTCATTTATAATAATATTAGCTTTTTTAATACAAGCACCAGTGTACAGCTCATCAAAATATGGCAGATCACAGATACAAATTTTGGATGCTTTTTTAATTAAATTATTGATCTTATTTTTATCTTTTTGTAAGATGTTTCCTCCCCAACAGACAACTCCATACATCAAAACGCTCTGAATAGCCATGGTGTAAAATATTTTCAGAATGCTTTTGCTAACTTTTAAAAAGCGGAGCTTTCTGAGGAAATACATGCGCTGGTTGGCTTTCTTGTATACATATGTTACATGCGCATGCCAGTTAAGCAATGAATCAATAGTAATGCCAAGATATTTGGCCTCTGTGACAATTTCAACCTCTTCATTGTTGATAGTAAGAGGGCAAACAGGATCGTTGTTATTTTTCCTAAAGTCAAAAACAAGCTCTTTTGTTTTCTTAACATTCAGTAGAAGATAGTTGTTATTACACCAACAATGAAAGGATTGTACAATGTTAGAATATTCGTGGCCAGAGTTAGGTAAAAGGCCTAAAATAGCAGAGTCGTTTATTGGTCGCGAATAAAGGCGGTTTGTCAGTACATTTCTATATAAAAGTATCCTCTTTCACCCTCAACATTCCAATCTATCAGTATGCCTCTATTTTTATTTCTGCTGTCCACTGATATGTCTGTATGTTTGCCGGTCATTGCCAGAATGTATGTTTGTCACAGAATGAAACTTTGATATTTGAGTCGAGGGAGATTCTGAAGGCAAGTGATCTAATGAGATCTTGACGACTTCAGTGAATACACGCATTGTGTCTCACATGGTAATGTTTTGCGATTGTCTCTGAAGTGGGACAGCTAAAATCCTTGTACAGCATCCTTTTTTTCTGAAGCGAAATAGGAAATCACCACTTTAGTGTGTCAGAAGCATCCCTATTCAGTGTGGAGTAGCTGTTTTGTTTAGAGAGGTTCGCCGCCATTGGTATTTGTACCTCTTTTTTTTTGTTGGCCTTGTTTGCCTGCCTGGCTTTTCTCGTTTCTTCTCTTCTTTTCTTTCTTTCTTAGTCCTTAAAAAGGCTGTTTTAGTGCCGAGAAAGGCTGTTTTGGGGGCTAGCACCAAAGGAAAAGTAAGTTTAGCAAAAAGGACAGTGTTTTCCCGGGAAAGATCCGGAAACCACTGTGTCTCGCGTGTATAAGCGTGTATTCAATTATTATTATGAAGTTTTGTGAAAATATTTACACCGAGGATTGTCAAACTGGTTGAGATCATGTCCCCTTAGAGATCTTACCAAGCTGTTTTTTCTTATTATGAGAAAGGCCGGCATTATTTTAATTTTTTATTTTAATGTTTTTAGGCATAGTAAGTGTTCACGACTGGCTTAATTTCTTCTCTATATAATAAAGCTACAACAAAACCCATAATAGTCCTATGGACTCGGAAACTACACAACGCACCGACCTGAAATTTGGCACAAAGAATTATGGGATAGCGAACATTGTTCCTATCGCTGTACACAAACAAAACAGTTTGTTATTTCTGAGTTAATCGGTAAATGCGGTTATAATTAAAGACTAAATTCTCGACAGCGTTTGATCCGAAATTTACGATCAATAAGATAGTGATGTATGTTTCTAATAATAGCCCACTTCCGCCTACACATGACGTTATCACTTCCTGCGATGTGTTCACCAACAAACAAACTAACCCGTGCGGAAATCATAGCCATTTGACGGGTGCTGGCGGGGCGCGCAAGACGTCAACGCGCAAAGGGAGAGCAGTAAAACGTATCTAAAAACAAACAAACAAACAAAAATAAAATAGAGCTAAAGGAACAGGCAAAATGAAGCAGGTCCATAATAATCACCCAGAACTGAAACTAGATCTAATAAATCGATTTATCCCGGGCAGGGCCGGGCAACTCAGCTAGTAAAAATAAAAAGACCTAATGTATCAGTCCAGTTACTACAGTATGATGATTTTCCTCGTGTATTATTTAACAACTGATGATTACAAGCAGAAATGTTTTATAGAAAGACCAATCTGCCCCAGAGTTTAACTTGCAATAAACAGGCTGCATTTGCATAATACAAACTGGATCTAATGTCATGCCACAGCTTTTAAATTACACGCTTGGCGACTCAACAGTTATGAACTCCGCAGTGGACTCTTGATAGGTTTAGTGGAAAACGCATGCATCACTTCACAGACACAATCACTGGCATTTTAGAGCAGTGTTTCTCAGGCTCTCCCCTTCCCCCCCCCCCCCCCCTTGTTGTTTTTTTTTTGGGTGACCCATCTAACAGCCCTGTCATTCCAGCTGCGACCGGACCATCTGTAAACACTGCTATTTCGTCTCATGACCACGTTTTATTTGCTAGTAATTAGGATGAACATTAAAATGACTGTCTTCAACAAAGTTAGGATTGTAATTTGTTTAATCAACAAATAAACATAAATACATTAATTTTAGAATCAGGAAATGATAAATTTGGTCAGATCTGCGACCCATTTTTTTGACAGCTCCGTGGCATACACTTTGAGAAACACTGTTTCAGAGCACACGTCTTCTCGCCATTTAGCGTGTTTTTGTCCGTGCTGGGAACATATAGCGCATAGTGCTGAAACGTGCAAAATTGCGCTCCGACCGCTGGCAGAAGAAAAGGTGCCCATGAAAGTACTGGTTTATCTCAACACGCTTGGTGTGCCCCTGTCCATTGTTTGTCTTCAGTTAACGCGGTTTATCCCCAGCACACATGCACTGCTCTCACACCCCACGCGCAGTGTGTACTTTGCCCGGTGTTCGTGGCTTGGAATTGTGGCCAAAGTCCAGGGCGAGACTAGCCAAGTTGGTGGAAACAAGAGCCAAAGTCCTTCAAAGTTTCATCCTCCCCCTAAATCATCACCCCCTTTAAACGACAGCGTATCGAATAGAGAAACCAAGAAGCTAGTGAAAGTGAACGGCGTTTCAGAATATTACTGCTTCCTAATTTTTTAACATGATCTGCAAAATGCTTGCGCCGCACTGAATTTGTATTCCCCCAGCATGTTTTCCGGAATAAAAAAAAAAAGCGGAGTGATGGGTAAATGAAAGGACCTCAATAACAGCAACGGGTAACAACAACAACAACAACAACAGAAATTATTCAGAACGACATCAGAGACGTTGCTCGAAAGCACACCTGTACCAGTGTCGTCGGATATCTTACTGGTGCATGTGTTTTAGAGCCCATCGCGCACTGAGTCAGGTCTGTTGTGTCTCGATTTTCTGGGCAATGGAGTTAAACCGGACCCTTGCGCACACGTGAGGCTGAAACAAGTCTTTCTCACTAGTTGTTTCAAAATGAAGTTAAGTCTGAGACATAAACAACGCCAGGACTTATCAGCGCTACTTGCCTTAAAGTATCGTACCATGTAAAAAAAAAAATTTCGTCTTGTTTGTTCTAGAGTCGACACCGTTTTGAGAACCATCGGTTCACAACAGTTTTCCTTTGTTATTACCAGAGGTCAACAGTGAAAAGAAAGCAGTCACTAATAGGCGTCTCTTGCCATGCAGTCTGTCAGCCACGGCTGTGTTATGATCGGATTCAGGATTTTTTTGGAAGACTGCCAGGAATGTGGAGCGGAAATCACGGTGTAACAACTATGGCAAAGGAATGCATATTATCTACCATCTTATGCCTTTTCGGCGTGGACTAGGGAGTTGACAGGTGTGGAGACCAGACCGCCCCTGGCGTTATGTTTTATGACATTTTCCAAGTCTAAGCACAACCAAATACTGTGTAATACTCCAAGGTAATATCCAGCTGCGCCTAAGGGAAATCTGTTACCTGAATGGCTTTCACTTTTTTACTTTTTTAGTTTCACCCACCATTATAATTTCAGTGTAGAAAAAAATAAATTATTGATCTTATTAATTTCGTTAGTCACGTTCCTGTCATAGGGAAGTCCACAGGCCCGATCGAAGGCGTTAGATTTTCCTAGCTGGGGGAAACCGGAGAGCCCTACTACTGTAATTCATTTTAACATACTATAGAAATGTCCTTAGCAGTCTGGCGTAGTACTACTGGTTGTAGTTATGTCAGTGTAGAAAAAAAAATTATTAGTCTTATTTTGATCGAAGACATTAGACCTTCCTAGTTGGGGTGAGACGGGAGAGCTCTAGCACCGTAATTCAGTTTAACATGCAATGGAAATGTCTTAAGCAGACCGGCGTAGTACTATTAGTTGTAGTTATTTCAGAATTACAAAAATTATTTTTCTTATTTCGCATTTTGTTAGCCTCGTTCCCTGTCATATGGAATTCCACTGGTCCGATCGAAGACGTTGGACCTTTCTAGTTGGGAGAAAACGATAGAGACCTACCATCATAATTCAGTTTAACATGCTGTGGAAATGTCCTGAGCAATCTTGCTTTAGTGCTGCTATCAGTCGTAGTTATTTCATGGTTAGAACAATTTTAATCTTATTATTTGGTTAGTCACGTTCGATCCTGTCATGGGGTATTCCTTAGGCCCGATCGAAGACGTTAGGTCTTCCTGGAGGGGGGGGGGGGCTGGAGAGCCCTAGCACCGTAATTCAGTTTAACATACTATGGAAATGTTAAGCAAACCGGCGTAGTACTACTAGTGGTAGTTATTTCAGAGTTTGAAAAATTCTTATTATTATGTCGTTAATCATGTTTTTGTCATGGGGAATTCCATAGGCCCAATCGAAGGCGTTTAGACCTTCCTAGTTTGGGGAAACGGGAGAGCCCCACTACCGTAATTTTAGCTCACGGCCCTTCATTGTCTTTCTGCGACCTTATTGTGTCTGGAATGCCGTGGTCCTTACTGGTCAATAGGGTTATACATATTCCTGCCAGCGCTTTGTCCTAGCGTAAATATTTCATTGAGCTGATAGCGTATTGGTGATCGATGAGGAGCTAGTGTAGGGACGCCAGTATAAACGGCTTTGGCTTGTGAGAAAACACTTTTTTTTGTGATGTGTAGAGATATAGATGACGATGTCACGAGCTTGGAAAAGAGTGTGCGATGAAAGAATAAAAGATATGGCTGTGAAACTGTCGTCGCGCAATTTACTTATATATATACTTTTCTTTTGCAATCTTTTTTTTTTGGTTGGTTATTATTGCTGTGTTTGTGTGTGTTATGTGTGTGTGTGTGAGAGAGATAGAGATAGAGAAAAAGGGGGGAGAGAGTGAGAGAGAGAGACTCGTCACTGCTTTTCCCATGCTGCCACGCTGTCATACTCGTTGTTAACAAATTTAGTGAATCACAGAACTCATTTGACTGTCTTGATAAACTTTGTTAGTATCTACTCACGAGATACTTTCAGGTGTTCAACAATAATTATCGATACCTGGTGAAGACGTTTAGAGGTTCGTCTAAAACGTGTTCTGGCCAGTTCGGGCGCTCAATATATGTAAGTGCTGTCTCAATATAAAGTCCGGACATAATGCCCCGGTTTGCTGAGTCTTTGCAATCAAAGGAAAATGCCATGTCCGACATTGGATACCGGAAGTGCTTGGTCTTGCCAGATAATGAAAGAGAATAGTACCAAAGTAATCTCAGGCAGTGTTTCAATTTGTACAACACGAAACATTAACAATTTTGACTTTTCCTAGTTTTAATGTCACAACTTTCTTTGAACATTACACGTCTGTCGAACGAGTAACAAGATAAGTGGTGGGTCTTTTGATTGAAGGTTTAGGAGCACCATCATTGATTAGATACTGCGGCAAATGCAACATCAAACAGAGGGTCGAAGGTTACTGTGTCAGTGGGATGGCTAACCTTGAAGTGATTTCAGAGAGGTCAGTCTGAGGAAGATCTGAGGAAGAAAGAAACGGGAAGGTTACTTTATGCCGAGCCTTCACAGTGTTTTTCCCATTATCTGCTCAAGGAAATGTGAAGTGGCCGGTTTACCCGAAGGGCGCGTATTTTAACACGATTCTCGAAGAAAATGCGGACCAAATAAAATCAGATCGAGTAGACTATGAACGGAGTGCTAGGTTGTACAATCATATACTAAGTGGTATGCCCGACTGCGGAAGGTAACACTGTCATCGCTGAAGGTCGGAAGCCTGAGATATCCATAACGCGGAAGATTGATTATTATTGATTGGTGAGTCATGCCCGATCAGTGACCCAGTGGCCGTCAGCAGGTATTGAAGTTCCCTCAGCCTGGACGCTACTTGGCTACTCAGGTATGCGCGAATATGTCCCGAAAACATAAAGGGCTGACCTGTGCTCAGTCCACTCGTCCTTTCTGTTAATGTACCGTGTATTTTCCAATCCTCACGACCAGAACGATTGATTAATGACCATTTGGAGGGGAGAGGGGGCAGTGAAGACATGGGTGATAAGGCAATATGGTCGAATGTTAGGTGACGACACTGTCACATACAGCGTCTCTATTTAGATCCAGTCTACCATTGACATAAAGTGTTAGAGTAAGCTGGATTTATTGTGGTTGTTGGAGGTGGCGAATAATGAAGAGAGAAAAGTGGTAAATTTTTGCCACCTAGCAGGATTTTGTATCAGGAAAAGGCACAAACAGTTCAGCCTGGCACCACCTGTGTCGTGTTTGGTTATACATTTTTGGCAGGAAAACTGCGCCTCCTGTATATACTTTGAAAGTCTTTTCTATTGAGGTTACGTTGATAGACTGCACGTGGATAAATATTTATTGACATTTTCTTTTGAAAAGCTGTAGCATTCAAGACATCATTATTTTAATGTTGGTGATATTATATAATTATGGTGAGGCGGGATTTCGCCAGAATGTTTAACTTACAGTAGACATTGTGGTATATCCGAAAGGGTTATAATACAAAATTACTCCAAAGAGCTCACGGTGCCGTCATGGGATTCTCAGTGTTTACCGAAGAACGCTGATAAAGCTGAAAAGTATCGAGTGCAGTCAGAATTAAATTTATGAACCTCCAGATACTGGTAGAACTAGAGCCTTTGGACACTGAGATTCATGCGGTGACAACCGTAGTGGTTTCTTCCTTATCGCCACCGAGTGGACACACCCGGATCTCAGGCAGTTCAGTGTGTCGAGAACACTGTTACAGACTAGTCACTCGTTCACTTTGTTGTTACCGTATTGATTTACCGGGTTTCTTTATTGTTTCCAGGGCTGTGGGCGATTTAATCATAAAATTACGTTTGATTTTTCGTTGATATTGTTCCCAAGTAACACACCAAGTTTTTCATTTGGCCTATTTTTCTTTCAGTTTTAAGCAGTTTTAAATTCATGGCCGAGACACAGGATACCGAGACGAATCAACTCACCCTATTCCGTCCGTCGATTTGTGCGCGTATCAGCGATGTCAACAGTGCAACAATGCGCACCACACCCCTCCCATAACTGAACGAAAAACAATAGTACCCACATACCCTGTACCGCGCAATTTGTGGACATACAATGGGTGAAGGAATGGTTCGACTCGATATTCTGTATCTCGGATCCTGGTTTACATTTAGAATTAAGTCGTATTTTGTTATTAGAAAGCTCTCTGTGTGTGCCCACAGGTGTTCATTACTGTATGGTATATTTAGACATTGGAAGTTAAAGTAAAGAAATGTGTAAGCTCATAAAACAAATATGAGAGTGCTCAAATTTTTAAGTTTAAACCTCGAAGCCACAAGATTAGTGCTTTGCAGTAATTTGTTGCATGGGCATAAATTGTAAATTCTGAAGCCGGAAGTCATTGAGTCATAGGAGAATGAATGGCTGGTGTTTCCGCCGGCTTTGTTTGCACTGGAAATTTCATCATGTTTCTGCGGTGAAATTCATAACATCTTTGTTGACATACGAATAGAGACGTGCCGTATCGTGAGAGGCCAGGACAAATTTATTGTTTGGAGATTACGCGTGTGAAGTACATTGTGGACAGTGTACAGCTGGCACTTATGTCCGTGCTTAAGATTATCGGCCATATAATGGCATTCACTTACGGACACGTCATTCGACCAGCCCTGCCAAGCCCTTCAGATACATGTTCCGGTATCTGGACTTGTCTCACCATCGATGACTGAACAGGACTCATGCCTTTGAACTTTATAGCCCACACAGATATGCTCTAGATAATGTTTGTTTGGATCTTCCGACATAAAAGCTGTAGGTGTTTACATCCTGATCAGCTGTGACATTAGACGGACAAATAATTAAAAATCAAATGAAAAATAAATCGTGAATCTTGCTGGATTGCTTTCGTGTTTTCATGCCAAGGCCTACCACAGCTGTTGGCAGTAGTTTCTTGCATTCGACTTCATCAGATTAATAATGCTTAACAGCAACAAATGCCAGTGCTGAAATGTTTATATTATCATTGGTTATGTCCTATATAGTCACAAGTGAAGACAGGTGATATGGGATGGACATATTATCAACTGAATGTGGTCTATAGATTGAACGAACTGACACACTGGGGCTGTTGAAATGAAAGTGTATTAAAATTTGCTGTATATTGCGGATGCAACCAGAAATTGTACGATTGCATACACATCTTTTCAACACAAGAGCGCTCAACCAATAAAGCGGTGCATCTGGGATTATAGGTATACATCCTTTTCACGTGCCATCGTAATAATTAGACCAACTCGGTTAGATTAGGTTTTACAAAACCTACCAAATTATGTGGCAGTATTCACCTAGATATTCTTTTTGAAAGCTGCACAAGCACAACGTCTTTGCTGCTTTGTCCGGAATAAAAGGTATCTTTTTGCGGAGTGGGTCGGCGTCGTCGTAAAAACTAAAACTTCTTGTATTGCTGGCATAGTGGTTTTTTTTCTTCGTGGTATATCTTCAACGTTGGGACTTGAAATGGAAGAGCACAGATGAGTGAATGGCATATTCAGGAGGGGGGGGGGTATCCAGATAGGGACAAAAAGAAGACACCTGGCTCCATCTCACACCTTCTGTCGTCTTGAGATATGTATGTTAAGTCCCTGGTGCTGCATTTATTTACGTAAACAATTATTTGACCAATATTCATCCGTGGGAGTATAACATTTTCTAAGGGACTCCTGTTGCTGCTCTATTCCGTGGATGCAGATATTTGCTGTAACCAAAATGCCTGCGGCAAGGTCATCTCAACCTGAAACCACACTGCTTTTATGTTTGCGTTCTCTGGTAGTTTAAAATCACACCGTTGTGGTTAAAATGCGTATCCGAAGCCGTGACTTTGATACATTTATTGATCACACCTTCAGCCATCGTCATTTAAATCAGTGTAGTCTGTAGCAAGACCGCCAGTCAGTGTTCTGTTTCTGAGCTACTGAACCACACAAGTGTGCACTTGTCAGTTTATTCACAAACTGACTGACAGCTTGCCTTGTCATGTGTGACTGAATGCAGAGGAAACGGAGCTGTTGAAGTCTCTTTTGCCTATATATGTAGAGAGGATACGCCCAGTTTCTATTACAGTTATTGAGTTTGTGCCAAATCTTTTTTAATGAAATAAGACGTGAAGAGTTTACCAGATCCGCATTCCTTTCTAAAACGTTTTTTGCTCCGAAAGAATGTGCAGTTTTGTTGCGATAAAAATATACACGAGTGCTCCAGTTTTGGCAGTGAGAAATAGAATGAACACGCCACACCAATGAAATGTTTTAATCTTGTTTTCGCTTTGCAAGGACTGGTCTGAAAGAAATTTAAGACTCTTCGAGGAAAAAAGAGGTGGGTATCTGACAGTTGACTGCGTTATCAGACGTGCTGATAATGATATTATCAACGTCTCCCATTGCCCTGCCCACGTAGGCGAAATTGGGAAATGTAATACCACACAAAAATTTGTGTACACGAATTTTTGCGAGACTACAGTGAATGAGTGGGAGCAGGGTTCGTGCGATTTCGTTTAACAGGTTTTCATATAAGCGGATGTCCTCTCAAGCATTTTTCAAAGGTATATTATCAAAAGTGTCTGTGTAGCCCAAGCTATTGTGAAGACGTCGACTGAAGTATCTCTCATTTCCTCGAGGATTTGCAGTTTTGTACGTTTTCTGAGAAGTGGGCAGTGCCTTGGTGTATTATTTCCCGAGGAAGATTAGTCCATCCTGTGTTGAAATTGTTTCTGTAGGGAAAATACTACTGACGGTTCTTGTGTTGTGGTACAACGTTTTTCCAGTGTATTCGGTCCTGTTTAAGAACTGAACAAAAGGTAAGCGTCGAATGCTAAATATTATACTTGTCCAGTTACATAATATGCATTAAAGAATGCTTGAAGTTTGCTGTAGGAAAGGCCATTGAATGACATTTGTCTCTCCCCAGTTAACTTCTCAAGCTTGGCAGTCGCTCAATGTTGGTATGGTAATTTATGCTTCTTGTATGCAAATCATATGGGAATGGGTCAAGGATGGCAGGTAGACCCGTGCAAAAAGAGTTAATTTAAAGGCTGGTGTCGGTGTCTGTGTTTGAAATTTCGTGAGTATGTGTTTGTTTGTGAGAGAGAGAGTTTGAGTGTGTATAATTTGTGTAGTGTATGTGACTGTGTTTGTGAGAGTGACGGAAAAAGAGAAAGAGAGAGAGAGAGTGTACGTGTATTTGTGTATGCGGCTGCGTTTGTGAAGTGACGGAAAAGGTGAGAAAGAGAGAGAGATTGTGTATGTATGTGTACGTCTGTGTTCGTGAGGGTGACAGGGAGAGAGAGAGAGAGAGAGACAGAGAGAGAGAGAGACAGAGAGAGAAAGACAGAGAGAGAAAGACAGAGAGAAAGACAGAGAGGGAAAGACAGAGAGGGGAAAGACAGAGAGAGAGGGAGAGAGAAGATAAAGAGTGGTGTCCATGTAGTAGTACGCCCCTCTACAGGATAAAGGAATGCGTTTGATGTAGCAAGGACGTCCAGGTTTGACAGATCATAGAATATGTGTTTTGTACCGCCGCCATGCTACGTGCGTCATGATTAGATGTTTAAACATTCTGTTATACCACGTGAATTCCAGAAATTTGAACAGACAAAATGAAAAGAATAAAATGCCAGGGTATACTGAACCAACTATACAAATTACGTAAACTTTCAGTGACATCATTATAGTGAGCCTGTAATTCATACTGGTGCGTTATTAACTCTGAATTATGACATTCTGGCAAAGTTTGTCCTGATTTTCTTTCCCTCTGCGGAAGCATTATCAGAAACTGCCATCAGGCACTCTATAGCCTGGGTTTTCAAAGATTTCACAACCATAATTTATCATGACGTAAACCATCGAGCATGTCTACATTATACAGCCTCAGCAGGGTGCGGGCATTGTGGACCCTATGCCCGAGCAAGACACAGTATTATCGCCGTACATGTAGCGGCGAACTGTTTAGATTTAGAAGGTTGGGTGGATACTGTCAGCCTGTTCGCTTCTCCACCGCAGCGGCTAAGATTTATTTGGTCATGCGGAAGGTATTACCGCAAAACATTATGAGTCAGACGTTTTGAAAATTGCACGGGCTTGCCATTCCAAGGGAAAAGGGCATGGTACAGTGCAGACAGCGGCCCACCTGTTGATCATACAATAAATTCAGAGGACATTGTTAAAATGTACACGCAGATCGCCAGACATTATTTTAGTACAAATTCTTATTATGAATACAGTCATATGCCATCCCCCTTTTTTCAAAGGATCTGCGTTTGAAAAGATAGATATTACGTCGTAAACAACGAACCTGGCCATAACGGTAGTACACTCCCAATTTAGTTCGATCCAGGTGGCTGTTTCATTTTCGTGGGGCTCTCGAATAACATTGAACTGAAGTCCGTTTACATGTGTTTTAAGTACAGTCGTGCAAATTCGGGTAAAGGGTACAGAACAGTGTAACAAGTTACCAGAATTTGTCTGTTTAGCCACAGTTATTTGTCGTTGCAAAGCGTTCAAAGCCTGTATTTTGTAGTGTCTGTCCTCTTCCATGTCTGAAAGTGATGTTGAGAATCCAGTTTTGCTTAGCTTTCTTCATCAGTTATAAATAATTCTTTTCTTCGTCTTCTCCTTCCCCCCCCCCCCCCCCACTTTTCTGTTTTCTCTCACTTGTCAAGACTGTTCGTCATTCACCTTTAAGCAACAAATCATGTATTACCTTAACACTATTACGTAGAGCCTCTCAGAATTTTTGCCAGCATAATACACTGCACCGTTTTGTTTGGGTATGTTTTTTAGGGCTCAGTTTTGTTTGATGTTCTGTATCAATTCAGAGTCGTTTTTGTCTCACGTGTCTGTTTCTCTGTTCTCTCTCCCTTGTCAGTTTCTTTCTTCATTCACCCCTAAGACAAAGAAACTATTGTAGTATCAACTGCTTTGCCCAGGCCAGGATAACACAATAAGCTCTTTACCAGCGCGTTCATCGCTTTGCCAAGAGGGAAAAACGGAGAAAAATAATCGTCCGAATGATTCATTTCTTGAGAAGTCACTCTTCAAGTGTCATATTTTCTTACTGTGACAAACTGGAAAGTAGCTGCGATAATGGTAGATTTTCATGCCAATAGCAACCGAACTGAATGACATTTCTTAAGTGTGTGTTGTATTTACGCTTTATTAATCCTCAAAGATACACATTAAGTGCATTTTAAAAAAATTGGCTATTGTTTGCACAGACACATAATCATCATATTTAAAAAAAAACCAAACAATTGTATTCAGCTTTCGAATACTTCCCACGCTCCCATCCACAACATTTAACGGCGCAAGACTGCTAGGTCGTCCTTCCAGTTCATCCAGCTTTGCCAACAATGCCGTACCTGTGTCGGGGGCCTCTATGAATGACATATTGTAACAAATGTAACAGTCAAAGCCAGCGAGTGCTATAATAAATTGAAATTTAGAAAATCCTGTTAGACAGGTTTTGTTACAGTGTGTAGACATGCCGTCTTTGGCATAATGAACAAACCACGTTGTAGAGTTTACTTTCCCTTGGTGAGATGTATTACAGAAGCCTATGGATTTTTGTTTAAAATGTAGAAGTAGTAGAGAACAACGTCGTTGTGATGAAGAGGAAAATGGAAGGGAGGTTTACGGTTTAGAATGGCTGCTCCAATTGCAGGGCAGCTGCCAGGTTGGGGGGGGGGGGAGTGGGGAGAGAAAGGAGGAGGGGGCATCATGAGGAATTTTACCATGAATGAAACGCTTCCTGAGAGAGATAGGGCATTTACTGTTGTTGCTGTTGTTGTTGTTGTTGTTGTTGCACTTCTATTTTATATGTGCTGCTAGTGTTAATGTTAGTAATATAAATGGGGAAGTTGCGATGGTTGTAGCCGTCACACTGTGACAGTTGTCATCCATTTACCAGACATTATGTGTATCAGCATTCCGGCTTTCATTATATCAGTATCTGTCTCAGTATTCAAACAAAGCATGAGTGTGATTCTGTCAGTTTCCCTGTCTGTCCACGAGTCGCTGATTTGGCTTGTGTGACTGGATGATAGTGATTGAACATAAGGTCAAACTGAAAGGGGCAGCGCCAAGAAAGACATGGGAACCCTTGCGGAGATAACGGGAAAACTGCTGAGACCAAGATTGTAGTGTGTCCTTCATTGGTTCATTTTGTGTAGGAAGGTATTACTATGTCCGTACCACCGGCTCAGTCGGCTTAGCCTGGTCAAAGAACCGATATGACAGCATTATGAACTGTACATATGATTATATTGTCTACTGCCATGTCCATTTTGTTATTTTGCGGCTTGACGCCATGTTAAGTTCTTATGTTATTGTTGCGCGGGCATTTGCATGGTTGTTTGAACGTCGACGAGTCCGTTAGTTGGGAAGGCTCGAGACAGTTAGTGAGAATAATAATATGTGACTGTGGCTCGCTTGCTTTCCCTGTTGATATAAATTTGTTTGCAAGTAGCACTGATGAATTGAGGCATTTATGAAACTGTCAGCAAGACAGTAACTGCATGTGATCGAAGTTCTGTATCATGCCGAGGTCCACCCGAATTCCAAAACAAAACATTGTAGTCGTTCATAAAGATTAGCGAGTCCTCAGTGCAAAGCACATTAACCCTGGGCTGTTATTATTAGAGTTAGGCTCTTGGAGAGAGCTCAAATTTTCAGTTATATCACTCGTGAAGTACACTTTTAAGTGTCATTATCTCCATTTTAGCTTTGGCTGTATTAGAAATACGCCCATCAAAGTTTGTCACTCTCGGTGAAAGAAATCTCATTCCAGATCATAATTTATGTACGTGGGTATTTTCATTGCCCTGTAAAGGCTACATGGGTTTGTGTTGTGTGTCTCACACTATGTGGCTGTTAACGAGTGTAGTCATTGTGAAGTCTACAAAATTACCACTGTCCTTCAGCGGGAGGGGGCGGTCCGGTCTTGTGGGCATTTTACCCACTGATGATTTCAGTAGTTCAAATCAGGCGTGAGGAAAGAAAAAAAAATGACATTGCAGTGGGAAGTATGTGTGCCGCTGGTTGTTGACCGTTTTATGTGTAGATCTAAATGTCATTTTGTCACTTGACTCGTGTTTTGCCGTTGCAGTAAGCTGAGATACTTAATCCCATAGCACATTGTGAGGCACTGGACTGTTTATAGTATAGCAGCTTTAGCTTAATTCTGGCAAAGTTATGTAGTGTATAATTGGTTTTGAACCAATCGATCTCGGAATATTGAAAGAGACCTCGATTTCAAATGCAGGCTTAGAGATAAGATACGAATCAATAGGTTTTATTTGCGTTTTTTTTTTTCGTCGTGGGCGAGTTAGACGTTGATTTCAATTAAAAATTGGAAGGTCCTTGGAGCATCCAACCAATGATCCAGCCATGATTTTACTCGCTGGTGCAGCCCAGGGCGACTCGTTCAAGAGAAGACTTTTGCGACTCTCCTTAGAAAGTGTGCCAGTCCTATTTGTGTACCCACTACCCTACTTGATCATGTTGCGCTAAGACCGGGGCGGCATATTTTCACACCGGAATGCCCTTGCAATAAAGAACCAATGTAAACATTCACCCCTGACGAATAGAGACGCACAGCTACCAGAGGAGAGGCCTTCTCATTTCGATTACATACAGTGAGCCTATTTAGTGGGCGAAACACGATGATTCATTAATTATGTGTCAGTGACTATTTCAACACGTCGGATTAAATGGAATGTCTTATTCCTTGTAGGTAGGATTAAGAGCCAGAGTGCTTGTACTTGAACGCCGTAAGGTCGAGAATTTAAAATGAACGGTCTGCAAATAATTTCGGCGTGCAATTCAGGCGATTGTAAGATACTATTATCGTCTTGGTACCCGGCCTCTTTTCCTGCCATCCGAATTGTGGACTGTATAATGAAGATTTAAAAGCAGAGCAGAGGTCATCAGCTCAACTAATTGTACTTAAGAAATTGCGTTAGCGGGGTTGTTTATAAACCCCTCTTTTACAGTAAATAGCATGCTTGTATAATGCATAGGGGTGTAGATATACGGCTACTGGTTGCTTTCATTCGCTTTTGAGTTAAACAAAAAGTCATACCAATCATGATATCACCATTAATGTGTGAGTCATAAAATAGCTCATTAGTGTCTGTGCTGCTTTCTTAGCAGTAGTCGGCCTTATGAACACGCATGCAAACGTATTTTTTTACCGTGCAATAAGCCTAATTTCTGTAACAGTGCATCATGAGTACTGTCTAAAGAACGTCTTCATTTGGCTCCAGTGTGCTCACTACCTTTACAGGAACCAGCATTCTCAGACATTGGTAATAATTTGTCCTGATTCGGACAAAAGAAAAAAAAAGAAGTTTATAGCTGAAACAACTGCAGTGCTGCATTTTTTGTTGTTGTTGGATTGCCGTAATTTATTACACATGAACCACTTCAGTCTTTGCCGCGAGTTTCTCGAGTGTACGAGAACGTTCAGTTCAGTTCGTGTCGATCACATTGTCAAGTTGTCTGTCGTTATATTCTCTGGAGGCACACCGTCTTTGTGGCGTTTCGTGTAGAAAGGGGGATCTGTCAGCGGTATTGTTGGTGTCTTCTCATGCTTACCTTGCCTTTTGAGAACTCTGTATACAGCTTTCATGAAAGGAGAATGAGTTTGGACATTAACAGATCGTCGGGATTGTACATAAGTTTGTTCATGAATGCATCTGTTTGACACTAACGGAATGTTTGTTTTCACTTGCAGATCAAACGCTTGCTGCCTACAGGCGCCTGTGCACGTTCGGGATTACTGAGCGTCGGCGACCGCCTTCTTTCCTGCAATGGTCTCAGTTTAAAAGGACTTACACAGACACAGTGTCAGCAGGTTCTCAAATCTTCTGGTAACTCGGTGGAACTGACATTTCTTCGCCACGCCGATGACACCATTACTGGAACAGAAGACCACACCGGGGAAAACACTGATATTTTGGGTGACGTGAAACAGGAATGGGGTTTTCCGGATATAAATGCTGTTTCTGAAAGTCACACCCAGGACTCGAACCAAGATCAGGAAAAGTACACTGAAAAAGTAAACCGGGAACCCGTTTTAGAATTCGAAAATTTTCAAATTGTTGAGGCAGATGGAAGTGTTCAGTTTGATTATGGTAATGAATACATTTTTTCCAGTGCCCAAGAAGACGATGACCATTTAGAATTTTCTCAGACTAACGACGGTCCAGTGGAAAACTTGGCAGATGAAGTCAAAGATGAAACTTCTTCCATTCATATCCCGCCACCGTTAGAGTTCTCAGATACCAAAGTGTTCGAGGAAAGTGAATCTGAGAGCAGTCACAAAAAAGCCACAGGTCAGATTACGAACATCGATGATCTCTTGTTTGGTGAACTCAGTGATACGGGGGTATCTAGCGAAACTGGAAACGAGAAATCAGAAAATTCTGTAGTGAAGGATGTGGAGCAAGATTGCCTGTTAGTCAGTTTCGAAGATTTTCCTGCCCAAGACGAAGTTGGAATTAATTTTAACGAACCATCCACAAATTTTGTGGAAAGCGAGTTTAGTGGTAAGTCATTAGAAGAATTTGCGGAAGAGTGTTTCAACAGAATTGGCCAGGAAGACGGTAATTTTGACACTGAGAAATTTAGTACGGAACAGAAAAGTACAGATTCTGATTTGCAGGAGAAAGAAGGGGTAACTCCTGACACCAACAATTTAGTGACCAGAGTACCTTCAACACCAGCTGATGATTCTGCAAAGTATGTAACCACAATTCCCATTTCTGCAGTAAAATCAGACCCGCCCCAAGGCTCAGCAGCAGAAACTTCAGCTAAGGCTGAGAGTCGAAAGCCGTACACTACAAATATTACCGTGAATTCGCCACCTGCAGTTAACGTTACTAAGATTGACATAGTGTCCGCAACGAGTGTCAGTAACATACAAACTTCACCACCACCTGTGACAACCCACAAGGAAGAGCCCGGCAGTGTTGTGTTTGATACCGACACTGGAGCTCCTCCTTCAGCCGTGACTTCCACTACCATCAAAGTAGATGGAGCATTTCTTCAGAACAGAAGCATGAGTGACCAATCAAACAATACTGTGGTCCACACCGCCGATGGTGTGACCACAACGGGTCAGTTGGAGTATGAAGAAGAAGACGCAGTGACTAAAGATCCTCAGGGAAAACCATCTGACCCTGCATCAGGAGGAGGCGTGGAACCTCCGAAAACTGATGAGGATGCTAAACACGAACTAGCGAATGTGCTATCAGCAGTAAAAGGAACACCGTTGGGGACTTTATTATCTAGCGCTGCACAAAATGGTGTGGATGATGAAATCTCAGATGAGGCAGTTGCGACAACCACTGTGTCACATACCAAAAAGGAAACTGTGTCCGGTGTTCTCACAAGCGGGGGCACAACTGATACGTCAGAGCAGCCATCTGGATTTCAGAAGACGGTGTCCGGAGTTATTGATTCGAAAAGGATTGATTTACCGGCGAACGCCATGTTTCACACAACTGTGGGTGTTTCTTCAAAGGGACAAGAAGATGACATAATTCAGCCAATGATTGTTACAAAAGGTCACCAAGGAAAACCACTTTATGTTCCGTCATCTCTGCCTGAGAAAAAAAATGAAAAGGAAGTGAAACGGCTGGACGAGGCTTCCAAAAAAGACATCGCCAGCATTTTGGCCATCTTGGCTGAGTCCCCACAGACAGTATCACTTTCAAAGCAAGTCGAAAGTGAGCCCTCTGTGGCTGAGGAAGAAATTGTACCCACCGTGCTTTCTAGGGATCAAAAAGCTGCTGTACTGAACGTTCTGCAGGGTTGGGGCAGCTCCGAACCACCACCAAAACCATCTGTCTTTCAAAAAGCCGTAACTGGATTCATTAAATTGCACAAAGATGAGAACCCTAAGAAAGAGACAGGGGATACAAAAGAAAAGACGGGTAGAGATTTGACCGCTGAGAAAGATACAGATGAATATAGTACACCTGTAGAAAAATGTGGTGAAATTGAGGAGGAAGTTGTCAAAGTCTCAACTTCTGTTGATGTAGAAAGTACACCAAAGAAGGTACTCCACGTAGTTTCTAATTTCGAAAAAGGTGCAAATCAGTCTGAGCAGAATGAAACTGCAGTTCTGAGGCCCAAACCCACGTCGTCAGCCGATGTTCGCGGTACGGTCAATGTTTTCGAGAAAGTGGCTGTCGAAATGTCCCAAGAACCAGCTGCTGATCATGTTGTTATGAGACCAAAATCAAAGCAGTCGACCAATTTTCGGGCGAAGATCGACAGTTTTCAGAAGCCCCAGGAGTCCTCTTTAGAGCCAACGTTTTCCGTGTCTGTTGGCTCCAGACGGCCAAAAAGTATGATTGAAGTCTCCTCTTCTCAGACGTCTACTCGATTTAATGACATACGGAAAGCCTTCACAGCCGAGAGCAAACCCGTCCCAGCATTGCGACCATTGTCTTCAGCGAGACCTCTCAGTTCCTCAACTAATCGTTTGAGTACAGGATCTCTAGGCAGACCTGCCAGTGGGAGCTTCTCCAGCAGCACCTTCTCGACCAGGTCCAGCAAGGCGGATTATCCAAAGTCTCGGCAAGAGGACGGCAGTCCATTTCAAGTGGACGTACTCAAGGGCATTGTGAGCCTCGGTCTGAAAGTCAAGGTCACGCCAGAAGGCCACACCAGGGTCACTGAAATTCAGCGCGGAGGACCCATAGACAAAAATGGAAATGTGAGGTAAGTTTGCCAGAGGCACAATTTTCGTCTTACCCTCTTCCCTTTAGAATCGAGAGAACTGTTGTCACCAGGTTTAGCCTCGCTATGTTTGCTTTTAGATTTAATGTGATTTATGCAGTTTACGCACCCTCCCCTCCCTCCTCCCCCCCCCCCCCCCCCGCCATTTTTTCCCCGGCTAGGCTGGCCCATGATAGAGAGGGATGGAAAGTGTTTGTTGGTGGCCTATACCCTGATCCAGGGTGAGAAAGGCAATGATGATGATGATGATTATATCAGTGCCAGAGCTTACTCACCGGAATTTTCAATGAACTATCATGAAATAATTTTTGTGTGTTTTTTTTTTTTTTCATTTCTTGTGACTGCAGAAAATTGTGTCCCTCTTTTCCCCCAACATGTTTCCTCACTCATTCATGTATGTATGGCAGATAAGATCTGGTCCGATATCTGCGGGGAGGGTGGTTCTTGTTAATGATGTATTATATAGTTTTGTTTTTTTAATTAATGATTTCTATTCTTCGTAAATGAAATAATACCTACCCAACACAGCTATCTTTTATCAGCAGTTAAAACCAGGCTTAACTGTCTGTAGGGATAGAAATTAAGCCATTGCGGCTTGAGTCTTTTAGCTCAAGCTCAAGCAACGGCGGTCCCCAACCTTTCTTTGTTGGGTTTACAACTTTTCGAAAGTAAATCCCCCCCCCCCTCCGAAAAATGTTTTGTTCAGTAATTTGAGTTTACACTTCTGCTATAATGAAGCAACCAACATTGGGCGAAAGTTAACCATACTGCTTTTAAAATCAGTATTTTTTAAATAATGATGATAGTAATGATAGCACATATCAGTGTTATTTCACGTACTTATGGACAACTAACGAAGAACGGATACCGGTATTAAAAAGATAAAATAAAAATATGGACAAATCCAGAATCAGAAATCCCCCCCCCCCCCCCCCCCCCGTATTCAAAATTTACTCCTTGGTGTTAAATGTACCCCAGGCTAGGAACCTCTGACTGACAATGTCACCACAATCCAAAGCATTTTTTTTAAATTGCAGCTTAAGTTGTATTAAAATTGACTCCTACAGCACTAGCAACAACAGCGATAAAACAACAAGAAGAACGTCAGCAACAACAACATTGTTTTCAATACACATTCCTGAATAGTCCAACCATGTCGCTTCACAGTTTGACGTCTCAATCAGTGCCTGCCCAATGTTCCGTGAGCCCTCCTTGCTTTTGTCACACGGGTTGAAGTAGCAGGCCAGACTGTGGTAACTGTCATAAGTAACCATCCAAGGGATACGTTTTATCGCTTATCGTTTTATTGAAGTTCTGGTCTTCAGGAGAGCAGTGATCGGAAAAAAAACTGCCAGCTGCCTTAACTGTACCATAATAATATGTTTTATCGGTTCTTTTTAGTAGTTTCTCAAAAGGAGGCTTTAGCTTAAAATGCTGGTAGTTTAAAGAAACAAGGAGGAAACTCGCCAGAGGATAATTATGTTTTAGCATTTTATTGAAATTTTGGTCTCCGAAAGAGCAGTGATCGGAAAGAATTGCCATCTGCCTTAACAACACTATAATATTGTGTTTTGTCGGCGTTTCATAGTTTCTCAAAAGGAGACTTTAGCTCGCACTTTTAAAGAGACAGGGGAATTACTTGATCTGTGGTCAGTAATGCCCTCCTCAGATAGTGAAGTAAAGTTATGGTTTAAACATTTTGATATCAGCTCGTCTGTTATCCATTTTAATTTACACCAAATGCAGATCTTTTTCTTGTTATCGTATTTGGGGAACGTGGAAAGGGCTATACCCAACTGTGCTTAAAGGAAAAGACACTGCTGCCTTCTGAAAGACGTCGCTTTACATTCGTCAAATATAAGGACGCTTTGTAACGTCATGATTGTGAAGTCTGTACTACATTGGACCCCCCAAAAAATTGCTTATCCGTTGTAAAGTCTTTCCCCATCTGTCAAAAATTTCATTCACACGAGGGGTGGGCATTGTTTGGAAACAAAAAAGGATCCATATTAGAGGTAAAAGATTAAGAAGAGGGATGAGCAGTTTATCACGATGTCAGTTTTTGGCAAGGCACACGATTTTACTGTCAGCTTAAGGCCTTTATTATAAGGAATTGTTCATTTGAACCCTCCGGTCGGTATAACTTATTCTTAACCTAGAAGTCGACGACATTCTTTGCCTTCGTAGTGCTGCATTCTAATACGCATAGAAATGAATCCCTCCGATCAAATCCCTTATTTCAAAGAGAACAGATTTGAAGATAAACAGTCTTCTTCAAATTTATGCAGTTATGGCTTTGCTTTAATACGTTTGAAAAAAAATGTAGCCCACAGCTCAAGCATGGGCGGGCCTTTATTTTACTGTCAACTGTACACGGGTTTGTCAGTGGCAAAGGCAAGCGTGGGAAAGAATACTCCCGAGTCTTAGCATCGTAGTTATTTTTACCTGCCAGTTTCCACTTCTTCATTTCCCCCCAGTAAAAGGTCCACTGCAGTGTTTATCCTGACTGTAGGTAGTTTCTCAAGTCCTAGGTAGGAATTGAAGCCAGAATTTTGTCCATATATATACACATGTTTTATCCATATCTGAGCGTGCTAATTTATACCAGTCTCCACCAGTTGTTCTAAGAGGTCTTTTACATTAATAACTTGAACATGAGGCGGCCAGGGACGCCAGTTATATCTTCTTATTATTTTATTTATTCATTCGTTTTTTTCTTTACCATTACCAGATGTAAATGCCCATTATTTCTAGAAAAGGATTTGCTTTATCCCCATCGCCCCTCCCCCTCCCCCTCCCCTTTCACCCTTAGCTTGCCCAGAAACTCTAGTTACAACAACACCAAAACGTAGAACAAACAGTCTGAAAAAAATTGCCCTATTTAAGGTTGATCATTAGAATATATTTTATCAACCTGCCATGTGTCGAAGAGACAAGGGATCTCGATATTTATAGAAGTTAAGACCCATGAACTTGTTTTGTTTTCACTAAAGTTTGGAGGAAAGGCCGTTAAACTTTTTGTTAAAGTCCCATGTAGGCAAGATGAAGATCCATCTTACTGTTGTCTACACGCTACAATGTTTAGTTCAAAACATCTTTCTTCCGTAGAGCCAGTTGCAGGTGTCATGCATTCACAACACCAGGGAAACATTATTTTACCGTGCGACTGCAAGTAAGACATCGAGTTCATTTAAAGACAGGGGGGCAGGGAATGCAACAGAGTCTGTATTGATGTTGTTTCCATGTAGCAAAAATATAAATTAATTGTCTCCAAAATTGGAACTGGGTTTGGCTTAAATGATGCCAGATGTTAAAATTATGAGATAAATTGTCATCATGAGCACTTTTGATTTTTTGGGGTTTAAATTTATATTAATGGTCGATGTGTAGTTCAATCGAAAAAAGTTCTTCCACATCTATAAGTGAAACATTAGTTCGTTAAAATGACGGGCTGAAAGCATGATTTTAATATGGAAGCGTATTTATTCGGCCGTTCAGGAGTACACCATGAACAAGCCCCAAGACTTGGTTCAGTCGCTGGAATGAAATAAATGTTTGGCATTGACCGGAAAGATGTCTCCCCGACAGATCCAGTCTGATTTTACATTTTGAATAATTCTGTTCGAAGTCATTAAAACGAGAAGTTTATCTCTCTCTCTCTCCCCACCCCCCCCCCCCTTTCCAGGAGAAGAAAAATCTTTTTATTTTTTCTTACCACCCTTCTTTCCTGTTCAACCATCCTATTATTCCGACACATTTATGGCTGTGGGGATTAGGGGAAAACCGTGAAGGGACTTAAAACCGACAAGGGTCAATACAGTAGGGAATGATTAATCTCTCACCAGGTCCCGTGGTTAGGACAAAGTAGGGAGTGCTTGATCTATCTGACACTTTCTATCCCAACACCCGTAGTTGTTTCCCTTCCCCCCCCCCCCCCCCCACCTCATCGATTTTGTCTTGACCAGCTATTTAAATTTGTGTCTTGTACAACATATCAGTGTTATATTGGGGATTTTGGGGTTTATTTGTACAATGAAGCCTCTGGGAAGGGTTGCCATAGAGCTGCGCGCCGGCCGATTTTCATAGATCGTTTAGTTAGGTGGTGACGTCATGACACTGAGTTTCATCAAAGATGCTAGAAACGATAAGATGAGACACTGTCTTCTTTGCACCTCTGTAAAAACCGTGCACACAATTTGCGCGCTGATCGGGGGTGGGGCTCCATGGCGCATAGTATGAAAAGAATGCCTGATATAATGGTAAATTTATGATGCAAAATTGTGACAGTGCTACTGGGACTAAAAAAAAATAAAAAAATAGCCGTAGTTTTCCCACAGCGATTTTGCCTACTTGGCTTTGTAAAATACGGCACTTTTCATGACTTTTGCGCGTTTGCCGCTAAGTGGCGGTACGAATTCTGTGCAAGCTAAAAGCGCTAGCTGTCTCATCTTATCAGATCTAGTAACTTTAGTTTCAGCGAGAAAAAGCCAGCTGGCGAGTGCCCGGGATCTCATCGAAGCTCAGTGTCGTGACGTCACCATCCAACTAGTCGGCCGATCAGAATAGCTTTGGAGGGGGTTTGCTGGTGGCGCACTGAGTCAAGTAGTGTCTTGCGTCTATCTTGATACATTGCGCGAGGTCTGTCCTTTCGCCAGCCGACCCAAGACAGCTGTGACGCACCCAAACTTGTGAGAAAGACTTGTGTAAATCTCCCCAGTGCGCCAGGTCCTGTTTAGACCATATCCGACATTAAAATCGAGACGAAACAAAACTCGACTCGGTTATCACCAGCCATAGTGTTACGTCAGCAGAGAGTATGTATTTATAGATAGATCTCACTTTCGCTAAATCGCGGGACGAGGTCGCTGCGGTAAAGAAGTATTGAAAGAAACCGCTTTCACCAAAGATAGTGTGCTTATCTGTTTACTGTGGTTTGTTCATATTTTTGGGCTGATTGAAACTGTTTAGAGCCGTGTATAAGCTCTTACGCCCGGTGGAAATGCACAAACGGGTATTGTTTACCGCAGCGACCAAATTTCCGCTCCATGTTTACAGTGGTGTAGCGGCGTCTCCCGTGTCTCGCAGTGCAAATCGACCAATAGTGAAACCTCTCTATGCATACATACTCTCTGCAGCTGGTGTTGATCAAGCGAAGAGGCTGCAGAAATGTTATTGCCGTTGAATAGGCCAAATTGACCTGATAGGAAATAGATCGCAAATCGGCTGTAGATAGCCCACATGTGCTGTGAACATTAAGTTACAGGCCAGTATGAAAATGCCTGGATTTTGTCAGAGGGAGAGAAAAAACAAACAAAACAGAACAAAACGCTTTTGTTTCTTGCAAAAAGAAAAATATCATATATATAATACCAGGTTAGGAAGCCTTTCGTGTTGTGAGGATTGGCCTGTTTGTGTGAAGTGGCCCCGAAATATGCCCGGAGTGACTCAGGGTGAAATCGCTGTACTCAGAAATGGTGTTGGAGTCAGATGATCCTGTACGCAGACACACAGTATGATTAATTATTCCTTTGTATATCTTTTCAGTGGATACTAATTTATTCACCCTCCCCCTCTCCATTCCTCCTTTTGTCACTCCATCTCTTTTTTCCTCCCAACTACAACAGATCGCCACTGTAGAATATGGTGTGGGAAAATTGATTTAGCATTTTCCGTGTATGCAAAGTCATAAGATAGCGGCTGTTCAAATTAATAACCCGAAACGCCAGTTATAGTACATTTCTCAGTCTCTCTCTCTCTGTCTCGCCCCATCTCTCTGTCTGTCTATCTGTCTCTCTCTGTCTCCCCCCTCCCCCCCATTTCTCTGTCTGTCTGTCTCTCTCTCTCTGCCTCTCTCTGGCTGTCTGTCTCTCTTTCTGTCTCTATCTCTCTGTCTATCTGTCAGACTGTCTGTCTCTCTCTCTCACCGTCTCCATCTGTCTGTCTGTCGGTCTGCCTTCTCTCTCTCTCTCTCTCTCTCTCTCTCTCTCTCTCTCTCTCTCTCTCTCTCTCTCTCTCTCTCTCTCTCTCTTTCCCACACACATAATAATTATATATTGACAAATTTCGTTCATCTAATTTGCTGCTCTAATGGCGATGTTTTAATGAGAGAGAAAAAAAGCAACAACTACATTTTTTTTAAAAGATTCAAATTTACTTTTTCAGGTGCCTCGTCCTCATAAAAATGAATAAATTAACTTTTGATTGAAGAGCTCAGTGATTTATGTTTCAGATTCTTTGATGTCGCACAAACAGTCCGAAAATATATTGTTGTGGTTATTGTCTTGTGACAATACTGATTTTTATCAGTTTCCCTTGCGGAGGTGGGCAGATTTAGGAATGTACATATTATCTATGGGCCTCTCTAGTTAGGAAAGATCGAACTGTGCTTATGAATTTCATCTTAGCCAATTTGAACCGCTTTTGTGAAACAGAGCTATCTGCGAGCTCCATCAATCACACATGGTCCGTCTTGCATTTTGGCCAACTGCCCATTGCTTTATAGGAGTAACCTGTATTTAGAATGTGTGTGTGGGGGGGGGGGGGACATGAACACTTCTCTTTTTACACAAGAGAATTTGTTGCCAGTTTGAGTATGAAAAAATCAACGACATGCTGACATTTCAAGTTTGCTTTTATGGGGCATGTTTACCCATGCCCCTTTGTGGTTGTCCCTTATTGAAGTGGTTATAATTATAGTTAGCAGGTCTGTTTTTGCTTATATCTGAAACCGTGGAAAGATCACTCATGAGCGACAGCCATTGTCCATGGGTCAACTTTAATTTGCCTTGTGCTTTAAATTCAAAGTTCATCTTTGTTGGTGGGATTTTCCACTTCTTCTCCATCAATGGTCTGTTTTGATAATTATTATTACGTGTGTTTCTTTATACCTTCTATTCTCATTCTTATTGCTACTTTCCGACAGGGTTGGCGACTATGTGTTGTCCATCAACTCAACGGAGCTGACGGGTCAGACAGAAGCACGAGTACAGCAAGTCTTGAGGTTGCTGCCTAGAGGTCTAGCCAAGCTTGTGATTAGCAAAGCCGCCCCTGGAGCCAACTCAGGTTTGTAAAACATGAATATCGTTGATGACAATTGAGGTTCTTTTCCGTTTTTTTTTTTTGCTTTCTTTTATCGCATGATAATTCCAAGGGGGTTAAATGATTATTTTTCCGGTGTCATTTAAGGAAAAAAGAATGGGGAAGGGATTTCAAATAAATGCCACAAGACCAACGCATATTAACCGCATATTACTAGAACATGTGCCTGATTTGTGTTTTTTAGAAATGTTATTTTGGGGGATTGTCACGTGACGCAAGCGCACAACAGGTGGTATCAGGCTGGCGTGATTTTGTAGGTTATACATGATCAACATGATGCATTTCATGCATGGTCTACCGGTATGCTTGAGGGTCGAATACTGAGCGTTGTCGAGAGTTTTATAACAAAGAATATTATTCTCTGGTGTTACACCAAAATCTCATAACTAGTTAAAAGATTGTTTTCAACGAAAGTGATAGCTAAATGCTCGAAATGCTGGTGATACTGTCATTGGATTTACGAACACGGCTTTTCACTGAACGCTTTATGAATCCAGTCGGGTTTTCTGACGCTTGACAAATCTGGAGCATGTGATTTGTTTATTAGTACATCGTACTGGGTTACTTCTGTGGGTATATTTTCAACACATGGTTGTGTTGTAGGTTTCTGATACCACCACCGCTTCTGTCAAATATTTTATTGCGACATACGTGATATTCCACTAGCTTTTGCCCTCCCTCGGAAAGATAGAAATCTACTGGTTGAATACAATTTTTTTTAAAGATGTATTTATAAAATACATTCTACGCGCAAAAACACTAATGAAAGTGTAGCTGCCCGACAAAATAAGTCACTTTGTGCATTTTGGTGGTATGGAGATATTGGTATCGCCAAATAGGTTGTTCAAAGCCCTTTCATTTGGTAAAAAAAAAAATATTTGCTGTAATTTAATTAGCAGAGAAGATAATTATGGCCTCTCAAGGACAGGAAGTGACACAACCACAGTTTTGAGAAAAACGCTTTTAAAGTTTCAGCTTTTCATCAAAATTATTGATGGTGACTCGATTCAGAGCCAGTTTTGAGGCACTTATCCATCTCAAACAGGATTATCATTTTGGAAAAGGAATAGTAAAGAGGTTAAACTTTTCAAAAATACTGAAAACGCAAAATCGATAAATTTGACCCCGTGATACCTTTTAACGATTTTCTCGAATCTGGTAGTGACGAAAATGTGCCCCATTTTGTCGGGCGGCTATGTACACAAAAATATGTAAATAAAACTGTTTTGTCTGCGCTTTTACCCGCCTGCTTTTTACATTGTGCAGTTTTAGTGGATCAGGATCTGAGAGTCAATCTACAGTAAAGTACTCACAGAAGAAGAAAAAAGCGTGAAAGGTGCGAAGTGGCCTTTTTTGTGCTGACGCATCTTACGGTCAGATTCAGATCCACGTGATCGATTTAAAATTACCTTAACTTCGGAAGGTGTACGACGTACTGATAGTGTAGAAATGAGGAAACACCGGGAGAGTGGAATGTCAATTAAAGACGCTGTTCTTAGCTTGACCAAACCCGGCCAGGGTCACGTATATTTTCGAGAGCCTACACCACGCAAACACGCAGGCGCGCACAAACGCTCTCTCTCTCTTTCTCTCTCATTCTCTCTCACATACGCGAGAGCGTGCGAACATTTTCACAAATGCACATATTGAACAGACATTTTGGGAAGCATTTGCCATGCATACACATGTGACTTGAGCCCTAATCCGGTCAGTAATTTGACCGGGGGCTCTTGCACCGGAGCAGAACTGTCACAGAACTAATATTACGCACGTCACCTGCAAGTTGTGGACAATCGCTGCATGTTCTGCCTGTTTGTGAACTGAAGTGGCCGTTGGCATTATTCATCAAACTGCTGAATGTCAGGAATGGTCACCATTGGGGCGTCACAGCAGTGGCACTTGGGAGTCCATCTTCTGTAGTCTAGTACGCAGGGGATGGGAGTGGAATTGGTTGTCAAAATAATTATCATGTTGTCAATTGGACTTTCAAATTCAGCTCATAAAAAACAATAAAGTTGCATAATACATACTGTTTCTACCCCTCAAAAACTACCAGTCATTGCACGAAGCGCCGCAGACCTTTTTGAAAGTTTGCTAAATCAAAGAAGAGGCGTATTTTAAAACAAATAGAAAACATTTTCTTTTTGCCCACTAAGTCTCTCGACCTCATGTTCATATCTTCGCAAATGTGGCAGAAGATGAAAATCTTCTACTTATTAATGGCTTTTAGCAAACATCTAATTTACCAGTACCACATTTTGTAAAGAGTTAACCATTTCATAATAGAGTCTATGTCGTGTTGCAAAGACACCTAGATTAAGCAGTATGCAACTCTTGCAGTAAGTACTTTTCAAAACTTGATCATTTACATAGTTACATTTCGCCTTTTCACCTTTCACATTTGCCGATATTAAATAGCGAGTAACATGCCAGATCAGAAATGAAAGGAATGTCAGATGTCGGGACTCAGGCATTCGCCTGTTTGATCACAAGACAGACCACTAGGGTTGTTGCCATACCGTAAGTGGAGGTGGTCAAAGCAAGAGCGTTTAATCCCTAATAAGCTTAAAGCCCTTGCATTGCATGTGATTTAAACTAATACCTCGCTAGTACAAAACCTGTAATTGTCCCCTGGGTACAAGAATGCATTGAGAGCTGGCTAGATCAACCTCCTCATTTGTGCCTATCTTTAAATGGGCAGAGTTCTTAGGTGTTAGAAAGTACTGTGTTAGTGGATGGTATTTCAGAGTTAGCCATAAAACTATAGGATGGTATCTGCGAGTTAGTAATAAAAATACATGACATTGTAAATATGAAAATTGTCCATCTTGTGAAACATCTTTGAGTCCTTTTTGTTTGTGTGTGTAGGTAATAATAGTCTTCCTCTTCATCTTTTTCATTTTAGACTTGGATAACATTTATCTTGACGTTGGTGGAAATGTGTATTGTTTAGGTGGCTTGGATGTGATAACTAAATTGAGCAAAGCATACAATTTGGAATATATTTGTTATAATGCACTGATGAATAATTTCTGAAATTCTGTAGTGTGTGGAAATAATAGTTATAATTACAAATATCGTCAGTGGTTCTTAGATTTAGATTGAATAAGCTTTCCGTGAGGAGTTTACCAATAGCAAACCTTGTGTGTCAGGATAATTGGCCATGTTGCTGTAGGCAAATGGAACTTCTGTTTTTAAAATTATGTGAAAAATGATAATGACTGACCAAAGCAGGTGAAACTTGTGTAAATCCTGCTAGTGAAACAAAGAGGAGAGAGCAGAGGCATGAGCTCATTCAGCTTTGTCATTGGGCGACAAAGTCAGGACCAGCATCCAATCGAAATACAGATCTTTCTAGGTGCTTTCTTGTGTTTTGCATGTTGAAATTGATCACATGACCACCATGTACCTATTTGTTGCAATTGCATAGAAAAGGAAAAATATCAGATTCAAGAATGAACGTGAAGTATTAGGCAAAAGTAAAGGAAGTGTGAGAACGAGGATCACGTGAGTGAGACCCAGGGGAAGGAGAGAGAGAGAGAAGAGGATGGGTGAGAGTGGGGGAGGAGTTAACTTTAATTTTGAAATATACAGCGAATTCTTACATTTATTATCTCAAAACACAGTGCTTTGTTGTCAGATAGACTTGGAGATGCCTGTTAGTTATTGAGAAGGGAACTGTCACATTCTGAAAATTAACTTGTATGTTGTTACAAAAAGTAATTGCATCTTTATAATTTTGTTTTCAGATCAACAAGCACCAGAAGGCAGCTCCTACCCACAATATAGTGTTCGACTTTCACCAAAACCTTTCCCAGTGGAAAGCCATCAGAAAACACCCCCATCCAGCAGCCCATCACTACCAGCTACTGATGATGGAGAAGAAGGTTTTTCCTCTCAGGACAAGGACTCCTCGGCAGACCTTGTTTTACCAATCTTCACTTCAGCAGAATCCACTGTCAGCAGCTCACAGGCCCCTCTTACAGTCAGGATAGAAATTAGTTCTGGCAGCCAGCAGGGACCTGGGCCTGTTAAGATTGCCATCCAACCAACTCCTACACCAAGAGTCGGCCATGAAGTAATGCGTCCTAAAGCTTTGCCTCGCCATGGCTACTCATCATCGGCTAACGAGAGTTGGGAGACATCCAGTGAGGATTCGACCCCTAGAGAGTTACAAGGTCTCAGAGGACAAAAGATTGGAGACCAGGAGGTTGTTTCACCACAGAAGACCCAGGCAGTTTCAGGAGTAACCATTGGTCAAGGACACAGCTCTGCTTTTCAGAGTAACAGAGGTGTGTTCGAGCAAAAAGCAGAAGTCAAAACTCCACCAGCAGTTCTTCCCAAGCCAAAGACAGTTCCAGTGCCATCTGCAGAATCTGTTCAAAATGACAGTGCTGCTGTACCGAAAGTAGTTTCACCACCTCCCTCAGAAAAGGTGGACACAGAAGAAGCAGCAACTGAAGATACAGGAGAACATCCAGAAGAAGCAACTACAGATGATGTGGAAACTCAGCCCGTAAAGTCCCCACGACAAAAAGTCCCTCCTCCTGTTGCCCCCAAGCCAAGGCTCAGTTCTTCATCCTCTGTAAAGTCAGAAGGCAGCAACGATGCAGATGAACAACCAGTTCCAGCAAAACCTGCACCCAAAATCAGTTCAGGGTATGAGAGGCTTCAGGCAATCACCAAAGCTTCCAAGCCTTCAAAGATTATAGAAAAATCAAGAACATTTGTATCTTCCACTGCAAAACTGTTTGACAATAAGGGTAGTGAACCTGAAACGGCGCCAGAGAAGTCTACCATGACTAGACGCATTTCTGTGGGTGTCTCCGAGCCTGAAGGCAGTAAGACTATGAATACATCTCTTATGCCAATGAAGGAAAGAAGAAAAAGCACAGGCACAACAATGTCTTCCAACCCCTTGCCTCTGTCTCAGCCAACAAGCTTGACTGCAGCCTCATTGTCTCGACCTCGAACTCTCAGCTCTACAGCAATTAGGCCTAAAGAGATCGTCATACCAGAGACTTCTCCAAGGGACCATGAAAGTCCTGAAAGCAAGACCAAAACCGTACTGAGTCCAACTCGACTGAATGCAGCTCTTTCACCAAGACGACGTTCATCATCAGACTCTCCAACTTCTCCTCCATTTATCATTTCACCCAAAAAGGTCCCCCCAGCCCAAGAAGAAACTCCTCCCAAATCATTTGATGGTAAGAACTCCAGTGTTCAAGTGGAACATACTGGTATTTTTAAATCATCACCAATCACTTTGCATGACAATAGCTCACTTTCACAATCTTCGCAATATAATGCATCTATCACTTCACCACCCCCCAGTGACCAAAGCTCACAAGTGATAACTCGTGACCAACGCAGCAAGTCTTTCCCCTCTCCATATCCACCCCGTCCATCCTCAGTTAGCTCTCAACGCAGTGAAGAAGACCTGGAACATACCATGAAGAAATTTGATGATCTTCTCATGGATGCGCCATACCAGCATTCTGAGACAGATCCTAGTGACATTTTATTGTGGGCTCCAATCAGAAAAGACAGCCCACTCTCTACAGGAGTGAAGGCTGAAGTGGAGAAAGAAAACACTCCTGTGACAAATGAAACAAATAAACCAGTGGCACCTCCCAGGAGAAAGTTTGAGGTGAAAAAGATGGAATTGAAGAAAGATGAACAACACACTCAAAGTGAAAAGTCTGAGATAGAAAATGTCAAATACAAGAATGATGTGGCAGAAGAAAAACACATAGATGATGTACAAGAGAAAGAGGAACAAACTGAAACCAAGCCTGAACTTGCAAATGAAAAGCCACAGGATTTGAAACTTCAGACTGTAGAATCTTTCATTTCTTATCAGCAGGAGAGTAAAGAGAGTGAAAATGTTATCGCCTCCAAATTGTCAGAGCAAATAGTAGAATCACAGAAGAGAAGTGATGTGGGAACAGAGCAGATTGCCAGACAAGAACCTGAACTTGCCAGAGGAGATCTACATGATGGAAAATCTCACACTGTAGAGTCATTAATGTCTAATCAGCAGGAGAATGAAGAGAGTGAAAATGTCGTTGCCTCAAAAATGTCAGAGCAAGTGAAGGAATCAGAGCAGATAAACGATGTGAGAAAAGATCAGATAGGTGGCAATGCACCAGAAACTGTGAGTGAGATGCTGCAGGATGTGGAATCCCATAGTGTGGAAACTCTCATGTCACTACAACAGGATAACAAAGAACGTGACAATGTTGTTGCCTCTAAAATGTCTGAACAAATAATAGCTTCACAGTCACAGAATGTATTAAAAGGTGACATGACACAAGATTTAACGGACAGTAAACTATCAAATGTTCCTGAGCAGTTGGAAGAGAACAAAGAAATCAAAAATGAAATTTTGCCAGTGCCACATGAAGAAATTAGTAAAGATTTGGAAGATTACGCAATGTTAAATGCATCTCAGGCGTCAGAAACAGTAGCTATGGACAGTGAACGACAAAAGACATCCAGTGACAATGGTTTATATGAGTCTCAAGCGTCACAAATTGTAAATGATGTCATTGCCAAAATTGCCTCAGATCCAACTTTACTTAGCCAAGCACAGGAGTCAGGGGAAATACAGGGAGCCACCGAACCTCTGTCTCCAGCATTGTCAGATGATGAACCTCCTCCTCTCCCTGGTGCTCCTCCACCCCCACTGATTCTCAGGAACAAAGAAATGTTGGTGAGTGATCGAGATTTAGTAGATGGGTCAGGATCTCCAGTCACACCAGACAGTGCCCCGGTGCAGTCAACAGAGGAGCAGATACCCAAAGAATCAACAGATGAGCTCAGGCAGTTTGTTCAGCCAGATGCAATAGACCTACAAGTTAATGTTGATACCGGTGAACTGTTTATTATGGGCAAGTCTGACACAAGTGGGGGAGATCATGACAGCAGGGCTGATTCTATTGAGCCTCTGAACTCTACAGGAGACAGTTTTCATGAAGACGATGTCCATGGGGCCAATTCTCCTAATCCTGTGGACATACTTAGTGAAGATTCTGGCATGCCTGCAGATGAAGATCAAGAGATGGCCACAGATGATGCCATTTCTCCTCCTGGAGAGTTTGCAGAAACAGTGAGTAGATCAGAGCAAGAGAAAAATGTATCACTTTCTCCTGAGACAGCATTGTATGTATCATCGAAGCAAGAAGAAATAGTAAATCATAGAGTTCGCGCGGAAAATGATTCAAATGTAGCTGTGGAAAGTGACTCTGGAATAGGAGCAGACAGGGCAAGTACAGTTGACATACATTCTGAAACTCAGAGTCATGAAAGTGTTGAGTCAGCCAGTAAGGAATCACCCTCACTTCTCCCTGCCACCTCACCTCCGTGTATCACTGAAGTAAATGTTGCTGCTGATCATTCGACAGAAAATTTAATATCTCAGACTTCTGTCTCCCCTGCACAGGTTTCCGCTTCCCCAGCATTATCACGAGAAGCCTTTTCACCCAGAAGTGAAGGTGACACTAAGGAGAAATCTGCCAGGGATGCATCAGATGGGCAGAACTCCAGAGCATCGTCCGAATCTGATGACATGTCAGCGGAAAATTTGGAAGACGGAACTGATAGTGATTCAGTGCCTAATGTTGCAGAACAAGGTGATTCACAGGCTGGGCCTTCAACAGTATCTAGCAAGCGCAAGTGGTGTCTCAGGTCCAATAAAAGCAGCTCCCCAGTGTTACGAGGCGACTCTAATTTGACCGTGGACATCAAGTACACAGAGCAAACTCTTGTCAATTCACTTCCATTCTCCAGTTTCCGGATCCTCCTTGATAAGACCAATGCTGTGCTGGATGCAGCAGATGCACCAGATAACATGGAGCTGTTGGTCTTGCATTTACACAGAGATGGAGACAGTGCACCACTTGGAGTGGACTTAAAGCACATGGGCAAGTCTCACTTTCAGGTAAGCCAGTTTTGGTGTATAAATATGTATTCCATATCTGTCAGTATAGTTCACCTGTTAATGTCTTTTTGTTCACAATAAACCAGCAAGACCTAGGTTATTTGCAGCATTTAAGATAATGCACTTTCGGCATGTCCAAAATTTCAAGATCAGATGCCTTTGCTTAACTCAAGTGATATGGCAAACGGAATATTCGGCCCGTATGTTTTCACTTCGCTATTAGTGGACACTGATTTTCCAACACTAATATCAGAACCAACTTTTCAGAATCTCCAATCCTGTCCTGGTTCATTGATTTTCCTTTACTTTGATGTATAATACATTATGTCTTGTGTTCATACTGAGTGAAAGAAAAAACATCTTTGAATCACCGCTGAATTTGAAACTGGATAGTGTTCAGGGTTCCCATTCACGCCCTTAAAAGTTACTGCAGGAAATGAGTTAAAGGTGTTTTTGTTTCTTTCGTGAGGAACATTGTGGAATATCAGTATTATATCTTGCCATTACATTTCATCTGCAAACTGTGGGATGTTTACAATGACTCTATTTATGTTGTACTGTTAGCTTCAGTATTGTTGCTGATCTCATGACAGATGTTGCAGCTAACTGATTTGCTGCCAGTATCACACTAAGCACATTTCTGGAATGTACTAAATGATTTGACTTCAGGTTTTGACTACATGTGATAAGATTCCAGATATTGTTTTCTTAAATTTCTATGAATTGATTAGCTCCTTTTTTTAAAAAAAGACAATAGTTTTTTTCAGTGTTTTTTTAAATGTCCATGCCTTGGGCTGTGCTTTGATCCTGAGACTCTCAGACTATTTTTGCTGTCGTCACATTTATGTTCAAGGGGTCGGGTAAATAGGACATATATAATTTACAATGTTATTTCTGTCATTAATAACAATTAACTTTTCATTGATCATTAAGTACACTTTGTACTTTATGGTAAGTAACTTTTATCTCTAACAAATAACTGTTTACGTTTTGCCAGGTGTCCCGAATTCAGGCTGACAGTCCTGTAGGGAAATCGGGAGTTGTGGAAGAAGGAGACTGGATGGTAGCGGTGGATAACTTGTGGTGTGATCAAGTAACTCTAATGAGATTTCTTGCCAGGCTGACAAAACCTAAACATGATTCGTTGTTGGTCTTTGCCACTGGAGGAAAAACTGCAGAAACTGAAGGTAACGTGAAATAATGTCTTTCAAATGTAAACTTTAAAGTCTTTCTGTGGATCAGGATCTGTGCTTCTTTAAAAATTGTTTTATTCCATTTGCAAGTATGATATACCTTTTCATATTTCATTAACATCAGAGGCTAGTTTAAAAAACAATACAGGATAATGAAGTGGTTCATGTCTGTGGCTCTGTCATGAGACTACACAAGTGCTTGGAACCTAAGTTTACGACACAGGATAAAGAGTTTTGTTTGAGATGTATTCCTTAGCTGAAATAAATTTTCGGTCATGTAAATAAATGGTATATTTTACCCCCTTTCAATCGTTACCAAAAAAAATCAGTATTCCCTCAGCAGGGAATTTTTAGAAAATTTGGTGAAAAGAGTTGTCATAAAATCTGCAGTTATGCAATTACTTGTGGGGTTTCATGATGGAGCCAGCAATTTATAATTTTTTTTTTATATCAAATTGAGTCTAGATTGTAAATAAGCATGACATCCTTTGAAATCTTTGATAAGAGAAATGAAGAAAACAGTAATCTTATACAAATCAGTTTCAGTCCTGCATTTTCAGCAACATTGTAATACTGTGGTCACAAACACTTGCTTGTCCATGGTAATCAGTGTAGAGATTGCCTCAAGGTGTGACTACTGCTTCTGATAACTATCAGTAAACCCCTTTAATGTGGCCATTACATGGCAACCCACAATCTGGCTGCTTTGGTGAGATAAATATGTGTCATTGCTTTAACAGTACAGGGAGTTACATTCTTCTGAGTGGTGAAATTCATGCTTACACATTGTGGTCAGTACTGCCTAGTAGTTTAGAAGCTAGGTGCGCACTTGCAACGTTTTTGCATTGCTGTCAAGTCGCATTTTATCAAATCTGGGTGAACGATTGGAGACCCACACACACCTGAGACATAGGCAAATTGCAGTGTGGACAGAAACCTGAAACAAAGACATGACTACAACATGACAGCAAGTTGCATATGCACACCTAGCCTTCTATGTATCCTCTGTGGTGATATTTCATTGATTGTCATTATAGTACCCCTGCATACTATCTCAATTGAATTTGTGATAGTTTCACTGAAATATTTGAATACATATTGGAACATTTTCATGACTTATTTAAATATTGATTCCGTAAATTTTCATTTATTTCACAGCAGCCCCTCCTAGCAGACCGGTCTCTGCACCCAGGCCCACCTCCACACAACAGCAACCCTCCTCTCAGACAATGGACAAAGAGATTGGGGAAGGTGAAGATACCACTACAGCACAGGGTAAGTCAGATGAATTCCCAATGAAGACACAAATCTCCAGAGTTTCATCCCAGTACATTAGGAGCTGGGAATATTCCGTAGAACACTACCAAGACCACAAACTATAGGGTTTGCTTTTAATTATTATTATTTTTGGCGCTCCCGGTGAGAAAATGAATTTTATTTTGTACTGTGCGGTCAGTTCAATTTTTTAAAGATAGACCTGTGGCCTTTTCCCACGACTGTTTTAACTGACAAATAGTATATATGCCGTTGAATCAGCTGCTTGGATTCCAACAGAATTTAGGTACTGAAAAGTTTGTGTTTTAATTCTTTCTTTCCAAACTATCCAAAAATACAGTATCAACTGCAAAATTTATGCTGCATTCAAGTCCTATTTCATATGGTTTTGTTAGTAAATTTATGAAGATATTGGCACATCTAAAAATGTAAGAGATTAATGCATTCAAATCCAGGCCTGTGTCACTGTATGCTATCAAAACAAAACATCAAAAGGGAAATAACTGTTTAGAAAGTAGCTTTAACTTAATTATCTGAAATTAAAGCCTGAGAAACTTCCATCAGGAAATGTGTGTCATGAGGAGAGGACATGGAAAATCATTTAAGCCATTTGTGGATCAGGTGAAATAAATGTAGGATTGTAATTGAGAGGAGAACAATCTTGTTAAATAAGATAGATCAACCACATAATATGCTTTAATGTTCTGATCACAGGGTTATGCAGTAAGATATTTTCTTGGTGGAATTCCATTGAAGAACTCAAGTAAAGCTAGTTTTTAAGGAACATAAGAGAATAATATTTCACTGTACATTTCAAGTTGTGGCCAAGTTGGTTGGCTTTACAGTTCATGTATTATAATTTGCTCATTTCTTTTCTAGATGTTTTGTACATGCAAGACTACTTGATTATTAATTTAATACATGTTTTTGTTTATGCTGAAGTTCTTTCACTTTGATGAAAAATTGTCACTTCCAATACTCTCTGTATGGCATGAGCTATTTGATTACAAAACTGCCAAAAGTACATAATCAGACTGAAGAACCTTTGCCTTCTGTGTTCTGCCCTTAATACCCTATTTATTTGGTCTAACAGAACTAATTACATTGGTTTATTTCATTTTTTTTTTTCACAGTTGAGGCACCACAGGAACAACAACCTGATGTGACTGATGTACCTTCAGCAGCAGCTCCAGAGGATGCTCCTCCATTGCCAGACACAGCACCACCTCTTCCTGACCAAGCACCACCATTACCAGATGTAGCACCACCACTGCCAAATGATGCACCACCTCTCCCTTCAACAGCAGCACCAACCCCAGACCAAGCATCATCTCTGCTGGAACAAGAAGAAACTCCAGCTCCAAAGAAAGTGCCACCACCAGTTCCAGAGAAGCGGTCTAAACTTCCAGAGAAACAGTCAGCAGAGGCTGTGCCTGCTCAGGATACTTCTTCCATTGTCAAAGCAGTTCCTGTGTCAGTCAAACAGGAGACAGAGAATGGAGTACCAGAAAAGACAGCACCAGCAGTGGAGGAGGACCCACTAGTGAAGGCAGTACCTGTATCAATAGAACCAGTGACAGAGAACAGACTACCAGCTAAGGCAGCTAAGGATGCAAATGAGGACGCCCCCGTGAAAGCAGTGCCTGTTTCAGTGACACCGGTAACAGAGAATGGTGTGGCGGTCAAGGCCGTCCCCATTACTGTGGAACCAGTGGCCACAAAGGATGCACAAGTAAAAGCAGTCCCAGCTGAGGTTGTACCTGTTAGCACAACCAAAGCATCCAGAAAGGCAGAACCACCTGCGGAGGCAACACCTGTGAAAGAACAGCCACCTTCTGCAGAGAGCTCTTCATCAGACTCTGCGTCTGGCCCTGGTATTCTCAATGTGATGATGATGAAAGGGGCAACAGGAGTTGGCTTCTGTCTTGAGGGGGGCATTGGCTCACCAAAAGGAAACCTTCCTATTGCAATCAAACGAATATTTAAAGGTAATGTGCTTCAAGTTTAATTATTATTCACGTATTTAGAGAATTCTTTTGTTTTCTGTTTTTGTAGTTTCTTTCAATTCTATCAGTCAAATCAAGGAAGACTTAAATATTTCTGCTGCAGGTGATTGTTTTGCTAATCATGATTTGGTTGACTTTGTTTTGCTAATCATGATTTGGTTGACTTGATTAATGCTGACAAATGGTCAAGCCCCGAGTCGCCCAGAAATTCAGTTATGCATAATAGTTGAATGATATAAAATACAAAGATTTGCTGTGTTTTTGTATGGTAAAATACATATATGTTTACTTGATTGACTGTAGCATGAGCATTTAAAAGCAGAATTTCTGAAGAACGTATCTGTGTGGGACAAGGTGGTCTAGAGGCAAGGTGCTCGCCTCTCATGCCAAGGGTCCCGGGGTCTAAACCCGGGCAGTGCAGGCATGTTGGAAAGTGGATTTTTCTCATATTTTCAAGTCCCTGGTCCTATTGGGGGGTAGGATCGAGTAGTTCTTGGAAATTGGATTTTTCTCATATTTTCAAGTCCCTGGTCCTATTGGGGGGTAGGATCGAGTACCTAGTCTTCTCGGATAAGGACGAAAAAATTCGGAGGGCCCGTGTGCACGTTGCGCACGTTAAAGATACCTTGGCAGTTGGAAATCGTAAAGAGCAGGCCGAAAGGCCGCTGCCCGGGCAAAATTGAAATTAATAGATTAAAATTTATCCATGTCATCTCCCCCCCCCCCCGCCAGAACAAGAAATAATAAAACAAGTAAAGTGAGGTGTAAATGCCAAGGGCAGCGAACCTCCTAAAATAAAGACCTCAAATCAACGTATCTGTGTACTGCCTGAAAAAGTTAGTTAATTGTTGGATTTTTCAACCCTAGCATTGTCACAGGGAAGTTGGGTTTTTTTTCTTCCCCAGATTAATAGTTTGTATTACTGAACAATAATCATATGCTTTAAACCTGTATCTTCATTGCAAAGAACATATCGTCCCTCAGAATACGTACTAGCGTAACCAACATTTTGTTAGTTTTGCAGGAGAGCTGTTTTAAGTTTTGGGCGATTTTTATCACCCTCCTGTGGCGTCAGTTTTCACCTTCTCGTGCTGATATTTTGACATAACATGTATAGCATCGCTTATATCCAAGTGCAAGAAAGCTTTTTTTCTCAAAATTAAAATTGGACCGTACGCAATCCTTGTTTTTTTTTGAGAAATAACGATACACTAAAAATTCAATAAGCCATATCTCAGCTAATAATACTCGTATCACTTCCCTGATCAGAGAGGAGCTAGAAAACAGCACAAGTAATCGCATGGTGATTCTAACTCCATTTCGGCTGTAATGTCGGTTAGTCTAGTATGTGTTCTGAGGGACAAAATATCGTTGGTTGGTTAATACTAAACTCAAAAGCTATGGTCAGGGGACAGTACTCTAATTAACAAAGCCAAATAGAGAAAATGCTGAGTTGTGTTCACTGTTCAGTTATAGGTAGAATGCGCATATCCGCCGTCTTGGCTGTCCGGACCCACGCATGACTACAGCGATTGTGGCATTGATTTTGATTCGTTAGCTGATTTGCACTGCGAGCACGGAAGGCATCGTGAACCAACCGGTGGCGAGCTAAAAATAGTTCACTACAGTAAACAATGGCACATGTGAACATGTTCATGGGAGACATTTGGACAATTCTTGCACTTCCTTTCCCTTGTTTACACGGATGGTACAGGTAGGGAATCTGTCCAGCTTGGATCCATCCTTTCCACCCCTGTCATAACAGTCAGCTACAATACAACCAGCAGGCTTTTTAATCATTTAGACATATCTCGAAGTTACACTCATCAGCTGATCCACCGGCCATCTTGGGTGTCGGAAGAACAAAACAAAAACTTTCTGTGACTTCATGCACATTCTACCCATAGCTTACTGTGTAAAGTACTACGATCCCCAAATAAGAGCTTTTGAGTTTAGTTTCAACAAGGTTCCAATAGTTGACTGATGATATTGGGCTGGAGATTTGAAGCTTTCATAAACTACCGTGAACAAATCAGTGCTAGGTTTTGTCTGAGTATTTTCCCTCATCTTTATTTTGATTTTAGGAAAAATTTCTGAATGTTGTACAGCTTTAATGGTCACACATTGGATAGCTTCTGCACTTTGAATATGAGGAGACAGGATAGCACTTTTTTATGATTCCTCAAAGGAAACTTCAACGTTTTTGCTATGGAGCACTTAAGGTTGCTTCCCTTGTTGTGAAACTGGTTTGAGTCATATCTCAACCTCAGTTCTTGTTTATTTTGTGTCCATTTTCTGAAAAACTGCACATCTTTTGCTGTCTAGAAGAGATGTAACAAATGCACACTTCGACACTTGTTTAAAATGCTGATCAAGCTGTTTCACGGTTCTGATTTATTCAAATTACTTATCATAATAAATGAAAGCTGCAAACTTTTAATATCAAATTTCTCAGGTGTGCACAAAGTGGAATTGGAACATCAAGAACTAAGGTAAGCGATATTGTTATAATGGTGCATAACATGACATCTTGTCTCTATATATACACAGGTGGTCCAGCAGAGAAATGCGGACAGCTGAAGGTGAGGGATGAGATCCTGGAAGTGAATGGAGTGGACTTTACAACCATGCGACATTACGAGGCCTGGAATCACCTTAAGTTTCTGGATGATGGAGAAGTTCATATTAAAATACGTAGGAAGTGAACGTGTGGAGAAGACTTTTAAACATGTATTTTAAAATAGCATATTGTGATCTTTTCTGAGGGAATTATTTGTTGGAGTTGGATTAGAAAGATATGAAAAATCAACAACATGAAACCAAGAATATGACTTTAAAATATCCATAATGCCAGCCCTGTCATAAAACCGCACGAGTGTATTCACACAACTGCAGATGACTGTTCTTTTTTTTTTAGCCAAATATTCTATGAAGCCTTTTAAGAAATTTCTCCCCCCCCCCCCCCCCCCTTTGAATAAGGGGGAGCACAGTATTTCAAATGTTCATTTCATAACCAAAATGTATATAAGGTAAGGTTACATTTCTTGGACTTTTTCCCTCTCCTGAAAAATTATGTCCTTCACACTTGTGGGGTTTCGTGACAGGGTCAGCAATATTTCACTTGGAGGGGAACGAAATATTGATTTCTAGCATTTTCTTGTGCAATATGAATTCGAACTAGGAATTACTTATGTAGTTTTGTATGTGTTACTGTAATCAAGGGTTGTTCTCTTCACTACGTGGGAAAATTTGAAAAATGCTTGAGAAAACTTCCAGTCACTCAGAATAATTGAATAAAACCAAAAACAACCACAAAAAAGCAACAGGGCTTCTCAATGAGCAAACAATGCCCTGAGCATGGTCACACTTTATTCCTTGCCATGCGAGACAATATTTCACAGATAGAGGAATCGGACTGTCAGTATTGTTCATTTCATATAATGCTTTCAAATGTGTTATACTGAACCGAATGAAGAGACTGTTAACATGACATGGACATTTAATTCTTTGAAACTGAATTTCTTTTATCATTACTCTTGGCTTAGGACAAGGATGAGTCAGTATACTTTTGAGTCTTCCTTGTTGAAATTTAGTGGCCACAATGTGAAAATAGATATTGATTTTTTGTCTATTTTTCCATGAAGACACAGATTGTGCAGCTCAGTCTGGGGGCTACAAAATTTGTGGCCATTTTGATATCATGAAATAGACAATTCTTATCACCAGTATCAGCTCACTTTGAGCAAAGAATCCAGACTTGGAATGGTATCTCTTCTAACAAGAAAAAGTGTACAGCTGACAGTGTAAAGTTTTTATAATGTTAATTAGACTGACAGACAGAACAAGTTTGTGTCACTAAGAAGAGTGCAAGAGGTAAAGGTCAATTATTGACTGTGAATGGAATAGTTTCTATAAGATTTCCTATTTTATTGAAAGAGTGTTTTATTACTTGGGTGTGAACTTTTATATTGATTGTCATATTCACAGATTTTGAAAATAAACTTGTGAAGTGAGTAAATCTAGCTAAATCAAATAATTTAAACCTATGACTCTGCTGAACTAACAGTGAATTGACAATGAAAATAGTTCATTTTAATTTGTTCAACATTTCTCAGATTTCTTGTACATAACATTTTTTTTCAAGTGGTCATATTTTTCATATTTCTATATATGAGACAAATTTGTTGTATAAAAGCAATTCAAAAGACTTTTTTTTTCATTGGGTTATTGCACAGAACAAAAATATCATTTTTTTGTGTCAGATTTGTGAATGCGCCAAAGATGGAATAGATAATGCACTGACGTGATTATTTTCCAGGATATTTTTTTGAGTCTTCTCTATCAAGAACGGAAAGACAGCTGGTTCCATGTTCATATCATTTCATATGTCTTCCAGATATTGAATCAAACCGTATCATTTTGTCTGAGAAGCCTCGTGTATATGATAGAATTTTCAGTGCTGTACAATTTGACACTGAAGGGTCCATACTTTATGTGTCTTTGAGATTGGATTTAAAAACGGTGCAGGCCAAGATAGACTGTCAAAGAATGAATTGATGATAGAATTTTGAATGCTGTGTATTTTAATATTGCACTAAAGGGTCCATTCTTTTTGTGTATGTGAGGTTGGATTTATAAGTGGTGCCGGTCAAGATAGACTTTCAGAGAATGAATTCCTTTGCATGGGATTTGGAAAATACATATGGATAGTGTGGATATTAATTTAATGTTTGTCGAAACCAGGCATTTTCATTGTGCCAAGTTTGGCCGCAATCCGGCCAGCTGAACGTTTTTATCCATGTAAGCCACCTCAACAAGCCTTTTGTGTTTTTGTGAGCAAAGTTAGATGACTTTTTTTTTAGAAATTTGGAAAATCCTTCCTGTCTTGGAAAAGATCACATTGAGTGGCTCACATGAAGGGAATAAAATTTTCATTTGTGGCCCTGCTACAAGAAGAATTGGACAAACTTGTTCAGATGAAACTGTTTAAATAGGAGAAAGTGTGTGAGCCAGTGACTAAGAAAAGTGGGGTTGTATGACGAAATATTGTTCATGCTATGTTGAGTTATGAAACTTTGTAGTTCAAATTGACAGAGTTATCACTCCGTAATTTGTAACTTTTGATGTTGTGTTCATTCCATATGGTCAGCATATCCAATATTTAGCCAATATTCACAAACCAATATTGACCAAAGATCCTAATATTTATCATTGAAATGTAGATAATCAAGAAAAAACAAATTAATTAGATTATGCTTTCTGCATGCACTATACACTTTTTTTCGCCTATGTAAAATAGATACATGTATATTTAAAAACATTATATCACTGGTTTATCAACACTGATGTAAAGATCATTTACAGTGGGTTTTGTTTCATCCACGACTTAATCTAAATTTAAATTCCAAATTATTTTCTTCGTGATTAAACATTGTCTCAGGATTGTCTCTATCAGTTTCTATTTTCTACAAGGAGCTTACCCTTCATATATACAATGAAAGCAAATGCATGTACTGATATCCTATATTTTAAATGATACTGCCACAATTATTGATAATGTTAACTGTTAGTCCTAAGTACACAGTCACACCTAACACCCAAATCTTCTGATTTAACAGTTTGGTTAGAGTTGCAAATATTTTTGTTTGTTTCATAAGTATACCAGGAGAGGATTTCATTCATCAAATTGAAGAAAATTGATGCTCACTAGCTGAGGTTAAGTGTTAACACTTTTCTTTCATACAGTAAATGTATGCAGAGTCTCTAGACTCGTCTTCTTGTGAAGAACAAGAGCCGAGTTTCAGTACTATGAAACACTACATAGATCAACAAGGAGTATTTTTGCTTATAACCTGTTGTTTCAATTTTCTCGTAATTTACGTTTAATTTATATTAATATGATGGTAACATTTTACAAGTTCACAAGTGAACTGAGCTATCAATGGCTGTGAATTAAAATTCAAATCAAATTTGAAATGAGCACGTAAGGTTATTTTTGTGTATTTCTGTGTTGTACAGTGCATTAAAGATATTTAAGCAATGTCTCAAGTATGTGTCCTCATCCATCTAACATATTGGCGTATCAACAATTTTTCCCATTTTGTACAGGGGAGCATTTCAAAGGTTTGGGTGGGAGTGAGATTTCTGTTGTACAGACAAGCATATGGCAAAAGCATTTCGGCGTATAGTTTTAAAAGAATTGAAGAAATTCATGCATCAATCACTCTGTGAGAATATAGATCTCACCATGAGCAGTGATAAAGGTAGCTGAAAATCAAACTTCACCAAAATCATCACAGTACCAGCATGGGAGGTGGACGACCATATATATATATATATATATATATATATATAGATACTTTGAAAATTTGAATGGAGCCTTAGTGTTGATGATTTGCATCCCTTTTCACGTGTATCAGATAAGACACTCATAAGAAGAAAAAAGCAGCTTCCTCATGAATACTTAATTTCTCACAGATTTGTTGCAATTATTTAAGATGTGTAGATATTTACTTTTGACCCTTACTAATTTTTCCCATGTCCTCATAAGGGCAGCAAGCTCAAAATGCCAGTTTGGTGTAGGGGGAACCAGAGGTACCCTTAAAAAATTCACTGGTTCATTCCACAACAGCTGTGTGCACTGAGCTTAGGAATGGAGCCACGTGTGTGATTGAGTTTGGGTTTAACAGTGCATCGGCACAAAAATGGCCACTTTGAACCTCAACATATATGATGGATGGTTTGTAAATCAACATTTCAGTGAGATGTTAGCAAGTTGTCAAGGTTTCTTTTTTTTAGCATTAAATGTGTGTTGGCTCTTTGAAGACGGCATGTGGAACTTGACTTGTATATATAATATATATCTATTAAGATGTTTATTATACCCTTTGTTTTTGTTCTTTTTTAAATACAGCTGGTGTGATGTTCATAAATTATAGTGTTCTTTATATGTCCATTCTCACAGACAAATTACTAAACAGTAATTAACCTATTAAGCTTCATATTATTTAAAATCTACCTCTTTTGATTCCACACTTCAATTAGGTGTTCCATTCTGTCTTTCTTTAGTTTGTACCTCGTCCAACTTTACAAAGCAGTCATAAGGTCAGAATAACCTGGCATGTTATTTACCTTGGGTTGATTCTGAGTTTGGGTTATGCAGCCCATCGGCCTTATTGTTCACAGCAATGTTGCATTTTGTATGGTTCACAGACCAGAAGTCTCATTGTTAAAGCAAACTAGGTGTGAAGTAGCCTACAATGGAGGGCTATCTTACTTTCATTGACGCAGAAGAAATAATTATCAAGTTTATCGTGTTGCCCTGTTCATAGTTACGGTAGAACATTCATAGTTCCAATAGAAGTCTGAATGTGGTAGTAAATGTATTTCTAAGGTAGACAAATGGTGGATGGACAGAATTCAATAATAATATTATGTAAGTAGTACCGGTACTTGAATAAATGGTCTTGGCCATAGGTTTTGTACATTTCTCTCTGTGTGAGAGCGTTTTTTTGTTGTTGTTTTTTTCCAGTAAAATATAATTATTGCTGATGTTGAGCAAGCAAGTTCAATTTAGAGACATCAGCTGTTTTTACTTTACTTGTGTTCAAAACAAGGATGAATTAGAGCTGTCTTTGCGTAAACTTCACTATCAGCATAGAATGCTACAGTTCTTGTGACTAGAATAGTAATTTATTTTTGCTATGCCAGATTTGACTCTGTATAGGTCTGGTTCGGTTTAGGCAGGGAAGAAATAAACATGATAACAAACATAATAATTGAAAGGGACACATTGTGACTAAATCGCAGCTCTTCCTACCTTACAAAATTACATTTACACTCAACAATGAATTGATACCACAGTGCACGAATGGTTATTATATGGCCTTTAGCGTCTTTACAGACGGTCTTAGCAGCTAGAATATTCACTTTCACTTTGACTGACAGCTTCTCTCGTGGCTTATTCTACCAATGTTTGACCCGAGAGTGCGATGGCAGTGATTGCAGGTCAGTCTTTTGGGTTCACTTTGGCGAGTGTTTTCATTCCGCCTCTGTCGTTTTGTCAGGTATGTTTCTTTCGCCTTGAAGTCTATTGCGAGCGTGCCACTCCGCAATTTTTGTCTCCATCTGCTTCGATCATTTGCAAGGTTCTCCCATTCATTGGGGTCGATGTTGAATGCTTTCATCGTGACCTTGCAAGTGTCTTTGAATCGCAGATGTGGCCTACCTCTGGGTCGGTTGCCAGTAGCAAGTTCCCCGTAGAGAATTTGTCTGGGGATGCGATCATTTTCCATACGGTGGAGATGTCCAAGCCACCGCAGTCTTTTTTTGCCTAGGAGAGCCTGAGTTGATGGAATGTTGGCTCGGCTCAGAACTTCGATATTTGAGATCCTGTCTTGCCACTTGATCTTCAGAATTTTGCGTAGGCAGCGCAGGTGGAAGGAGTTGAGGGATCTTTCATGTTTGGAGTAGGTGGTCCATGTCTCTGAGCCATACAGCAGGGTGCTTAGGACGCAAGTTTGGTACACGAGTACCTTTGTTTTGATGGTCAGCTTGCTATTGTTCCACACCCTTTTTGAGAGTTTGCCAAAAGCTGTGGCCGCCTTTCCTATTCTGGCATTTATTTCAGTTGTTATGTCTGTGCTACCACTGATGGTTGAGCCTAGGTAGCAGAATTTTCCCACTTGCTCCAGAGGAGAGCCATTCAGCATGATTGGGTTGGGGTTTCTCAAGCCTTGTGTCAAAACTACAGTTTTTGAGACACTGATCCTTAGCATGAATTTGTCACAGGCTTTGGCAAGGCTATTGATGAGAGCCTGGAGCGTGGTTTCATCGTGGGCCACGATTGCAGCATCATCTGCGAAGAGGAGCTCTTGTAACATAATATGCTCTGTACGAGATTTTGCTTTTAGTCTGGCAACATTAAAAATGGAGCCGTCCACTCTGGTGTTAATAAGTACTCCACCTGAACATTGACCAAAGGCATTCTTGAGTAGGGCTGCAAAATATATACCAAATAAGGTAGGAGCAAGAACACATCCCTGCTTCACACCGCTGTTTACAGCAAATGAATTGGATGTGCAGCCCTCAAAGTTGACACATGCCCTCATGTCAGTGCACGAATGACACCATTACTAAAAGGATTTGTGTATTTGGAATTTATGTGAACTAGAACTGAACTCACTTTTACTAAGCATGTAAGATATCATGTAAATTCTGGCCATTGTAAAGAAAAGGGCTGTTGTTATTCTTATGCACAGTTACCAAGTGTTTTGTGCTAGGCGCATGAACGCATACGTAGCCTACCTGTCCATAACCCTGTCCTTATCCCTCAACCCTAAATCTTATCAATCTCTAACCTTGCCCCCTACCCTTTCAACTAAAAACGAGGAGGAAAACAAAAAAGAAAACCTGAAAGAATAATTAATTAAGGCTGTAGGTAGGAGTATTTTGGGAAGAGCTTTCTAGCTCTGGAGTGACACAAAGCTTTAAAATAAATGTACCCCTAGCACAAAAAACTTGGGGACTGTATGTACAAGTAACAAAAATCTAAAGAAAATGAATGTTATCAGTCCGTTATCATGGAATGTAATTGCGTGAATTTAGTTGCTTCAGCTTCTGTCTCAGAGTCTCAGTGTTTAAGGAGATGTACACAGTAACGTTGTAACCCTATTCATAGGGGGCCTATATATAACAAACTTGCCATGTTTACTAGCAGTCTGTATTACATGTATTATGTATTGTTTTTTGCTCTGGCAATGAGTAATGTTGATATTTGTATTTCGTATTACTCCTTACTATACTACAATGTAATAACCAGATATCAATAAAGTCTGGAATAAATTACATAATATTACTGTATTAGTTGTGTTGTTTGCTTGAAAATCATACAGCCTGACAAGATGTAATTCTCTTCCGTCTTCTCATTTTTTTACAGTATCTTCTGTCTCATCTTTTCTGTCTTTCTCTTTCTGTCTATTGCCTTATCTTTGCATCCTTGCTTCTTTCCCCCATCCTCCATGTCACCAGTTTTAGACATAAGCTGTCCCAGCCAGCAACCCTATGGAAACCCAACATGCAGGATTGGCATCAGGTTTGCACATTGGAATGATGCCGTTCCTACATAGGCCCACTGTTACGACATCGTGCCAGCGTAGTTCTGATGTAGGGAACCCGCTCTATGGTAATCCTACCCATCCTACATAAATCTACATTGGATTGATGTAGCAGGCTTGCTGGCTCGGTGTCTTTTTCCTGCTTGTCCCCATCCTGTTTTCCTTTTCTCTCAAACTGATACTTAAAACACACCTTTTTTTTCTTTATCTTACTTAATTTATTTTGTTCCCTGTATCTTAAACTATTGGGTAAAAGAGCAAAAGCCACGCAGTAATGTGCACTAAACCCGATGTGCCCTGTGAAACAGCTCCCCGGTTAATCCATCTAAGCTGATGGCGGTGGTTTTTTCCTGTCTCCTGTGGCATTCAAAGCGTATTTGTTCAGACGGTGGGGAATCTCCTTGCGACCTCAGCGGCCATCACGATCTCTCCTCTACCATGGACATGCACAACTCCAACCTGCCAGCAGGTACTTGGCTTAGGGCGAGCTGGCAACACCTAAAAATGTTTGAACAACAACGTTCAAGGGGGGTTACACTAATTATTTGAGCTAAGCTGCTTTGTGTGCCCTTTAAAAGGCTCTACACATTTTGCCTCGCTGGCACTCTGAAAATTTTGTAGTTGCTACTGCTGGCGCGTTATGCTGCATTCATCGACTGGATGAAAGTCAAAAGTGAATCTACCAACATTTCAGTTGATGGTAGCAGTTAAAAAACGAAACTGAAGACGTGTGGCTGTGAAGCAAAAGCATCCGTGAAGAACCAAGATCAAGAAATGTTTCTGCAGTGACAGATTTTGAACCAAATATTTCATTTTTCTTCATTTGAATTGACAGTAACATCTATGATGAACGTCCACTCACAAAATAGGCTCAGACGTAGAGTGGTATCAACCTCGTGTTCACACCGCTAGAAACCAACCAAGTAACAAATTACTAAACAGTGGTACTGTGCAATTGTCTCATTGTCTGATGTTTTTAGAAGAGTCCGATTCAGGTCCCCAAGGTATTTCTCGATTATTTCTGTGATAAAAGTGTAGGTCTATTTAAAATAATAAAGATTTTCAACAGATTTAGTTCTGTCTCTGTCCAACCAGTGAGGAGTCTTGTTTCATAAAAACTCTTAAACTGTTCATAAAAATTAATCATGATGTCTAGAACGTTTTGCGTCCAAGCGAGCATAGCCATCGTGCTGATCTTATTGTTATGTGAAGTGACAGTGTTACAGTGCCAAAACCCCCAAAGCTGTTCACGCCACACCTGTCAGCCACCTGCCTGCAGATGTCCAGCACACAGCATCCCAGGCAATCTGCGTCCAGAGGAAGTCCCCCAGATGATTCTCATTGCCTTCGACGACGCCGTCAATTGGGAGAACTGGCACTACTATGTCAGGTCAGTGCCTGTCATTCAAACAGTGAAATATGTGTGATAAAATAAGCCTATCGTCGCTACGAAGAAAAGAAATGGATTCTAGATATTTACAACTTCACATTACTTTTATTATTACTACTCTCACTACCAATATTTTAATCGCTATTCAGACTAAATTTACGATGAAACTACTCCTCAAAGGGGTCTTGTCCACAGCATCCGCTCCGCTGCGCCTTTGTACGGAAAATGACGTATGAAAAAATAAAACACTCTTTTCCTCTATATACTTGTCCACAGCATCCGTTCCTCTCAGCTCCTCACCGCTACACAGGCAAGAGTCTTTTACTTCTTCATACGTCATTCTCCGTAAAATAGCGGGCCGGAGTGGATGCTGTGGACAAGACCACTTAGATGGTGTTGCTCTGAGTCAAGACTATCTGGCTTCAGTTTTGACTCAGTGACTCAAAACAGTTTTAACGTGCCCGACCTAGTGAGACAGACTTGTTTACGGTACTTCTGCTAATAATTATACTGCTGTCACTACCAATATTTTTATCACTTCTTTGACTATGCCTATATTTTACGACAGCTACTGCTCTAAGGCTGGTGGGACACTTTAAGCAAAGACACTAGAACTGATAAGATAAGACAGCTAGTGCTTTAGGGTGTATAGATTTCGCAGCGCCATCTAGCAGCAAACGCGCGGAAGTCATGAAAAGTGCCGTTTTTTACAAAGCCAAATAGGGAAAATATTGAATTTTGTTCACTGTTCAGATATCGCTATAGGACTTGATTGACATCAATTATTGTGGAATTAAAACCTCAATCGCTGTGGGAAAACTCTGGCTATTTTCTCTTTTTTTTTTTTTTTAGTCGCAGTAGCACTGTCACAATTTTGAATCATAGATTTACCACTATATCAAGCATTCTTTTCATACTAGTGAATTGAACAAATTGTATGATAAAAAATCACCACCTTCATAAATTTAAAAGTAATGATATTAATAATAACCCAATACATATAAAAAGACAACTCCCAACTGGTGTCACGCATAGAGGTCTCATTTCTGCACCCTTTCACATGATGATAGTGTGAAAGTGTAGCAGCACCACCCCACGCAGCCTACCAAGTTTTAGAAAACGTATTTTCCTGATAATTTTGGTTTTCCCAGCGGTCTGTGTGTAAATGACATAAAGGTCAAAAGACCAACTGAATGGGATCACCGGATACAATGCTCCGCTCGAATGCGTGCGCAGTGTGCTGTAAGCATAGATATACACTATTGAACGGGGCTGTAAGCCTGTGACGTACTTATTTCATATGATTGGGTGTGAAGTAGCCCCTCCCAAACGTGTTTACGGCGAGATTGTTGGTCGTGCCTGTGAGTTGGTTCAAAAAGTGCAAGCTGCTCTGTGGGGGTTGGCTCGCCCCTGTCGAGAACGTAAATTTTTACCTTACGTCAAGCGTCCACAATGCATCAGCCATTTAAATAACGAACATTGAAGTCGACGAAAGGTAGCGACTCACATTTTAATGGACATTTTATTTTGGCGGGATCAAGATACTAAAAAATTGCTACTACCGGTACGTGTTAAATTGAGAAATTAATAGAAACAAAAATAAATTAAATCTACCCATCTCTATACATAACTGCTGTGTTTTGTGGATGACTCTAGGCAGAACTCTCAGCACCTATACCAGTCTATCATCATTCCTAAAACGGCTTTACAATAATAATAATAATAATAATAAGACGTGGAGTCACAGTTCGATTCCCTTTTCAGGCAATCACCCCATTAAGAGAAGAGCACAAGTTTCCAGTTATGGGTATAAATCATTATAACAGAGCCCTGCAGGTGTTTTTTTTTGGGGGGGGGGGGGGGTTCTTTTTGGCAAATGCCTTCACCGGGCAATCATAGGAACAGGCAAGGTTGGGGAAAATATGAAATAAGTGATAATAATCCGCTAACAGATTTATCCCAAACAAAGCCAGGTACCTCAACTGCTACCCCTACTACTATTACTACTACTACTAATAATAATAATTAAGCTTATTATTATTATAAACAAATTTGTTATGCAGATAAAGACCGAATAATGTCACAAAAGGCCATTAACATAAAATCTTATCGGCGTTGTGAAATTTTACCAAAGTCCCCAATACAGCAATCTTTCGCCAAAGCAAACACACGCCAGCGATGCGTGCTCACTCATTAAAAGGCCTAATAACGAAATATAATGAAATACAGATTATATTACCGGGAATGTTGACAAAAACAATTCTCAACTGCCGTTATGAAATGCTACATCATTTCGCGGTTGTTTCATTCCACAGATTGTTTCCTCCTGATGGACAACGTAAAAACCCCAATGGATGTCCCATCTCCGCCACGTTCTTCGTGTCCCACAATTTCACTGATTACTGCATGGTCAGGAAACTGCATGCTCGAGGTATGGAGATCGGCGACCATAGTGTGACGCATAAACTGCCCAGAAAATGGTGGACTGATGCGAATAAAACTGAAATGGCGAGGGAGGTAAGTTGCTGAGTGCCGGACTGTTTAGAACAATGGTTCTCAAGTCTTTACAGGGAATCATCCCGCCAAATTGTCTGTCACCCCCCCGCCCCCGGCTTCTTTCTCTCCAACTCCCTACCCAAACCCAACAGATACATTTCACAGGAGGACAGACAACACACAAATTATGATGTTAAGTTTTCCAAAGCTTTACTGATGACACTAGGCGAGTTGATTATTCACTATTAAAACAGACAACGTTCTTTACCAATTTAATACACTTAAAAAAGAAAAAACGGCCTTCTCTAATACCAAAAACCAATTTAGGCGTGCTGTCGAACAAGTCAATGGCTGTCTTGTAACTGCCAACATGTCGTCTTCCAGTCTTCCTTCCCCCCTTCTCCCCCCACCCCGTCGCCCTTTTCTTCGATCCCCTCCCTCCTCCCTGGACATCAAATTCGCCCCCCCCTCCCTTATCGCCCACGTTGAGAACCACTGGTTTAAAAGATCTCAGTCATTTTGCCTGCAATTTTAATATTCAATTAGAAAAGCAACGGAGGTGGGTCGATTTTCCACTGTGTTTCAGTTATTTACCAAATGAGGACATTTTTGCCTGCCTACCATTTAATTCAGTTATGTATGTTATCACTGACAGGTACTATCACAGAAGCGCAATCTGATAGAGAAGGCGCATATACCACCGGAGGACATCCATGGGTGGAGAAGTCCATTTCTTCAGCCTGCTGGAGACGAACTTTTCTCTATTCTAAGCGAGAATAACTTCACGTAAGACAAACTTGTCATCTGTCACACAGTTACGATTAAGATAACACTCGGGACATTAAGTGATTCAGCTGCAAAAGTTTGATGGTTTTCAATTATTCCACGAAATTAACTGTCTTCAAACTTGAGTAAAGCAAAACTTCATAGGATCGTGCACTCAAAAGTCCATTGTAGTTTTCACACTTTGTCATTGATAGTGTTAAAAATAAAATCTTTTAAAGCATTTCAATTTTTAAAAAATTAATAAGTCTGAAATACCGAACAAAACGAAAAAGGATATTCACAGATTACTAACCAATCTCCAGTCCATTATAATCAAAGCCAAACGCTGTGTTTTCATGTGTTCTGAAACGGAGAAGTCCCCAAAACCTTCAAGTAATGAAATAGAAGTACACAATAAAACAATATGTCTTTTCACTATTTGATGGATTTTTACCATTTCCGTACTCATGAAAAGGCAGCTTCAGAGGGAGAAAATTCTACACGTATTACGCTGTATTTCATTCTCGCTAACAAGCTGTCGACTAAATTTTCGTGGGGAACTTTATCTAGGCTACTATTGGCATGAGAGTAGCCTACTAGGTCTAAATCGGAGAGGACAATTTTAAGTTTTTGAGGAAATGAATACTTGTGACAAAATTTTAGATCGCTGTCTTTCCAATCTTCAGATACGATGCCACGATGACGTATTCATTTCCCAAGAACCTATATTCTCCGGTTCTTTGGCCATTTACCTTGGATTTCGGGTATACACTGGTGTGCAACATTGCACGGTGTCCTCAGAGCCGCTATCCTGGGCTATGGATCATTCCTGTGGTAGTGGTCATGGACCACAGAGAACAGAAACCTTGTGCCTATGTGGACGACTGCGCTAATATGCCTAGAGATAAAGATCAAGCATATAAGGTAGTTTTTCTTCTTGTTTGTTAAATTTTAAACATTGATGTGTCAGTCAATTGCGGGTTGGTTTCCTTGTGTTGATGTCTATGAGTGTTCCGCCTACAAAATACAATGGTAATGTTTGTCTCACCAGACGGCAGTCTGTGGCGTTCTCTGAATTACATTTTTTGCTCTACTCATCACTATCATAATAATAATAATGATAATAAGATTATAATTACCGTACCAAAATTAGTTTTCGGTATTTCTGTCAATTCTAACTTCTGGCATACCCATATTATAAGGAAAAACAGTACGCCGGGAATTATGGGAAAAGGAATGAATTTTAGGATACAGTGGCAACCGTCGGGAGAGAAATCACGAGAGTGAGAGAGGAAAAAAACGAAAGCACACGAGTTAATGAAAAACAAGTAGAAATGACTGAATATGAGAGAATGAAAGGATAGAAGAAATGGAAGAACTGAATTGGAGTTGTGTTTTCAATATTGGTTAGCTACTCACAGAATGGGTAATAATGCATGCACATAAAGTATCCCAAAACAGTTCAAAGATAGCCAGTTGGTATTGCCTGGAATGGAGATGACATTTGCAGAGACAAAGACAAATTATAGCTGGCTCGAAAGCATCCATCTGGCCTTGTTCGAATTATTTTGTGGAAAGGAATAAAAGTGATCTACTTTTGTTATTATTTCTTCAGATGCTGTGGAACAATTTTCTGCGAAATTATCGCAGCAACCGAGCACCCCTGTATTTAAATCTCCACTCTCCCTGGCTCAACACCGACTATCAGCTGGACGCTATGGACGAATTCATTCAGAAAATGGTCAGCATGGACGATGTGTACATTGTCACTGTTCACCAAGCCTTACAGTGGCAGATGCAACCAACCCCTCTTGACCAGCTAAACGAGTTCCAACCATGGCAGTGTCCAAATTTCGAGCCAAATGTCGAGGACCGGAAAATTTGCAAGTTTACTTACAAGCATAAAACCGCCCCTGGTGGTGCTTCTGGTGTGTTTGCTCAAGATATGTCACGCAGTTCAAAGCCAAACAGAAACAACTACGAATGGGCCAGAGCAACCGAGAAACCAAAAGAACACGAGACCACGTCACGTCGGCCCAAAAACGGAAGGCGCCGACCACACTATAAAGATGACCACCACCATAAGGACAAGCACTTTGACCAGCACGATTCGGACAGGAAACATGACCATCATATTGACTTAGACCATGAGCAGAGAAGTGGTGACATACTTAGCGAGAGTCAAACGGATGACATACACCATCGCCAACACGATGACTTTCACGACGAGCAAGAAGATAAGGTTGGCGATGGTGCGACAAGGATTCATCATCATAATCATAAAACTCATAAACCTTGGTTCTTGAAAGGGACTGCTTCCACAGCCATTCCATGTATTCCCTTGATGGTCTTGACATTGATAACGCTAAGCCTTTTCACTCAGCAGTATGGAACCTTTTCCCAAATTTAAGTCGTAATTTATTGCGGCTTTTAGAAAGAATGAAGACCTTGCCTAATATATGTCATTTTTCTTACCCTTTTTGTTTGTGTGTGCGAATGTGAAGGCCTGCTGGCAACAATTCGAGCAAAGATGAGAAACGATTTCAGTTCGCTTCTCTTGCTGTCGCATCAATCTTATCTTGAGGCATTTGTAAAACCAGAATTTTTGACATGGCTGAGCACACGTACTTGAATAATGGCTTGATAAGAACAGATACACGTCCACGTAGATGTAGTTCTTTGAATACCCGTTGTTGAAATGCCATGTTTTCATTGTGCAGTGAAGCTATGTGATAACTTAGAATTCCAAGCTACATGAACTTAAGGATTTCTATGTAAGAAAATAACTTTAAGACTGATGAGCAAAAGAAAAGTGAGTGACAGAGTGAACTAATCAGTGAAAAAGAGAACGAGAAAAAGTGTGGGTTTGTGTGTGTGTGCACGTGTTCATGAAAGAATTACATTTATTTAGATCATTTGGTCCCTATCTATAGACTATACACAACAGCTTGTTATTGGAGAGAACACTAACCTTGATCAAACATGCTATTGTACCAAGCCCGAAGAATATACAGCTATATTACATGTACATGTTTTAATGAATGAAATCGAACAATTGAAAACTTTTTTTTTTTTTTTTAGTCTTTGTGGTTCTATTGAGCTTGACATGTTGAAATAAAAGCCATTCTTTACAAAAATCAACGCTTTGGCTTTTGAACCGAACGTATCTCAATAGCGCAGAACAAACACTCATCAAAATTTCATTTAAGGGGAATACTGAAAGAAAATAGGCTTGTTCTTATTTCGTCGTGTGTTACATGAAAACAATGTAATAATTTATTTAAGAAACGAAACAAAACAAAAAAAGGTTCACATCAGAGTAGTTGTACTACCCCTGAATGTGACTTGCTTTGTGACTGTGAATGAGATTCCCCGCCCCTGGCATTCGCTTGCACTTTTCGTGTATGGATGGCAGTTTCCACAGTATTAAGTACATATAGCATAACTATTCAGAACTTCCCTGTTTTTTAATATTCAGTCAAATTTTTCACTAGATCAAACCTGAACATGTAACATGGTTGGATTCATCTTTCTGACACAAACTCAGTTATGACAATTTTAGGGTCAGCCAAGTCCCTGGTTACGCAATAAAACCGATTTTTCATGACTATTTCCCTTGCCGAGGGTTAAAATCTCACTGGTAATTAGTTGGATTAAAGTGCTTAGATTGACATAAAAAAAAAGTAAATACAGCTGGACAAATAAAATTGAATTTTTATTAGCTAACATTCTGTATTATTCTCTACGATCTCTCCTCACGATCTGAGAGGGACGTCTGTCACCACTCTAACGATCTGATCGAGACCAGACCTTAATCTGTCAGTGTCACTTTTCTACGATCTGAATTTACACCAAAATGCAGATTTTCTAATCGAGAGCTATGTGAACACACTTTGAACGCAAATAGGAAAGGCCTATGCTTCCATTTCTGCCCAGGCTTCAGTTTTCAGACTGAAATTCGAAGCTAAAACCCAGATTTTCTTGAAATTGAATCTTTATTCAGATCGTTGGAAAAGTGTCCGACAAAATTTGAAAAGTGACACAGGCACGATAAATTAAATTTCTTACCTTTAAAATATCCCAGAAGAAAGTATTTTCAAGGAAGAATGTCCTCTCGAAAGCACGTGTTCCTTCTCAGTCGGTGTCTCTTTTTGTGACAAATGTGGTCATTTTCATATCGTGAGAATCGCGTTGCATGAAAATGCGAAAAAAGGCATTCAATCTTGCCCTAAAGCTACTCAAATTGTGGTATTCCTTCGAAAGGGAGCTTGGAATATATTTTTGATAAAAAAAAAAAAACATTCGAGAGTTTTAAAACAACAGTTGATATTATTATGTGCTAATTTTAGCGTTTGAGTCTTAGACAGCATGTCTAAATAGGTTTTTATCCAAAAAAATAAAAAAATTCCACACAAAACATGAATTGGGCATTTTCTGTCGGGAACTCGTCTGTCGTTTTTCTCACGATCAGAATGCATTTTGTATTGATAATTGATATTATTCCTATGATAAAAGTCATGATATTGATTTTAGTGTTTCCTTATCGCCTTTCAATTCGAACTGAAGTCATAGGAAGCATTTTCGCCTGCAATTTTTTCAAAACACGTTAGAATTTCGGGGTTGACTTTTGACCTAATTACCGTGGAAACTGCCGTATTCAGTTATTAAGTACTGTAACTTGTATGGAGACCAAAAAAAATTAACTGAACAATTTTGCTACCTTACCTTGGTCTACACGAATAGCAGTTGTTAAGTATTTGGTTATGTGCGGGTTTTTTGCAAGCCAGACCAGGAAGAAAACTGAATACTTTATTGTACAAACACTATAGTAAAAAAAAATTAATAGTATTGTTCTCTTATTCATTGTATTGTTCTTTTACTCGGTGTTCGGGAAGAATCCATTATTTATTATATAAATTCATATCCCCCTGGGATATACTTGTGGGAAGTGAGAATTAGAACGGGTCTAAGTGCTGGCACTTAGATCCCTTGTAATTCTGAGCCCCTCAATTCATTTAAGCAGGTTGGAATTACAAGGGCTCTAAGTGCAAATGGCACTTAGTCGCCTTCAAATTCTATAACCCCCACAATCGTAAAGCTCCTTTTGCATACGAGTACGACCACAAAACCCCACAAAGATGATAATTTCCGTGACAATACAGCACAAATTACAAAGGAAACCACATGACTACCAGTAGTTTGAAACTTTTATTTTTATTCATCATTATTGACCCACTTATAAGACCGCCAATCAACAGGATTGGTAATGGAAAGAAGAAAATGAACAAGAATATGTATGAATTGTTCAGGAAAAAACCTATTCAATCAGTCAACCTTTCAGTTCTGCCCCTTGCGATAGACACTAGAGCAAACAAAAACATCCACAAAAGACTATATATTATATATAAATGTACATCTTTTACATTCTAAAATACAAGGCTGAAATTTCCTTCATTGAATCGTTTGAGACGCTATGTTCAATTATTCCCCCAATGGATGCAAAAAAGAAAGCTATGCTGGTTATCAATGCATTGTGACAATTATTATTATGTATAAAAATAGAGCATTACTGAAGTGTGGTATATCTGCCACCTGGAGAGAAGAGGATTCGGAGAGAAGTCACTGTCTGTTCATAAAAAGGATGAAATTCAGGCAGGGAAAAGAATGAGGAGTGAGGGACAACAGGGACTGTTATAAGAATATGTACACGGAAATATTCATTCTAAAGAAAAGTATTTCACAATATGAACTCAGTATGGTATGAAACATCTTTCTTAATCTCTCTTCCCAAACTTTCCCTTCTTTGGTATCCCATTATTAACTGACTGCAGCAAAATTGGTCGGTAACGTGAAAAAAACTTCATGAAACTGCAAACAGATGAAACTTCAAATGATAAGGATTGATGAAACTATCCTCATTCATGAATTCAAAGAGAGCACATCTTTCAAAATTCATCCTGCAATTGTCAAACAGTTAATTTTACAAGTTTTATCATCCTCAAAAAGGCAACGAATAAAACTTGAGTCTTTCCTTTGACAGTTTAGTGTAATGCTTGCTTCTGGCTTCACAATTATGAGAAATTACACATTCAACAAATCTTGGTGGTCTTACTGGCCGAGTTCACCTAAAGCTTCAGCAGCTGATGTATCCAACTGGAACTGTGACTGACTGACTTAACGGCACAGGACAGTGTTGTTGTCCCTTTGAATACTATGACATCGGCAACTCCATGCAGATCCCTCCTGAGCAAAGGTGTTTGGCTATCAGGATGGGTAGGCTGGTATTCTCACGAATGTTAACGCCCACCTATTGCCAGATCTGCCTTGCCTCCTTGCTCTTTGGAAGTCCTTTTTGTATGCTTTGCAGACTATAGAAGTCAGTGAACTATGAAATCATGTAAACTGTAAGTTTAACTGTTTTCTACATCACTGATGGAGAGATACAATGCCAGAACACAAACTTACAGAATATTCTTATCTGATCACTTTAGAAAAAACCAACAAAATATCCACATTCTCAAGAACATTAACATCTTTGTTAGGTACATAACTGCTTTTAATACATGCGCATGGTAATTGTAGTGTTAGTAATAAAAGCATGATGATACCATGCGAGGACAATGTGAACAGCTTAACTATAGAATCCAGCTATGCAATTTTATAGAAGCAGAGATTACCCTTTGCATTTATTTGAAATGACAGTATGTGACAGAGATTTCAGCACAGATAAAATTCCTTCTTCATGAAACTAGTCTCTTTATCTTAGCAATGCTGCAAATGGAAGATTGAACAGGAGGGGAAAAAAAAGACGTAACCATGCAACTTATACGACTGCAGTGACTCTATCCACTTACTTTGCCGACTGTCACTAACAGCAAAACACAGAGTTATGAGTTATAAGACATACTTTCAAGCGCAAATGGATGCTGTTTCTACTCACTAAAATCAGTCCATCAGACAAATAGTCCTCTGCAACTGACTATGAGTCGCAAAACTTAAAAGAGTGGAGACGAAAACGCATCACACAATGGATCACAAGAAAAATAAAAATAAAATGAGAAAAAGGAGTAGAAAAAAACAAAAAACCCAGATAAAAAGTTTCCTCAATAAAATGCACAATGTACGTAACAATTCTACCATTAAATCAGAACCAGAGTAAACTATTTGTTGGCTAAAGTTAAGGGAGAGATGGCTATGACAAAGTTAGTGAAAATAATCACGAGCCACTAGCTCTTGCTTCTTTAAACCTGAATCAACAACACAAGACACTCTTTTTGCAACCAGCTGTGCATGTTTTAAGATAAATGAGAATAAACTTATGTATGTACTTAATAAATGTTGCAAGCCAAAGAAAAAATAACAAGCTCCCTATATCTTGGCATGAAAAACACACTTATTCTTCGTTGCCAACTTAATTGTTGTGGCATAACAGATAAATCGAAATAAAAAAGGAATATGTGTATAGAGAGAAAGCATCAAGATCAAGCTGTAAATCTAATGCTAGTGATTAAATAATTTTTGTTCCAACAGTACTGAACTTTGTGCAAGCAGTTTCAAATATTGTACATGTGCAAAATTGATACATGTACATTGAAAAACAACAGCAACATATCAAATGTAAACATATAAACATGAAAAACACACTTCAACCATGCAAACAAACATATATTCAATTGCTGGAATCATCTTTAACAGATGGTGGCAGATATTCCAGTCTTATCTATCCTTTGCAATAAATAATTACAACACTTTTTGTTCTTCAGTCAATACTGTCACATGATGTATTCTTTCATTAAGCACTTAGAGCTGAGTACTTGGATCTCAACAGCCCTAAAACAAGAATTGCTCTATGATTTAGAAAATGAAGACACAGCTCCTGCTAATCTAGAGAAACTCAGAAACTTTTCTCCACCATGGCAATTGGCTAACTTGGGATCTTAATTATTTTCAAAGCAGAGCTCCCCAAACTGCGGTGTATGACAATCTAGCGGATTGATCAGTGGTCAACTATTTTGTACTTGTAATTCAACATTAAGTTGTCTCCTTAAAATGACAAGGTTCTAACTCCCTTCAGTCAGCTTTTGAGAAATTGCAGATAGAAGTTTCATGTGATCATAGCTTTTAGAGCAAAGAAATTTCTTTCTTTTCAGTAATACTTACAACTTACACACCACATGTGCTTGCCACTTTGACACATAACGGAGAAGGCTCATAGAAATAGTGTGTAACTCAATTCAGCCAAAAATTAGAGATCGAACCTTGTCATTTTAAGGCCCTATGGTCTCAAATGTAATGTTGACCACTTACAAGAGAATGATTAAATTTTTTAACGTGTCTCAGTTATACACCTAAGCTGAATGTCCACACGAACAGGTTAAATTTCTATACATCAATCCATCAATCTGAACTCAATGAACCCTAACCCTGTCTATACAGCTTTCCCCCGACAACCGCTGCTCACTATATCGGTAAGAAATTTTCCCGTGAATAGTAACATCAAGCAATATTTTTATTGGACAAGCCAATAGCTATACACATTTAAAAGCCAATCATCAATGAGAATATATATGCTAGACTAGGAGGAAATTATTACAATAACTTTGTAGGTGGGGAAACTGTAACCTCTGGCCTAGATTCCATGTTCGCGTTGTTCAGTTTTTTTTTTTCTCCTCATTTTTTACCCTTTTTCTTTTTTTTATAATTCTGAAACTATACTATATTTTGTAAAGCAAATTTGATATCTAGAAAGTACAGCCAATAAATCGTCACTACGCTGCAAGACTCCCTTAACGAACATTTTTGGCCAAAATCACTTTTTTTCGTTCTTTGGGTCTGAAAACCAATGGCGCACCTTGTGTCAAAAGCTCGTGGCTCAATTCCTATAAATAACAATATTGCAATAATCAAGTCCATTGTCTTTAGAATATGCTGGCGACAATAACTCAAAGAAAATCAGTTTGTTGGCTCTCTTGTAAAATTTTCGAAATGTTAGTTACGGTAGTTGTGCAGCATAGCGACGAAATAATCTTTCACCACGTTTCATTGCATTTTGTGTAAATTTGCTATTGATTTGTAATTGCTGCAACATGTTAGAAATCCTTAGGCAAGGGAACAGCAGGTTAAATGTCTATATATACAATTTGCTGCTTTTTTTTTTTTTCTTTTTTAAAATTACGTTTACTATTCTTTGTTCTATGTGCAGGGTGGGTAAATGAAAGATTGAGAATTCCATACGTGGTTATGAACAAAAACAAGAAGTTTCACGATCCCTTTTTTAGAATGACAGGAAACAGCATTATTTCTGCTATGCGCACAATTATTCTCCCTTGATATACAAAGAAGCCTCCACCAAGAGGCATATAATTACTAACCCAAGGCGCAATGGCTCTCTCCCTTTCTGACAAAACAAATGGTCAGCAATGCCTTGCATATATAATCATAATTTTTCAATATGATTGTCACCACCTGGCTTAGGCTTCGAGACATATTTTTCAACACATCACTATTCTATCTGTCCATCTGAACATTGCTATTTCTGATTACTGGTAATATTATTAATACATGCATAAAATAACATTTCATTTCTACTTTTAACAGATTTCTAATGAAAATAAGACATTCTCTGTTGTAAATGTAAGTGATATTTGAATATCTGGTTTGCTTGATACTTGGCAAACCTTCATGTGCACATACATTTTTGGCAAAATCATGCTTGTCATTCATTATTGTGTCCATGTCCACAGTAATATCTTGTACCATTTGCCCCAACTATCAGCCAGCTCAAAAAGGATCCATCCATTGTAAATCCTATCACCTACATAATAACTGGCCCACCAAAAAAAACAACAAAAAAAAACCATCCACTAACCAGTAGTAGTATTTCAAAACAGGGAAATTCTTGCTTGTTAATTGTCAATTGACATTTTCTTAATATGGTTGTATGAGGGACATTGTTTCATTGTTTTCTAATGTGCAGGATTTTTGATTTGCCACAAGGCATAGAATAAGTGAAGACAATACATGTATTTCATTAACCCTTACAATGCGTTGTGGACACACATCACATGCCCTAAATTCAACAATGCTAATGCACTGTGAATGTAGACTGCACATCCTATATACGATAATGAGAACGTGTTGTCCAGCATGCAGTGGTGAAAAACATGTAGTTAAGACTCAATCATTGTCTGTAGTCTCAGCTGTGGCATGATGAAAATATAAAAAAAACAAACTGAAATCTATTTTGACATGAAGATGAAATATGGAACTTTCCCACACACATATGTTGTAAAACAACAACACCAAACGTCTGGAAAATGCTGATACATTACTTTATCAACAATTTTGTACCACAAAATGATAATGTTTACATCACATTCCCAAATGAAATTTTATTTTTTTCTTTGAAACAAACACCCACAGCATGCTCTCTAATTTCCCAGCCAAATCAATTTAAAACGAACAGTAATGAATATGAAATGTAGGAAGGCATTACACGTCAGCTACAATCCATTGTTGTGTCTTCTCATAAACAAAGCCATTTTGCCATGACTTGACAGACAGACAATATTAACTGAAAATGTCACCATACTTCCCAGTTTTCAAACAAGAGAAAACATACTCTATGTTTGCAGGTATACTGATGGCTCAGCAGTATCATAAAATTTGTCATACAATGCATCACTTATCTAACTCTTTGTGCGCCATGCCCTTTTCCACGTTTGCCAATACAGGAAGAAAATACCATAGCGAGGGAGATGAATGAAGACCAACTACAGCAAAATTTATGAATAGAAAGTCGACTTTCTTTCTTCCCGAAAACAAATTGCCCAGCGTTATTGTGCACTGAAATATCGGTGATTGGCACAAACGTGACCAGCAGAAGAACCGAATTATCGGATATTGGCAAACAAAGAGTTAAGCATCAGATGTAACTGTGTGTGGCCAAATTTTATCCCTGATGACATGAAAAAAGTAAATTTTGTTGGTTAAATCATCAAAATATCATTGATCTGTGGAATACATGTATTTTACTTTCTAGTTCTCACACTGGTGGTTTCAGTATCTAATGTGGTATTTGCAACAAAACTAGTTTTTCCACTCTTTCTTCCCATCTAATTTAACAATATATTACTTATTACTTAAAAATGTAGGCACATTTATCCAGCATTCATAAGCTGAATCGCAAATTTACAACCACTGTCGACGCTACTAACACAGACAAATTAAAAAAAAAAAAGAAAGCAATTTAGCGTGTCTACATTTTATGAAAATAAAATATTGTGCTGTCTGAAGGCTATTCCAAATACATTGTCTTGAAGCTTTCTACTGCAGAAATGAAAAAAAAACCCCAAAAAAACTCATAATCTTTGTCCTTCATTAATAAAAACAAAAACCACCTGCAAACATGCCATGAAGTAAATACAAAAGTCAAGACAAAATTTAAAAAGAAAAAAAAAAGCAAATGAAAGATAAGATTTACAAGTCAAGAAAATGGGCAAAAATGATAACAAAACAAAAAAACAAACACCACAAAACAAAGAACAAAAAAACAACAACAAAAAACTAGAAAAAAAAAAGGTGGTTAAAATAACAGGGTATATTTAGTTACTGCATCAGCACTGATATAATTACACACACAAACTTGCCAAATGAATCCATGACCTGTATCATGATGTTCTATCCCTGTATATTACAATGCATAAATCACTATGAAGACGGGACACTTTCAAAATGAAACATACAAAATGTGTTTCTGAACTCAAATGAATCCATTATACATGTATAAATCATATCCCATCAGGAAATAATGGGTCCTTTTGCATACAACCCAAATGATGTATGGACACAGAATACCAGTCAATAAATTTCTGCACAATGAGACTGAGAGAAACTCCAGTTTGGTCATAGAGACAAACTCATTAAAGTGAAGAAAAATAACTGCCTACATAATAATAATAATAATATGATCATAGTCATTTCTGTTATAGTAAAATGGGCCCCTGTAACATACTGTACATATAAAATCATTTGTGTAATATGAAGGATATAGAACAAATCACAGATAGTGTCCACGACAACAATTCACCCTCACTATAAGTTCCCATCAATGAGCAAAAATCCAACTGTCTTTTCACCGTAGAATATCTCAGTTCAAGTGCATGGTATGACAGATACTGTCAGGCCATTCACATTTTCAGCATTGTCTTTCATATGATTTCATACACACCACAAGAATTCGCATGGAAGAAAGAAAAATAACGAAATTGCACCATTTAGAGCACATGAACATTTTTCAAAACTGAATTCTGAAACTCTTCCAGTGGTCAAAAATTTTGTTTTTCACTCTGGATAGTGAAAAGAAAAATGAATACCATTACATCAGAATAAAATCGAATCTAAGACTTAACTTCAGATTTCTATTAACTGCAGTTTCTAATTATCAAAACATCACACATGTAACGACAAATCAAAACAATAATAAAAATATGAAACTTACATTCTGCACAAATATAAAAGACATTTTGCAGTCTCTGCAGTCATTCTACATTCATATGATCTTCATTTGCCAGAAGAACTGTCAAAGTGAATGAAAATGAATTATTTCTTCTCATATTTCTTACATTGCTTTGCAGGCCAAAGTATACAGAAAAAAAAACAGCAACAAAATAAAGGGGGAAACTATACCACTGACAGGCAGAAAAGGGTTACATTTGGAATTTCTATCTGGTCACAATCAGCAGTCTCACAACTGATCCCAGATAACTCCTAACAGATAGACATGTGGTTCTGTTTGCCTTCACCCTAGAAAGATTAGAACCATAAAAATGAATTTCCAGTAAAATGCTCCCAATCTATAATGCAATTTTTAATTTGACTTTCTTGGACAAAACTGATTTCTTTCCCTTGACTTTCCCATTCTCTCTGTTAATAAGCGTAACAGATTTGCAGCAAACAGGAGTTGCTATTGGCTAAATAATAATAACACTAATAAAAAAATAAATAAATTTACCTTTGTCTGAATTGTGTCCCCCATTTCTGGCAAACTCGACCAAGTCTTCAATGCCCCCTTTCTGTCAGTTAATTATGGGTGAAAATATACAAAAATCCCATCAGGACAAACCAAAGCAAGAGAAAGGTAAAAGAGAGACAAAGTCACATCATTTGCTCATTGCACTAATGACTGCCCACATGAGCTCATTTGTGCCCTCTTTCATACTTTCTGCATCAAAGTCAAGATCCAGTAATTCCCGCACCCTCTTCATGGCTACTTCGTAGTCGTCATCGGATAAGGGTGCAAAAGCGTTTTCCAAGACGTCTGATGAATGTGCCAGGTAAATCAGGGACAGCATACGACGGTCCATCCTATGTGGGTCATTTGCCCACCGACTCAGCACAGAGTCCTGGACTCGTTTAATAAGCCTTTGTTTCACAACATTGTCTGTGAGGGGGTGAGTGGTCATATCAAATAGAAGAAAATTTTGTTTCTCTGTAGTACAAACACCCTTTTCTACCAGATTCTTTGCCAAGCGTTCTCTGACATTTCGCAGCTGGTAACGCAATTTGAGTGGATTCCATGTCTCACCTGAAGGAAAAAAAAAAAAAAAAAAAAAAAGATTTAGTCAGAACATCGCACCAAAATTTCAGTGGCCAAACAGATTCCACAATATGAAATTTTAGTAGAAATGGTTAAAACGAACACAAATTCATAATAATAGTAATACTGACATGCATTTGAAGTTCTGATGTAATTCTCTGTATTTCAGAAGTGTTTGGTTGCTTCAAGACTCAAACCATCAATATCACCCGCTATGTAGGGACAAAAACAAATATTAAAAAAATATCACCCGCTATGTGATATTTAATTAATGCTCACCCTGCGTGCTACCTGTAAAGCCCGCTGCCCGGTCAGTGATCTTACTCATGGAGAATCTTGTCTGGGGTCACTGACCCGTGCCGCTAGATGATGACCACATACGCTGCCCGCGTGGTTTGGTTTTTATTGATCGGTATGAAAACATTCGCTGCTATGCCTTATCACGCTTGATAATGAATTAACCAGCAAAACCTTAGTCTGTCAGTCTCTAACCAATGATCTGACTTATGATTCCAAACTGACAGCTGTAGGTTTCGTGAGAACGAAGCGTGATAACTAGCCACGCCCTCCCAAGCCCTACACAAATGGTTTCATCCTGATTGACACATACTAATAAACCAATGTGGGCATTTGGGGCAAAGATTATTTCAGAGCTTGTTTCTGATTGGTTCTTAGGTACAGACAACTCCAGATGGTGGTCAGCTTGTGAGAAAATGAGATAATATTGCAAATTTGTTGAGCAACAATTCGCATGTCGATGTTACATCTTTTGAAAGTGTGGGAAGAGCCTTTGAAAGCTTAGCCTTTGTGATTCCGACCAGTGGTTCACTGGTTAACATGTCCATGTCACAATGCCTTTGATTTAGAAGAGATACAGGGAACAATAACACGGTGGTAACGTCTCAAAAGGTCAGTGACCTGATGCGTGAAAATACAGCTTGTGCGTGGCGTGGTCAGCTTGACCTTCCTGATTTTTGCCGCCCGTGCGGCGTGGGCGCTTGCGAGTCAATACCGACAATTGCCGCCCCTCGCAAGTAATTTAAAATAAAGTCAGAACAGGTACCCTCTAACTGTGAAATAAAATTAGATATTAAAGACTTGTAGTACTCCCATGTGGAAAAATTCTATACCAGCAAACAATGAAAGGTAAGGAAATTCTATTGTATGACAAACCAGTAGACACACACCAAAATGAAAAAAAAAAAAAAAACAAGAAGAGGAAAAAAAAAAAAAGGACCAATCAACTTTTCTGGAAATGAATGCTTTAAAGTTGTGGTAAACATAAAGCAGTGAACTCATCTTTGTGAGAAAGGTAAAAGCTTAAGGAGACAGCCAAATATAAACAAACAAGTTCTTTCAAAACAAAGTAAAAGTTAAAAGACAAGAAACAACTAATTAAAAAAAGCAAACTTTACCACTGAGGTACTCTATCCAAGACTGTACAGTTTCTGGTGGCTGGGTTTCTTTTATATGTCTCAGAGCTTCATCCAGTAAAACATCTCCTGTGGGCTGGTCATTTCTGCATATTACTTTCCGATTTGTAAGACTGCGTCTCCTCATTCCTGCCTTCTCGAGTTCTACTCTACCCCTTAGTGAAAGCTCGATGAGTATACAGCCACGCAAGCCCGATGATATGCAGTCATTCCAAAATGATGTGTAACCCTGCAGATAAAAGATTTCTAAATATCAGTATGACACCAAGCTGACTAACCGAGTAACCCTAATAAAAGCTGGGTGTTCATGTGGACGTAAACGGAAACGTCAAAAACCCTTTAGAGTAGTGAAATAGACAGATATAGTTTCATGTGAACTGAAATGCCATTTCCGTATACATACATGAATGTACACACTTTCTTTTTACTACTTGATGGATTTTTGAGTTTCCGTTGCTGTACACATGGAAGCACAGCTTTATCCTTTGGTAAAATAAATTAACTGGCTGGGGTTGAGTTTTAATTTAATACAATAATGGAATGCTCTGGAATGGCTCTCCCATTGTAGATTGCTGTTGAAATTTTTTTTTTTTTTAAATCTCTTTTCATGAATTTCATGTTGTTCTCAGTGAGCTAATTGAGTAATTCTGATGAACATTTGTATTATATTAGTCAAAAAGACCATATATTTTTTTTTTCTATATTTATGTCTAGAGAGCAAAAATTAGTAAGCATCATTGTAATAGCCAGAACTTTTCTGCAATGAAACTTACTTTTTAAAATTCAAAATCTGAGGAACAAATAACATAGTATAGGCACCTTGATCAGCAGAAAATCAAGAATATGTGACAATTACCAACTTGGGACATTCTATGCTCATTTTGACACCCATGACTTCATTGAAAATATAGAGGAGATAAAAGTAAAATCACTGAACAATTTTTCAAATGAGGCGCCATTGTTGTGAGCAAGCTTGACGTAATTAGACTCTAAAAATGTAAACAAAGCTTGTGGCCCTGATGGGATGAAAGGTAAAGTTCTTAACTTATGAAAGTCAATTGGCAAAGACATTTAGTGATTTACCCCTATCTTCAACATGTCACTACTGAGCCATATTGTTCCTATTTATTGGAAAATGTCAGACATTATTACCTGTGCCAAAAAAAAGAAAAGAGTGTCCAAAATGAATGACTTAATGCCCTTTCAGTCCCAGTTCAGTTTTAATGAAATGTTTGGTGAAAATAGTACTGTCTAGTCTAGGCTGCTGTCCTTTACTAAATCATTCCAATACCCAATGCAGTTTGCCTACCGTAAGCACAGAGGTGCTGATGATGCAATACTTCGCTTTTACGGCTTTAGATAATATTTAGTTGTAAACATATTAACTCACCCAAGAACTATGTCAGGGTCCTATAATTTTTACCACCATTAAGAATTTAAGTAAAGCTCACTGTTACACATTGTTCCAAACTTTATGTCCAATTATCACTTCATATTCACAATAACATTTGTAATATACTTGGCCCAGAAAAATAGTACAAGTATCAAAAAAAAAATCTGAAGTGGGACAAAATCCGAAAACAGCTGCCATTTTGAAACTGGCTGGGGAGAGGTCACGGTAACAGAATTTACCAAAAGTGCAGCTGGCGAAGGTTTGCCGAAACAAAACTTGGTATGGTGTCCATGAATTTAAACTCACCACGCGGATGCGGCAGGTTTCAGAAAATTGGGTCACATAGACAGTTCAGATTTCAGCGTCTTATAATTTCATAAATATTGTGTTTTTCTTGAATGTTTTGATTTCAGCCAATAGAAGATGATCAGAAGAAATAAAAATTATAAATTTGTTCATATATTATGTGTTTGTGTGTTTTTATTCTACTTTTTTGTGTTGCGAACGTCACATATTTGACATACAAAACTTCCCTGAATTTACCTTTAAAACAACAAAGAATCAATGTATCTACCAACTTGGCACAGGTATTGTTTTTCAGTATGGAATGGCAGTAAAAATGGTTGCTGGTGTGTATAAACTCTAGAAAAAGTCCCCAGAAGCAAAAGAAACGAAAATAAGAAGGTTCACATTTTGCCAAATATTGCGCAACGTGTCAGTCAAAAAACTGACCTACTTCAGACAGTAACTAAACTGCTTTAGAAATAATCATTAGTCCCAATTTCACAGTCAAAAATAAAACAAACCTTTAAAATGGGTATGAAAGAAAAAAATAATTGGTTTTTGTTAAATAAAAAGTGTGAAATCCAACAGAAAATCTCGCGAGGCATGTGTCACTGTCAGTCAAAATTATGTGACCGTCGCACGCAATCTTTCCGGTTCCGTTCTTTTGTTGTTGAACACCAACCGGGTTCACTTCCGGGAGATACAAAATCTGTATGCATCCACGAAACAAAACAGATAAGATAAGTGCTGTGTTTTATACTCCTTTCTATTTGTCATAGTTTTTGTATTAAAAATGTCTGTCAAAACAATTCGCAATGGTGCTTTCGCAAGCGCTGACGCAGGTCGAAAAACTCGGGAATTGAAAACCTATTACCGATAGATTTTACCGCGTTTACCGTACCCGTGTAATCGGCAGCCTTTCCCAGTATGATTAAGGGTGCAACAAAGTCAAACCATGAGGTGTTAATACTTTTAGGAGGCGTTTTCTATTGCCCTACCCAGGCTTATGTGCAATGGTCACATGTTTTGACTGACGGAAGTGCTTTTCTAGGGAAGTCTGAATTCCCAATTTTCTGAAACCTGCCTTACACGTGATTATGTGTGGATCTCTCTCTCTATCTATCTCTTTCAAAATAATAATATTTAAAGATGACTTCGGAATGTTAGATTTGCTTACTATACAATAATAAAGTATTCCAAACTACAGTACGAGGACGCGACTTTAGGAGCGGCTGGGTGCAGGGGGTCGAAGGGGGGTGGAGCCTGCCTGGCGAGTTAGTCCTCTACAGGGATGTTTTTATAGTAAACGCCCGACTTGGCGATTAACTGCCGAGTATAGTAAACAAAAATAAGCGCAGATCATGCAATTTCCGAGCAAATGAAATTGGATTGTTTTGCTACTAAGCCGATTCATAATTGATTTTTCAAAAAAACTGATGCAAATTAACAAGGTCGGTAACTTTATTACTATTAGAAAATCATTACCGACATTCTGTTGACTCACCTGTGTGGCAAAAGGGTTTGGACGTTTGATTTTGGAGCGAAGGGGTGTGGATTCGGATCCGGGCAATGGCCAAATAGAAATTACTTTCGAATTTTTAGATCTAGTCTACTCTAAGGTTCCAAATAAGCGGGGGAGGACGCTTATTAATTTTCGGATTTTGTGCGCACCCCGACGTTTCTTATTCCGCACCCCCCGTTTATTTTTTTCAGGATTGTCATGACCAACGGTTTTACTAGCAAGAGACTGGTCGTGACCAAAAAAAAAAAAAAAAAGGAAGACAAAATTGTCCTTAAAATGTAGCAAGCCCGATTAATACACACATGACTCACTGACAGTCTCGTGCGTGAAAATCGGGTCAGGTCTTTAGGTCATGTGACGCCATGATAGATCTATAGATCCGGTCCTCCGGTTGGCTGGCGACTCCATTGCGTGTTTTCCCCTCTTTGCGGTTCGCCCGTGCTTCGAGCGGGGTCTTTCATCTCTCTCTCTTTCTGACGGAAGTGGCTTCGCGGGCAAGCAGGGTGGGGAGGATGAGGGGGTCTGACACGAGTGGCTTCGCGCTACAGCTCTACAAGCAAGCTTAGTTTCGGTTTCGTTTGCACTGCGATCTAGGCCTAGATCTAGTAGCGGATTGAGAAAATGGCGAGCACGAGTTCTAAGTAATTGGATCCGGGGATTGAAATGTGTGGCCCCCCCCCCTTTATTTATTTTGAGCCTCTTGTCCGCCCCCCCCCTTTTATTTGTAACCTTAGAGTAGTTAATTTATTCGCATTATTATCATTAATGAATTATAATTATGTAGGCCCCTACATGTGTTCTCTTTCAGATGCTTCTAGTGCAAGAGAGATGTAGGGACAGAGAGGGGAGAGATAATTTGGCCAAATTCTCTGGTCTATATTATATAAAATTTCCTGTAGGCCTAAGCTGAATGCTACGGGCAATCCGAGTAGGCCTAGCCCTAGGCCTTTTTCAGTTTCATTAGTTTCAAGTGGGCTGAGAATGAGAATAGATAGATCTAGATCAAGACCTCTGATCTGAATCTTCATCTCTCTAGAATCTAGATCAAAAACTCAGATCTAGACACTAGATAGATTGGATCATCATTTATTCATAGATGGAACTACCAAAACCACCAGCGTCAATTTACATTAGACCAGAGGCTACTGTAACTTGCATTAGATCTAGAATCTAAATCTAGTTGTAAGCAATTTTTTGCTTTCAAGTTGACTGTACATCCCACCAAATCACTACTTTCACGTGCATTTGTTTCGGGAACATTTATCAAAGTCATAAAATCACCTCTCGATCCTTTAGTCCCAGTAGCAGTACTTCTTCCATCAGCGTGAGCCTGGTTTCCTTCGAGTCGTGGTCATCTTCCGCTTCCCCGCCGTTCAACTTTTCTTCCTTTTCGTCAATACCTCCTTCTGTTGCACTGTTTGAAACTGCTGCTGTCCGTCTTTGAATAAGACCGCTTGATCGGGAGTATGCGCCTGACATTGCAGGGGAAATAACGGTTTTCAAAAGGAATGTAAACTGAGCGATACGGGGGGAATCTAACCTAAACACCCAATATGGCCGTCACTATTTATACGTCAATAATAACAATAACGAGGTTTTACGAGATTGAAACTTCGCAGAGAATTACATTCAGGAAGTCACAATTCCAACAAACATAACTTTAATTAAATAACATAACGTCTTCTTTCACCAGCACTGAATGTTTTTCATGGTTTAGAAATTACTTAAAGGAAGATATCAATTTTCAACAAATTCTCCATTTTCGTGACTTTCTTGCTACTGTTCCGTGACATTTTACTGTATGAATGGCATATAATTTGTTTCTGGAGGCTGCTATTGACTATATAAGACAGAAAGAACAGGAAGAAGTTAAGATGTATATAATATATAGGTAATAATTAACTTGTATTGTAGAGTTGCAATCTATACACTTGAAACAAATCACAAGTGAGTGATGCTACCGAAACCCCTTTCAAAATTTATTTGGATCGAGTGGTCTTTTTATGGTGTATGGACCCATATGCCATGGTCTCCAATATTCCGTGGAGTTTGTCTATGGTTTTGTGAAAGAGCGTTCTCTGAAAGAAAACCACAAAGCCTTTTCTTTATAGGGGACTGGGACAGTAATTTCAGAAAATGAAGAAAAGGTGTAATTTTCTTCAAACTTGGATGGTTTTTGTTTTGTTTTGTTGACACTGCAGCGACCTTATACGTGAAATATGATTATTTTTCCTTGAAAGTTTAATTTGTCCCCGAAAAACAAAACAAATTAAGATCGCAGAGGTCAGATAAATTTTTAAAATTCATGTATTACATTTTTTGGGGTCAGTTGGCATTTTTTAAAAAATGACTATGTGACAACAATAATATTTGCTAGCAATTGGCACAAACAAAACGGTACCAATTAATTCGGAAAAACGCAGGTATCAGAAAGAGAAATGTATAGGCCACATATTCTAAGCCCTGTGGACTGTCAAAGCAATGAGGCCCCTATATTATATGAATTAAGAGCTCAAAATACACATCCTCTGAAGGTTGGTGATTTTCATATATTATCAGCCTTAAAAATCAGTTTAAATTTTAAGTGAATGCCGGGGGAGGACATCAACATCAATTAGACTTAAGCTTACACTGGGGAAACGTACCGTATTTGCTAAGCCCAACAGGAGAGGGCAAGACTATTAAACTGAATATTAAGTTACATGATGATCATGGGGGCATGTTGAAATGCTCAGGGAATTCGATCACAATTAAATTAATATTTTATGGTTCCTTGATACTTTCTTCAGGACGATAAAGATAATCAAAAAGGCACATTATTATGTAGGCCTACATACAAAGATTGATGAATATACAACAAGTATTGGTGTATGAATATAAATAAAACATTTGTGAATAAACGCTGTGAGTGATGCACAAAAGGAAAAATAAAATACAAAATAAAGATCTGCTGGACACATTGAGGAGGGAAAGAAAAGGTGACTGAGAGTGAATTAGTTGCAGGGCTGGGATATATTGAGGATTGGAATTACGAAAAAAAAAAAACAGCAACAAATGAATGCAAGCGTGACTGGATCAATGAGAATAACCAAGTGGAATGTTGTACGTAGCTCAAGTAGACTTAAATGATTTTAATCCTCATTTATATTTTATCCACAAATTTATTGCAAAACTATACAAAGATATATGGGTGCCCGGACAGAAAAATATATAGTTGTGATTTGTCAATTTGGAGACTTTATCAGGTTTGGTACAGGAAGATACCTGCATGAGTTTCCGGGATCTTTTCTTGTTGGTTCACGCAGAGGATACCAAAAAGAAAAAAATAACAACTGGATCCAATGTGGAGAACATTTATTGTTGGGATGGAGAGGCAAGTGTTTGCCTGAAAAAAAAGAACGATTAAATGCAAAGGAGTTACAAACTATATCTTCTTTGATTAAATGTCACGTTATAGCTTTAAATTTCTGTTTTGATTTCTTGTTTCAGTGACCTGACTTAGTGATTGCAGTACTTGGCGCTCTGTTAACAGTTACTATTTACAGAGACACGCTAACACATTATTTGCTCCGGTATTGCTATCTGTCGTCAAGGAAAACAGCCTGATGTAATTTTGGTGTCTCAAATTATCCATCTCAAGTTGTGTTCACCGTACATTGTCGGTTGTATTTTTGGATAGGAAGATAACACTACAGTCACCAAATTGTCATGGCTCACGTGAGAACGTATAATCCCTCAGTTCGTGTGGGTAACTGGAACGAGGACATTCAACTTGAAGAAGTATGTTGGTGAAATGTCGATTTTATTATTGTACTTAGATGGATAGGCCTAGGCCTAATTGGTTGATGATGTACAACGAGAGCTTGTGCATACGATTTCGTTTCAAAGGCCTGTAAATAAAATATTCAAAACTGTATATAAATTCAAATTTGTTGTGCTTTCACAACAGAATTTGAGTGAAATGTAATATATAATATAGTTTGAAAGAACAGAAATACGCGTGTAATACCGGGGGTTGGTTGTTATCCCACTGTGCATCTCATTGTGTGATACGAAATGACTGTGAAATTCTCGCATAGGTGAGCGAATAGTTTTAGGAGTCATCCTAAAAAAAAAGTTTATTTATAGGTATTCATCCTAAAACTATGCCATGACTTTTGCCTTCCATTACAGGTATATTATTTGGTATTCAGGACAAACTGCATGACTATATAGGCCTACTGTATAAGAAAAAATCTAAAATCAAATTTAAAGCCTAACCAGTAGATCTGAGAAAAGGAGTCAGATTTGTCTTCCCGTACGTTCATAGACACGTTTTTTACAGTTATTTTTAACAGGCTTTGTTATCGACTATAGTTAAGAGAATTTATAAGTCTCAATATTTATACTTTTCTTTTAACTCAGCAGTGGAAAAGGTTATGGATCTCCTGTTATGAGAATTTACCTGTTTCAGAAATTTAAGACCTGGTTGTATTTACCTTAGATTGCAACAGATTTAAATGAATGTTTCACAATATGCTGTGAAAGTAAATTTACATATTATATATTATATCACTGAACCATTAAAAAAATCTTATTGCATGGCTTCCTGTTTATGATATTTTTTTTCTAGGATACTCTGAAAGATTTCCTTGAAAGAAGAGCCAATGGCCAGCTGCTCATCCAGAAATCAAGTGGTCTTGCTGGCAAAATGTCCAGTGCAGTAAGTAACTGCAGAGGAAGAAAAATGAATCAGTTTATAATTTACAAAACTGCACATTAGAGAAAGTGTCTTCGAAATGTTTCCTTCTGAACCACTCCTTGTGGCACAAAAAACCCATAAATTTGCTGAATCAGGGACGGAATGTTTTTATGACGCATAGTAATTATCCGAGATCTGCAATTGGCTATGAGCAACCAGTATTATCAGTGCTGAATTATATTGAGATGAAACATATAATTTTGTTTAAAAATACCACCTGTGTTCTCTTGTATTCAGTCATACTGCTGTAAGTTTGCTTTGTAGAAGGCAGAAAAAAAATAAAATAAAAGTGAAGCTTCTGTAGTGACATTATGTCATCAAGTGCCTTTTTCCATTACTGAATGAGGTCAATGTAAAATATTTGATATGTTGGGGTCAAAAGTACAGAAATAGACGTATGATAATGTATAGCATTATGATTGGTACTTTTGGCACTGGCTATAAAAATTGTATGAAGTAGAGAGTTTAGCACAGTGTGTCGGTTATTATTGTCATGTGTTTTGAGTAGTTCATCAATCAAAACATTTATGTGTGCATTTTGTATCAGAATATTTTTTGCCTTTACTATATTCATTTTGCCTTGACTTTCATCTTGAATTTACCGTTGCCACCTGAGACATATCAATTTTGATTTGAATTAATTACTATCATTGGACCACAGAAAAAGAATGCAAATATTCCAGCCAGCAAACCAGCAATCCAACTACACAGGATTAAGGTCAATTTGCTCACGGGAATGACATTGGTCTGACCTAGGCCCACAAGTCATGACATAGTACTGCTGTCATTTTGTTGTAGGAAATTGCCTGTGCCATAACTGTACTAACCTATGGAGATCTTATATAAATCTATGTTGGATTGATGTAGGGATGCTGATGGATGAGGTTGAAAGAGTGTTGGGATGAGAGAACAGATTTACATTTACACTTCCCACTTTTATTCTACAGATTCAGCTGAGCACCACATCAGATGGCACAATCAAATTTGGGGACACAGTTATGGTTATCAACAGAGGTGTGAATTTTACATCAGTTTACTAACCCCCACATTACAATTTCAGCTCACAGTGACTCTCGTCAGTTGTCCACAGATACTGACATTAACTCTCTGTGTGCCATGAACTTTTCCACGTTTGCCGATACAGGAAGAAAATAGGTTGGGGGGGGGGGGGGGGGAGATGAATGAAGACTAACTACAGCACTATCTAACAGAAAGTCGACTTTCTTTCTTCTCAAAACAAAATTGCCTAGCATTCTTGTGCACCGATACATCGGTGATTGGCACAAACGTGACCAGAGGAAGAACCGATATATTGGTGACTGGCACACAAAGAGTTAACATACTGTGATGTCGTAAACATTGTTCTTAAAGAGTTTGGGATACACTTCAGTGGGCTGCACACTATGACTGAGAAACTGATCTACTGATATCTTAAAGTCTATCTTATTGAGGAATTACTTAGTCTTTAAATCTTCAGAGTCATGAACAAGCTCCCAAGCATCATGTAATCAGATTTCTATGAGAGTCTGTGATCAGATTTAAAAATTATGGAATTTTTTGTTGAAAACTGGGAGGTCCAAGCATGCAATTTTTTTATATGTACTGTTAAAGGCTAATTAACTCCAGTAATAATAATTATTTATCTGTTGAAAAGAGAGGTCTTTTACAGCGACGACATACCAACACATACTGCTGTGCAAAGACAGAGCAACGTAACTGAAAGTATGGTCTTTTTCTATTTTATTATCTATATGAACTTGCCTAAAACATAATTCTTTTATGTCAAAGACAGGCAGACATGTCTGTTAGTGAAATAGTAGTTTTGTAGTGTGGCAAAGTTTTAAGTAAAAGCATTTATACATCTAGGCTGGCTATGCCGCACAGGTTTTTTGTTTTTCTCAAACTATGAAATGAGCACATAAATCGCTCTGCCTTTGCACGGCAGCATACCATCAGGAAATGAGGTTTATTATTTTTATTAACTCCTGCGTCCCGACAGGTAACCCTGATCGCACTGTGTATGGGATTGGACAGTATCCTCGTGACGACAACGCCCTTGCAGTACACGCGCCAGATGTGGAAGCAGCAGATGTTCCAGTGGGTCAGACACTGCATCTCACAGGAACAAAGACATTAACACCATGTCTCCGCACTGCCTTCAAGATCATGCCGTGAGTTTTAAAGATTTGTACAACAATTTGCATAAGTTTATTCTTAACATACAGGTCTACCAGTAGTAAATGGGCCTGTAAAAGTTGCAGCAGTGTGTGTCAGTCAGTTTGTTTAATGAACACCGAACATGACTTCTTTGAAAGTTCTGTTCTTGAAAATGAAACAATGGTTTTTCAGATTAATTGAAGGAGCCTGTGCATAATCATTTTATCAGCTGAAAACCTGCGTTTTAAATGGTTTGGAGGCACCTTGGAATGTTTGAAGGTGGAATGGAGCATATTAACCCCTTCCCTGCTTTGCCCGAAATTGTTCCAGGCTATCTAATCACTGTATAGGCTTCTACCTTGTGCCCGGATCTGTTCTAAGCCTAGTTTGTATGCATTTCTTGAGTATGGAGGTAATTCCCACGTTATGATTATTTTGTATTTCCTAATACCTTGCGCCATTTGCATGTATATTAGAGAGTGCAGGATTTATGGTGTGTAATTTTTTTAATTTGCTTGTTTAGTCTCCTCTTGCATCTGGCATATGAGTGGAAATGTGGGTGGCATTCAAGGGGTGAATAGAGAAGTTTGAATGAAAAAAAGTGAGAAGTCCAGTTTTGAAATAGATTCTTGTTTCTTGTTAGGCTTTGTCCATCCACTGCAGGATGTAGCCCTCTGTGAGTGATCTCCATTCATTTCTGTTTTCCCTCCGTCTTGTCCATGTCTGTTCACCTGTCAGCATAATATCATCTCTCCATCGTCTCTCAGGGTGTCCTCTTGTTCTCCTAGGCCTCCATTCAGTGTAGCGCCTTGTCCATCTGTTATTTTTCATTCTTCTGATATGGCCAGCCCATTTCCATGTTTGTCATGGTATAAATTTCTCAATGTCTACAACCTGGTTTGTTTCTGAATCTCCATGTCAGGGATTTGAAGATAATCTGTCGGGTTTAAAATACAAGTCATTACTCATGGCACAGCACAAGGCAGCTGACTTCTTTTTCACTCCAAGTGGTATTGGGCATAAAGGACTTCATACACATTGTATACATTATATTATTTCCCCAGAGCTGACGACTATGCAAAGATTGGGGACAAACTACGATATGGCCAGCCATTTATGCTGATGACAGCAGCACCTGAACTGGGCAACGTAAGTGCGATTGGTGTTATTTTTTTATTAACGATATTTCTTGGTAGGTGATAGCCTACTTTTAGACATTGCCACCTCAAAGGGTTTATATTTTTTCATATGTCCTTATATTGACCAAATTACAGCTGTAAGTACATTTTTACTCTGTAACAGATATATTATAAACTGTTGTCTGTGTTTTATAGTACCGTACACATGAGACTTGGTCAGGAAAAATTAACATTCACTATAATTGTTTCCAATGGAATCCTATTTTCAAATTTTCAGAAAGAAATTCTTTTTTACTATCTACCCTTACCTATCAGGGACCATATTTATATGGTACATAAGTGATGAGGTAGTTAAGTGCTGGTTAATAATGTACAGAACAATTTGAATTGAAAATATGTAAACAGTGCAGCATGACATGCCATGATCTCCGAAAACCTTTTTATGAAAAGGTAAAAAAAAACAAAAAACCTCACCTTAATTTGGAATGTGACATTGTGAAATAATCAGCTTTTGAACTATTAGTGGCACTGTGAAAATGTGTTTTGGCCCTTAGAACACAACAGGGCTGATGATCGGACCAATTATTTTTACAATGAAAAAGACGATGGGGCTGATCACTGGTCTGACTGTATGATAGTGAAAAAGACGAATGGGCTGATTATTGGTGCATTCAGAAACCAGTTATTATTGGTCATGTCATGATATTGTAGCAAATCAGAACCCTTGCTTCATAAAATCTTACGCATCTGTGCATATCAATAGTGGATCTTCCTGCTGTTGTAAATACATTATCTTTTTTTGTCCCATGAACCTCCGTGACATCCAAAATATGCCCACCCCCACCACCAAAGGGTTAAGCATCATATTTATCTTTATCTGTTTTTCAGCTGTACATGTTCTCAGATATAGTGATGTTCAGCCGGTGTGCAGAGAGATCTCGCCATCAGGTGGCACATCTGGTCGCAGAAAAATCTTTCAAAACCACATGGCAGATAGAGCATAAAAACCCACTGCTAAGACTTGAGTACGAACATGAACCAGTCCTGGTAAGTTGTAGTTTTCGCTGGCTCTGTCATCAAACTCATCATCATCATCATTGCCTTTCTCACCCTGGATCAGGGTATAGGCCACCAACAAACACCTTCCATCCCTCTCTATCATGGGCCAGCCTCTTTACATTATTCCAAGTCTTTCCGCTTCGTTGCACATCATTTTCTCTGGCTCTTCTCCACGTTCCGCGCGGCCTTCCTCTTGATCTCTTGCCCTGGGGATTCCAGTCCAATACCTTCTTCGTGATGCTGTTTCCTGGCCTCCTGAGAGTGTGGCCGATCCATCTCCATCGCCTCCTACCAATTTCCTCTCTGACTGGGTTCTGTCTTGTTCTTTTCCATACAATTTCATTGCTGACCTTGTCTGTCCATCTGATCTTAAGTAGCTTCCTCAAACATCTGTTGATGAAAACTTGGATTCTCTTTAAGCAGGCCTGGGACGCATTCCAAGTCTCACATCCATACAACAGGACTGACTTCACGTTCGAGTTGAATATCCTCAGCTTTGTTTTTAGAGATATATCCTTGGTTCTCCAAATCTTGCTTAAGGATGTGAAAGCTGCCTGTGCCTTTCCAATTCGTGCTTTGACTTCTGCCTCTGTTCCTCCCTTATTGTCAATGATACTACCAAGATAGCAGAAGGACTCTACATCTTCCAGTGGTTGATCTCCTACTGTGACTTGTTCGCTTAGGGGTGCAACAATTTTTAGGACCTTCGACTTCGCGGGATGTATCCTCAATCCAATAGATTCTGAAATTTTGTTTAGAGCTGTAGTCTTTGCTTGCATCTGGTCGTGTGTGTGCGACAATAGTGCCAAGTCATCTGCAAAATCTAGATCGTCCAGCTGTGTCCATGGGGTCCATTGTATGCCATTTCTTCCTCCACTGGTGGTTTCTTTCATAAGCCAATCAATCACCAGGATAAACAGAAATGGGGACAGCAAACAACCCTGCCTAACACCAGTCTTGATATCAAAGCTGTCAGTAAGCTCACCATCATGTACGACTCTGCAACTTGTCCCCTCGTACATGCTCTTGATAAGATTCACCATCTTCTCTGGGATTCCATAATGTGTCATCAAACTGCACAAGTGTATTTGCACAGTTGCAGATGAGAACCCAACCAGCAACCGTATGGAACTCCGGCACATAGAATTGATATCAAATTTGTACGTAGGAATGACATTGTTCCTACATAGATCCACTGGTTATTGCATGGAGCTGACATCTGTTTGATGTAGGGAACCTGCCCCTATGATAATCCTGCACATTCTGTTGAAATCTGTGTTGGATTGGTGTAAGGGTACTGGCAGGGAATCCTTTTTCGCAAAATATTGTTTGAACTCCTTAACTCTTTCAGGACATCAGTGTTAGGGGCTTCGGCCAAGTCTGGACGTAATTCATTTTTTCCCACTTTGGAAAAAAACAGCATGGTTCAGAAAAATGCTTACAGAAAAAAAGTCTTGATAATCAAGTAAAATGTTATACATCAAATAAAAGAGAATTGAATGTGGAATACAATATAAATTGGTGATACGTCCAAACGCATTTTCACTGGAGCCAATAAATCAGGGATAGGCCTACAGGCTGAAAGAGTTAATGGAATTTATATACTAAGCCACATAAGTCTTGCAAGATACTTTAAACAGGTGTAATTTTTTAACAAATTAGATTAATTCAAAAATTTTTAAAAATTGAAATAAAACACAGATTGTTCCTGTGAAATAAAAATTGTTCATTTTTCTAATGGCTTGATGTCCTGTCCTGGACACCTAAACAACAAGGTTCAGAACAGCACTGTATTCGTTCTAGGTTTCAGCCTGTCGGGTCAAATGAGAAATGGACCTAGCCAGTTTGATCACGTGTTTATTTTGATATTTCTATTGGATAATTGTAAGAACTATTTTTACATATTATATATGATGTGGGATTGTAAACTTCCTAAATTTGTACTATAAAAAGAAATATGAACTTTTCAGACTTGGCTGGTTTGTGACCGACACCATCATGTCATATTTTGTGATAATAAAATATGGTAAGCATTTTTTATCATTTTCATGATGCCTTAATTTTGCCCAGTCAGTCCGCTTAATGTCTGGAAATGATCTATATCCCCAGGCAAATGAGGAATGTATAATTCAACACTGCAAGACTCATCAGAACTTGTGTTGTGAGGAAAAACATTTCACTCCGTAAGTATCAGAGCAATGACCATTTGAACATACTTGTGGGGAACCCTCACTAGTACATTTCAGGTAGAAAAATTAATAAATACCTACACATCTCTACTGGCTTATTGGCTTCCTACAGTTTGTACAGGCTAAGGAATTGTCTCTTTGGAGGCATTTGATAGTCGCAAAACAAATTAATCCACCGATATGTCTAATAATTTGTGTGAAAGAAAAGTGTTTGATTTTGGTTCTAGGACGAACCATTGGGGGGATAATTTTTTAAATTCAGTCCTGAGTTTCATGGTTAGAATTATGGAGTAACATTGAAATGTATTTGGTAAAAGATAATAGATAAATGTATAGATTATGTAGACAAATGTATAGATTTCATACATGTAATATATATAGATTACATAGATAAATATATAGATTTCATATGCATATTTCGTGGATAAATATATGGATTTCGTAGATAAATATATACATAGATTATGTAGGTAAAATTGACAGAGAATCAAACATTCTATGCCTCTGTGTCATTGCAGCACTTTCTTCGGCTATGAATATGAGATCTCTGCCCACACCCACCTGGACAGTCACAAAGCTGACATGCCCGTCAACAGGTGGAGTTTGGTCATGGCTGTGGCTGGCGATAGCAGTTATCCATTGTCTCTGACTGCCACAGGGGAGCAGGCAGCAACTGAGGTTAAACCTTCAGTCTAATGAACATTGTATATGTTTATAATAGCTAATGAGTATATTTATCAGAAAATCAGACATCTGGGGCTATGTTGTACAAAATAATTTGTTTGCAATATAAATATATTATGAAACCATTGATAATTTTTCTGTTCGAGGATTCTAAAAGTAATTGAGGCAACACATTTGTTAATGATAGCCCTCTGGGGAGGAGAATATTTTTCAAAAAAAATATTTACGTATATTTGTAATCTAAAGAGACCTGCATTTCACTGTGTGCAGTACTGTCAGTTCTTAGGCGTAATTTGATCTCTAATTGTGTGTGGATCAGATTATATATCAGATTATTTGCATCATGTTCAAATCTCATGAAATAATTATTATGTTGCCAAGCAAAACCTTGCTTTGAGTGTTTTTAACTGTGTATTTGTGGATGGGCTTAGAGTGCAAGTTTGTGCCTGTTGTATGTGTTGAGATTACTATTATCCATGCCCAGCTACCACCTATCCAACACTATGAATGCTTTTATTAACTTTTAACAATTATGTCCCAGTGAAAACAGGCAAGATGTAACAGTTCCACTTCTCTGTTTCATTGCTTTTTGTGTTGTTTTTCTTATTTTGTTGGATATCTCTGCTCCTATCATGAAACCACACATGTGTATTCATATAACTGCAGATAATGACTGTTTTATGCCAAATATTCTATGAACAACTTGAAGGAATTTATTTTTTCTGTTGATTAAGGGGGATTCAAGATTTCTAATGTTTATTTGTATAAATTAAAAATGTATTTAAGTAAAGAGTACATTTCAAGTAAAACAGTTTTTCCTTCTCGTGTAAAAATTAGGTCGTTGGCATTTGTGCTGTTTCATAATAGGGCCAGAGATATGTTTTTCTATTTCTACAATACCTTCACATCATATGAATTTGTTCACACATCTTGGATAAATTCTAGTATCACAGCTGGAGTTTATGGAAGACCAATGTTGCACATATGGCCATTTGTTTTAATTTGAATGATTGACAGTTTTAGAAAATCTGTATACATAAAATATATTGAATTTAGTATTGCTATTCAATACTCTGAAACAGGCTGTATGTACCTCGTTGTTTTGACTGCCTTGTTTCTTTCATGGCTGTAACAATTTTGTCAATAAACGTATTGGTCCAATGAAAAAGAAAAAGTTTACTTGATCCCTGGGGAATAGCTTATTGTTTTTACTATGTTTATGCTTTGTCTACTGTGTAATCATGCAGCAAGCAGTAATAGTGTAGGCTGTGCATGTCTTTCATACTGGTGATTTTTCCTTTCTGATGGACATAAATGGGGTATCATACTAAGCCCGGAAGGTCACAGCCAGTTATTACCAGGAAAATGTACACCCGAGAAATAATGGCAGAAGCTAGCTGTGTCTGACTGGGGCTTAGTATGATAGGGTCTTCCCGGATTTACTAAAAAACTATAGGTAATTATGGGATGCACTTGTTGTCTGCCAGCAGCTGACTGTACCATTGCAGGCTTAGTGTGATACCCTCCTAAAAGGCTGCATATGGCTTTTTAAAAAGAAAAAAAGTTTTGGGCACCTGTGATTTATCTGTCAGGGGCCCATTATTTCCTTATGGTGCACACGTAATGCTTCGCAGAGGTAACCTTTAGACTACATATTGCACACAATACGTACAGGTGAAAAAACAAACTCAAATTAAACAAAAAACCAACTAAAACAACTAAAATCCTCATTTAATTGATGTGATATTAATAAAGTAATATATGATTTTTTTGAAGAGCTCCTGCTCAAACTGTCTTCTTGTAATGAAGTCGAAAGATGCTGAAACTGTCATGGGTTATGGGGATGAGCAGTTTTATGGCATTACATCTGTTTTATGTCGTCTCAACATTACACCCAGCAAGTAAGCCTACGTCAATCCACCTAGGTGAGAGTGACCTCAAGTTTGCTCGCAAGAATGACCTCGTTCTGATTTAGGGCCGTTGCCTACAACATCCTCCCACATTCGGTTGGACGTATGCAGGAATCATCTCCCATGGTAGCCGTAATAATCATACTGAAATTCTATACAAATCTACGTTGGACTGACACAATGGCGTGCGGAAAGGCGGGGGGCAGAGGGAGTGACAGCCCCTGGCATCCATTTCAGGAGGCATCCAATGTAAAGGTGCCTAGGCCCTAAACTTGAGTCTTTTGGGGCATACAATCAAATGGTTGGCCCCTGGCATGATAGAGCAACACAAAACCTGTGCACGCCACTGGATTGAAGTAGGGATGCTGGCTGGCGAGGTAGAAACAAATTAAGTTTTCATGACCTTTGTGGTCGCCATTTGGACGGTTTTGCCTTGATCCCATGTGCTGACAGTTGATGCCGAGCCAGAGCGTCAGACCGAGTGTAGCGCTGCCAACAACCAACAACCTCACAAGTGTGCACTTTCTTCTCCGATGTTTGTAGATGAGTTGTACAGTGCTGCAGAAATAAATACAACATCGAAACTCAGATTCAACAACAATCAGACAGTGATAATAATTACCCAGCCAGCAGCCCCATGGAAGTCCGATGCATAGGCCTGACGCTAGACGCGTTAGGGCGCCTAGGCCTGACGTCAAGTTTTGCACATAAGATTAACATCGTTCGCACGTAGATCCGCTGGTTATGACATCGTGCAGACGACGAACTGATATAGGGAACCCACCCCTAGAGTAATCCTACCATTCTTATGGATATCTACGTTAGACTGTCTTAGGGTTGCTGACTGGGTATTGTGGACATAGGACAGGTCCTGGCCTTTCTGAATATCAGATATAATTCTTGTCTGAAGAGAATGATTCAAACAAGTATCGGCACTGCATGGACAAAAACACAAGATCCTCAGTCAGCAACCCAACGCGCGGGATTGACAACAAGTTTGTACCGTACATAATAAGAATGACGTTGTTCCTACGTAGATCCGCTGGTTACGATATCCAGCTGACGATGGTTTGACATGGGAACCGATCCCCACAGTAATCCTAGATCAACCTGACGGAAATCCTAAGCAAATCTACGTCAGATTGACCCCGGGATGCTAGCTGGGTCAGAACCTGAGATGGGGCTTTCATCCATGAATACATTGATCTATGACTAAAGCGGCTTTTCCGGCGTAGATTTGACGAATCTGTACTATTGATTAATTTAAAAGAAAAGAAAAGAAAACAAAACAAAAAGATGAGAGAGGAAGCATAATTACGATTACAGGACTCTCGGGAGCTCAAACAAGTTATAATCAAAGATTATTTTTATTATTTGGGTTTTACGAATAGGCCATTTTGATATCTGGCAAACCGTTCACGCTGATATTCTGAAATTTTTTTACCTGTTATTCTTAGAATACGAAAATAATATAATGACAGTAAACAGTTCACTTTCTGATCGAAATCACTACAGGTACGGTAAGTCATAAGATCAGAAAGGAACATTTCCCCGCCAATCTCTACTCTCACCTCTCCAGAAGACCAGATCATTGCACAGGTATGTAAGCTATTGAGTTTATACCTTATTGAGGTGGTCCTTTCTACCAAAGGCTTTGCCACACATATGACAGGGAAAGGGTTTGTGATCAGAATGGATGCGTCTATGTCTTGTAAGTTCTTCTTTCCGGGCAAAGCCACGACCGCATTCACACTTGTGTGGTTTCTCTGCTGTAGAAAGAAAAACAGAAATGAAACTGTAGTAAATGGAATGACAAGGCAAATCACACACAAGATCTGTAGAAGCAGGACCGGCCTAAATAGGAAGGTATCATACTAAGCCCCGGCACGTATCAGTCAGTTTCTGTCAGCAAAATGTATGCCCAAGAAATAATGGTAGAAGCGAAGCTAACTGTGTTTGACCGAGCTCAGTAGACAGTGTCTTTCTGGATTTACTAAGAAAATGTAGAAAAATATGGTTTGCACTTTTTGTCTGCCAGCAGCTGACTGTGCCGTCCAGGGTTTAATATGATGCCCCCACCCCCCCCCCCCCTTTAAGAGCTGCGGGGCCTGTGATAATTTTAATCGTTTCTATTTCCTGTAAAACCTGCTGCGAGGTGTTAAGTGTATGTTGCAAGGTGTTGCTGGGTGTATTTGACAAGATTAGATACCCGAATGCGTGCCCAATTAGGAGCAGTTGATCCACTAATTGGCTTAATTAAGCCGACCCTGTCCAGAGGCGTCCACTATAATGGAGTTGTGAATGCATCATAATTAATAGAACTTTTTCAGTGCCCCCATCACGGGTCATTCGCACTGTCTTTTTAATCAGAGAAAAAAAAGTACAAGTCAAAGTACATGTATCCGCAGTGAAAGTCTCGGCGGCGTTTAACACTTTAATATTAATTCAGTCGTAAGCATGTCAGAAGACAGATAGAATGCTGTGTGAAAGTTAATGATTGTAATTTGAAACTGAACTGAAACGCCTGAAGAAGTTGAAAAAAAGAAAAAGAAGAAAAACTAAGCCAGCTTCACAGTAAACTGAGTATAATGCGAAAGACCTACTGTCTGGAATATACAGAAATGCTGATTTTGAATGCCTGACATAATGGTGGTGTTAGTGATCGTGCCACTAAACTTCATTTTATTTCATTCACCATATTGAGTGATATTATTGCTGATGATTTCTAAAAAGTTGTTTGAAACGGTCTCAAGTCCACAACATTACTAAGGTTTGATGTACAAACAAGAAGAACAGATAAAATACATGTATCAACTTTAACATGCCTGAATGGACTCTGAGATGGGCTTTGAGCCTGATAGCTGTGCTGCAGACTACATCACACACATGGCACCTGAAATGTCTGGTGTTGCTTTCAGCCTCAGCCTTCACAACTGGTACATGTCGCGTTGGTGGAATTTCATTCAGGGATTGATCTAGTCTGTTATCTGTTTGTAATTCCCAGTCTCTTTCCTTCCCCAGCCCAGGACTGAACTGAAAGGATGAATTTTCTTCGGGGAAGGGAACACCTGAACAATCGTTAGAGACATGTTCTGTGTTGCTTTGCCCGAGGCAGTTCCTTTTCACTAGAGAATCATATTCAGCCCAGTTTAAACACGGAGGGACTCGACTGTTAATCTCCATTTCAGCACTGGATGTTGATAGATCTGACATAAAAGAAGTATATTTGTAAAGGTCATTTTGGAAGAGATGGCTTTTATTGGGACCAAGTCCGAAATGCCAAATGTTCTCAAGAGCTGATATCGAAGGGAAATTCCACAGTGTTGATGAATTATTATCTTTCTTTGTTGTTTTGTATGGGCGGAATGATTTGTGTGGTCTCTGAAAAGCAGAGTTTGTACAGCTGGAAGTACAAGTAGGAGAACTGGAAAGTGAGTCATGCCTGCAGTGAGAACTGCCCGTCTGGTTGCTCCTGCTCCATGGTTGGTTGCTAATGCCCTGTAGGCCTGTGCCAATCTCGCTGTCTGAGTGACATGGAAAACTGATATGATTGCCAGCTTCAGAGGGTTCATTTGCCGATTCACTGGAAGATGGCGACTCCAATAGTTCTTTCAGCGAACCCCTTGAATGTGAACGTTTTTGCCCGCCGATGATCATTTCGTAATCACGTTGAGTTTCTTTTAAACTGGATTGCTGAATTTCTGGACTAGTTTTGTGAGACCGTTCATGTCTGGTGTCATTTCCTAATTTAACATTTAAGTCATTGTTCGATTCTGTGTGCTCTGAGTTTGAATGATACAAGAGAACCGGCTTGAAGACTTTGGGCTTTTTTATTTCGCTGGCGTAGAATACAGGAGGCCCTTCGTAATATTCACGTAACATGGCGATGGCTATTTCTAAACTGGTATCTTTTTTCTCCTCTCGTCTAAAATTACTCTCTGATAACACTGAGCAAGCATAGTTATCAGTCTGCTGAATGAATGGATTTTTACAAGGTAGGGCATTAGGACAATGTAGTCGATCAGCCGGCTCGACACGCATGTTGCACCAAGCTATCCGAGTAGTGAAATCAACCAAAACTTTGGAAGTGGTTTGGTGTTGGTCCGAGAAACTGACGTGATTGGGTGCCAGATGAGAAGTGTCAAATACACTGATGTGGGCTGGTGTGATGGTCGTGGTGCCCCTTGTCTGGTGGGATAACATGCTGTTTCAAATCAGGCACCATTCAACTCGTGCCTTTACCGGACACGTTTTTGTGCTCTGCAAGTTTCAAAAACAAAAAGACAAGTCAAATGTCGTGTATGTGAAAGTTAAACTTACTTCTCTCGCACTGATCAAGTTTAAATGCCAAGCAAGAAGAAATTTCATTTCGTTATTTTGATTTTATTACAATTATTTTATTAGTGACGGATATTTGGGAAAAAAATAAAGTGAAGAGCACAATATCACTATATCTGAGCAAATATGTCAACGAAACAAAAAAACAGACAATGCTTTATCGTATCTTATAAAAGTACGAATAATTACAATAGAGGCTTAGTAAAATTTAAAACAAAAATAATTATAATCGAACAAGGTAAACCCAGAAAACCAAATTCGTCAACTGATGACATGATATTATATTTTAAGTGCAGATCAATGAAGTAATAAAGTTCAAACCTGTCTGGTGTCTGGCTGAAAGTTCCTCTCCGGCCTCTGTCCAATTTTTGACAATATTGCACAAAAACATGTCGCTGTCTCATAAAACACTGCAGTACCTGCACCTCGGGTCTCAAGTTTTTATAGGACGCCGAAAACAGCTGATGAAAAAGGGGCGGAGTTTGGACATGCCTTTGTCTTTCTTGGTGTAGGCTACACTACTAGTAATGATTATTTTAATCTCGTATTGATTTGGAACGGCAAGTCGCGACTCGATCAGTGCCGAACGAAAACGAGTTTGAACTTTGTATCATCAAGTTTATCGGCCCTCAGTTATCAAGTACGACTGGTTTCCCGCAAGAGTGTCGTATGTGCTGTAGTGTTGGAGATGACTACGCTGCACGATACTCGACTCGGGACTATTTGATAATGGCAACAGAATTAATATATCAATAATACAAATAATAATAAAAATGATGAGGCTGAGGATGATAACAAGGGCAACAGCCTTTAATAATTGGCGACCTTACTTCTTGTTTGTTCTATCTTAAGTTTCTGAAAAAAAAAAAATGGACATCCTATGTAGAAGAGCTCTAACAAATGAGCATGCTGACACTTGTTTAAACGCGTTGTGGCACTTTTCAAGCTGTTTCACAGTTCCGATTTATTCTAACTCCTTGTCGTAATACTAAAGCCGTAAAACGTTTGAAGTCAAATTTCTCAGTTGTTCAAAAAGTGGAGTTGGAACAAACAAAAAGTAAGGTGGTGAACAAATTGTTCCACATATCACCGTAATCGAAATTCTATATTTCATACACACATATCTGTCGTTATAGGCTACTTTTGTTCCCTCTAGCAACATTGAAAGGCTCAGAACTTTTATGAGGATAATTCGCCAAATTTTACTTAAATTTACACCACTGTCAGCATTGCATTTGAAGTCTCCGTCCCATCACAGTACGAGATAGCATCGTATTGCTTTAACTGGATCCAGCGAAGAGATTGAGAGCTAATAAGTGCCCAGTAGGACTCTCATGATAACATAACGATAACAGCTCTCGTTTCTACTTCAAACCAATCACTGATGTAGCCTTTGTGTATGATTAAACCTCCACTAGTATTCAGCCCAGTCCTCCACTTTTTTCGTTCTTTCTATCTCTCCAAAGAAGATTATTGTAGTGCTAGTTTTTAAAAAAAAAAGACTTTGTGGAAAGAATTTATTTTGGTTGAGAAATAATTTCACCTTTCACCTTTCACCTAGGCATTGTCCATCCATTGCAGGATGTGTGTATCCCTCCGACAATGAGTTCCACTCCTTTCTGTTTGATGTTTTCCTCATCCATGTTGTTCCCCCCCTCCCCCCCCCCCTTTTTTAAATTATCATTTTACCTTCTTCCTGCGTGTCCTCGTGTTCTCTTTTCGGGCCCATGGTTGCCATTCAGTGCAGCGTTTCGTCCATCTATTGTCATTCATCCTTCCCACATGTCCCGCCTAATTCCACTTTTGTTTTAACATGAATTTAACAATGTCCGTTAGCTTTGTTTATTGACGTATTTTGGCGTGGGCGATTTATCTCGCCCTCTGGGTAGTTTTTAATTTGTTCGTAACTTGTTTTGTAGTCGACCATGTTTGGCAACCATAAGTAATCGTTGGGATAATGCATTGGTTGAATTCTTGACTCAAGGGACATTGGCCGTTCATAGTGAGAAATATTTAAGTACCGGTTTCTTCATGCACTGAACACTGAAGAAATATTACATTGTAGAATAACCCGACTTAGTCATGGTACGAAAAAATTCGCTTTGCCACAATCAGAGTGGTAAAGATGAGACTTGTATCTTCCACTGACGAGTATTCGTGATATACTGTGTAACCGCCAGTCTAACGGATGGACGGTGGGGTGGTACATACTACATGCTCATGAGAAAGAGAACCGTATTTATTTTAGTTCTTTTGTTCAAATGAATCCTCAGATCTGTTCATTCAGATCGAAAGTTGTTCAGTCATGACTTAATTTGCATTAGAAAAGAAAAGAAAATGTGTATACACAAATCAGATAACTCCAGATTATTATGGTTTATCTATTTACACAGTTAAGTGGGTCAAATATTAAAATTTAACCGCAGATCATTTTTTTTTTTTTTACATTGTAGACTTTCTCAGTCGTATATAGATCTCAGATATAATTATAATAAACCTACAAAAAAAAAAATAAAAAAAAATCATGATTCCAGAAAAGTGACTCCAAAGTTTAATTCATGTCTTTAATAATATGGAAATGAATAGGGCGTAACGAAAAAGTGCGTATTTTTTTTCCTTTCTGCTTTATATCAATTCCCCTTTTCATTGGTCTAGCTAAACACGTAGACCAATTAATTTAAATTTAAATTATGATGTTGAACGAAATGTGCCAGTCAGAGTACCTCGGGAAATAAATAAGTAAGAAAAAAACCAAAAAAACAGCATTGCAAAAACTTCACTCAGTGCACTGATTCACAGCTACATTTTGTTATCGTTGAAAGACCCCAAAATTGAACCCGAAGAGGGGGGGAAAAGGGCGAAGGGAAATAACCACTCAAACTCTCAGCTTAATGAGCACACTTGCATGCACAGGTTATTTCTCTTTGACTGTCGTGCACCATCGTTCCTTCAAAATTAAAATAACAATAATAATAAAATTTTACCATCTCGCATAACTATTCCTCATTAATTTTTACCATCAATTTTTGTCAAATTCACTGTGAGAAAGAGGATGGAGGGAATGAAAGACGAAAGAAAAGGGGAAAGGAAGTCTTACCAATTGTGGATATTTTGAGTGTGTTTACTGATTATCCTTTTTCAGGATTCCACTTTCTTGTACTCATTTCCACGAACCGGTGTTGGGTTTCTAGCCTGATTCTTTCATCGATTCATTTTTCCCCCTTAAATTCACTTGGTGTTGTTACTCTCAGTGCGGTTCACAGCTTCCGAAATTTGTTAGGAGCCTTCTCCTGTCTTAATGTATGACTGCTGACAAAGCCAGCTCCGGCATCTTTGATATGACATGTCTTGCACTGGGGCCACTCAATCACACAGTCTTAACCATCACAGTGTGACACATGTTGTTACGTTCAGACAACGTGTATATTGCCTTAGTAGCGCTTGTGCTGCCGTATGGAAATGAGATCTAGGCTATTGATTGCGCAGGTAGTTGGTAGGCGCCACTGGTAGAGTCTCTTTCTGTCCCATCGTTTTGTTAATATTCTACCATCTTACTTTTCCCCAGCACAGTGTAACTCTTATCGTGTCGGCGTACTTTCTTCGAACTCAAATTCAAACTCTATCGATGGCAATATATGGAACAAAAAACAAACAAACAAACAAACAACAACAACAACAAAAAAAGAAATTTTACCAGTGTTCACTTTTCTCTATGCTTGGTTTTAGATCGCAAGATAACATTAAGGCTTAGATATTCCGCATATAATATGTTATAGTTCACCCAGTCTTTACCGAGGTAGTTTCTCTGTAGATCCACTCACGCTGGTCTGGTCAACTTGAACAGAGAATATTTTTTTACTGTATACCGGTACAGTCGATTTTAGCGACTGGCTAGTCTAGCGACGCAGAAATAAGATTGTCTAGGTCTGTACTGAAGAGACTTTCTGGAATCCTTTCATAAGAATGTGTAGCTCCAATGAATTTATATTTTGAGACAATCATTGTTTTTGTACTTGGTATTAAGTAAACATTCCAAACCATCTCTGGCGGCCACAACAATTTGAAAAGTGTTTGTTGTTAGAGGCCCCTATAGCCTAGTACCGTATTTCACATTGTAATTTATGGAAGATAAATGCACACACGCCAGCATCTTCTCTCTTCGGCTCTGTAATTAGACCCGAGACACAGAATATCGAGACGGGCCATTCCTTCTTTCACGATATGGCCGCAACTTGGGCGCGTATAAACACAGTGAGAACTACTCACAGAGCTTTATGGTACTTCTCTTCTTCGTTCAGTTATGAAGGGATGTGGTGCGAGTTGATGCATTGTTGACATGGATGATACACGCGCAAGCTGGCGGACAGAAAATGACGAATTGATCCGTCTAGGTATCAATGTCAAAACTGGGCAATGTATGTAGCAACGCCTCGTGTAAGAAATAATACCCAAACGATACAATGAAACGCAAACTAAAAGAGAAGACAGAAACTGGCCGATATTTCGGCAAGCGCCTTCCTCAAGGGAGAGAAAAAAAAAGGAAAAAACAACAACAGAAAAAAAAATAGGAAAGCGAACAGATAAAACAACCTAAAAGTAAAAGATTTGAATAGGAAATGTATAGAATCTAAACAGAATATGTTTACTTAACTGCAAGTTCTTGCTTAGACAGCAGCACAGAAGCACGTCTCGGTATCTCGTGTCTCGGATTAGACATAAGACTGTGCTCCCCTAACATCAACCACCAGCTAAAAACAATATCATGTAATTGCAACGCTACATCCATTTTCTGTCTCAAACTGTCATGAAAAAAACAACAATAACAAAAAAAAATTCAAATTAGCCAGAAGTGTTGGGTTTTCCTGTCGTTACAAACCATCATTTGCACGGAAATTTCTCAAAAATGCATTCAAGCAGGTTGTAAGCATAATGGTTATGAAACTGAAGACGAAACAGGGGTGAAATATGACACAAATCATCCAAATGATATTGCGATTTGTTTGCTGTTCTTTTCTCCAGATCTTTATGATTTTTCACACCTCATTAAACTAAACTGTCACCTCCACGGCCTCACTGTGAAGATAATATGGGGTGGTTAAGTTACAAAACACGCTATTTTATGCAGCAAATTTACTGCCTCAAACATCTTTTAGAAACTTCGTAATTTGTGTAAGTTCTTATTCTGTTTACTTTCCAGAACTTCTATTAAACCTTATTACCTTATACTGGTCAAAAGAAGTACGACTTACAAATCCGTAATTTCCACCTTTGCACATACTTCTTTCTTCTTCTTCTTTTTTTAAATCATCTGTTCCATGACTGTGGCTAAACCTTCGTTTCACGACTGTGTTCCTTTTTCTTGATGGCTGTGTATAAAGGTGCCTTCTTTCTTTGAAACATTTCCAGCTAAATCTGTTAGCTTCAATTTCCCCCGAGCACGAAGTTTAATAAAAAAAAATATTTTCACATTCCGAGCTCCTTTAACAGCAATATTCCCTTCACACTTTTTATACTTATATTTTTCTAATCGTTTATTCTGCCACATTCCTATCTCTAACATTATTTCGCATGGGAAAGAACTCTCCTTAATATTTTTTAAACTGGTGCAAACATTAGTCATTTTCTTGATTCCTTTTTAGCATTTAACATTAGCTATCCAAGGTACATTAAAGTTTCATTGCTGTGATCATATGAGAACGGACTAACTATCATTCATTTAAACGTGTCTCAAATGGATTTATTTTTTTCATTTATTTTATTGGTTTTTAATCTCATTTCACGGTTCTTCAATTCAGTTTCTGGAAACTTTGAAACCTTTTGTCCATACAACACCAGCTATGATTTTGGGAAGGAGTACCATAAGAGGTTCATTGCTTTAGATCCGGCCCGCGACGTCAGTTCATCCGGCCCGCCATGGTACTTGATTTTGTTTGATAAAACCAGGGATATCTAGAGCTACGAGATGGACAATTGCTTATGCGGCCCGCGCTTGTAAGTTGGTCAGTTATCCGGCCCTCTGTGAAAAAAGTTTGGTGACCTCTGCTTTAGACGGACACATAATTATTTCATTTCTGAGTTAATCGTCGAGGCACGCGTTAACTATACATCTTTATAAAAGAGCCCTAACTCTCCAACGGGATCCGCACCCTTTTGTGCAAGGACACTCCTTTTCAAAACTCCATGCTCTGTGCCTCAATAGGAACTCCTCCACTTTTTTTATATCTTCATTAAAGACTAACTCATGAAATTTATATCTTTAATTCATTTGTAATGTTTGATAATAAAATTTTACTAATGGTGGTAGAAAGCATGGTACCAGGGTTGACGCTTCTGAGAGGAAGAGAGAGAGAGAGAGAGAGAGAGAGAGAGAGAGAGAGAGAGAGAGAGAGAGAGAGAGAGAGAAAGAGAGAGATTGGGGGGGGGGGGGAGGGAGGTGTAGGACTCCAAGAAACAGGTGGGATTGGGAAACGATGAATGAAGAAGGGGTTGGAAATAGAGATGTGTAGAGAGAAACTAGAACAGTATCTCTATGTCAACTGCTGTGCCTGGTGGCAGTGACAGTCTTGTTCCCGTTCTTTCACTTTTCGCTTGTCCTGGTCATTTTCGTCCTTCGTAGGCTACTGCAGATTCCCGAACCCTCGGGAGAAACCAGGCAAGTGTCCACCGCCGTTTCCCCTGCCCAGTGTGCCTATCACATTGGCCAAACTCTGCCAACTGGTCCTCAAAGCAATTACAGATCTCTGGCTTAGCTAATAAGATGTGGACAATCTCTGAGCAGAAACCCAACCACACCCCAAGGGGTCAGAGATCAGAGTTCTGGCCTGGGTAGCCAGGAATGTGAATGATACAGAATAATTTTAGGGGCTATCCTTGGAAGGACGGGGCACTCCTAGAGTACGAGAAGCATGCGTGAAGGGAATGGCAATGGGGATCTATCTATCTATCTATCTATCTATCTATCTATCTATCTATCTATCTATCTATCTATCTATCTATCTATCTATCTATCTATCTATCTATCTATCTATCTATCTATCTATCATATCTATCTATATCTAGTTCTATCTATCTATCTATCTATCTATCTATCTATCTATCTATCTATCTATCTATCTATCTATCTATCTATCTATCTATCTATCTATCTATCTATCTATCTATCTATATATCTATCTATCTATCTATCTATCATATCTATCTCTATCTATCTATCTATCTATCTATCTATCTATCTATCTATCTATCTATCTATCTATCTATCTATCTATCTATCTATCTATCTATCTATCTATCTATCTATCTATCTATCTATCTACCTCTAGATCTGGGAACCAGTCAGACTTGTCCTTCAGAATACGAGCAGCGATTCTCGCTTCATAACAACATTGATGAAATGATAGGATTCATTAAAACACACATTCAACCATCATTCAAACGGGGAACCCCCCGAGAGCCGGACGAGTCCATTGTCAACAGGGAAGAACTCACGAAAATGTGGCAGAGCAACCAAAGTCAGGCTATAGAAGTCATAAATAACAAAGGGCGCCGAACTATCTCCCAGGCATGTAACATCGAGCCTCATCTAATTGAGGAACATTTTAAGAACCGATGCACGTCATCGTACAATCCCCCAGCTACAGCCGTATGCCCATGGCCGGAGGCTGTAACCCCTCTCCCTACATGGAAGCCAACCATTGACCCCATTACACACGCAGAGGTGACGCATGTTATAAAAACTTTACCAAACCGCAGGTCACCTGGTGCAGACGGAGTCAACTACTGCACACTCAAACATAACATTAGGAAACTCGTGCCTGTGCTCACAGCGATTTTTAACATCTGCTTGACACACTGCCGTGTTCCGCCTGAGTGGAAACACGGTATTATAACACTAGTCCAGAAGAAGAATGGCAATCCAAATGCAATCGACGACTGGCGACCAATATCATTGTTACAGACGTCTTACAAGCTGTTCATGAGAATAATTCAAACACGGCTAATGAAGTGGATAGTAGAAACTGGCCGTCTTACATCATGCCAGAAAGGTTCCATCCCTAGAAATGGTTTACAGGAGCACGTATTCTGCCTTAAGTCAGTTATCAGCAACTTTCTTAACAAAACTGGAAAGCTATTTATGGGCTTCATTGACATCAAAGATGCCTTTGGAAGCATTGAACACTTTTTCATGATAGAACAACTACAAGAAAGTGGCTACCCCAATGAATACATACGTTTAACACATGATATATACAACGGGTCAAGTTTTCAAGTCAAGACAGCAAGGGGAGCAACCAATATAATATCAAGAGGAAGGGGGGTAATTCAAGGCTGTCCTTGGTCAGTTATCGTTTTTGAACAGGGCGTAGATAAATGGCTCCGATGGATTAACCAGCCTTATGCTGTACAAGGACTAACTAGGAACAATCTTAATCCAGTCCAGGGTTACGTCGACGACGTTAGCATCTGCGCAGCTGATGAGCGTGAAATGGAAGAAATGATAAGGAAAACGGACATATTTATGAAAACTTCCTGCATGGAAGTGAAGCACAGGAAATGCGCGATTCTTCACGGCCAGCGCACAGGGAATAAATGGAAGAAAAACGCTAAGACTGGAGAGCTTAACCTTTATATCCAAGGTGCGCCTATTCCAATGTACGAAAGTGACCAGCAGTACATCTATCTTGGTCATGAAATGAACATCACAAACACCAGCAACAATCAGCAAGTGGAAAGACTAATTACAGACTTTGATACAACCATGGCAAATATCGACACATCTTTGTTACCAACGTCAGCAAAACTGCAAGCTATCACCGTGATGTGTCTGTCTAAGCTGACATTTTACTTCTCCAACTTAATATTTACCGAGAAGAATCTTGATCATTTGGAAGACACCATTGTCTTTCACATCCGACACTGGCTTGGGCTCAACTCATCATCCACCAGATCATGTTTTTTCACCCCTAAGTCAGAAGGTGGCCTTGGGATCTTGAACCCTCGAGTCATCTATTATGCCAAGTATATGTCTTTCCACTTATCACTCCTAAACAGTGATGACCCTGTCGTGAAAGAGACAGCAAGAAGATCCCTCCATCTACATATGGACCAACGCAAAGCGACCGCCACCGAAGACTACCCAAATTTTGCTGGGTACGCAGTCAACAATAAAGGAGCTGTAGTGAAGAATACCAATGTGAAATGGGGAAGATCTGAATGGATCTTTCTTAATGAAATGTGTGCCAGAAATAACATCCTTATGCTGTGTCTCCATAATGAATACGCACTTGAAATAAAAATTGACGACGAAGTCTCCTACATGTTTACTGATTCAAACAAGTTCTACTCTATGTTTAAGAGAGATCGTTTAAGAAGATGCCAGGAAGAACTGTTGTCAAAGTCATCTCAAGGCCTCATTGTCCGCGAGGCAAAAGGTATCAACCACAGTGTGTCGTACGAACATTTGACTAACCATAGTTTGGATGACAAAATCAGATCATTTGTCACACGTGGTCGACTGCAGATCCTAGAAGTGGAGACCCTACTGTCTCTGTACTACCCCAACGCCTATACTAAATCATGCAAGTTATGCCACCACCCCTCGGAAACAGTATGTCACGCTTTGAACGGGTGCACGAAATTCAGCGGCATGTACCAAGCAAGACACAACAGAATAATGGACATTATTGAAAGGAAGATCACTTATTACAATCGTAACAAAGAAGTACTAAAGGACACACTCATCAACCCATCAATGTTTGGATCAGATGCAACATCCTTTACCACCAGAGCAATACGTCCCGACATCACAGTTATAGACAATACTAATAAGAAAGTCCAGATCGTTGAAGTAGCAGTACCATACGACTGTTACATTGATAGATGTTATCAAGGCAAATTTGACAAATATTTCCCATTAGCTATTGAAATCAGTGCTATGGGATACAAATGTGATATAATAGTTTTAATAATTGGAAGTTTGGGAAATGTTCACAGAAGATTTATTACTGGGCTGAAGAAACTAAATATTAACAATTCAGAAAGTAAGTTCGTATCTAAGTATTGTAGTATCAGTTCAGTTATTGGATCATTCAAAATCTGGAATAAAAGATGCAGGTCGTATAATAGGAATTATTAACTCTATTTAAAAACATGTTCCAGTTTTGACCATCCCTTCCACAGAAGAGAGAAAGTAAAGCCACCCACCATGGCACAATTTCCACTTAGATGTAATGTTTCGATATTATATCTGTACAATCTGTATTGTATTCATATGGAAATTAAGAATTTATATCTATCTATCTATCTATCTATCTATCTATCTATCTATCTATCTATCTATCTATCTATCTATCTATCTATCTATCTATCTATCTATCTATCTATCTATCTATCTATCTATCTATCTATCTATCTATCTATCTATCTATCATATCTATCTATATCTATCTACCTATCTATCTGTCTATCTATCTATCTATCTATCTATCTATCTATCTATCTATCTATCTATCTATCTATCTATCTATCTATCTATCTATCTATCTATCTATCTATATCTATCTATATCTATCTATCTATCTATCTATCTATCTATCTATCTATCTATCTATCTATCTATCTATCTAGCTATCTATCTATCTATCTAGCTATCTATCTATCTATCTATCTATCTATCTATCTATCTATCTATCTATCTATCTATCTATCTATCTATCATATCTATCTATATCTATCTATATCTATCTATCTATCTATCTATCTATCTATCTATCTATCTATCTATCTATCTATCTATCTATCTATCTATCTATCTATCTATCTATCTATCTATCTATCTATCTGTCTGTCTGTCTGTCTGTCTGTCTGTCTGACTGCCTGTCTGTCTATCTATTTGTCTGTCTGCAGTCTGTCTATATGAGTATATGACTGTATGCACCATATCAAATGCAGACAGAATGATTAAGTGGAAATGGTTTCTTATTAACTTCTTACTATTCTTGATTTACACAAATGTTGATAACTGGGAAAAAACGCTTGCAGGCTGCAATGTAAAGATAAATTACAGACATTTCAATGTTAGAAAAATTCAGATGAATCACAGCAGCCTATTTTTAGTAAGTTCAAACTGTTCACCGCGGCAAACTGTTACATTCTAAATATTCAAACTTTCCGATGTTCCAAGCTAGTCCCTCGAATCTCCTCTTGAGACAGTTACTTTGAACAATTTTCTTCTTCTTCTGTTTTCTTTTTTAATCTTAAAATTATTTTGATTACAGCTTGGAAAAAGCTCCGTGTCTCCATGCCACCAAGACTTCGTGTGTCAAAATTCTCTCTGCTATATCTGTCATAAGGACAGAGCCATTCAGCGAATGGAGAAGTTGAAGGACTTGAAGTGCACTGTTCTTTGAAGAAAGAGATTCTTGGTATGCTCAAAATTCTGAGAAACAAATCTGCCTCTAAGTTATAATTGTGCACATGTCTAAACAGACAGGGAATTATGCAGAGGTATACATCGCCGCTTCCTTTAGACTTCTGTCATGTTATATCTCAAAATCTCGGCAGATCATTCAGGAAAGTGACGTTAGTGACATACAGACTGTGATGATCAAGGCCCATTGCGCACCGAGCCCAGTCTGTCTTGCTTGGGTTTTTATGGACTATGGAGGTAAATGGGGATGTCGCGCACCAGTGAGACTGAAACTGAAACAAGTCTGTCTCGCTGGTTGATTCAAAGTATTTGTATTTTGTATTTTGTAATTGTATTTTGTATTTGTATACTACTTTAATCCCATTTGGGAAATTTGCCTTTGTGTCACTGCACCCAGATACAACTGGAGCAGGCACGTCGTCGCTACAGTGCAGCGCCGGTCTGTTTTTTTTTTTTCTCCGACATTTTCGTCCTTACCCGAAAAGACTAGGCACTCGATCGTTCCTTCCATAGGACCAGGGACAGGAAAATATGAGAAGTATAGTTGGAAGTTCAAGTTTGAATCAAAACCGACGGAAAACAGGCTGTCTCAGTGCGTAGCTGACGTACATGCTGGATTCTCGCCCCCCCCCAACACACACACACCCAAGAAATATAATAAAAAGATAGGTTTTGTTGCATGCCAATCGTCATTTTTATTGAAATTTCAATGCCATTATCATATTTCCTTTATATCATTCACGCATAGAAATTTATTTGGAAAAGGGTAAGTAAAATCCACCTGTCAGCAAGTGAAATGTTCGTTTTAAAAGTGGGGCATATCTTTTTTTTTGCGTTGCAGCATTTTATTATCTATATGAATGCCAGTTGTGTGTGTGTTAATGCGTGTATGTGTTTATGTGTTTATATGTGTCTGCGTTATATTCAGAAACTATGCGAGTTAGATGCTTGGGACGCTATCCAAGCTGATTCCGCATGACCCAAGGTATTTGTACCGAAGACAGGTTGTTTTAGAGCTCTCTATACATTGTATTTTTTTTATTCAAAACTCGCTGAATTCTGTCATGAATATGACACTATATATACTCTAAAGGATTAAGTGATATTGGCAGTGACATCAATCTCTGACATGCGATGGCCAAGATATGCGTTCTTCATTGATCAGAGCCTAATGTCACCGATAATAAGGTTCGAATAGCTGGAAGAATCAGGTCAAAATGATCAACGGATCAAAGTAAAATATCAGTCCGAGGTTCACTGGTTAGGGAGGGTGATCACTCCAATTCTCCTGTAGGACGAGTGTGTATGATCCCGGGGCTTGGCCTCCTCTGAAAAGTGAGTTCAGACATGTGGGAAAAGAAAACCTTCTTTCTAAGGCTGGTGGCCCTCGGATACAAGCCTGCCTTACCGTCTGTTTTGACCCAGTCCGCGAAATCCCTCTTTTCACCAGCTTAATCAAACAAGTTTGACGAGCCCGAGACGGACTAGTCTTGCTTCGGTCTTGCATGATTGAACTCTCCGAAGTCCACATCTCACACTGACACCGAGACAAAACCACAAGACTCAGTGCACTAACGGCCTTAGGAACAAACTAAGTGATCTTGTCCACAGCATCCGCTCCGCTATTTTACGGACAATGACGTATGAAAAAAGTAAAACACTTTTTGCCTTTACAACGATGAGGAGCGGAGGGAAAGGATGCTGTGGACAAGTATACAGAAGCAAAGTGTGTTTTACTTTTTCAAGCGTCATTTTCCTTAAAATAGCGGAGAGGAGCGGATGCTGTGGACAAGACCACTAATTACATCTTTTCCGTAGCATGTTCTTTTGTTCATTTTCTGTTTTATTCTTGTTCATTTGTTTCTTAGTTGACCTGAAGAAGGATTTAATATCCGAAAGCTCTGTCCTATTTCTTATTTCTTTCACTTTTATTTATCCCTTTGGAATTTAATGTTTTTGGTTTTCGTTTTTTGCAGTTTCTTTGTTCCTTACGCGATGCTTTGCGAAATACTTTTTTTTTTTTTTTTGGTTGTTTTGTTATGGCCGCATTTTAACGTTGTGCCAAGCTCTGTTGCGGCCCCACCGTTTTTTTTCTTTCTTTTAAATAATCAATTTTGTAAAACGTGAGTTGTAGTCCTTATTACATTGTGGGGACAAGCCGGTAGGCCTGTCGAAGAACAGGAACGATGGCCAGATTCTTACACCTGTTCACTGACTGAATAATGCTATTCATATAATACCAGGGGTGGCCAAACATGCTTAACGTGAGAGCCACATACGGTAAACTTCAGATGCTCGAGAGCCACACTATATAAACAAAAGGTACACCTACGTTTTTATTGTTCCATACACACTTTGTTACAAAACATTTATATAAATATTAGAATAATTATAGCTATTAAGAAATACATGTATACAACAATATCTAATAGTGTGTGCAGTTTTTAAACTGTTGTGAAGAGCATAGAGTTCAGCCAATATATGTCCAAGAGCAGCATGTTGGAGGCCAAAGAGCCGCATGTGGCTCGGGCGCCGTTTGGCCATACCTGATATACCGTTATGGGGGTCCTCCTGGGAGGATGAAAGCTTCATAGTTTAAAAAAATATTTAAAAAAAATTCTTTCTCTCTCTCTCTCTCTGTCTCGCCCTCCTTTTCCTCCCTCCCCCCTCTCTCAGATAGTTTGATTTAGTTCTCTAGTGTCACTAACAACTAAAGATTCAATTAGACCGTGAAGCATGGTTTTTATTACTGGCACACTTCTGGAAGTTGCCGATAATGTTAGTTCCCAGTGCTGTTCGAGTTTCATGCTATTAGTACTAACACCCCCAAGCAGTGCTAAAGAAGCGAACAATATTATAGTGTCATTGTTTGATATCATTTGCAACATCTAATATACATACATGTTGGATTCTTATTTGTGAAATTTTAATTGATCAATCTCTGACAAAAAAGCTGCAGTAAAATACAAAAAGAAAAAAATTGAAAAGCGCAAGGTGGTCTAGAGGCAAGGTGCTCGCCTCTCATGCCAAGGGTCCCGGGTTCTAAACCCGGGCAGTGCAGGCATGTTGGAAAGTGGATTTTTTTCATATTTTCAAGTCCCTGGTCCTATTGGGGGGTAGGATCGAGTAGTTCTTGGAAATTGGATTTTTCTCATATTTTCAAGTCCCTGGTCCTATTGGGGGGTAGGATCGAGTACCTAGTCTTCTCGGATAAGGACGAAAAAATTCGGAGGGCCCGTGTGCACGTTGCGCACGTTAAAGATACCTTGGCAGTTGGAAATCGTAAAGAGCAGGCCGAAAGGCCGCTGCCCGGGCAAAATTGAAATTAATAGATTAAAATTTATCTATATCATCTCTCCCCCCCCCCCCCCCCCCCGCCAGAACAAGAAATAATAAAACAAGTAAAGTGAGGTGTAAATGCCAAGGGCAGCGAACCTCCTAAAATAAAGAACTCAAATCAGCGCAAAGTGGCCATTGTCGTACTAATACACGGTTCAACTCAAACTCGGATTGCAGAGTATTATGTCAACCTGTGTTCATTTTTGACAATATTCGCAACAATTCTTTTAGTTTGTGGAAATGTCGTTACGGAATATATATAGCCTATACTCTGATGATTTTAAATCCCCTACTTGAAATTTTATCATTTAGTTTACACAAAATTTCACTGGAATTTACGCAGTTCATAATTCATGAAGACTAATTGCTGATAAGGAGAATTTCACAAGTTCTGGTAATTGTTTTTCATTCCTTTTTTCATTCTATTTTGAAATGCAAAGATTTGTACATGTTGGGCTATAAGCATGTTACATAGGAGATTAAGTGCATGTTATTCCCGGAGGACTACTTAGCTTCTAAATTTTTAAGTTTATGGAATTCCTTTGCGTCCATACCAAGATCTTTTGGCAAAGGTTCCCTCTAACATTTAATTAAATAAATAGACACTGTGCACAAAAATCTTATGGTGTGCAAATTTTTTGTGTAGATTTGTGCCACTGAAGCCTGGTGCATAACAATACTGGTTCAAAATAATTAATTTTGGCCCGGCCTATCTCTCATGGCTAATGAAACTATATTGGCATATGGTGATATCATACAATTATGATTGCATTCTACACAGTAATGTGATAAGTTAAGATTAAATATTGTGTACTTTGCACTACTTTGCTCAGTTATTTGTTCCATTGAATGAAACATCAATGGCTTTATTTTTTTTAAATGTATCATTATTAATTGCTAAATTATTTTAAGTAACATCACATGTGCGCTCGTAAATTTCCTTTGTGCACTGGTTGCAAACCGTGTGCGCACGCACACATGCACACAAGTTAGAGAGAACGTGTCCTTGGCAACGTGTCCAAACTTAAGCGTGTTTTAAAGACGTTCTAACCTGGTATTTGTGACCTGAGCATTTCAAATATTTCTAATCCTTTCCTCACTGGTTAAACATGCCAGTTAGCTCAAGTGGAAAATGTACGCATTTTATCCTGCCTCGCTTCGTGGTTTCTTATCATGAAATGGATCTCTTGTGTATTTGTTTGTTTTGGAAGCGGCTTGCTCATTCCAGTATTTAAATGGAAAAATGATCTAATGTCTGTCGTGCTTCATTCAGTTCGGTTCGTTTGAGTTCACTTTTTGTGGCTGTTCCCTTTCCTCTTTTTACGTTACTGTGAAAATATTGATGAACGTGGCAATTGCATGTGCTTGTCTTCCATTGATTGCAGCCTCGCCTTCCATCCCTCCCCCCTCTTCCGTCCATTCTTTTTATATCCATTCCTAACGGTTTAGCACAGTGGCTCCCAGAGTTCTAGTCCACATCTTCGCCTTGTCATGACGGGTTTCCCCAATCTTTTCTCTATTTTGAACTGCCATCTAATAATATTATTCGAAGTGTATATCCGTACAACATGTTGTGCACACAATTCGATGACGTGGGCTGGGGTAGCTCTACCTGATTGGTCTAAAATGTAAGCGCTCTTCCAGCTCTACAGTTCTGCCTTGCCATGCGATGTTGACAGCCTTCTGCAGCAGGCTGGAAACTGTATAACAGAAATTAAAAGCTGGATGAACCAAAACAAACTGGCACTAAATGAGGATAAAACTGAGGTTATTTTATTAGGCCGTGAGCGGGTTCTGCAAGAAGTGGACAGAACTGAGATGATAATTGGCACTAATTCAATAGAAATTTCAAAAAAAGTAAAAAACCTAGGGGTTTACATTGATTCAAATCTTTCTATGTCATCTCAGGTTAGTCACCTCATTCGTATTCTATACATGGAAATCTGGAAAATTGGTAAAATCAGACATCTTATTTCAACTGAAACTGCGGCTGTTTTAGTAAATTCTTTTGTACTTTCAAAGATTGACTATTGCAACTCCCTTTTGGCTGGAATTTCACAAAAAAATATTAGAAAACTCCAAATTGCTCAAAACAATGCAGCGAGACTTGTTTTGAAGAAAAAGAAAAGAGATTCAGCACTGCCACTTCTGCAGAGTTTGCACTGGCTGCCAGTCGAGAAAAGAATAATGTACAAATTGTCATCCATTTGTCACAAATGTGTCAATAATACTGCTCCATCGTACCTAGTTGATTTAACTGATTACTATGTTCCATCTCGTCAACTAAGATCATCATCTGACACTACAAAATTGAAAGTACCTAAAATGAATCTGTCCACTGTAGGAGAAAAGTCCTTTTCATTTCTTGGCCCTACCATCTGGAACACTCTTCCAAAGACAACCAGGGAAATTAATGACATTGGTTCTTTCAAACGCCATCTGAAGACCCATTTCTTTCAGACAAACTAGGCTAGGTGTTTTTCGGCAGCAACAATAGTAAATATTTTTGAATTTCTTTTGTGTATGCGTGTGTGTGTGTGTGTGTAAGAGTTTGTTAAAGCGCCCAGAGCTTGTCATCGACGGGGTTGGGCGCTATATAAATGCAATATATTATTATTATTATTATTATGACTGAAGAAGATTCATTCACATTGTGTGTTCTACGTCACAGAATTGTGTGCACAACATGTTGTACGGACATGCGCTTCCAACAATGTTCTTTTTTTACCGTTGTACTTTTACAGAAATAAGTGTTGAGACTATTTTCTTGTTCTTGTTCGAGATAGACCTTGTCTGTAGCACCCCCCCCCCCTCCTCCCCAGCAAATGATATCCATTCTTCTCTGTTTTCCGCCCGTCTTGGCCATGCCTGTTCACCTATCTGAACAATTTATCGTCACTCAATCGTCTCTCTTGTTCGTTCCTTTTCTAGGCCTACATTCAGTGCAACGCCGTGCCCATCTTTTATCTCTTCGTTCTTCCGATACGGTCAGCCACTAATTTATGAAACTAAATTTGCGCCAATCAAATGAAAAAAAATAGAAAGCCTTATTTCAATGGATAATTAAATGATTTGATTGAATACCCTGTTCTTTCCCTGTTTGGTTGGAGTTTCACTTGTGACTGAAATTCTTCCCCAAATCCTCACGTGGCTAAAATCCCCCCAGAGCGCGACCCCCCCCCCTTTGAGATTCACTGGTTTAGCATAACATTCTCTTCACCGCTCATCAAATTTAGTTTCCAGACGCGTTTTAAGAGAATAAACATGAAAATGCATAGCAAGATGGAGAAGAAGAAGAAAAAGAAAGAAAAAATACTCCCTCTTTCAGTCGGAAATCCTATTTCACTTCAGGAGCCAGTGGTTAATCTGCACAGGAAAGACTAGGTCCATCATGTAGCAATGTGAAGCTGCACTTGACGTTTACTCGAATCTGTTGAATATCAAAACTGATTCAAGATCATTTGATCTGTCCCATGTACAGCAGCTGTCTGTTCCCGATATCCTTGTGTTTATGAAGAATTGCCTATTAATAGAACTCTGCTCACACTCCAATAACCTTTCAGGAACTTTTGCTATCATTTTTATACATCCAGGCTATTTTTCTTCCTACCCCCCCTCCTCCTCCCTCTATCTCTCTCCCTCCCTCCTTCAACTTAGCCACCCCTTTTGCTCAAATACCCCAGCGTCTTCAAGTGAAATGATCAAAATTGTTTTAACTTTCTTTTTGTTTCTGTGCTGTTATTTCACTGGCTCTAATTTTTTTCCCCCATTCCGCTGGGCTTTCCGTTTTATTCATAATCTCTCTCTCTCTCTCTCCCCCCCCCCCCCCTCTCTCTCTCTCTCTCTCATTCTTTACTTCTTTTAAAAAAAATTATTTAGACCTTCCTTCCCACCCTCTGAGTTTCTGCAGATTAGGCCTGTAGATTATCCTACCTGATGAGGATGATTTATTTCCATACCTGTAAGGCTCCCCCCCCCCCCACCCCTGATGTTTTATCCCAGTGGCTAAATAAATGGGTGTCAAAATAAAACCTGTTTTAAATACTTTTTATTCATATGTAAATGCCACTTTTCCTCTCTTTTTTTTTCTGTTCTTTTCCCACCAATCCTCTTTTAATTTCTTTCTTGCCGTCATTTCTTATCTTCCTATTTATGTATAAATCTTTATCGCTCCCTGTGTTTTGTCTCATGGTGGGTTTCTTGGTGGGGCCTCACGACGGTTTGGCTCTTGGACTGCTGGCCATAACTTTGTAATTGAAAGAAGATGGACCAACAGCTGCCACGTTTGAATGTCCAGGCTTCAAGTTCCTATATTCACTTTGTACGTTTTATCTGTTCTGTTTTCTATCGTCTCGTGCCGATAAGCGTCGAGGGCAGAATGCATCTATCAGACGTGGGCCTGATGGGTAGCGTTTGCCATGGTTAGGGTCATTCTTTCAGCTGTTTCTCAGACACCTTGTATCCAATCTTTTCCTAGGAGCCCCCCTCCATGCCTTTTCATGTTATAAGTTCTGTAATAACTATGCTGGCTGTTCGCTCGGGAGCCCCATGAGGTGACCGAACCACTTTCAGCCATTTGTTTTTCTATAATTATCTTCTAGACATGGCACACTCTCGACGGTGTCTCGGTGTATTTTATACCCCTAAATATTGTTTCATTTCACTCGGAGGACGGCTTGAGTGGTCAAAAATCTGTGTACGTTCTTATTATGCTTCTACTCAAAACTTAGAAATATTTGTACAGTTTCCTTATCGTTTGTTTCTAATGCGAGGACTTGCAAAATACATTTATACTTTTTGGCCGCATTTTAAGTTGTGCCAAGTCATGCTGCAATGGCTATAGCCCCACAGATTTTTTGCTTCTTTTTTTCTTTCTTTTTCAATAACTAAGTTTCTGCATGTCATCAATATAATTATTGTATGGCATCTGAGTGCAATAGTAAGGCCCACTAAAGTGGATATTTGCTGTGAGAAATGGAATCTCCTTCCTTTTCTACTAACGAAATTCTGTCTGTTTTCAGGCAAAACATCTCTAGATCATGCGGGGATAACGATTTTTTTTCTACAGCTGGTTGGTTAATGTTCCTAAGCACTGAGTTCTATTTTCGTCCATCTTTAGAAAACGCAGAATGACAGAACGGAGATAATTATAACCATCAGAAATTCTTTACCATTGACATTACCACGATAACTATTATCATACTTGTCACCATTATCATCACTATTGTCATCACTGCACCAGCAATAACAAGTACTCTGTTGTCTGTCCCAGTTTAATTTTTCGAAACTGATGAAGGAAACGAGCCTTAGTCTCTTGTTGGTAATGGTTTCATAAATCTCAAAGATGTGCAGTGTAACGGACTCAGTATCTAACAATGATTTTCTGAATATTAACTGAAGTAGAAATAAATCATATTTCTTCACAATTAATTTCATATCACTTCATACAATTTCTCTTTGATACTTTGACATTTGGGAAAGAAATACAGTTACATTCTCTAACCATAAACACTATAATAATAAAATATTGGCAGATTTTGAAGACCTGTTTGCTGAGACGTCTTGCTGGGCTGCAAACTGCCGAATACCTAAGGGAGGTGGCTCGCTCAGTCAAATCTGCTTTACGTCTGTTTTGTCTGTTCTGAGGTATCTCTTTCGGCCTGCTGACTCCAGACAGTTTTAAAGTGCCCGAAGCAGGTGCGACAGATATGTTTTGGTCTCGTTGGTGCGCTGGGCCCCTTTAAACGCCATATTCCACATCTCACACTTAAACTGACACAAAAAACAAACTTGGCCCACCAACCTAAAAGTCAGACTGAATGGGCATAGCTAGACGGAAATTAATGCATCAGCCCTCTGAAGTGGCCTAGAAACTTGCACCGGAGGTTAAGCGAACGCCGACCGATGAAGTGGGTAAGGGGTGCAAACAAGGGGCAAGGGAGTGCCAGAAAAAAGAAGGGCAATCGCCTTAGCGAGCCCCCCCCCCCCCCCCCAAACGCAGGAAATGGACAAATTCTATGAATAGAGGCAACGATGGAAGAGTTGAAATTTAGATTTATATGTCCGCAGCACGCACAATGAACCCTTGATTTGTACCCTTCCGTCGCATCTCATTCATTCCCTGTAACGTCTAGGGTTGAGGAGCCCTGGAGTCTGTGATATGGGGGAAATGTACCCCCTCCATCCGAGCTTGAAATCGTGAACTGAAACAGAAAATGACAACGGGAGGGAAGAGCCTCCAAGATCAACCACTCTTGAAAAAATCTGCACAGGAAGATTAACCCAGTATTTAACAATGGCGTCATCCGCTGTGGTAAATAGTCCCCAAGATCACAGTAATTTGTCATCGCTCCGACTTGTTGTAGCAGCATTAGTGGTGATGGAATTACTGTTTGCTTGATCCCTAGAAAGCCGACCACGTCAGCGATGACAATGCCAAAACCACAACGCCATTATCATGATCATTATCAGCAACCCCGACGACAATAACCTTGACCTTCTAGTGGCAGGAAAAATGGATTTCTTTGTCCAAAAGGAAAACAACAACAACATAACTTGCAAAATAGATTGAAAGTAGTCATTTGTAAGTTAAAAAAAAAAATTAAAAAAATAAAAATTATTTATCGCATTATTCAGAAATTACAAAGTGGTCCAACAATACAACACTAATGAGATGTTCCAAGTATTATGGAACACTTGGTATTATGAGAGGACTAAAAACAATCCTAAGCATGACGCGACTTTAATTCTTGTTCGTTCCAACTCCACTTTTTGCACAACTGAGACATTCGAAGTTAAACGTTTGCGGCATTGGTACTATGATAGGGAGTAGAGTATATCTGTACTCTGAACCAGTTTGATTAGTGCCACAACGCAAGTGTCAAAGTGTGCATTTGTTATACTTCTTCTACATACTAAAGATCTGCAGTTTTTCTAAAAATGGAGATGGAACAAACAGGAACTACGTTCGCGATAATCTCAGACATCACCACCACATCAACCAAAACGTCTAGAAGAACGATAATGACGACAACAACGCATGGATGAAAGAAGATAACACATCGCTGGTTATTGGGGTAATTCCAGGATGAGTGAGGCCTGTTGTGGCTTCTCACAGACATTCGTGAAAAACATTCAAGCATTGAAGTATATGTCAATGATAACTGTTTTTGAACACAAGGAGGATCAAGACGCAGACAAAGGCAATAAAAATATTGACAAAACTGTAACATAATTGGGAGCATTAACAACAACAAAAACAATAACAATATGGGCAATCATTATGAAATCATAAATAACAAAATTTTTCTGGCTCAGCTGATGTTTATACATGTAATTATGTCAGCGGTGACGCCAGCCGTCACAGAGTCGCCACAGGTTCCGTTCAACCTGCCACAGTGCTGTCTTCCTAATACAAATGTGATAATATTATTGCATCGGGTAGAAAATCTATTTAGGCCGTTGCTTGGGGCAGTTTCACATCACAATCAATTTTTTTGGAAATGATATTTAACAACATCCATAAAATATGGAGAAAGTTGCAATATCATAAACCAGTGGTTCTCAGAGTTTCAGGCCAGATTTCCATTCAGGCAATCTCAGGTTTTCCTCAGCTCCTCCGCCATTTTGATTGTGATCTAATACATTTTTCCTCCCATTTTATTTTTACAGTGATAATTATTGGAACAATATTTGAAACTAATGTTAACCTAATACTCGGAAAGGCGCCGTCAGCTGCTGGCAGACAAGAAGTGCACACCATAAATCCCTGTATTTTCTTAGTGAATCCGGGAAGACCCTAACATCCTAAGCCCGGTCAGACACAGTCTCAGCTTGTATTTTATTTGATATAGATCTAGATCTAAGTACACAGTGTGTGGAGTACAGCACATTCTTTTCCTGTTTGGAGTTCCTCCTCAGATTGAACTTCCTACCCAGTTTCTCTCCTGGTTAGAATTTCTCTACTTAGATTTGAAATTCCAAACCTGGGAGCCTCTCGATTGCGAATCACTGTCATAAACGTAGATTCATATTTACATGTAAGATCTATGAGTATGTTTACATCAGTATAGTGGCGAGCTGGAGTCAATTTTCAAAGCCCCGTAAACCTATGAATTTTTCTTTTCTTTTGTCCTAAGTAACTTCGAGAGCATCAGGAAGAGAGACATTACACTAGTTCATTCCACTTTTAAGAATCCTCAACATAATACCAACCTGCGATTGGGAAAAAATCGTGAATTGGTTCATTTGCTTGGAGCTCTCAAAGCTGTTTAGAACTCTCAAAGAGGAAGTATGAAATATTATATTTTATATTAATATCTTCCAAACATACTTATGTTTCCAAATAACTATGCCTCTTGAAGATGTCAAGATCGTGCAATTGACATAACATTCCAATATGTCCTGATTTTTATTTATTTTTTTATTTATCTATTTATTTATTATTTATTTGACGTTTTATCAACTTTTTAGGATCTATTTATTCCACTCGTTTTTTTCTTCAAATTTGAGAACGATTTCAAGCAAGAATGTCAGAACACTAAATATTGTCTGAACAGTGTCTCGGCACACTCCGTCTTGATTATTAGAATTTACTCCCTGCCAACTCTGATTTGCTGGACAAACATCTAAATTGACTTGGGAATCGTAAAAACCTGAATGAATGATTTCAGTTCAACCGGGGATCGATTAAAACTCAATATGAGGTGTTCATTTTAGAGCAGTGGTTCTGTAGCGGGAGGCACTTAGCCCCAAGGGCAGGGATTTTAGCAGAGATACTAGATACAATATACACTCGAGCCAAAAAGTTAAGCAACCTACACTAACAAGATTTGTGAACTCTTGCCATTCAATTATTGACTTTTTTGTTTTTGTATAAAAGAAAATTTTGTTTAAGTCATTAAGCCCCATTTTTTTGGGGGGGGGGGGTAAAATGAAATTGAATGTGATTTCAGACTTACATAACAATAAATTGATTCCAATGAACGTGTTTAAATTAATTGAAAAATAAAGTTGTCAGTTCTGAGCATAACCCAGGGTTGCTTAACTTTTTGGCTCGAGTGTATGATGAGACACCCCCTTCTGTGCACACAATTTTAGCTCACTGGTGGTAGCATGGCGCATTGCATGAAAAGAGTACCTTTTATAATGATAGATTAATGGTGCAGATTTATTAAACTGTTACTGCTACTTAAGAAAATAAAAAAATAGCCAGAATTTTCCTTAGCGATTGAAGTTAGAATTGCAAAAACGACTGACTTCAATCAAGGCTTACAGTTATAGCTGAACCGTGAACAAACTTCAATATTTTCGCTATGATTATTGGCATTGTACAGTACAGCATTATTCATGACTTTCCTGCATTCGCCGCTGGGTTGTGGTGTGAAATCTGTGCACGCTAAACGCGATAAGTGTCTCATTTTATCGGATCTACTATCTTTGATTTTAATCAGGGGAAGGATAAAAATTGGGGAGGAATTCAGTTTCATAAATCGTTTCCATCATTATCAGTTCAAAAAGGGGATAAGAATCGAGAAAACTTGGGTTGCAAGTGGAGGAATGTAGCCAGAGACTGAGAACCACTGTTTTAGAGCCTGCCAAACATCGGCTTTCACATGTTCACCAGAAGAACTTAACTTTGATATCTTGGGCAAGTGCGGCCTGCATAAATAATCTTGATTTTAATCATCTTTCACTTCACTGGTGTCAGGTTTTAGGAAAAAAGAACCTTCAGGGTTTCAGATATGTCAGAGGAGCTACACATTGTTGAGTAAGGCTTGTAAAAATAAGTTAAGAATGAGGGGTTGACGTTTGGATAAGAATGAGGCAGGATGAGATTTTGAAGACTGCCCTTTACAGCGAGGAGAGTTTATATTGAGAACGGCGAGAGCAATGTCAACATCATCATCATATTCATTATTTCTTTCATCAACAACATAAGGACAGCAAAATCCCGACAACATCAAAAACGATATGAACAAGATGCATACACAGAATGCACAAATAGTATTTTTTTTTTTTTTTGGGATGGCGTATATGTATTTCGTGCATATTCTATGAATGGAATAGCAATAGTTGGTATAAACAATCACGACAATACTACCATTAATTGTAGTTTTTATTTTGTTATGTAGTGTTCTTGCTATTGTAGTGTTGGCATCGCCGTTTTTCATTAATTACTCGTATTGTTATTGTGGTGTTATCGTGGTTGTCTTCTTTAACTGTTACTCTCGCAGTGTTAGTATCTCTGTTTTCCCTAACTATTGCTAATTGTAGTGTTGACGTCGTTCTTTGCGTTCATAAATTGTTGCTATTGTAATATTGGCGTCGATGTTTTCATGAACTGTTGTTATTGTAGTGTTGGCATCGTTATTTTCACTTACTGTTGCTATTGTAGTGTTGTCTTGGTTTTTTTTTTCATTAAGTGTTACTATTGTAGTGCTCACGTGTCTTTTTTTAAAATCAAGTGTTGCTGTTGTAGTGTTGGTATCGTTGTTTTCACTAATTGTTGCTAATTTAGTGTTGGCATGTTGTTTTCATTCATAAACTGTTGCTATTGTTGTGTTGGCATCGCTGTTTTCATTCATAAACTGCTGCTATTGTGGAATTGGCGTCGTTGTTTTCGTTAACTAATGCGTTATTGTAATGTTGGCATAAGCCTGTTTTTGTTAACTATTGCTATTGTAGTGTTAACATCACTGTTTTTCATTAACGCCTGCTATGCCATTCATAATCCAGAGGGAAAAAGCAACTGCAAGAATAAAACTAACGAACAGCCACAACTACAACCACACAAAAAGGTAGGGTTTAACATTCCCGTATCTTAACTCCACACAGATGCAATCTTAGCCTGAAGACTGTATTATGCCGCAGCACGTCCATTATCCGGCCATTAAGATCCTAATCTTAATTCCTCATTGAAGGAAACATGCCGGAAAGCAGATTTTTGACGTTAAACCTGAGATAAAGCAACGATTCAATTTTCACCAAGTCTCATTGTACTCTTTAAAAAAAAAAAAATTGAGCCAGTTTAAAAATACAGAATCTATCGTAAAAAGTTATCCCCACTGTTTCCATCGGTGGAGTATTGGCCATCATGAAGGAAATGCAGTTTCCAGATTTTGCCACACCCCAACATCCTCGTAGGAATCATTAGGTGAGCATTTGTGCACGCTACAGAAACATGTGCATGACAACAGCAGTGCTATGTGTGAGATTGGGTAAATTCTTATTGTAAATTTGAACGTGCCTTGGTTGTCCATATGATATTTTAGTGTTCAATCCAGAGAAAGAAGAAACACATTTCGCAGCAGAAGAGGTCGTTAATTTACGCCATTGATTAATCACACTTGAGGCACTCTACCTTTTGAAAGTACCCGTAATTTTAGAGAACTAGTAAGCCAACGCCAGCAGCGTGTTTAGTCGGGAATTATGGTTATAAATCTTCTCCCAACTAAAGCCATTAAACTTTGATTTATCAACATTGTCTAAAATAGGTAACTTAACGCTGCACATTGTTGTCACATGTACAGATATAATTGTTAGCATTTTCTTTTGCCTGGTCGAAAACACAGACATTGAGAAATGATTTGTGTTCCATATTATTCTTTCCATTTACCAGTACAGATTTCAGTACCCCAACCTCTCCTGGTCTTAAACTGGCATTTTGCGCTTTCATAAATTGTTAAATTTATGTGTTTATGTTAAAATGTAAGGTAATAACAACAATAACAATAACTTACATTACAGTCTGCATTTAAACCTAACATTTTTTTTCTCATTTCGTCATCCTCTCACAGCTTTTTACCTCTCTGTTTTGTTTTATCACCCGAAAGTCGTTATCACACGGAAGTACAAGTCTGAACAGGCAGACAAGGTACTTTGCATGTCAGCGAAAGACGGGGTTATCTTATCATGTGCCAGAAGGTTTTTGGAGGGAGAGAGAATAGAGATTAGAGGCTGTCACATAGTTAGGCTAGTAACGCGATGAGTCCAGACCGTTTTTGCGTCGGTTTTGGCCCAGACGAACTTCTTTTGAATCAACTAGAGCAGGGGGTTCCCAACCGGGAGTGATCGCACCCCTTGGGGGTGAGAGACGATATTTCAAGGGGTACGAAAACTTGGATTTGGAAATTTTAGAATTACAGTGTACATGTCATTTTCAAATCAGATATTACTTTTGTAGGGGTTGTGAGAATATATCAGAAGTTTTCTAGGGGTGCGGGATATAGAAAAGATTGGGAACCGCTGAACTAGAGAGACAGATTTGTTCCAGTTTCATTTGTGCGCGAGATCCCGTTTTAAAACTCTTTAGTATAAAAAGAAAAAAAAAAGAAACAGACTTGACTCTGTGTACTCTGGGTATTGCTGTTTTTCCCTCTATATGGCACATTCCAGAGGTTCTATAAATTTTACTTGTAATGGGCTTTAAAAAAAAGTGAGTAAATACTCTGAACCTATGAATATTTTGAACTCCTGATCAATGATTCTTATTCAAGTGGAGGGAGGGGGGGGAGGGTTGGGGCAGCTTTGATTTTAGAAAGGAAGGCCAAGGAGGTAAATCAAATAATGCACTCTTCATGTCTTATGAAGTCCATTGCCACTTTTATAAATAAGCTGTCTGAATAATTGTGATCAAGGATATAAAACTATGACGCATGACTGTTGGTGGAACCAGGTTAGAAAAGATTACAACCATTGCTTTAGATCAGTGATTCTCAAGCGTGGGGAGGGAGGGGGGACTCCCGGGGGAGACATTTTAAATCTAAGAGGAGAAATTTTAGCCAGGGGAGGAATTGAGGAGGAATTTCAGCCAGAGGAGGAGGATCATCAAAAGAAATAGAAGTTTTATGATCCGTTGAAAACATGGATTTCTTTTTTCCTTTGATTGCAATTAATAAAGAAATTTAGTTTCATAAAATTGTTCCAATAATTACCATTGCACATGTCTAAATGTGAAAATTTAACAGTTGACTATCCAAACGGAGGAGGAATTGAGGAAAGCTGGGACCACAAGGCTTTGAGTTTGAGTCTGAGTTTGAGAAAGGACGTCAACACGCTAACGGTTACATTGTGCTAGGAAAAAGCAAAATGATAGGCGGAATACAACAGAACCGTGGGACAGAAGGGGACTCCACCAGATGCGCTCACCAACAATCGCAAGCTGAAGGATGTGACCTGGAACTCTGAGAATCACGCTTTGAAAAAGGTTGAAGAACATTGCTTTAGATGCACGGGCTGTCTCAGCCTGTGTGTTACCCACCTTTGACTGGTCAATTGCAGTATTGAAATCACACTTTCTTGAGGCGCATCTCAGCAGAGATTGAACTGCGCGCTTGAATCGCAAGCATGCATGCAAAAAACGCTTTTTGCTTAGATCAGATTGACGTTGGATGTAACGACATGGAGTGAGGGAGAAGGGAAAGAAACGAAGGCGATTGAAAAGAAGAAGCCGAAGCGCAGAAAAGAACATTGAAAAATGTTAGGAAAACAGAGATTTTAGATATATAATAAGCCCACGCAGGTTCACGAAAACAAGTAGACTGGTAAACATTTAGAAAATACTCGTAAAGACATATTGAAAACAGAAAACGAGAGCGAAGTGGTGGACATCAGAAACAAGAATAAATAATAACGGGAAAGACGCAGTCTGACGTGTGTTGGTGGACGCTTCTGGTAGGCTTTCCTTCTGTCCTATCTGTCTCTAGTATTCTGTCTTTCGTCTTGCCTCTTTCCAAACACAATATGACCGTTATCGCGTGGACGGCCTTTCTTCAAACTCAAACTCAAATCCCCAGAACTTCACTGTTAATTTTACTGAAAGACCAACCACTACTAGGACGAAGTGGTAATTTTTATGTATCATTATGGGCATTATTTGTTATCTCCTATCCGCTGTTGCCGCTGGGGGTGATGGGCGCCCTGTTTGTTGGTTTGAAGTGTCATCAATGGCCACTGAATGGAAAACCATACTGGTACCGGAATTAAAAACAGTTAGAGAGAAAACACTTTGGATGAGTCAAAGTTTCAACCCACAAGCACAGACCAATCAGATGGTGAAATATGTAGGCAGACAAACAAGCATTATCAAGCAAATGATAGATAGATAGACAGATAAACAGCCAGACAGCCAGACAGACAGACAGACAGATAGATAGATAGATAGATAGATAGACAGACAGACAGACAGACAGACAGACAGACAGACAGACAGACAGACAGACAGACAGACAGACAGACAGACAGACAGACAGACAGACAGACAGACAGATAGATAGATAGATAGATAGATAGATAGATAGATAGATAGATAGATAGATAGATAGATAGATAGATAGATAGATAGATAGATAGATAGAAAGACAGATAGATAGATAGACAGACAGATAAACAAAGAGACAACTCTGAAGACACCCGAATAACGAAATCACTGTCTGGATATTTTGATACGAGACCCTCTGCTCCATCTCATCTAAAATAATCTATAGATCTCATGTCTCTGTGCACTGCAGCTTTACCAAAATAACCCTCGTTTTTCTGTCTGTTTCGGAGTGGCTTGTCATGAAAAAGTTGTATTACGATAGTCTTCTTGTCGTTTTTATTGCTCTAGCAAAATGCCTGCCTGATTCGTGAGAAACGAGTGCTTTTTAGATACTTGAATGGTTTAAATTGTAATAGAAATGTTCGTTAAGAACACTGTATAAGTGAGATTCAATTATTCACTTTTTATGGACATGACATTTTCGAGGGACGAAATCTGAGCGTATTCCTGAAGATGTGCACTGTCGAAGGCAGATTGTGTGTCTTATTTTTTGGGGAGTGAATTTCAAGACTGTCAAGTTCAATGGGTTTGCTAGGAAAAACAATAGCAATAAACCCAAGCCTACATTGGAAAACGTTTTTGAATCAACTCGTGACCTTAGTGTTTGTTCCATTTTATTAGAAAATGGAGATAGAACAAACAAGAACTAAGATGTGAACTAGAGGGTCAGACATGTTTCAGTCGCACCATTGGCGTGGTCCCGTTTAACCCCGTAGTGGACATCTCACACTTAAGCTGGATTTTCATATGAACGGAAACGGTAACGGAAACGGCAAAAACCCTTCAAGTAATGAAATAGAAAGAATGTTTTCTTTTGTATGGGAACGCCGTTTCCTTACACATAGAAAAACTCTTTCTTTTTACTACTTGATGGATTTTTGAAATTTCCCTTGCCGTTTCCGTTTCCGTACACATGGAAACCCAGCTTAAAACGGACGCAAATCAGACTTGACACAGTAGTTTAGACCCGCTAAGTCCTTACTTTCCGAGACATAATTACAGACTTCCTGCAGCAAGGAAAATGGTAAGTTTAACCACAGATTTCCTTCAGTCTTGACCATAATCTTACAAAATCGTAATGACAGACTTTGTGATTGTCAAGCCACGAAAAGGCTGTCCTGTTTTTTGTTGTTATTGCTGAAGAGTAACTTCTAATTATTCAAGTTTTTTTGTTGTTTTTTTCAGTCGATCTAAATTCTATTTCTATCTTTATTAATTTAATTATTTTAGCGACCTCTCTAGCGCTGCTCTTTTTCTTCAGCCTTTCTCTCTCTCTCGTACTTTCACTCTTTCTCTTCTCTCTGTCTCTCCCACACACTATCTCTCACACTCTCTTCTCTCTCTCTCTCACACTCTCTCTTCTCTGTCTCTCTGTCTGTCTGTCTCTCTCACTCTCTCACACACATATTCTTCCTCTCTTACACTCTCACTCTCTCTCTTCTCTTTCTCTCTCTCACACACTCTTCCTTCTCTCTTTCTCTCCCTCCCCCTATCACTCTCATTCTGTTTTTCACAAATCGCTCCACTGTTCTCCCTCATATTTCTCCATCTTTCAAAGTGTCGCTTCATTTCTTTTCTGACCGGCTTATCTCTTTCCTGTTCAGACCCTAGACTAAAAGTGATGATTTTTTTTTGTTTCTTCTGTGAAATTGAAACAGCCCCAACGACTCCCAACTTTTTTTTCCTTCACATTCTGGACCAGCGGTGCTCAAACGAGAGGCACCTGGTTATCCTGGAGTAGAATTTCAATTCTTAGGCGAGAAATTTTAGCCAAGGGAGGAATTGGGGAGGGCCCTCTTTTCTTAACAAATAATACAACGCCCTTGGCCCTCCCAACAACATCACAGAATCAAGTAGTGGATGGCTCTGACTTACTAGTAAACGGGCTAGAGGTGAAAATTTTATACCTCTTTAAAAAAATCGAAATAAAATATTTCTAAGACGAAGCAAATTATGTCAATTGAATGCAGAAAAATGGCTAATCTTTCGTGTTATACAAGCAAATCTCAGTTTCTGAAGAAAAGTTTCCCTCGTTCGAAGGATTTTCTCAGGAACTTGGTCTTTCACCTTAAAGCCCGATTTCGCCAGATCCACTCATAAATAAAAGTTTTATGATTCAAACAAAGAAGGATTTTTGTTTTCATTTGGTCGCAATTAATAAAGAAATTTAGTTTCATAAATTGTTTCATTACCTGGCTCTGTAGTAGTAATGGTGAAAAAAAAATAATAAACAAAGAAGACAATTGATAATGGGAGAGAAATTGGGGCAACCTAAACAGGGTCGTGTAGAGGCAAGGTGCTCGCCTCTCGTGCTGAAGGTACTGAGTTCGATCCCCAGTCGCTGCAATTGTGTGGAATTTTTTTGGGGGGAAAAATTCCCGTCCCTGATCCTATGGTTAATAGGATCGAGCACAGAGTTTTCGAAAAGCTCGGAAGGTCCGTGTGCACGTTGCGCATGTTAAAGATACCTTTAGCAGTTGGAAGTCGAGAAGGGCAGGCCGAACAAGGCTCAAAATTCTAAAAAACTAATCCTTACCATAAAAACACACAGAAACAAAAAAAACAAGAAAAGTGAGGTGTAAATGACAAGAGCAGCGAAACCTCCTAAAATAAAGACTTGAACACAATCAAATCGCAAGGGGAGCAATGTGATGTGAGACTCTGAGAATCACTGATCTGGAGAGTTGTCGTTCTTCATTCAAAAACTGATGGCATCACGGGGAGTCTATCTAAGTTATATATAGATACGCAGCCATGTCGATATATCCGAATCTGGTTCTGATTTGTAATATTGCAAAAATAGATTGATCGATAAAAAAAAAATGGAAATATGGAAGAGAAAAAGCAGCGACGTTAAAAAGAGAGAGAGAGAGAGAGAGAGAGAAAGAGAGAGAGAGAGAGAGAGTGAGAGAGAGAGAGAGAGAGAGAGAGAGAGAGAGAGAGAGAGAGAGAGAGAGAGAGAGAGAGAGAGAGATAGATAGATAGATAGATAGATAGAGAGAGAGAGAGAGAGAGAGAGAGAGAGAGAGGGGAATTAGATTAAATCAAATATTAAAAATTAAATATTAAATCAGTTTATTTTTACAAAGACAACTACGCATGACAATTAGATCTAGACTAGACCTCTCCATGGCATAAAACCAGATAGTTGTATATTGTATAGCTCGCAAAACCTTCAATTTGCTACAAATGCATGATTCATATTACAAACCATAATTATTTTGTATTTTATATTATTTTGTATACTGCTTTGATCCCATTTGGGAAATTATTTTGCTTTAGTGTCATTGCACCCAGTTACAAGTGGAGCCGACCGGTCATCTCCACAGCGCAGCGCCGGTCAGCGTTTTTTGTTTTTTTGCACACGGGACCTCCGAGTTTTTCGTATTATCCGAGAAGACTGGGTGTTCGATCCTACCTAACACAGGCTCAGGGACAAGGAAATATGAGAAACACCCAAAATGCCAACACGCCTACACCGACCTGGAATCGAACCCGGTACCTTCGGTATGAGAGGTGAGCGTCTTGCCTCTAGACCATCTTGTATCAATTCTAAACGAATTTTAAATGAAATGAGGCTTTTATTATTTTTTTTTTACTTGTCTTTGATTTGCTGGTTCAAGAAATCTAAGATTTTGACCTGGAAATGCAAGAACACTTTCACTTTTAATGTTACCTTTTACACATTTGAAAGAAATGACAGATCATGATGAAACCTTATGCCACGGGCATAGTTTGGTCTAAAAAAAAAAAGGTGCTGAATGCTTCAGTACTGGAAGTACTTCCGACTTCAAAATATGAAATGGCGTCAAAAACTCATAAGAATATTCAACGAAAAATAATGACGTTGACAGTAATATTAGCTCTTGGGTGTTAATTTTCTCCTGCCTTTCAGTGACAGTTGAATCGATATATGTTACAATATTCAGTTTTTCTTTTCTATGTGCGAATGTTTCTTAAAATCGAAGACACGGGTATAAAATATTCTGACATAAGGCAAAAATATCCTGTCATGGATTAATGAAAGTGTCGGCTTTACTTAATTTTCGGTGTAGCTTTGCTGTCTGCCTTTTCATTCTGTAAAAAGTTAAGGAAAATGTTTAATCTAATTAAAAGTACCCAAAGTCTAGCCGTTTTCTAGGACCGAGATGTAAGACAAATCAGTAGGTGAAGCCCATTCTTAAAAAAACGGTGACATCAGATCCTATTTATATTTTATACCGTGTTCTATAATAAAATAAAATAATGAATAAAAAAAGCAATTTATTATTGCAAATTGTTTCCTTCTCGGTCCCAGGAGTGAATGCAGGGAAATAACATGAAGTTAATTTGTGATTGCATTTTTTTTTAGGAGGAAAAGAAAACGAAACGAAATTTTACAGAGTTTTCTGTTTTTCTTTCCCTTTTCTAGCTATCCGGGCCATGACTATAGTGCCTGCTCAGTGCTCACAACTCCTGGCTCTAGCTAGCGTTTTGCCCTCTCTCTCTCTCTCTCTCTCTCTCTCTCTCTCTCTCTCTCTCCCACACACTCACACTCATACACCGTATACTCTTCCTTCTCCAATATCTGTCCTCCCCAACCCAACTTTTCCAGGCCAAAAGCTTTCGGCGAATTCCCGCCCTCCCCCCCCCCCCCCACCCCCCGCATTTTTCTTTTAAGATTAATGGCAGTTTTGCCAGCTCATGCATTTTTCTGTGCTCCTGCATTTTGAAAACCTTTTTGTTTCTTCTTTTCCTTCAGCGAGTAATTATCTTTCTCAATCATAAACTGGCCCCTAGCGCAAAATGAAAAATGAGAAATAAATACAGCGAAAACAAAAAAATTCTGCAAAAGAAAAATAAAACAACTGATAAAATCACGTAGAGTATGTTTTTTTTGGGAGGAGAATGGTGTGGGGGTGGAGGGTGGAGGAGGGTGATTGTTGAGATTTCATATCACTCACTTTTTTTCCCCATTAAATTCGAGTTTTATTTTAGCAACACTCGGCCTAGTGATTTCTAGACTTCCAAACATGATAGTTTAGAAATATTAAAATGTGGGAATGAAATTCTGCAGTTTATTTAATGAGATTCTCAGATTTCGCTTTCAATTGTTTTTTACCTTTTTACACTCTGATTGTTCATCTAGTTTTCTTTGTCCTGAGAATGTGTGTGTATTGTGTTTGTGTGTGTGTGTGTGTGATTTATATGATATAAATGTTGTAAAGCACTTAGAGCCTGGTTGGTAAAGGGATGATGCCCTATATATAAATGCTATGTATTATTATTATTATCATTATTATTATTAATATTAATATTAACCCAGTTGCTCTAGATATCAGAGCCCTACAAGCTTCAGGAATATTCAGTGTGTCTCAGTACAGCTCTAACTTCACGGCTGGCAGTGACTGGTGTCATGAAAAGTGCCCAAGGCAAGGTTCCCACCTGAATATGGCAAAAACGGGCCCATTGGTACTTGACACAGGGAAGGAATTGCTGTGCCGTGCCAAGGGTTTTTCAGCTGCAAGTGGTAATCGTAGGAATTTGGTATTTGAAGATCCCATTAGCCTGGGAATCTCAGCAGTGTATTCTGGAATGCTGATTTCATTCACTGTGATAGCAGTTAGCTTGTCGTCTTCGAGCAAGAGCGGGTCATCCATATTGAATTTATATTAATTTCCAAATAATTGGTTCTATGAATAGACATAGACTCAAGCTTGCTAAAAATAGCTGTTGTATTCCTGTTCTTAGTTGGTGGATATTTTAAACACAAAATCTTTGGTTTTACAACTCATTAAAATCTTCAGTAGCGAAGAGTTCAGCCCTCATTTTCTCAAAACATAGCATCTGTGGGGTGGCTCACTCTTGCTCTGAGACGACTAGTTGAAAAGTGAAGGCAGTTACTGTAGTTGGGTTAACATGTGTTGCTGGGACGCCAAGCATGAAGTTTAAGAAAAAAGACAGAAAACGATTTATAGAGGACATAAAATTATAGGCCTGCATTTTTGGTCCATCGGGATTACCTTGATAAGATTTTTATTCAGCTTTCAGATGATCTGATTTGACATGATGTTCATGAAGAAGCCCAGGTGCAAGAAGTTCCAGGCATGAACTCCTCGTGGAAGAAAGGGAGAGTGGGTGAGCGTGGATCCAACCTCACCAATTCCATATCGTGCTTTTAAGGCACTCACCTACTGGCGGACCGATGAAGAGTGACTTCTTTGTTCTTTATCTCCAGAGGGCCTCTTCTGGCCATCTCTGACATCTTGACTTGAGAAGGACTAAAGCCTTGCCTCTATTATAATCTCATTTTTCTAAATGGGCCAACTCCCAACTTGAAAAGAAAAAAGTTACTCAACTTTAGGAACAGGAGGAATATTATTTTCCTTTTAATCCTTTCTCTTATTTTCTTTCCCTATTCGGACAAGGTCAGCGTCAAGGCACAGCATGCATAGATAAACATAGTAGGAATAGAGATAAGGATAAACGAACCTTATTAACATAATGACTTTGCATTCTCCCCAGAATGAAATTTTGGGTGAAAAATGGCATGGACATTTAGATTAGCTGAATGCAAGAAATGAATGAATTTTAATGCTTCGAGGAAGACACAAACACTTTGATGCGAATTGTCTAGCCTCTCTTTCGGGCCGCGCGAAATATCCCGTTTAGCCTGCTGAAGGGCGTGCAAACGCAGATTTTTGCTTGCTTGGCAAAGAGTTTACCATACTGCATGCCACGCGAAAGATTGCTTGCATTGAACGGGTGGTTAATTTTAACATAGTGTGCGCGGGGCCGAACTGGGTAAAATTAAGACACCTCAAAGTGAAGCAGCATCAAGATTTAGGTGATGAAATATAGCATTGAAAAATCAGAAATATATTTTCCATAGCGTTTATTGCTAATGGGGTTCTTTGGTTGCAAAAGATTGGCATTATAGATGTACACACGACTACAGGTACATCTTTTGATCCTTTGATTAAAAAAACAGTTTGTGACGGATCTACCTTCTAATGATTTGTATTATTACCAATCACTGATCGGCGGATTAACTGTATTTGTGCAGTCGTATCTTGAGAAAAATCATAGGTCCTGTGTGCTTTTTTAAAATAAGCTTCGAAGTGATAACTGCGAGCAGTAAATTTTCTATACTGAGTCGCAGTATGTGTGAAACTCTACGTTCAAGGGCCCTAAAACAGATCAAACGCTACTCTTTTTTAAATGGCCAAACTTAGTAATTCCCCTATTTTCATTAGCCATGAATGCTAAAGTTATGGTAGGGAAGTGAATTCAGTTTGGGACTGGCTTCATTGTATGAAACTGATACAAGATTTTCGGGTTCTCTCTGACAATACTCTTCACATTTTTCATATAATTTACAAAAGATAAGCCAGTGTGTAACTTTACAAAAACTGGCGATATTACTCAGTTTCTGTTCATTTCCATCCAGATTGTATTTTACGTTCCTGTGTATTTGTCACGCTGTCCACCAACATTGCTAAAACTTATTGCATCCTTCCACACTGACATGAGGGCATGTGTCAACTTTGAGGGCTGCACATCCAATTCATTTGCTGTGAACAGCGGTGTGAAGCAGGGATGTGTTCTTGCTCCTACCTTATTTGGTATATATTTTGCAGCCCTACTCAAGAATGCCTTTGGTCAATGTTCAGGTGGAGTACTTATTAACACCAGAGTGGACGGCTCCATTTTTAATGTTGCCAGACTAAAAGCAAAATCTCGTACAGAGCATATTATGTTACAAGAGCTCCTCTTCGCAGATGATGCTGCAATCGTGGCCCACGATGAAACCACGCTCCAGGCTCTCATCAATAGCCTTGCCAAAGCCTGTGACAAATTCATGCTAAAGATCAGTGTCTCAAAAACTGTAGTTTTGACACAAGGCTTGAGAAACCCCAACCCAATCATGCTGAATGGCTCTCCTCTGGAGCAAGTGGGAAAATTCTGCTACCTAGGCTCAACCATCAGTGGTAGCACAGACATAACAACTGAAATAAATGCCAGAATAGGAAAGGCGGCCACAGCTTTTGGCAAACTCTCAAAAAGGGTGTGGAACAATAGCAAGCTGACCATCAAAACAAAGGTACTCGTGTACCAAACTTGCATCCTAAGCACCCTGCTGTATGGCTCAGAGACATGGACCACCTACTCCAAACATGAAAGATCCCTCAACTCCTTCCACCTGCGCTGCCTACGCAAAATTCTCAAGATCAAGTGGCAAGACAGGATCTCAAATATCGAAGTTCTGAGCCGAGCCAACATTCCATCAACTCAGGCTCTCCTAGGCAAAAAAAGACTGCGGTGGCTTGGACATCTCCACCGTATGGAAAATGATCGCATCCCCAGACAAATTCTCTACGGGGAACTTGCTACTGGCAACCGACCCAGAGGTAGGCCACATCTGCGATTCAAAGACACTTGCAAGGTCACGATGAAAGCATTCAACATCGACCCCAATGAATGGGAGAACCTTGCAAATGATCGAAGCAGATGGAGACAAAAATTGCGCAGTGGCACGCTCGCAATAGACTTCAAGGCAAAAGAAACATACCTGACAAAACGACAGAGGCGGAATGAAAACACTCGCCAAAGTGAACCCAAAAGACTGACCTGCAATCACTGCCATCGCACTCTCGGGTCAAACATTGGTAGAATAAGCCACGAGAGAAGCTGTCAGTCAAAATGAAAGTGAATATTCTAGCTGCTAAGACCGTCTGTAAAGACGCTAAAGGCCATATATATATGTATTTGTCAGTCTCTATTTTCCAGTAACGCTGGAACTGACGTTTGTTTTCACATGCTGCACTGACAAGATTCTGGATTAATACTTTATAATAATCTGAGATATTGCAGGGTTAGTTCTTATTTGTTCTGTCTCGATTTTCTTACAAAAGTTCGAGATCTTTATAGTATGTAGAAGAGCTATAAGAAAGGCACACTTTGATACTTGTTTAAAAAGGGCACGCTATTTCACAGGTCCGAGTTATTCTAACTCCTTGTCATAATATACTGCTAAAGTCGTACATGTTTAACGTCCAATTTCTCAGCTGTGCAAAACAAGAACAAACAAGAACTAATGTCGCAAAATCTCTCTCACCACCCCTACCCCAAACTATACATATCATTATTATCCAGGTCTACAACGCAGCAGTATGATATAATTATTGCACAGAATGTAATGTATAAAAAGACGTTTTCTTCACAATAGTCCTTAATAACATCCTCTACTGAATGTGGATATGAATTTTCTTGGCTACTATTTACAATCACACAAGAGTATTAAATCTCCCTACAAAATCAAATGACAAAAGTTTCTGTTTACACTCAGTCAAACCGGCAATTTCACCGTGACAAATTCCACTTGACAGTCAGTGTCAGAACTAGCGTGCTCTGTCATACCAAGCACCAAGTCTCGTGTCTGATCAGAGGCAGCGCCAAGAAAACAATGTATGGCGGTGCAAAGGTGCGTAATGTGGAATGAACACTGTCATCTTCAGAACCTCGGAGAATGCAAAATGTTATTAAGCCTGAACTAAACGAATGATCGATTTGGACCGAGTTTGCATCGCGAATGTGGATATTGGCGGATATATACTCTCATCAAGATGGTCTACTCTGAAGGCAGAAAGAGAGAATGGACAAGAACTTAGAAGAGGGGGGGGGGGAGGAGAAGTGGGGAGGGTGAAAAGAGGAGGAGAGGTGGGGGGAGGGAAGTCTTGGAGGAGAGGTGGATGTATAACCCTCATCCTGATCTATAGTTTTATTTCGAAAGAAGAAAGATAGAATGCATGAGAATCTTATATAATAGGGGAGGAAGATGGAGAGAGAGATGGGGACTGGGGAGAAGGCAGGAGAGGTGGGGAGGAGGTAAATGGAGGAGAGAGGGGGAGGGGATCGGGAAGAAAGTGGGAGGGTGGAAGCAGGCCTATCCCCAGCATAGCTGGGCACCTCTGCTGGTCTATGTTAAGTGTATTTGTGTCTATGTGACCCCACGTTTTATTCGGAAACTACAAAAGATAGAGCGAAAGACCATAATAAATTCTGATTCAGTATCACACACGCAAGGCTTGTACACCACTAAATTTGGACCACTAACAGTGTGTTTAGATGCGACAGAATCTCAGTTGAATAAATACGGATTCTAGTAAGCATGACGTGACTTTAGTTCTTGTTTGTTATATCTCCATTTTCTGAACAACTGGAGATCTTTTAGTGTGTAGAAAAGATGTAACGAATGCACACTTTGACACATGTTTCAAATGCGTGGTGACACTTATCAAGCTGTTTCACAGTTAAGATTTTTTTTTACTTCTTATCATTACACAAGAGCCGCAAACGCATAACGTCGAATTTCTTAGCTGTGCAAAAAGTGGAGTTTGAATAAACAAGAACTGAGGTTTGCGGTTATAAAACTGTCGTCCTTGGACGCGAAGGGAATGTTTGGGGCAAATAGCCAGGTCTAAAATCTGATATTGATTTCACGACAAGATACTGATCATTTCATCCAAAATGCCCAGGAGGATGGAGACTGCAGGGAAAAAAGTTCTAGAAGATGCCGGGGGCGAGCAAGGAAACGACTAAAATTCAGAACGGCATCCTCGGCAGCTTATGAAACAAAAAAGCAAAAAAAGGAATGCCAGACTTTCAGATCTTCTGGCCGTGATTGTGAGACGTCGATGTGTAACGCAAGAGGGTTGCACGCTGATTTCATTCTTGGGTGAGTGGGGAAACGATCCTCCTTTTCTGTTGATTATACATCTCGAGCAGTGGCTCTCAACTGAGAGATACTTGGCTCCCGGGGGGAGGAATTTCAAACCCAGGGGGAGAAATTTTAGCCAGGAGAGGAACTGGGGAGGAATTTCTGTCAGAGGAGGCGCTCCGAACTGGGAAGAATTGTAACAGTTGTTGTGAATATAGCATTCCTGGGCATGAGGGCTATCAGATAATATTATTGAAAAAGATTTGTATTTGTATTTGTATTTGTATACTACTTTAATCCCATTTGGGAAATTTGCCTTTGTGTCATTGCATCCATTTACAATTGGGGCAGACACGTCGTCGCCACAGTGCAGCGCCGGTCGGCGGTTTTTTTTGGGGGGGTGGGGGGGGGGGTTGGGAGATGAGGGGGGAGGGGAGGGAGTGGTGTCGGTAAATTTTAATTGATTTTGCCAGGGCAGCGGCCTGTTCGGCCTGCGCTTTTCGATTTCCAACTGCCAAGGTATCTTTAAACGTGCGCAAGGTCTACACAGACCCTCCGAATTTGTTCATCCTTATCCAAGAAGACTAGGTACTCGATCCCACCCCTCCCCTCCCGCCCCCAATAGGATCAGGGACACGAAAATATGAGAAAAATCCCAAACTTCCAACATGCCTGCACCGGCCGGGTTTTGAACCCGGTACCCTTGGGCATGAGAGGCGAGCACCTTGCCTCTAGACCATCTTGTCCCCCAAGGTACTCCAACAGAAAAATGTAATAATCTAAAAGAACGATAATGGCAGAAGTCACCAGATGGCCGGAAAGGAAACAGTTTTTTTTTTTTTTCCTTAATACCTCAAATGTGTCAAAACAGGCTTGTGCTACTAGCGTTCAGCAGTGACGATATATATATGCGAAACTATGAGGGCGACCAGGAATTAACAGTTAACATTTTATTTCACAAAATGTTTCAGTGATTACCACTGTAAAAAGAAAATGATAAAAAAAAATAAAAAATGTTACATGGCAATTCAAAATAAGGGGGAGGACTCGAATAAACTTGGAATTGTAAAGGGATGGGATGTTGCCTAAGAGTCTGAGAATCATTGCCTTAAAATCTACCTTAATAAAACGCGATGAGGAAATGTCAGAGATAAAATCAATTATGTAATTTGCATTCCACTTATTTAAGGAAGTTTATGGCATTCCAAGTCGTTGATCTTCTACACCACTGGTTCTCAACGGGGGCGATATTGATTTCCAGGGGGGGGGGGGGGAAACGATGTAGGGGAATATCAGGGGGCGAAAAGTTGAATGGAGGGCGGTTAGGGGGGCAAATACAGGCAGCAATTGACTGGTTCAACGACACGCGTAAATGGGTTTCGTGAACAGAAAAGGTGAATTATTTTTTTTAGTGCATTTGATAAAGAATGCTTTCTGCTTTGTAATGAATGATTCTTGTCATTAATGAGGCTTTGAAAGGCTTAACATCATAATTTGTGTGTAGCCTGTCTTCCTGTGAAATGTTCTGGTAGGGAATTTGGGAGGAGGGCGGGGGGGGGCAGGGGGGGGGGGGAGGTGACAGAACATTTGAAGCCTGAGGGGGCGATTGCCTGAAAAAGGCCGAAAACCACTGTTCTACAGGGCCTTGAAAAGAATAAAATAATTTTTAAAAAAAATGGATGTAGAGAGATGATACACAGTGGGGGAGTTTGAAAAAGATTCTGAACCTTCCGGCTTTTCGACATGATTCATGCATAAAGCCAAAATTATTTTTGTTAAACGCATTTTTGTTCTTTTCCATGTTGATATAAGCACAGCTTAAGTAGAGCTAATTACTGGGACATGCATTTTTGTGTAATTTTGACGTAGTTTCGAATATAATAAAATGGAATTGGGAGAAGGAGCAAGAGGAGAGAGAGAGAATGAAAGAGAGAGAGAGCTAGAGAGAGAGGGAGAAAGAAAGAGAGAGACGGACAGACAGACACACCGAGCAAGAGAGACAGACCGTCAGAGAGAGGGGAAGAGAGACAAAACACACACATACACAGGGCGAGAGAGACGAACAGACACACACGCCAGAGCGAGACAGATAGACAGACAGATAGACAGATAGAGAGAGAGAGTCAAAAAGACGTAAAGAAACAGAGCCAGAGAGAGAAAGATATAGAGACACACACAAACACACAAACACATACACACAGCGAAAACGACAGAGGTGGAAAGAGGGAGAGATTTCAAAGAAAGAGAGAGAGAGAGAGAGAGAGAGAGAGAGAGAGAAAAGAGAGAGAGAGAGTAAGAGAGAGGTAGATAGATAGATAAAGAGAGAAAGAGAAAAGAGAGAGAGAGAGAGAGAGAGAGGAATGCCAGTATGACTATTAAGGCTGCCGATTTCTGCCCTGCTATGGAACTAGATCGCAAAGTCAGGAAAGTGTTCATTTAGAGATGATTAGATCAGCAGGGAGAAGCCACGATGTTGTCAGCCAGTCAGGCAGGGCCCTGGACATCCCTTCAGTTCTTGTCAAATGTACTGAACACGCAAACTTTCAGCTACCACAAGGGTTGAGAGATTCCATCAGGCGGGCGCCTTTAATAACCACGAGAGCACTCGGAAGGCCCCCTGCTCTCATTTCAGAGGCAAGTTGGAGATGATGACAGAAAGAGGAGAGAAAAGGCGAGTTCTCTGAATTCTGAATCCTTTATCCTGGCGATGGTTAAAATATGACAAATTCATGCTGTGGAATATGTATTATGTAATAAATAACCTGCATAGCGCTAAAATTCACAAAAGGAAAATTAATGATGTGCTCTAAGGCGCTGAACTGAAATTTGAAACAGGATTAACATGAGATTAATTCATCATGCTCCCACTCACACACACTAACAAACACTTGGCCTACTCTCATCCTCAAACCCCTGGGACCAAAAAAGGAACATCATTCAGTTTCAAGAAAAACAGTCCTAACAGTTCTCTTTTGAGCCTATTTTTTAAATGTGAAAAAGTCGACAACGTTCTCACCGTTCCTGCTGACAACGTTGATGTTGTTCCACCAATAGAAAACGCCTTTTCACTAAGCGACAATCTGACTGTGGGTGTCTCAAGAAGTTTCGCCTCTACTGATCTTAAAGTGCTTGATGGCTGGTGATACTATAATGGTGCCAGAGGGTGAGCATAAACACCTAAAACTTTGTGACTACGAGATCAAAAAATTATGAAACTTTATGTCCTGCTTCAGTTGTTTTTTTTTTTTTACTATGAGTTACTTTTGGACAGGACCACTTTGGACAAATTAATTTCAATCTTTCATAATATGAATTGACGATATATATTTTTTTTTAGCCGCAAAAGAGACACATTTCCGTAAAGTAGAATGGAAAAGTATAATGGGAAATTTCAACGGGACTACGTGACCAGCGTTCTAAAAACGGCACTTCAGCTTGTAAAAATAATTTCTAAAAAGTACACGTATGTCGCAAAGCTCTGCTTTAGAAAAATAAGGAAACTAAAACTCCATGCAATACATTCTCAAAGAATTAAAAACGGAAGATTTTCTTCCACACATTAATTTCTTCCATTTCAAATTATTTTGGGATTTATTAAACAGATTTTTTTTCACTTCTTCCATTTTCATGTCTTTAAGAATTTTTTCTCAGTTTTGATTGTGCATGTGTTCTTTCATTCTAAATTCATTTGGAAATCATCGTAGTTTTTTTGTTTGTTTTTTAAAAACTGCATCTTAATCGTTTTAGAATTCATTTTACAATTTTCATTTGTGCTAGCCTAGCCATGCAAGGTAAATCTAGATCTAGGTCACATTAACAACGACACTTGGATTTGACGCAAAGACCAACAGATCATTTTGTTACACCACAATTCCTGGCAGAATACACAGACGCGATAGAGTTGAATTTCGGCCAGCAAAATGTACAGAGTGGCGTAGAACGTCAACTTCCTGTCAGACTTTTCGATTCGGGTCGAAACACTTTCTCCTATGTTCAACTCAGGTGTGGCTCAAAATCAAACGAAAGTATTAAAAAATACAGCGAACTTCAGCACCTTTCAAACATGTCTACGTAGATGGTATTCTGTAGAATTTAAGGCTCCACGGTTTAAACTCCTGTCATGATTACACTGATTACCTTTGTAGTATGATTCTTTTGAAATATTTCGACAATATTTTGGTTATGGTATCTTCGAAGACCTTTTGACATCTATCTGCGCCAGCTTCGGCCCCATTCCCACCATCTGTCTATCTTTTCACTGAAGTCAGGAAATGCACGTAAATTTGCCTACAGGTTGACGCTGCCCTTATGATGTGATCATTCTGAGGCAAAAAGCATCTATCTTTCTTTGACATGATAATATTATTTTCACAAGCTGGTCCTGGTTTTTGAAAATTCCTTTGATTCCAGACACGTTCGTGTGGTAGTACCTGTATCTGTCTCTTTTCCCTCATCCCTTTTTGGGGGTGGGGGTGGGGGTCAGGGGCAGGGGGCGGGGGGGGGGGGGGAAACCGATCGCTAGTTGAGACTCAAAGCTGGGAAATCCAAGCTTTGTGCAAAATGGCAAATCCTTTTAGGGAAGACAAGTTGTCAAACATACAGTACGTAGGCTCCGAGGGAGAAGAGAATTGCCCCCCAAAGTACATGGGAAGAGAGAGATTGAGATATATATATATATATATATATAGAGAGAGAGAGAGAGATAGGGAAAGGGGGAGGGGGGGGGGGGGGGAGGCGGCCGAAGCCATAAAGCATAAGTACTCTTTTCATTCATGGTAATGAGAAAGTTGGTCTATAGTTATCATTTTTTCAATAAAATAGTTTTGAAGAATCATATCGTCTGATATTGTCCATATTGTTGTATATGCATTTTTGCCTTTTTGAGAAAAAAAAAAAAAAAAGGATTGGAAGTTCGAAGAATTGAGTAAAATTAGGGTCTAACCCCGTACAACATTACGTCACAAACATGATATCTCGAAAAGTTTTTGACCGATTGGCGTGACACTTATACATAACAAAAATTAGGTGTGAAAGAACCACTTTCATGAAAACCTCAAAATCGGCAAAATGTCGCAATCAACAATATGGCAAATACCCCTCGATATAGAAAAATCAAATACAGGCTGTTTCTAAACAAACAATCAAATCGCCCATACAAACATGTCATTTAAAGCTTCAAAATACAAAGGCCTTAATAATGGACATTCAACATTGCAATGCAATGCCCTTGCGCTAATACTAGTGGGGAGTTGGAAAGAGGGGTGGGGTGGTGGTGAAAAAAAGCGTATGAAAAGCATACCAGGGGGAAACGCAGGGAGGAGGTGGGGGTAGTCAAAAAATCGCCCAAATCCGGTGTCCTTTGTATACTTAGGTCCCCTAACATGAGCTCTGGAAAAAAATCCACCAGTGAAGTCTTTTCACTTTACCTTGCCACAGCCATCAGCCCTGAGCTAGGTACACCACTGAAAGTAATTCATTCCAGCACTACGTGGGGGCCACCGCTTTAACAGAATGATGCACATGTGAGCTGTGATCGTGAGCACCTGATTTTTACGCAGTAAACACTCACGCTTCCTCAGCCTTGAAAATACCATTGGCAAATCTTTGTAAACCGGTGCACGCTCTAGGGTGATAAATGAGCATTAAAACTTACGAGTGTGACTGGTACTGAGGAGATGGATTAGAATCATTATTATGTGTGTGCGTGAGTTGAGTGGAATGCAAATAAATACCGTTGAATGCATGGCTGGACAAAGGGTAATTAGGGTGATATATATCTATCTATATAGATAGATAGACAGATATAGATAGATAGATAGATAGATAGACAGATAGACAGATAGATAGATAGATAGATAGATAGATAGATAGATAGATAGATAGATAGATAGATAGATAGATAGATAGATAGATAGATAGACAGACCGACAGACAAACAGACAGTACAGGCAGACATAACAAAGGAAAAATAGGTAGATAGATAGATAGATAGATAGATAGATAGATAGATAGATAGATAGATAGATAGATAGATAGATAGATAGATAGATAGATAGATAGATAGATAGATAGATAGATAGATGATAGACAAACAGACAGTACAGGCAGACAGAACAAAGGAAAAATAGGTAGATAGATAGATAGATAGATAGATAGATAGATAGATAGATAGATAGATAGATAGATAGATAGATAGATAGATAGATAGATAGATAGATAGATAGATAGATAAATAGATAGATAGATAGATAGATAGAGGGCAGTAGTGTAAAGTGACATGTTAAGCCCAAGGAAGATAGTTGGTATTCAGCCAAGTGGTGATAATCGTCTTTATTCTTGAAGTACTTAACACCTGGGCATTGAGTGTGTCAAGGGCGAGGCTTCGAAATAGCTCACCCCCTGAGCTGATTAGAAGTCGGGGGTGTGAAGAGGCAACTTCTGTGTCGGTGTACCTTGGCCAAGTATCGTCAACTTATTGCAGAGCGATGTAGTAAAGACCCCGTAATTGATGCAGTATTTAAGACACAAAAGAGACAGCTACAGGTTGAAGAGAGACGAAGTACAGACACATTAATCTTCTCCTCAGTCATGATTTATTGTGAGTGTCAGAGAGACAGGTTAATAATGGTTGAAGGAAGGCCTTTTCTCTTAGCTGTCAGCTTTGCTTCTTTTTATAATCCTTGAATACGCCGTGTGTGGCTAAAGTACGCTTAGATTTTACACAACTTTTCTTAAAGAATTTAAATTTGTGTTTTGGTATGGTTTCCTTTACGTCACCCACGAGTTGAGTTGCATACCGTCATGCAATGTTACGCTGCTAGTCAAAGTAAAAGTCGTATTATTAAAAAAAAAAAAAAGATAACCGGAGAAGCCCTGGTTCAGTGAGATCAATGCATTGTTACAATTTAAGTTTTCAAAGTACCCTCTTCCATATCGCTAGACTGATTATTATTTGTGGTGTCAGAAACCTGAAAGACATAATTATGAAATCCTTCAGTTTCCAGATTCCCGTTACTCATCATCAGTTAGGAAGCTTGTTTTGCTTTAGTTCTTTGTTTCAGGAGGTCCTCTATTCTTGGCATTTACATCTCACTTTTCTTATTTTTCTTTTTCTTGTTACTTTGTTTCTGTGTGTTTTAGTGGTAAGTTTTTTTTTTTTTTTCACTTTCGCGCGAGCAGCGGCCTTGTTCGGCCTTCTCTTCTGGGCTTTCAACTGCCAAGGTATCTCAAAGTGCACACGGGCCCCTCCAGGTTTTTCGTCTTTATCCGACATTAGAGGAGAGCACCTTGCTTCTAGACTAACTTGTCCCCATCAATTACGAAGCAAAACCAGGTATGCCTTCATATCATTATGATCCCACGCAAAGCAATAGGCTGCAGCCCGCCAATGTAAATTTGCATGCATGGGCCCGCCTCCCCCTAAACCCTTGCGGCCCCTTAGCAATTGCCTAGTGTACCCATGCGATGAGACCGCTCTGAGTAAAAGGAAAGATAGTACAATAAAAGGCAATTCACCATCTCTACCAAGTCATCCCCGTCATCAACATCAAGAATATCATCATTGCCATCAACAACAACGACAGCAACATCGTATCAAACATAAAAGCCTTAAACTTTGACTCTATCACTAAAACGACCAGTGCAGGGATGGCTAGATTACAACATCAAAGTTAACCTACAAATGACAGGGAAATCTGCAAATTACAAGAATGGTTACACTGTTAAAGAGGACAATTGGAATTCATAATTGAATCTGGCGTAGCGCGGCCTGATTCCATCCACTCGCGACAATTACCATTGACGTCAATAACCAGAAAAAATGAAACAATTATCCGTCCCCCTTTCCTGTTAGTTCCTGTAACACGAAATGTAACTATTTAACACGATTTATCCCTTTCCTGTTAGTTCCTGTAACACGAAATGTAACTATTTAACACGATTTATCCCTTTGCTGTGCAGCCCGACGATTTACTAGCAAATTTGCCGTAAAGCTTTCGTACTGGAGTTCATAGTGAAGGGTGAGTAACTTGCGATGATTTACGCGAGAAAGATAGTACATGAGTCTGTTTAATGCACGCACAGCGCATGCCTTAATTTTCAGGTTTCACAGTGCTGTTTTGAATTGGTTCTAGATCCTCCGCAAGCAGGGCGAGTTGCAAATTGACATTACGTGTCGAGGGCAATAAAGTTAAGGATATCACCGGGACAATCTTAAATCGAAAAACGGGGTTACATTCTTTTAGAGTTAGGATCGGACTTGAACTGGCGCTTAAATGTGGGATTTGTGTGAATTTTAGGTGGTAAACCGTTGAGAAAAACTAAATAAAAATCACAAGAATTACATGGACGGGCTGTAATTTATGGGACATTCCTAATGCGATGGAAGAATAGTCGGACGTATTCGGCGGTAGACTGACTCAACTACACTAACACCAGATCTAAGAGTCGCATACATTTGCAGGTGTAGACAGTGCTTAAGTAGTGAGGTAAGAGAAATCTACGAATATCCTCAAAATCATTCTCTTTTACTAAAAAATCTGCGAAATATAATTCAACTCGCAATCGTTTGTATCCGAACGATTTGGAAAATACATATTAGAAATAAGTATATATTAGGTAACGACAGATTTGTTAAAACAATGCATTAAAATAACAATATTCGTAGCTTTCGCATATGGTGCTTAAATTTTAAAAGTCTTGGCAAGCCGTGGTAAAAATCAGCCTTCATGGATTTACTATCTCCGTGTATCACTTCGTCAGTGGTTAACATTCGGTTTGGTGCTACAGAGTCTTAAGCCCTTGCCGTCCTTTCCGAGCTGCCGAAATCACACTCGTACATGACCTCAAAGAATGTATGCACCGACATGTCCGCCCTTGGAATAAGTGGCATGAGTAGATTAAATAGATCGATGACGCCGGCATGACGAGCCTGCGGGTACTGGCACCATCTTCACGTACCTGCACTGCTGGCAATCGAGTGCTTCGCTATTTGTAGCTTCCAACGTCACAACACAGGACTGTTATCTATGTAAACCGTGTACATTTGTATGGCCAAGAACAATTTAGATTCGAGTGAGAGACGTCCATTACTTCTCACCGGGCCAGCAGATATCTAATGTAGCGAGACAGCACCGCCTCCACGGCAACTGTTGTTATTTCGTCTAGGGCTAAATTTCATCAATCTCCTTCCATGTCTCACATTCTTGCAGAACTGACCTCGTTAAAAGCGAGTGTTTCTTTTGGTCATGTGGATGAGCAAACTCCGATTATGATAAAGAATTTTGTTATAGCGACAAAACGAGATTATGTTATAACAAGTGTCTGCGCTCTTATCTGCACAAAATGCAGTGAGAAATAACTGCCCTCGACTGTTGGTCGTTGCGAAGAGTTCAGACAAAATCACACCAACTGCGACAGTTAAAATAAAGTTTGGAACACATTTTTTCAAAATAAGAAATAACAATAACACATACGTAAATGTATCACGAAATAAATACTGGGGGCTAACCATGGCGATATAAAACTATGACAAGTTACAACTGGAGCAGACACGTCCTCGCCACAGTGCAGTTCCAAATGAACCAATGCCTTTCTTTTGATTTTCTATAATGTTAAACCACAGACATTCTGCACCCTTCATCCATTAAACCAAGCAGTTAAAAATGATCCATAATATTACATTTAAGCACTGTGCTACTCGACCAGTAAAGAATATCCCTTGTTACCATTTACATTCATTGCAGCTTCTTAAACTCACGTAAAGTGTAAATAAATAATGCCTATGAATACGCAATTTGTTCTAATCGAAACGTACTTATTTTATAGGACATAACCGAGGAGTGAGAAAATAGGCGTTAAATTGCTTAATGAATTCCGAATGAAAAATACGAGGAAGATATAAAGAAGACTCTACGAGCGGTGGCTGCATTTCTCTTTACCAGTTAGTCAAAACTACAATTGCCATATTCCCCGCCACTGTCACCAGAACATGAGGACAGGGAAAGATTTTACAGAATTTAGTAGTGACAGAAGAAACGATAGACTCGGGGATTATTGAATAGATTTGTTGCCTCTTTCCTCCTATTTTTAAAGATCTTCTGCAATGTTAATCTGTGTTTAGGTCTTTATATTAGGAGGTTCGCTATCCTTGTCGTTGACACCTCACTTTTCTTGTTTTATTTTCCTTGTTGTGGTAGGGTTTAATTTTTGTAGAATTTTGCCTGGGCAGCGGCCTTGTTCGACCCACTTTTCTAGATTTCCAAATGCCGAGGTATCGTTGACGTGCGCAACGTGAACAAGGGCCTTCCAAGTTTTTCATCCTTATCTGAGACGTCCAGGTGCTCTATCATACCTACCATAGGATCAGGGACAGGAATCCCCCCCCGCCCCCCCCCCCCAAAAAAAAATTGACCATGCCTGCCCCGACCGGGGATCGAACCCGATATCTTCGGCTTGAGAGGTGCGCACCTTGCCTCAAGACCAACGTGTCCACGTCCAATGTTAAATCTATACGACATAGTCGAACAAAAATGAATTTAAAACTTTTTAGTTTTTGTTTGCTATTGTTGTTTTTGTTGGAGTTTTGTTTCCCGTTTCTTCTGTCATCTTTCAGCAAATAAGCGGACGTATCATTGTGGAATGAAAAGTAACTGAATTTAGTTGTGACCAATACAGGCAACTTACAAGCAACTTAAATATTGTGGCAATTCGTCTTTCTGACATTTTGAAGCCAGAACATCCACTAGAGACAGTTAGCATTATTCACACGAGCAGATAAAAATGTTGGCAGGACTACCCAGCAATAAGCTTCCGTTGATGCATTGCTCATTGGGTTAGCGCTAAACACAAAGGTGACGTTTCCAATTTTCCTCAAGTCATTTATGCAATAATACAGCATACAGGCAAAGAAAAAGAAATGCACATGTCTCACAGCGCATCATATATGTGGTTGGGCTTTCTTGCAACACGAAAGAAAAAGAAAAAAAAAAACAATATAGAAAAAGGAACATCATCCCACCAACAACAGCCGTGTTCTGCCCTAATTGCCTGAATAATTCCCAGCTCATCATCTCTAATTTACAGCAATGATAATGGATTGGCTCTGGGGAGAGCCGTTCCATTGCAAGGTATTGCAAACGTAGCGAAATAGCCTGACAGAAATGAACGATGTCTTTCAATAAAAATTTGGCTGCTGCAGGGCCAAAGACGCGTTTGGGGGAAAGAGAATAAAGACGTGGAAATGCAAATTTGTGGACAGACGCAATAGCAATTCCGTTCCAATACAACTAGAAATGGAATACAATCAAACATATTTATTTATCTAGATTTCTGTCCTGCGTGCTTTTGTCAACGACAAATGCCAACTTTATTATTATTTCTTGTTTTTTCTGGGGGGTGGTTGGGGGGTGGGGGTGGGGGCTGAGTGGGCGTTGTTTCTTGAGCTTGCAGGATGTTGCCTTTGTAACTAGCCTAACATGGTCGAGAATAGGAGAGATGGATTTTGAGCAGAATGTGGCCAAATTGCCATAACGGCTTTGCCTGACCTTGGCAAGAGACTGTGATTCGTGGAGATGTTATAATTTTGATTCAGTAATCGGCACTACAATCACAACATTCTCGTTGTCCTATGAAACTGGGTTTGTTGATGCCCATGACGATTTGTAAATGGTTATTGCAGATACGGATGAATAAAGTCTAGCTGGTGAAATAATTCGTTTTCCAGGACACGTATCGTCGTTGTCCATTTCTATAAACGTTAAATTCCAGAATTTCAGCCGTCAAAAGTTAGTATAAATAAACCATGAAAAGGGGTAACATTTCTGTTAGCTAGAAATTTCAAATTTCAAGATCAAGACCAAAACATATATAAACCTGTAAAGCACTGATAGATACGCATAACCGAGTATGGCAGAATTGAATCCGTTTACCATAGAGAGTTTGATATAGATAAAAATTTATTGTTGTTGTCGTCACAAAATAATGAACGACTTTGAATCTTTCAACGCTAATCATTAATCTGATAAGGGTCAAAAGGAAGAGAAGAAACATTCGGCATTGAGCGTCGTGCAGGTTTTAACTTCAGCTATAGATGTTTCAAGAGCTGCAAAAGTATAGCATTATTAATATCGCGGGCTTGCAGGCTTATTAGGATGGAGCTCTTCTTTCTTTGCAAGGGCTGACTGTCTTTTCAGACGGAATCACACTTCACTATTTACGACCACGTTCGCACATTAGTTTAAAATTTATAGAATATTTCCTGAATATAAAAATTATCAATTTCTTCCACGTAAGATTAGAACTTTAATTTCCTGTTTGTCCACATTTTATCATAAATTTCTTTAATAATGTGATTTTCACACCACGAACAACTGAAGAATGAAGAAACGCACTGTTGTGATATTGTAAAAAAAAGTGAAAAAAGCACAAGGAAATTACTTCTCCAAATTGAGGCCAGTCTGGGATAGCACGAGCAGTGAAGTTTAATATCAAGAATGATGTCGAATTTTTGCAATAAAAACCAAGAACTATGTTGTTGGAGCTTTCCATTTATTGTATATCTCCGTTGTTGTGTTGAAGTAAGGCAAACCGATAAGATGAGCAGTGTCAATTACATATTTCTGTCTTATAGTACCATTGTCCATGAGAAAAGCACAGGGTTAAATTAACACTGCGCCCACTTCTCTTCCATGAGGGTGGTTGGTGAGGGCTTCTCGTAAGGTCTTCTGTCCTGTCATTCTGTTACATTCTGTCCACCGTCTTGCTTGTTATCGTGCTAGCACGATGTAACCGTTATCGTGTCGTCGTGCTTTCTCCAAACTCAAACTGAAATATTTTCCCTACCTGTATTGGGTTTCATCCCACTGGAAATCGTCCATTTTTGTTGTTGTGAAAGCAATGTACACGACAGTTAGGATCGAAGCGTGGCTGTTGCTGATTCAATGGCTTTAAATTTTACATTTATTTTTTTTATTTTTTTTTTGTAGTTTATTGATGGACTGACTTACCTTGTGAATAAAATACTACTAGAACGGCAGAGTTTATTTGGGCCCATAGTTAAAATACTAAATATGCGATTTTTCTTGCCTTTTTGTCGTCAATCCCCTCCACCCTCCTAAGTTAGTGTGGCCATGTCCTCAACGAACAGGTTGTGGCCACTTAGCTAAACCTTAATCCGAATCACAACGATAACCCTAAGGCTTAGCAGCGCACTGAGTCAAGTCTATTTTGAGTCGGTCTTGGCGTGAGACAGGGACTGTGTGTGGACTTAACTCATTCTCTACGGTAACTTTTATATATGGGTGTGGATTGGGAACTCTCAACACGATCCAGTCTGAGGGTTAAAGGTGGTTCAAAGATGTTTTTTCTTTTGCTCAATGTGAAAACAAGACCAACCATTATTGTGCATCAAATAAAGGAAGATCGATGAACCTGGATAGGATTCGATATTTCGAAAAGTATGATTAGATATTAGTGTCAGAAAGTGGGTGTCCACATAACGAAAACCTGTGAGCCGAATATTCGGCTTGCGGTAATGACCGTGCACAATTGAAACTCAAACAACAGCAATTTTGTCTGGCGAGTTGATTCAAGTTCAAGTCTGAGACAAAAGCGACACAATACAGTGTTGGCTCAGGGCGCTACTGGCCTAAAACTTCAGAAGAAAAAAAATCACTGTGCCAACAAAACACAACTTGGCCACATGTCGCCAATAGTCACTCGTAAAATATGATTATGTCACTGGCATGACACACTTGTGACAACAAACATAGTGTTGTAAGTGAGAGTCACCGAAGAACATAATGGAATTCTGACAGAACTAATGCTCTGTGTTCAAGCCGGCATTCCCGTAACAGTGGTAGTTTATTGCTTCTCTTATCGATCAGCGCAAACAGCCATTGTGCTCCTGACAGGATTTCGCTCTTTTTTCAGAGTGCTGTGTTGACCTGGAGTTCAGTCTGGCTTGTTACAACATTAATAAATTACCGCAAGGAACGGCAAAGTTTGTTGATACATTGGCCCTTGCCTGTTTCAACAGTTGATAAGCACTTCAGAGGTAAAGTAAATGAGTATAGAAAGCAGTAATTAGCTTGCAAAGCACTCAAATCCACAAAAAAAACGTCACCGTAGAATAACGAGGTTCTCACTCCCTTCCATTAACTTTTGTGAAATTAATGATTGAACTTCATGTGCTCATAGCTTTACCGACACGACATTTTTTCTTTTTAGTGGTACTTACAAATTACACATTGAATCCTCCTGATATTTTGATACACAATGGAGAAGGCCCGAAGATGTAGCAGGTAGTGTGTAATTCAGTTCCGCCAAAAAGTGGAGATAGAATCTTGGCATTTTAAGGGGACCAAATCATGTGCTCTAAGGTGGTGAACTAAAATTAGAAACAGAATTAACATAAGGTCAATTCATCATGCTCACACGTTAATAAAACGATATACTTTCATCCCCAAAACCTCTGAGACCAAAAGGGACATCATTCAGCTTTAAAGCAAACTGTCCTAAGCAATTCAGTTTTGAGTCGACTTTTAAATGTGATGAAGTTCTCACCTTTTCTGGTGTCAATGCTAATTTAGGCCCACAAAGTCGACGCAAATATGTCGATCTTGTAGGCCAAAATATATGTTAAGTTTCTTTTTTTTTTCTTCTCAAGAAGCTCTCAAAATGTGATGCATTTGAACTCTTGAACAAACTCTTGAACACTTCCAGATGATGGACAGCAACAGTGAATTGTGCGCCAGGAAGAATTGTTTCTGCACTTCCTCAAGACCCTCGGCATTTTTTTTGTTAATCAAGAAGCCAAGGAGAGGATGCGCCAGAGGAAAAAACAAGTTTTCCCCCAGAATTTCATTAAATCTGACATTTTCTGAATATTGCACAGGTCGTACGTGCAGCGCTGATCTTCTCTATCTTGTATGAAATTTCATTAACTCGAACAGTTCTGTGTGTTTTTTTTTATACTATTTGCAATTGTGGAGATACCGGCTTTTTTGTTTATTGAGGAAGATTTTGAGAATTTTGGGGGACACCTTGGTCTAGAGGTAAAGTGCTCGTCTCTGGTGCCGAAGATACCGGGTTCGATCGTCGGTCGGTGCAGACATGTTGGAATTCTTTTGGGGGTGGGTTGGGGGGGGGGATTCCTGGCCCTGATCCCATGGTAGGATCGAGCACTTAGTCTTCTCGGATAAGGATGAAAAACTCGTAGGGGCCAGTGTGCTCACGTTAAAGATACCTTGGCAGTTGAAAATCGAGAAGAGCAGGCCGAACAATGCCGGCTGTCCAGGAAAAATTCCAAAAAACTAATCCCTACCAAAAAACACACACACAAAAAGAACGAAAACAAGAAAAATAAAAATAAAGAGGAGTGAGGTGTAAATGCCAAGAGCAGCGAACCCGCTAAGACAAAGACCCAACACAGAGGATTTTGCTAAACGTTCATATTGAATAGCCACCTGAACTGAGCTGAAAATGATTGCTGCGAGGAAAGTTCATCCACAAACTGTCTAGGCCCCTCTGGGTACTCAGACACTATTCTTCAGAGAATGAATTACTCATGAGAGAGACCAAACACACTCTGTCTTGTTTTATCATCCTTTGTAAGTTTAATTGTTGTTTTTGTTTTTTAATTAAGGAAAACTATTTACGGTCCAGTGTATTCTGTCATCTGTCGTGTGATATACGTGCGGGGACGTGTTGGCCTGGAGGCAAGGTGCTAGCCTCTCATGCCGAGGGTACCGAGTTCGATTCCCGATCGGTACAGGCATGCTGGAATTTTTGGGCGTTTTTCTCATATTTTCCTGTCCCTGATCCCATTGTATGCACGATCAAGCACGTAGTCATGTCTGATAAGGACGAAAAACTCGGAGGGACCATGTGCATGTAGCGCACTTTAAAGATGCCTTGGCAGCTGGAAATAAAAAAAGAGCAGGCCGAACAAGGCCGCTGCCGGGGCAAAATTAACTAACCCCAACCACTCCCACCCCACTACACCCGAGCCTTAAAAAAAAAGAAGAAGAAGAAACGCCAATCGGCGCTGCACTGTGGCGACGATGTGCCCGCTCCAGTTGTAACTGGGCTGCAATGAAACTGTGACAAATTTCCCAAATGGGATTAAAGAAATATACACATACAAATATATACAAAATATTGTCTGAATAGGTGGGTTTGTCTATTTGAAGCTGTTTTGAAACGCGGCGTAGACTGATGTAACAATGGAAAAGATATGGCGAAACAAAGTAAAATTACGAAGTTAATTCAACCCAAACAAACAGACAGTTGCCGGGGCAATTTGCTTTTTATAACATTCAAAGCAGTAACGATATAATCGCCTTTTCGGATGTACCGTTCTTGCGTGACAATCAAAACTAAAACCATCATTAATGAATGCTTTCTATACTACGATTGTAGGTGTTCGTTCTCCATTTCATCGTTTTCAGGTTATAAATTCTGTTTCCGGAATAGAAATGGCGAAAATGAAATAATACGATAAGCTGATTTATTTATGGAAGAGTAAGGAACGATATTCGGCTTTCGCCCTTAGTGTAAAAAAAGAATGAGGTTTATCGTTCTCACTGGAAGGTGTTCTTAAATGGACGATTGAGGTAGGAAAACGATAGTGGGAATAGTTTAAAAAAAAAATAAACAGAAAAATCATACAAACTTTGAGGCAACCATCGCGACCGTAGGTCTTGTTTGTTTTATCTCCATTGTCTGAAAAACTGGAGATTTTTAGTATATAAAAGACGTATCAGAAATTGACACTTTGGGACATGTTTGAAATGTATTGTGGCTCTTTTCAATCTGTTTCACAGTTCCGATTTATTCTAATTCCTTATCCTAATACTTTAGTTGCAAACGTTTTATGCCGAATTTCTCAGTTGTGCAGTAAGTGGAGTTGGAACAAACAAGAATTAAGGTCGCACCTTGCAATGGCAGCATCGTTCACAGTTTTCGAGCATTGTGCACAATGACGTTTTAACCTCATATGCTCAGGGAATTGACAAAGACATGGTTGCCCCGCGTACTCAAGCACTCTGGCAAAGGCGTTCTAACTGCACTCCAGCAACCATTGCCCGCTTCCTCAAATCCGTAGGGAAAAGCACATCTTTATAATAAATGTTTAGTTAAGACAAAGGCACAGACATGCCCAAAAAGAAACAAATGATAAAGAAAACATCAAGTATAGGGAAAATCCGAGCCTCTTGAGTCTTCGAGCTAGAGCTGTTATTAATTTTTATCCGTGGAGGCGGGGTAGGGGGTAAGGGGTGGGGGTGGGGGTGGGGGACTGTCATCTATTTGGGCTGTGCTCTGATTTATGTGAGATGTATAAAAATGTGAACGCTTTTCCCAGGATGATAATATTTTGACGCTCTTACGCCCGTTCTGCATACACAAACACATAATGAAATACATGTACTCCCCATTGTAATGTTTGGAGTTCGCCGATCTTTAACAGATGATTAAAATCTACCATGGCTGTACTCTATCGTTTGCACCCAACAACATATCTTTCTGCTTAAGGTCGAATTCTCTGTTTTATAGGAAAAAAACGAGCATTTTTTTCTTCTTATTATTGTGAAAGAACGAGATAGAAGAACAAGGAAGCGTCTGGTCAGATTAATGAAATTGAAATTAATAGATTAAGATTTATCCATATCATCCCCCCTCCCCCACCAGCAACAACAAAAATTTATTATTATTCATTATTAAATATATATTGTTATTAATAAATTTTCAAATATTATTTGAGTTGTGAGTTGTGAACTGATGTGAGTTGTGAACTGCTGTGAGTTGTGAACTGTTGTGAGTTGTGGTCTGCGCCTAACAGGCTTCGTTACAATTTGCTCCGAGATAGAGAGAGAGAGTGAGTGAGACAGCGAGAGGGAAAGAAGCAGTGCAGTGTGTTTAGCGCCTCGCAGGCAGCTCCATTCTGCTCTGTGGTTGACATGAGATTGTGTGCATATTATGTACAATTAGAATGTGGGAGTGAATGCGTTTGTAAAGTAGTAAATAAGTTCTGTAAAGCGCTTAGAGCCTGTGGAACAGGGTTAAGCGCTATATAAATGCCATTTATTATTATTATTATATTTATTAAAGCAGGGTGAGCTAAGATTGCACCACTTCTGAGGGACGGAACAGTCGGGTCTAGAAAAGTGTCCAATACTATGAGTTTCCATTTTTTTTGAGAATGAAGAAAAGTAAAGCCGAAGTGAAGATTTAGCACCGTACACAAACGCCCATATATTTATGAGTGGATCTGACGAAATCCAACTTAAGGTGAAAGACCAAATTCCTGAGGAAACCCATTCAAAGGGGAACAATTTTTCTATGAAATTTGAGATTTGTTTATAATGTGAAAAACCAGCCATTGTTCTCCACTCAATGAACATATTTTGCTGGAATTCGTCTTAGAAATATTTTATTTGAGATTTCACAGAGATATAATTATACTATACACATTTCAACTTTAGATAAACCCACATTTTACCATTTTAAGCACATCTCATTTTAGGTCACGATGTAGCAAATATGAAGTTAGGACTCTGATGGCTATTGAACCTTGGTTTCTGCCTTTTTCTTTCAAAATGTTTTGATTTCTTATAGTTCTACAAGAAAACAACGCTATAGAGAGGGCCATCCCTACCAAACATTATTTTGACACACTTTCTGACTGGTCTTGTCCACACAGCATCCCCTCCGCTCCGCAATTTTACGGAAAATGTCGTATGAAAAAGTAAAACACATTTGGCCTCTACAGCGGTGAGGTGCGGAGAGGGACGGATGCTGTGGACAAGTATAGAAGAGGCAAAGAGTGTTTTACTGTGTCATATGTCATTTTCCGTACAAATAGGGAGCGGAACGGAAGCTGTGGACAAGACCAGTTTAGTAACGCTGATAATCTCGCACCAATTCTGATTGACTCTCCTATGGTGTGTATGTGTGCGGGAATTATAGTGAACAGCAGTACCCCATATAGGCTAAACCCTTGGTGGCCTTCCATTCTAGCGGCATAAATTGTTGATAGCAATCATACATTTGCCCAGATAATTGAGGCATACAGAGGAAAACAACAACAACAACAACAAAAAAACGTTAAACATTATTTCTTTACTAAAGCCTAGCCTGGCATAAGCTTTATCATTCCTGAAAAATTCGTTTCTCTAGAGCCAATAACAATGGAGGAGTTAGCGGAGGCGCTTTTTATGTCCATCTTTACATATATTATACAGTCGTAACTGCTTTACTTTATAATACTTCAGCTTTTGTGGGACAGTATTCGTAACTGTGTGTATTCATAACTTTAGTGGGCTGAAACGTTTTAAAAGTGAATATTCCCATACTAGGGCAATTACAAACCCGCATATTCTATCTTGCAGTCAAGATCTGTTAGTTAATTATTCTGTTTGGAATATTACATCACGACCTTAATTCTTACCTTTTCCAACTGCACTTTATGCGCAACTGAGAGTGAGAAAGTCGACGTTAAACGTTTGTGGCTTTAGTATTATGATGAGGAGTTAGAATAAAACGGACCTGTGAAATAGCTTAATAAGTATCACAATGCATTTTAAACAAGTGTCAAGGTGCACATTCGTTAAACCTCCTGTACACACTAAAAGATCTCCAGTCTTTTTTTTTTTTTAAAAGAAAATGGAGATAGAACAAACAGGAACTAAGGCCTCGACTTGTACCATTATTATCGCCCTGATAGTCTTAAAACTTGAGCTGACATTATTTTAATTCATCGTGTCAAAACCCGGCTCCGCCCATGAATATTACTGCCAAGGTAGAACTGATAAGCATAGGATTAATAGGTGTGGGGAATATCAGGTAAGTGAGCTTGAGGTTATGATTTTTTTTTTGATTATGTCCTTTCAATAACCGGTGTACGTTGATTTGTACCACCCTACTCTCACAGGGCTGTGCATTCTCTTCTTCGGTGCTCCAGCTGTTACAATATACAATAGCCATCTTTTTCACCTGTCTGGGATTACGGTGGTCATACACAAAATCAGAAAGGAAGTTACTTTATAAATGTACATTATGCTGCCCAACCCCCGCTTTTTCAAAAAGGAGGCTGGCCTCAGTTTTGGAGCCCCTCCCCCATTATATATATTTAGAAGACATAAATTATGGTATTATTTATACGTAGTCGAAATCGAAGGGGGTCCAATTAAAATGCCACACCGACTTGACTGGAAAATGCACATTACAGACAGTAGGAAATGTCATGCTGATAAAAAGAGCCTGATTATTTCGTTATGTATAATTTGATCATAATATGAACGCCATCGTAAAATTTTGGCTACAGAAATAATCAGATAACTCTCCTCTATTGTCAGTCATTCTAGACTATCTACAGAGACAAAGTAAGGTCATCAACCGACATGCATGCTCAAGTACACCTGGGACGATGACCTGGGTATTAGAAATGCACCACCAGGATGTTGTAAAAATATTATGGCTGTTTTGGTCATTTTCCTCGTAATGAGATCTCTTGACAAAACATGGCCATTGTATCCATAAACCTGTAAACCGCTTCTCTCCCCCCCCCCCTTTTTTTCCCACCTGACTCTATCTACAAAACGGCGTGTGTTGATTCTTTTAGAGCCTCTTTAATCTAGCTCCATTTAACCGAGTTTGAATAAAACAAATGCTCCACTTTACGCAAATTTGAATAATTCAGACCTGCATCATGCGTTTCTGCAACATTTCAATAACGAAATTCAATGCAAAACTGAGGGTATATCTTAAAGAGAATGGAGACTTAGATATGTTCCTCTCTTTTAGAACTTCCTTACCTTATCTTCATTTAACTCAATTTGAAGTAAACGGGTGCCCCACTTAATGCAAATTCGAATAAAGTAGATTTGAAACATCCGATAACATTTAAATAATGTATTTCATTACAAACGAAAGATATATCTCAATGAGAAAGTGGGCTCAGTTGGTTTCGTTCCTATCTTATAGCCGTCTTCAGTCTCTTATGTGCGGTAATACAATTATTCACATATTTTAAGCGGGACAAACAGAAATGCATTGAACACTCACTGAGTACACATTAGTAAACATCGTGTCATACAAGTCACAGGCACGTGTCTCACTTTAAAAGAAATACAGAACATTACCCTATAAGCCCAGTCTTTTTACTTATCAAAGTTGACGAAATGTTCTATGTGCACTGCATGTAAATGGTGAGAAACGGCGATATTGCAATGGCATTGCAGATGAAATGTGGCTCAGATACTTGACTGGTGAGACATCGACGTTTAATGACGATTTTGGCATGGGCCTCCTGTTTGTCCTTCTTTTTATTTTGTTTTTCTCCTTGTTTTCTTCGGTCTTTTTTATCCTTGCTCCTTGGGCCCTCAAAAGGGCACTTTCAGCCCTGTAAAGAGCTTTTCAAATATTTGACTAAACAGCATCCTTCTTCTTGCTTTGTCTGGGAGCTAAAAGGTTAATGAGAAGCCAAAATGTTTAGCATTTTCAAAAACGGTGAACTGAGATATTGTCATTCATTCATTCATTCATTCATTCATTCATTCATTCATTCATTCATTCATTCATTCATTCATTCATTCATTCATTCATTCATTCATTCATTCATTCATCCATTCTTAGCAAGTGCAATGAGCGATTGGCTTGTGTCACATTCAATGGCCTGTATTTTGGCATATTCACAGTCAGCTGACTCAGATATTGGATACATTCACAATCACTGGACTGGGGTATTGGCATCGGTTCAGCACACCCAGTGGAATAAGTTCATGGCATTTTGACATAGTAATCTTGTGTCTTTCCAGTTGGTTTTGCTCAGCGATTGTACGAAATGTGTATCTATATAGAACTACATGTATTTCCTTTTGGAAAGATCTAGTGCTAAATTTAGTCATTCTTTTAACAATAAACCTGTTATCTTTCTGTAAACTTTTTTTGTATAAGATAGTACTTCTTTAGGAGATAAGAGATAAAACGTATGAGGTATTTGTCTTTACTGTGTTTACATCTCCAATGTATTTCCATTTGGAAAATTCTAGTGCTAAATTTGATGACTATTTTAATATTGAACTGTCTTTCCTGTTATTTTTACTGTAAGCCTGTTTTTGCATAAAGAATAATTACTTTAATAGGAGACAACAAACAAAAATAATGAAGTATTGAAGAATTTGTCTTAGTAAGCACGAGCGCTTATTGCTATCTTTGAATCTGTTCCCGTGAATGGAGGGTTCTGGGTGCAGTTTCCACCCATAACTAGTCTGTGTTCATACATATGTATTTTCTTTCATCAGTGATGGTTTGGGCACGCACATGTCCGGCGGAATCAGTCACAAACTATGTAGTTTACAGCGAATGTCCTTTTCTATTTTGCATGTGTAATTTTGTAGCATTTTGAACTTTTCATTTCACCACACTACTAGCAACAGTTAAAATGTGACCAAAAAGTTAAAAAAAAAAAATAATGGACGGATTTGCAAAGCTCTTGGGTGGTGAACAAGTAACAGGAAAACGTGAGTAGCAACACTTGAGTTTAATTCATGAAAAGGAACGACTAAATTTTTATTTGAAGAAAAGACCGAAGGAAGCAGACAAATTGCTTACGTTATTCAAACCTCCGTTCTCTAGCACACCGATCAAACGCTCTAACCATTTGGGCTGCTGCAATATGAATGGTTAGGTCACCTTCGCCTTCAGCCCTGTCTTCAATGTTAATAACTTCAAAAGGAATAATATTATTATAGGAGCGGCACTTATCTGGATATTCTACCAAAGTTATAAGCTATAAGATCTGATCATATTAAAAAAAAAAAGAAGAGGAAAAATACACTTCCTGCCCGTTAATCTCACTTTGATAGATACATAGATACATACTCCTCCTGTCCTCACACATGGCTTTGCTTTTTGCTCTTTACCTGGAAGAATGCCATTAATGTTCCCTCTGCATTTTCAGTAAATAATCCTGTTCGAGATAAGTGAAAGTCCGTATATCTCAGGGCGTCCGTTTATCAGGGCTTAAAAAAAAAGTTGATTGCTCAAATACGTATGAAGTGCATGGCACTCCTTATGCTTTGGTATGCCACAATATCGTAATTTAGTTACTGTTATCGGGAAACGAGCTATAATGGTTGCCCCCCAAAAAGTGGCCAAATAACGGGGTTTAATAAGTCCTCTGCGGACAATATTCTCAGTGATATTCGTGCGCCTGGCGACACTTTTAAGAATAGCTTGTAATAGAAATAAATGTAAAAAGTAACAGTGACCTGAATGTTGATGCAGATACACTTAATGTAGAATGTTCATTCATCACAAACGTGATACCAGTATTACTTGCGTGATTATGTAAGAGGAATGGAGGAAGAAAACTGGGGGTATATATCCATAAAGAAAGGGGCAATTATGTGATAAACACATAAGAAAAAGGAACGGTGGCAATTAAACGATTGACCAGATAAAGGAAATGGAATGATTGCACTTATATGATAGATACATGAGAAAAAGGAATAGTAGCAGTTAAACGGTAATTGCATAATGCCGAAGAAATGGTGGCATTTATATATAGACGTAGTAGGTACATAAAGAAAAGGAATGGTGGCAAATTAAGCGTTATAATATGTATAATGAAAAAGAATGGTGGCGATTATGTGGTAGATGCAACATTACCATTGCTTCTTTGTATGTCTGTACTTAGGACATCTTTATACTTATTATATTGTACTATTGAGTAGGACGTATTTTTCATACTGTATCGATTCTACCTTTCAGCTGTGCCACTTTTATTTTCTGTGAACCCTATTAGGAAGAAAAAATCGCCTGTTTCTATGGCTCTTTCTAGGCGAAAATGTAGATATGTGAATGATGTGCTCGTAAGAGCTAACGTTACTATTTCTGTCCACGTATTAATCGTCATTTCTCGGAGAGTATTTTTCAGTATTTCATGGAACGAAAATAAGAGGAAACTGAAAATGCGATGCAGATTTTCCCTGAAAACATGTTAAGAAGATTTGCAGTAATATTTCCAGCTATGTATAAACATACAGAATTCCATATGGTTGTAGTTTGACAAATATCATTTTTGTAGGATACGAGTGTGCATGTATAGAGGCATTTTTAGGTTAGCAAAGGAGAGCGAAACAGTTGTGTTTGATAAACATGATGTGTTTTATGTTGAATGAAGATGAAAGAAACATCAAAATAAAACAGGTAAATCATTCTGTGCCCGGCATAAAAAACAACAACAACAACAAAAAATACCAGAAAGCCAGCCTCATGCGCTTGATTTACTCGTATCGACAGGCCTGCAGATTTGATACTCCTGATATATTATTAAACAAATTCAGACTGTTAGATCAGCACAGAAATGTCTTCCGCCATCAGACACATTAGGTTATTCATTAATAATTCTTTCCCGACCAGCTTCCTAAGACTACTTTAATTCTACCAGCCTACCAGGAGCAGAATCATAAAGAAGGAAATTTCTTATCATAAATTTTTTATTCTGCTCGACAAAAATATTCAAATTTGCAGCTAAAATAAGACGTCAAAACTACTACTAATACTTCTACTACTCCTATTAATAATAATAAAAATGATAATTATAAACACTGAATTTCCTCCAAAATGGACGTGCTGACGTAATTTCTCATAAACAAAATTGAGACTGTTAAGTTTCGTGATTTTTTTATCAAGTAGTCACCAAATTTTAGGTGTTTTTACGTCCATCTTCTAGCTCCATTATAGTTTGATGATGATGAGGATGATGATGATGATGATAATGATGATGATGATGATGATGATAATGGTGATGATAATGATGATGATGATCATGATGATGATGATGATGATGATGATAATGATGCTGATGATGATGGTGATGATAATGATGATGATGATGATAATGATGATAATAATAATGATGATGATGATGATGATGATGATGATGATGATGATGATGATGATGATGATGATAATGATGATGATGAGATGATGATGATGATGATGATGATGATGATGATGATGATGATGATGATGATGATGATGATAATGATGATGATGATGATGATGATGATGATGATGATGATGATGATGATGATGATGATGATGATGCTTCATAGACTCGACACTCTTTCGTGCATAGAACAGCAGAAATCTATCAGCTAATCAGCGAATTCATTAGTTTCAGCAGCGTAGATATCTTAATAAACCTCGAACAACTGGTTGATGCAGCTTTAATTACTCGTAGGAATTCAATACTCTCTCACCCTTCGCCTCCCGTGTGTATCTGTGGGGCTGGAATTATAAAATAGGCATGCTCATGTGCACTTTCATATATGTGTGAGTGTGCTGAAATAATAACATTCTATACCACATGTTCATTTTTTTAAAGACATAATATTATTACAATCTGCTTTCGTTTGCTCTCTTGCTCTGTGATCTTTTTCTGTCTTCTCTTGGACACACCACGTGAATGCTTATGCTTTCACGTTTCAATATGATTGCATTGAACATTCTTACTGCAGCGCTAAGAAAACAAGGGGTGGGGGGCATGCCATTCGTCTGAAAGTGGACTTAGTCTTGAATCACTCGGAGGCAATAGCTGTAGGTTCAACTGCTACTTCTGTGGTCCGCACCGGTGACAGAATATGAAGTTTAAAGATTGTCTGAATGTGATAACTGATACTAATGCAAGTGGAAGCCGGGGCTCTCGACCGCCACCAGCCGCCTTAACCCTTTCAAAATTGACAAAGCATTGGAAGAAGCTCGTTGATGTCCTTCATCAGTTTGAAATTTCGGTTGTCCACGAGTAACTTTCAATTACAACTCAATTATCATATTTAGATTTCAAGTTACTCTTTGAAGTTCTTGTAATAACTGAATCTGGATATGAACAGGAGCTCAGAAAATTCAGCTCTCACGGTCTCAGTAGTCAAAGGCTTTACAATAATGATAAGGTCTTTGTTTTAGAGGGCTCACTGCCCTTACCGTTTACGTCTCACTTTTCTTGTTGTTAATGTTGTTTGTCTTTCCTTCTGTTTCTTCTTATTTCTTGCCTTTCTTCTGCAATATCTTCTTCTTCCTGTTTTTCTTCTTCGTGTGTATCTTCTTCTTCGTCTTCTTCTTAACGATAGCGATAAGCACAAGTCACATACATGTACGATGTTATTTCACGGCCAGTGGAACAGACAGACGACATACTAAAGCTGTGTTTTCATGTGCACGGAACACGGAAACGGCAACGGAAACGACAAAAAATCCATCAAGGAGTGAAAAGGAAGAAGGTTTCCATATGTAGGGAAACGGCGTTCTCGGACAAATGAAACCATTCTTTCTATTTCAATACTTGAAGTGTTTCTTTTTTTTTTTTTCACGTTTCCGATGCCGTCTCCGTTTCGGTACACATGAAAACAGAGCTTAAATCGTTATCTAAGAAGACAACAAAACAACAGTGTGTAGATTTTTTTCGTAATCCTTTCCACTGATCAAATCGACAAGTTGGTTTATCCTAAAAGAATCATGTAGAAAAAAAAAATAAAATCTCCACGCACTTGCAGGTTGGCAAAGCAACAGCTGGCTTGTCCAGCCAGGGTCGATGATTCTGCAGATCGATGTGTCCATCAAGAAAAAACTTGTGCTAGCTGAAAATGACATGTCACAAAACGGCGCCTAGAAAATAATCTGGATCGAGAAGCTCATAGATTTCTCAGGCATTTTCTAGCTCTATTTTAAATCCAAAATTATGTAAAACAAACAATGATGCAAAACATCGTGCATCTTACCTCATTATGATTTCGAACTGCACCAAATCTGTTAGTAGCTGGTTGTGTCATTTTTTTTAAAAATCCCAAGTCCATATTCTGTATTTTGTGTTTTTATATACCAACACGCAGGCAATCTTTATTTCCTAATCCTATTAATCTGATTGCAAGCATTGTCGCTCTGTTTGCAAATTCTGCTGTTGGGGGCGCTCTAAAATGTTCAAAGATTTATGACCTCCAAAGGGAGGACTTTTTTTTTTTTAACCTCGGAGGCAACAAAATGATTCTGGACTCATCATTACCAGCTTTTCTGATAACCTTTCTTTTCAAGACCTCTGGAAAAAAAATACTTTAACAGTCGTAGGTAACGTTTGGTAATTTGATATTTATTTAAAATTTGGAGACGTTTTATTTCAAGTTTACTACAGGTATCTCCGTCTAAAGCAATATAAAAAGCTTTCAGAATAAATAAAAATCAATAAATCAATCAATAAAGAAAATCGAATTGAAAAACAACAACAAAGTAAATAAAATAGGAGTGTGATTTCTTTTCACTTTTTTTACCCGTGGCACAGCAAACTTTCCGAAAGATTCTGTATGGGTGAACAAGGAAGTTGAAATCTTACCCTCATTCAGGAAGACACAACAATAACGAAGCTTAACAAGGAGATTGACATATTATTATTTTATGTCAGGATTTTCTCCTGTTTCCTTTTCGTCACATCTCTGCATTCAGAGGACTGGGGACGGCGTCTCACATCGCACTTGCAAGCTGGTTGGCAAAGCAGCAGCTGGCTTGTCCAGTTGCCGATAATTGCGTAGATCGATGTCTCGATGAGGGAACAACGACTGATAAATGAAAGGCTAATAACGAGCGTCTGCTAGGCCTTGCAATTCATGATTCGCAACAAGCTGTAATATTACTCACGCATCGAAAGTAATGGAAATGAAACGGTGTTAATAAAAAGTCTATTCAGATTGCTATATAAAGCAGGGTAATCATGCAGACTAACTGAAAGGAAACGTTGTTTGAACAGACACGTATTAAATTACAATGAATTAGCGTTATAATTTTCAGGCTGATAGGTAGGTGTCAACTTTGGGAAATAAATGCCTAGACTACCAATCTTCAATGATTTGAAAATAATATGTACACTCGGAAAAATTGGGGAATTGGCGACAAAACTAGAACTGTATCGGCAACAACGGCCTAATATTTTATACGCTTTACTTATAGCTTACTTTCCTCTCTATCATGTTTTCTAAATAGGAGTCATTTAATTCCATCAGTCTGTGCTGCAAAATCAGACATGACATAGACTCTCAGCTAAATATACTCAGAGCAAATCTCATAATCGGGCTATTCAAAATATTTTGTTAGTTGTAGCGATGACATAAACTATCGAAAGAAACTTTTGTTGTTGAGAGCTCGAGGAAAGCTATTTTATAATTTCTCGAAAGTAAGAGATAAAATTCTGAGTCTAGTCTGAATTCTTCTGCCGATTTTGGAGTCTGCCAGTAATCATTTGAAAATAACTGACAATGTTAACACAGGAACTACAATTGCCCCATTGCAAAAACTGTGTTGCAACATTTTGCAAAATTGCAAAAACACAGCCTGTCATCATCGTATTTGGCCAGATCTATCTATCTATCTATCTATCTATCTATCTATCTATCTATCTATCTATCTATCTATCTATCTATCTATCTATCTATCTATCTATCTATCTATCCATCCATCCATCCATCCATCCATCCATCCATCCATCCATCCATCCATCCATCCATCCATCCATCCATCCATCCATCCATCCATCCATCCATCCATCCATCCATCCATCCATCCATCCATCTATCTATCAATCTATCTATCTATCTATCTATCTATCTATCTATCTATCTATCTATCTATCTATCTATCTATCTATCTATCTATCTATCTATCTATCTATCTATCTATCTATCTATCTATCTATCTATCTATCTACCTATCTGTCTATCTATGTGTAGCTCTATCTAGACGTTTGGTCACATAGTGTGTGAAAAATGCCTTACGCTATTTCAGATTTACAGAGAGACTGGTGTTACGTGACTGACGTTACAAATATAAGATCCTCCCACAAACTGTTTCTAAGAGAGATGCATTTCCATGATGGTCCCATAAGTTGTGTGCATTCAGTCTCTGTCAATCAGGCATCTCAAGCAGCAATGAGTGTGGTCGCCGCCCTAGTGGGATGGCTAGTTAGCCAGTGACTAAATGCAGAGGATCTAACGCAAGTATCACTCGAGGACTTCTGGAGAACATCCAATTTATGGCCTGGGTTTGGCCCTGCTCCTGGCGTTGGTAAGGGGACCTAGGCCGAAACACTTAGTTGGCAATGGTCCCCGTCCTCTGAAGATTACATGCACTGTATTTTTGAGTATCTGGTTGTGGGATCCGTCAAGAATGCAATCTGCTTAAGATCAAACCTTTCTTTTCCTAGTTTTTTTTTGTCTCGTTTACGATTATAAATGAGAAAACATTATTTGCCAAAAAATAGTCAATGTCTTGGAATATCATGCAAAATAGATACTGATGACTAAGCTTTTTCATTTTACTTTTGTATAATTTTCCCCCATAACTCCTGAATATGGACACAGCAGTTGACCCTTTCCTGAACCATCCTCGACATCTCAAGACGTATCCAGCTTCGGGAGATTCCGCACTGGCATGATCTTAAGCGATATTCAGAAATCCTTGCGCCATTGACCTTTTAGAGAATGTTATAACGTTGCTCTCTGATGAATCTTGAGAGCTTTCCCGCTGCGAGAGTCGAATTTCGATGAGAGCAATGTCATATTGATTGGATACTGTTCATGGGGCTGAGGGTATCGATTAGTGATCATGACTGCCTGTCATCATTGTACTTGGCCAGATCTATCTATCTATCTATCTATCTATCTATCTATCTATCTATCTATCTATCTATCTATCTATCTATCTATCTATCTATCTATCTATCTATCTATCTATCTATCTATCTATCTATCTATCTCTATCTATCTATCTATCTATCTATCTATCTATCTGTCTGTCTATCTATCTATCTATCTATCTATCTATCTATCTATCTATCTATCTATCTATCTATCTATCTATCTATCTATCTATCTATCTATCTATCTATCTATCTGTCTGTCTGTCTGTCTGTCTGTCTGTCTGTCTGTCTGTCTGTCTGTCTGTCTGATCTATCTATCTATCTATCTATCTATCTATCTATCTATCTATCTATCTATCTATCTATCTATCTATCTATCTATCTATCTACCTATCTATCTATATCTCTCTCTATTTATCTATTTGTAGATCTATCTAGATATCTGTCTATCTACCTATCTATCTATCTATCTATCTATCTATCTATCTATCTATCTATCTATCTATCTATCTATCTATCTATCTATCTATCTATCTACCTATCTATCTATCTATCTATCAATCTATCTATCTATCTATCTATCTATCTATCTATCTATCTATCTATCTATCTATCTATCTATCTATCTATCTATCTATCTATCTATCTATCTATCTATCTATCTATCTATCTATCTATCTATCTATTTGTCTGTCTTTCCATCTGTCTCTTTGTCTGCCTGTCTGTCAATCTCCTATGAATGTCTCTTATGTCCCAAATGCGTTAATTAATCTCTTTTTTTTTGTAACAGCCATCTATATCCGCTTGTCTGTTTGTCCATTTGTTTATCCATCCACGTATTTATCTATCCACACCTCTTTTCTCAACACCTCGTCAAGCCTCATCTTTCAATTACAGGCCTGTCTCTCTGTTTATTCGTTTCTCAGCCAGTCTGGTTCCATTTTGGCCTTCTAACGCCAAGATAGGTTTAACCTGCCAACACTGGAACTAGCAAATAGCAGATTAAGTACATACATTTTTTAATGAGGATCCGTGATGCAACCCCTGATTTATTTAACTATTCCAATGCCCAACGGCACATTTAGCCGAGATTCATTACCATAAAGTGCGGGATTTTCCCTCGATTAACCGCAGCGCTGGAGGCTGTATTGACTGAAGGCGCTCCACATTTACGGGTATGAAGAGCCGTATGTCCATATTTAAATCTTTCTACCTTCATCTAAAACAGAACAGAATTAAGTTATTTACAGTTTTGCTGTAGAAATCGTTGCATCAACAGAAAGAAAGTCACAACGAAAGAACGGTATTGTGAGTTCTGCATGTTGCGAAGAGGACACCTTTGACATTTACACTGTTCAAAAGTCAGATTCACATGTATACCATTTGTGCTACCGCTCATGTCGGAAAAGTTCAATGCAAACTGAAATTTAGAGTAGTAAACCAGTCAGCAATCCTACGCCAATCCGATTACATAAGAATGACTTCAAGTTTACTCATATGATTAAATTGTTCCGACCTATGTCCGCTGGTTACGACATCGCACAGCTGTCTGTTTGATGTAGGAAATCTGCCCGTCGGTAACCCTTCCTAGTCTACAGAATCTCTACATAAATCCATGTGGGATTGACACAGTGATGCTGGGTGTGGTAGTTGTAAAGTACTAATATTTTGGATCAGTAATAGATCAAGACAGTTACCTCACAGAGCAGAGCGGGGACACGTTGGTGTAGATGTAACGTCTCGCTTCTCATGCCGAAATTACCAGGTTCGATCCCCAATCGGTGGAGACATGTTGACTTTCTTTGGTTGGGGGGGGGGGGCGAGAGTCGGGAGAGAGAATTCCTGTGCCTGATCCTATGATAATTAGGCTCGAGCACCTAGTCTTCTCGGATAAGGACGAAAATATCGGAGGGCCCATGTGCACGTTGCGCACACATTAAAGATACATTGGTAGTTGGAAGTAGAGAAGACCAGGCCTATAAAGGCTGCTGCCAGGGCGAAATTCTAAAACACTAATTCCTACCAAACAACAACAACAACAACAACACAGAAACAAGAACAAGAAAAATAAAAACTAGAAAAGTGACGTGTAAACGCCAAGGGCCGCGAACCTCCTAAAACAAAGACCCAAAATAACAGAGCAAAACGAACTGAAAATGGCCAGGAATAGTTGCAACGCATAAATAAACATAGAATATACTACGATAAAAAAATTCTGAACAAGTAAAGCTTGTCTTGTCTGTCTTGTTAGGCCGTGTCCGTCCACTGCAAGATGGAGCCCCTACGCCAGCGATCTCCATTCTTCTCCGTTTTTCCGCCCGTCTGCTCCGTGTCTGTCCACCTGTCTGCTCCGTGTCTGTCCACCTGTCTGCTCCGTGTCTGTCCACCTGTCTGCTCCGTGTCTGTCCACCTGTCTGCTCCGTGTCTGTCCACCTGTCTGCTCCGTGTCTGTCCACCTGTCTGCTCCGTGTCTGTCCACCTGTCTGCTCCGTGTCTGTCCACCTGTCTGCTCCGTGTCTGTCCACCTGTCTGCTCCGTGTCTGTCCACCTGTCTGCTCCGTGTCTGTCCACCTGTCTGCTCCATAACTATCATCTCCCCATCTCCGTCTTCTCTAGGGGTGCCCTCTGGTTCTCTTTCCTTTTTCAAGGCCTCTATTCTGTGCGACGCTTTGACAACTAACGTAAGGAAAACTAAAACATTTATGGGTGAACTCGGGTGAACGTGGGCTATTTCTAACGACAGGTAGACAGTGCGGTGTCATCATGGCTTTGAAACTCTCAACAAGTATTCTAAACAAAGAGGACATATTAATAATATTATAGCTTTTGTTAAAGAAAGCTCGGAACGTAGTAGTAAAGATCTCAGAATGTAGTAGAAAAGATCTCAGAATGTAGTAGTAAAGATCTCAGAATGTACTAGTAAAGATATCAGAATGTAGTAGTAAAGATCTTAGAATGTAGTAGTAAAGATCTCAGAATGTAGTAGTAAAGATCTCAGAATGTAATAGTAAAGATCTCAGAATATAGTAGTAAAGGTCTCAGAATGTGCTAGTAAAGATCTCAGAATATAGTAGTAAAGATCTCAGAATGTGCTAGTAGAGGTCTCAGAATGGATTAGTAAATATCTCAGAATGTAATGGTAAAAACCTCAGGGTTTAGTAGTAAAGAATAAGTAAACCACATTAGTCATAGGGAGAAATGTGTGCAATGACCGTTATCATAAAAGAATACCAGTGGGTGGTATTCGGGAAATGTCTGGGGGGACAAGTTGGTATAGAAGCAAGTTGCTCGCCTATCAGGCGGAACCTACCCGGATCGATGCCCGGTTATCACGGGCATGTTGGAATTTTTTTGGGGGGAAAAATTCCTGTCCCTGGTAGGTAGGATCGAGCACCCAGTCTTTCTCGGATGAGGACGAAAAACTCAGAGGGCCCGTGTGCACGTTGAGCACGTTAAAGACTCTCTGGCAATTGAAAGTCGAGAAGAGCAGGCCGAAAAAGGCCGCTGCCCGGGCAAAACTCTAAAAAACGAATCCCTAGCACAAAAACACACAGAACCAAGAACAAAGAAAAATGAAAACAAGAAAAAGTGAAGTGAAAATGCCAAGAGCAGCGGAACCTCCTAAAATAAAAGCCTAAAACACAGAATTCTGGAAAAGGATCCTGAAACTACAGGTATTGCACTCCGCTGCTGTGTCAGCAAATGAGATGGAAAGTACATTATTCAAGTTGAGCTTCCAATTAAAACCAAGGGGCATCTAAAGCCAGTTAAGTAACAGACTGTCGAGTTCCATTAACTGTGCACTATAACTAAAGCTCCAGCCAATTCGAACGGAATCTTTCTTTCTATACTGGTGATGAATAATAATATAATGTTTTGGCTTCCACGGGATCGCACAGAGATATAAAACAAAAGGTCTCCTCTAACTACATTTCAAAGTTTCATGTAGTGAATAACAATTTTTCAGCTTCTAAAAGGATGAAAAAAAAAAGGGATTTAAAAATCCCCCCCAAATTATGGACTAAAATTTCAGTTTCAAGACGTAGACCCTACGTTACATATAATTCAACGTGTCATTTGAAACAAATGATGTGGGTTTATTGGTGGGATACAGAGCTTTACAGTCTAGCAGGATCTCAACTTGTGCTGCATCCTACACAGAGGCAATGAACGAAGGGATTGATTGAAGATAGCCTTGTTAATCAACTGTGAAATCTACAGTGGGTGGGGAGCAAGAATCATGAAATAAGGCTAAAATTTTACGTAGCACGGAAATAATGTTGAAACACAGCAGCACACTATATACAAGTAGGTCAAAGAAAAGGCCGGGGGCGGTGAGAATTGTATATATTCCTAGTTAGTGCCCGAAAAGCGGTGGCGGAAGAAAGAGTTTTAAAACAAAAAGTGAGGTGGGAATCAAACCCGCCATCCCTGCTACAACACCAATCGCCTTGCCAAGAGAAAGAAACCCAATCTGCTAAACCGTTCGGCCCTTCTGTTTCTCAAAGGAAAAGGAGGTTGTAGGCCAAATGATCAAACGGTGTTTCTTACTAAAGATTGAGTTAGTGCCTAGGTAGTGCTGGGCACGGTTCCTATACCAGTGTCGACTCCTTAGGTACTGACCTTTACCTTGCCACTCCGACGCCAGAACCTGGTACCCGTACAGGCACTAGTGTCAACACTGCGGCGGCTCGCTAGTTTTCCTTCTCACTGCCACTGCTTAATTTACGTTTAATACGTGTAAACATTGCATTACCTTCATTTTAAATATTTAGAGAATTGGTTCTGCGGCCCCCAGGCACTACAGTACCGTACCAGTGCCCCGTACCAGACTGGACACAGTCAGTTGAAGTTTGACAGTTCACCTTTGCATCATGCAAATTCTCAGGGTCAGTGCCGGAGTCCGGGTCTCTGGGTCGACACTAGGGAAGTGTCGGAGTCGTGACGTCACTTCCTCGAGGTCAGTGTCGACAAAAGTGTCGGAACCTTTCAGCGAGGACCTGTGACGTCATTGGGGTCGACCCCGATGAGAAGTTATGGTGTCGGAGTCGGGAGTCGCGACACTGAAAAGGTCCTGTTCCGCCTAGCCCCCACGCTAGGCCAAAACCCCGCCCATATCACCCCTCCCCTCCCCCGCCCCCTATTCCCTCTATCACTCCCTCATGTTTGGACAGTACAAACATTTGGGACAACGAATACAAACTGTGCGTCTCCCGGTTCAACAAAAGTCAGTAAAAATAGGTTACACATAGATATAGTCGATATTCTGTGCCTTCTCAAAGTCCAGATAAAATGTTAGATATCACAATAGAATTATAAGGCTAATCTGAACATGCTTTCCAGAGCTACACGGTGTAACACTGTTATTAATACGGATAACGGCAAGCCTGACTTTCACTATCAAAATTCGAAATACATGTAGGATGTTCAGCTGAATTTGATGTTTCCAGGAAACAAAAATATGTTGATAAAACAGTAACAGTTTGTCAAAAAACGAGAATAATAAGTTTTCAAGACCTCCGACTGCAGGGAATTTGATAGAGATTAACCTATTCATTTTCTCATTGCCACGAAATCTCCTAGGTATCATCCCACATTGATGAAGCAAATAGCGGTAATGTCTGAATATACTTTATCCAACACAAAATGAATCAAATCAAGCATCAAACTATAGTGACTTTCCTCAAGTTCTTTGGGAATTCATAAAGCTTCTATCCTGCTATTTTTATTCCTTCTTTTTTTTTTCTCTCTTTCTCTCTCTCTGAATACCAAACATAAATAAAGCAACCAAACAGACTGTGAAAGGCGCAAAATGGCCGTCACCCCGCCGATGGTCAGTAAAACTCAAACTTAAACTCGAACTCAAAGCTCAAATTTTTTTTTACCACATTGACGCCACGTCATCACCAACGAAAATTTGCCTTCCGTCAGGTCTCCGATGAGTGAGTGGTGTAAGGAAAGTTGTGAGAAATTACTTACGTTATTCCAGCCTCGGTTCTCTCTCTGTCTTTCTCTGTCTGTCTCTCTCCCCGCTTCTCGTTTTCTCTCCCTTCAGGGAAAAAAATATTCACCCTCACCTTTGTTTTCTCCTTAAACCCCATGTAGAGCACAACATTCAATAATATTCTCTTTGTCCATTCATGAAATTCTTGATCGATTTCTTAAGTCTATATCTTCCATAGACATCCAACAGCATTAAGTAAAGCCCCCTTCAGCCCTGTTTCGCATACAATTCTTTCCATTGTAAACAGTGAATTAATAATTATGGGCCCTCTGGTACAAAAACGCCACCACACGTACACTTGGAAACCCGGACGGTCGTTATAGATCAGGGACTCAACAGATCTCAAGTGATGACAATAGGACATGTGTGCCAACTGTTTGCCCACTGGGTTGTATTGCTTTATTTCACATACAGTAGTTATTTTTCAGTTTGTGAACATTGAAAAGAGACTAGTACTGTACGAAAACAACAACAACAACAACCACAACACACACATACATATATACACACACACGCATCGATACAGCTGCAAACTCCATACAACACAATGGCAGTGGACATGTTGGTTTAGATGCGAGGTGATCGCCTCTCATGCCGAAGGGAGCGGGTTCGATCCCCGGTAGGTGCAGGCATGTTGGAATTTTTGGGGGGCCAAAAATTCCGGACCCTGATCATAATGGTAGGTAAGATCGAACACCTAGTCTTCTTGGATAAGGAAGAAAAACTCGGATGGCCCATGTGCACGCTGCGCAGGTTAAAGATACCTTGGTAGTTGAAAGTCGTGAAGAGCAGGCAGAAAAGAAGCCGCTGCCCGGGCAAAATGCTAAAAAAATTCATCCCTACCATAAAAACACACAGAAACAAGAACAAGGAAAATGAAAAACAAAGAAAAGTGAGGTGTAAATACCAAGGGCAGCGGAACCTCCTAAATTAAAGACCTAAACACACAAGACAAAGTCATTAGAGTGTACTAATCCGATGGATCTCAAGTAAAGCCAGAAAGAGATATTTGCTAACTTTTTCCCCAGCTAGGCTGTATCATCGGAAGACGAAAACTGCGATATTGGACTCCATTGTTTTTTTTTTCTTCTGCAAACCAGAAACGTAACAAAACAATAACAAAAACAACAAAAAAAAAAAACATTTCCGATTCATAACACCTAATCTGTACATCTAAACTCGCTTTGATAAACCGTCTCATTTTGATCCTGTAAAACGATATTGTCTTTAGAACTATCGATCCCTGAAAAGAGATGCAAAATATTGGAGGTGTTTGGGAAAGGACTTGACATGTTCACAGACCTGCCTCTAAGGTATTGGGAAATTAAAAATAATTAACTTTATAATCAGTTGTTCCATTTAGTTTTCATAGTCTATCTCAGGCATCATGTCCAATGACCTTAACCAACAGAAAGTTACGTAGATGGATAAACCAGTGATTTTTCGGTGTTCAGTGTAAGTTATGGGCAAAAAGGGGCGGGGGGTGGGGTTAATTCAAGGGAGAAAAATTAAGTCGAAGGGAGCTGAGGACAGTAATAACAACAACAGCAGCAGCAGCAGTGGCAACAAGAGCAACAGCAATAACAGCAACAACAAAAATAAAGAAATGAAGATAGAAGAGAAAGGGGAGATGTGGACAAAGAATTTATAAGGACGTTAAGAGAAAGAGAAAGACTAAATATGATGTTGATCCCTCTAAAGACAAATGAATGACTGGAGAAGAGGATGAAGAGGACGTGGGTAAAGAATTATAAGGACGTTAAGAGAAAGACTGAATCTGTCGCTGATCCTTCCAAAGACAAAGGAATATTATATAAAGGCGTCAGTGGAAGTTAAAGTGAGAAAATATTTCTACACAATAATCGGCATCTCGTGGCATGATCTAACCACATTATCGTTCCAGCGTTGGTCCATTGTCAGGGATTTAGACGGACTAATCGGAATCTCTACCACTCTTTCGGTTCACAAAATTCACAGAAAAGAGTGACCCGACGGAACAAAAAAGATAATGACACAAAATGTGCAAAAAGTTGACTGGTCACGAACGACGAATCAACTAAAGCTGCTACAGATGAATGAAACAAATGGAAGCTTTAGACCACATTTTCTATAGCTATCCATTCACCAGGTAAGTCCCATTTCCTTTTCTATTCAGGAATAATGTGGCCATTCATTCTGAAATTGAGAGCTAGAATGAAGACAAAAATGTGGTGGTCACCACTTCCTGAGAGTAAATGGACATCGACAGGTGGTGGGTCACAATATGGCTAGGAGGGAAGAAAAAAAAAAAAGGTAAAGGCAATTTGGTTGATGTAGCAGTAATACTCACAGTATGCATTTGTGTGACTAATTTATGGTTAGTTTGCGCAAAAAAGGTACAACTGCCATTCTCCTAGTAGAAAGGTTACTGTCATGATCACATTAGGATCATAAATGCCGTGCTAGGTCACGACGCCAGTGAGTTAATTTTTACGATCTTGTTGATTATAACCAGCGTAATTTGTCCTTGAGCTGTTCTCGTGAACAGTTTGTTTTGAAACACCTTTTTTCTGATGGATGGAGAGAAGGAGGGGCGAGACAGAATAAATGTATAGCTAGGAATGACAGAGCAGTTCTCGACCCCGTGATTTTGATTAACATAGATAAGGGGCGAGTAAAGGTAGTTTATTTAGACGCTTAGTTGGCGTTGGGAAATTCGTGCATAAGAGTAGAAAGCACGGGGTTTGAAGATTTTAGTAGTTAATGTTTCGCATTTTAAATTTTGTCTAGACCGTAAAAGTGACCTTGATTTGGCGCAAGGCCGTGACAAGCATAAATTAATATTGCAGGCTGAGCTCCCAGCGGCTGCACCAATCAAATGTATGAATCTGGACGGAAGGTCGAGACATAGCTTTAGTATTTAAACCCGTGCAGAGCTTAGATAGAGGCCACATGTAGACAATCCATTTACGAGGTGGACGGCGATAGTCCTCAGCCAGATGAGAGACATAGAGACGCAGTTGAGCAGTCCATATATTGTGAGGAGCGCCATGATTTAAAGCTCCAGAGCCTAAGCTACTTGGTTTGATATGAACCCACAGCGTTTACATCCAGCGCTCTCACTCCCAGTGAGGGCCACATGGTGAGAGTCCATACTAATTTGTAATGATGAAAGTGAACCGTTCTACTTACTTTTGAAGACAGTTTCAGAGCTACCGCCAGACAACGCATGGTTGTACAAGCATTCTCCATGGCGTGTCTAGAGGAAATGTCCATATCATAACATGTCTCATTGAATTAATAGAATTTAAACTGTTATATCCGTCGCCACGTGCGCGGATTCTATTTGGCATATAACTCATATGACCTGCAAGTAGTTAGAGTGAATAAGTTAGTCTTTATAGAAAGCTGTAGTTTCATTAGTTAGATTCAGTTGCCTTTGAATTGATATTTATATTTATAATTATATTTGTTACATTAATTCCTGTAATTAAACTGCCCTACAGTTCTGCTAAAAATCAAAGCAATTGATTTATTTAGTTTTTAGAGTGCAAGTAATTTTTTTGTGTGTTCGTCGATTGTGGGAGCGGACCTCGAAAGAGTGTCAGTCGAATTCTCCCCATCTAACCCACATCGCGACAGTTACGGTCATCGGCGAGGCAAACGTGATCCAAGCCTGAAACCTAACCCTTTCACCTTTCAAAATGCCGCCACACTAACACACCCGATTTTGGCCACATGGCCTCATGGCGCAAAGACACACCACTACGAAAAAACATGCATGTTGCAGAAGTCTACTGGAATGTATCTCCATGAGACAACTAAACCCAAGGTTAAAAGAGTACCATGATAGACAAGGCGCGACACATTCCCTCTGGCCATGGGCTGTGAATGGAATAGCTCGTATTTTGCGATCGAATTTGAGTTTAGGTTTTAGGGCCCGTCGGTACTACAACGGCCACTTTGCGCCTTTCTCTGTCTTTCTTGAGTACCCTATATATGTTTGGTATTCAGAGTTTCATCAATTTCAAGTAGCAGTAAACAGTTTCGTTACAGCAACATTACACTTGTAAAATTCTCAAAAATTATTCTATAAACATTGTAAATGTGTGCAAAGTTTTTAAATCAAGTTCTATGAATAGAATAGCTAGTAAACTGAGCGTCACAGTGACCATTTCTGTCAGAGAAATGAACACAGACAGGTCAGTCAGTAGTTATGCCCTTGGTAGTGTTACAAATGCCATAATAACTGGCACACCCAGCGGTAAATGATGTCAAGCGGTTCTTCATCAAAGCCAGACACACATATGTCTGTAAACTAAACAGACTCCCTGATACAGTTAACATTGGTGCCAGGTACAAAATTGCCAGGAAAGCACTGAAAGATGCTCCCTGTGTATCTGGTCTGCTGTCATCTGAGATATGTTTCAGTCACCTGTGCAGTAGAAAATGGTGCAATTCCCAAACTGATAAATATCCAAAGTAAAAGGTCAATTTATATAAGCCGTTCCTTTCGAATTTCCAACATTAAACACATTTTCCATCCCTTAGAGCGCGAGAACAAGCACCAAAATTATTCACAGATCTCGACATTTCACTATAAACAACAGCCGCCTTTTCCAATGAAAATAGTAGCTATGGGATATACAGAAGTTCTTAAATATAAAATACACTGAGCTCCTCAGTGAAACTGTCTTTTCGAAGAAGGGGCCATGCACAATGCACGTACACCATAAGGGGTGGGGTTGGGGGGGATTGGAGGGGGAGGGGTAAATGCGCACGAAAAGAGTACACAGGGGTACCGGGAGCATGAGGGGTACTGATGAGGGGGGGGGGGGGAGGTTCACTTTTCAATTATACTGATGGATTAAATAGTTTGGTTTTATTTACATTTTTTTTCTCCGGATTGAATTATTGGAATTTATTATGGAATTCGTTTTATCTGAAACAACCAAATAGTCCATAAAAATGCCACTTAAAATATTAAACACCAAGACCTCATCATGGACATGCACCATTGTACCGGCCGCATGCTCGCACAGAGAGGAAGGAGGAGTGGAGGGTTGAGGTCAAGAGTACGAAAAGCGCACACATAATACACAAACCTACCCAGGACATTAGGAAATACGCAAGAAACAAAGACATAGTCACGAGGTGGCGAGATACCAGCCACAGCAGGTAGACGTATCTAATAGTTTCAGACGCTGAACATGGCACTGGGTCGATAGAGTAAGCAGGTAACGTCGGTGAAAAAACTAGCATCCTTGTCGGACGAATGGCAAATGTCCAAATCCAGTGCAAGTAAAACAGATTTCTGCCATTTCCTCGGAGTCCATTGAAGTTCACAATTCTAAAAAAAAAAAACAACAGTCTCGTCTTCATTTAGCCTGGCGAGCGAAACTCCCCAGGGAACCTGCGCTAATCATTCTTGTTCAGTACTGTTAATTATTTAGATCTGCGTCCGTTTCTAAACTAAGTGTGAACACCGGACAATAGACGCTTATCTCCAAAGCTGAAGAAACGGAATCTACAAGTTTATCTTGATAGTTCAGGTACAGAGTCACGACCTTAGTTCTTGTTTGTTCTGTCATTCTTGTGCAGTACTGTTAATTATTTAGATCCGTGTCTTTTTCTGAACTGTATGTGGACACAGGACAATAGACACTTATCTCCAAAGGGGACATTCAAATATAATCTTACGCCTCGGAGAGGGGGGGGGGGTGTTTGGCTCCTGTAAGAAAAGTGTAAGAAAGGGGGCGGGGGCGGGTCTTGAACCAATGTAATATTACACTTTTGTGAGGTGAGAATATAAAAAGGAATAAAAACTTAGACAACATAATAAACAAATAACATAAAAAGAGAGATAACTTATGGTATTCTTATTCATCATCATCATTGCCTTTCTCACCCTGGATCAGGGTATAGGCCACCAACAAACACTTTCCATCCCTCTCTATCATGGGCCAGTCTCTTTACATTATTCCAAGTCTTTCCGCTTCGTTGCACATCATTTTCTCTGGCTCTTCTCCACGTTCCGCGCGGCCTTCCTCTTGATCTCTTGCCCTGGGGATTCCAATCCAATACCTTCTTCGCGATGCTGTTTCCTGGCCTCCTGAGAGTGTGGCCGATCCATCTCCATCGCCTCCTACCAATTTCCTCTCTGACTGGGCTCTGTCTTGTTCTTTTCCAAACAATTTCATTGCTGACCTTGTCTGTCCATCTGATCTTAAGTAGCTTCCTCAAACATCTGTTGATGAAAACTTGGATTCTCTTTATGCAGGCCTGGGACGCATTCCAAGTCTCACATCCATACAACAGGACTGACTTCACGTTCGAGTTGAATATCCTCAGCTTTGTTTTTAGAGATATATCCTTGGTTCTCCAAATCTTGCTTAAGGATGTGAAAGCTGCCTGTGCCTTTCCAATTCGTGCTTTGACTTCTGCCTCTGTTCCTCCCTTATTGTCAATGATACTACCAAGATAGCAGAAGGACTCTACATCTTCCAGTGGTTGATCTCCTACTTTGACTTGTTCGCTTGGGGGTGCAACAATTTTTAGGACCTTCGACTTCGCAGGATGTATCCTCAATCCAATAGATTCTGAAATTTTGTTTAGAGCTGTAGTCTTTGCTTGCATCTGGTCGTGTGTGTGCGACAATAGTGCCAAGTCATCTGCAAAATCTAGATCGTCCAGCTGTGTCCATGGGGTCCATTGTATGCCATTTCTTCCTCCATTGGTGGTTTCTTTCATAAGCCAATCAATCACCAGAATAAACAGAAATGGGGACAGCAAACAACCCTGCCTAACACCAGTCTTGATATCAAAGCTGTCAGTAAGCTCACCATCGTGTACGACTCTGCAACTTGTCCCCTCGTACATGCTCTTGATAAGATTCACCATCTTCTCTGGGATTCCATAATGTCTCAATATTCTCCACAGCGTTTCTCTATCGATGCTATCAAAGGCCTTCTCGTAGTCAAGGAAGTTCACTATCAGTTGGGAGTTCCATTCTAGCGACTGCTCTACTATAAATTTTTATTCATGAATCAGTCTAATTAACAGTATTGACTTTGACATGAGTCTCATTTTCCCCTCATTTGTAAGAAAGAGTACGTGTGCAATGTATAATTATTACATGTATTATTGTAATATTACGGGATTTGGGGGGAGGGGGGGGGGGAGGGTGGAGAAGCAAATGTAAGAAAAGTGTAAGAAGGGTGGAGGGGTCAAAAAGTCCCAAAAAAGGTGTAAGATTGAACGTCCCCAAAGCTGATGAAACGGTATCTATAAGTTCATCTTGCTAGTTAGTAAGTCCCGACTTTAGTTTGTGTTTGTTCTGTCTCTCTCTTCTGGCAAAAAAAAAATAATGGAGAACTTTTAGTATGTAGAAGAAGTAAGCTTATAACAAACGCACACTTTGACACTCGTTTAAAATGCGTTGTGGCACTTATCACGCTTTTTCACAGTTCAGAGTTATTCCAACCCCTTATCATAATACTAAAGCCTAAAAAGTTTAACGTCCAATAATCAGTCGTTAAAAAGTGACGTTGGAACAAACAAGAACTAGACCTATGACGTCGGGAAATGTCAAAATGGAAACATAATATAATGACCAAATTGAAGTCCGCGACCCACCAGATTTCGACGGCTCTACATGAATTAAATTTACAGACTCAAACCCACTGTGTCACTGGTGAACGAGAGAGCTGTGCGCGCTGGTCTTTTGCGGCATTTCAATGGCAAACCAATTAGTCATTAGGATTTCTTGTTAAAATGAAAAGCAAAACAAATCAAAACACAGTGCTATTTTGTCTGACGTCCCACCGAACCTGTACAAAAAGGACCGTATCTAAATTACAAAGCCAAAAATAGAAAAAAATACTTAGCTGTGTTCACTGTTCAGCTATAGCTTTCTATGTAAATCAAGCCACCCCCTTACGACATGTTCCACATTAACAACGTTACAATTGACAATCTGACATCTGTGGAGAGTATTGATACCACATTTTGTTCCCTTTCATCTACTGAATGTTTTTATTATTATTAATATTACTATTAGTAGGTTACTTCAAAGTGTCTGTAAAGACATACGAGACTGTTAATATGTTATACATGCAATACAAACAGAGCTTCCCTGACAGTAAGATAATATATAGGTCTTTAATACGTTATGATACAAGCAGCGCTTCCCTGACAGTAAGACGTATAGGTCTATTAATATGTTATAATGCAAACAGCGATTCCCTGACAGTAAGACGTATAGGTCTATTAATATGTTATAATACTATAAACAGCGCTTCCCTGACAGTAAGACGCATAGGTCTATTAATATGTTATAATACAAACCTGGCGAAATTTTCAATGTTAGGGCAAACATAGCATGAACCATCGCTCCGCTCATGTTATGAAAATCCTGAGCTTCAGTCCCTATGATATCCAGCTTGACATGTAATGTTGTTGTTTTGTCTGGTTCATGGGCAATAGTAGCAGCAAAAAATAATAATAATAATAATAAAAAATGATCATGTAATTTAGTTGGCAACCGTTATTGATTTCCATGGATGAAAAGCTAATGCATTTAAGCCAAAGATGAGACAATAACCGTCACAGTGATGTTGATTACCGTAGTGATAAAAGTAATTTTGATTTATGTTGTCTTCACTGACCCATTTTACAGAAATTATTACTTTGTGTAAGAGAACACAATGTAGGAGATATCCGTGGGACTATCTTCATGTAAAAAAGCGCTGTTTTGTATGTAAGGACATGAATTTGAAACATCACTGTACTGCTTCTACGAAGACTAGACGGCCCGCTGAGTCGGGGAATACACGACATGACTGTGTGATTTTTAAAGTTGAGTTTCAATCACCGATGTGAAAATTAAGGCTCACAACAAAATTTCCACTCATATTTTTTTATGGCACTGGGGAAAAAAATGCGTCTCTTTTTTTTTTCACAGGCTCAAAATGTTGGAACATTTTCTTCTGTTCAACTAACTAGTGGCTCAAAATGTGCGAAAACATTAACAATATAGCGAAATTGAAAGACCGTTTACAATATGCCCACGCACACCTTTACGCCTTTCTATGCATAGTAGGATATTTTGTAGAATTTAAGGCTCAACTGTTAAAAAGCCTTTCATGAGTACACCGAAGGCCTTACTTCCTTTATAATAATAATTATGATGATGATGTTTAGCTACAGCCGTATGACGTCCAACTTGGCATGTAATGTTGCTCTGCCTGTTTCTGGACAAGAGTGATAAAAAAAATGATCTGTTATTTCATGCAATTTGATTGATAACAGTTATCGATTCCTGGGGATGGAAAGATAATGCATTTAAGCTAAACATGAGACAAAAACCGTAATGATGTTGCTGATTACTGTAATGATAAAAAAAAATGATAATAAAAATATTATTTTATGTTGCCTTCACTGACCTACTTAATAATACAACTATGATTATGTAGAAAACACATAACAAGACTAATCTTTTGTCAAAAATGCAGAACAAACCACTGGCCCAATAATTAAGCCCTTCCTTTAGTAAAATCTCTCACGATTTGGTGTAGTGTACGATAATAGTTATAGTAACTGAAACATGCCATAATTCATAAGTATATAAGATTTTCTTAATAAAATATCCTAAATGTTCTCCCATCAATGAATGCACCACGTTGTTCAAACTCATGAGCTCATGACGTCATCACTTTCTGCCGGTTCTTTTGCATTGGCAGAGGCTATTCGATGGTCTCCTTTACGCTAGCGTTTTGAGTCTGATATGCGATTCAATAAAACGAAATAGACGTGTTTTCCATATCAATCGTGGGTTTAATGAAACTGTTTTCACGAGGAAAATTGAAGACCATTAGATAAAATTGATCAAAATGTCTCGTCCGATATTATGCATTATTAAGCAGTCTACGTTGCTTTACACGGTGGTCTAGAGGCAAGGTGCTTGCCTCTCATGCCAAAAGTACCGGATTCGATCCCCAGACGATGTAGGCATGTTGGATTTCTTTTCAAGGGAAAAACATTCCTGCTCCTGATCGTATGGTGTGTAGGATCGAGCACAAAGTCTTCTCGGGTAAGGATAAAAAAAAACTCGGAAAGCCCGTGTGCTCGTTGAAGCACGTTAAAGATACCTTGGCAGTTGAAAGTCGAGAAGAGCAGGCCTAACAAGGCCGCTGCCAGGGCAAAATTCTAAAAAAAATAAATAAATGAATCCCTACCACAAAAACACACAGAAACAAGAACAAGAAAAATATAAACTAGAAAAGTGAGGTAGAAATGCCAAGGGCAGCGAACCTCCTAAAATAAGGACCTAATCACTCGCGGTCAGTAATAACGGTATTTATACGAAATACAATAAAAGTTTGAAACACCTCACACTAAAAAAAGAAAAGAATCGAATATAAATTATCTGATAAATGTCCCCCTCTTCCTCCCTCCCAAAAGTCTTTGTGCAAAAAAATATCATGTTATGAGAATTCCTCTTAGCCCCCAGTTTTTCTAGTGAACTAATGAACAAAACTGCAAAGAAAACACATCAGTGGCGGACCTACATATCTGGGACCCTGAAGCTTGAACTGTTATGGGGCCCCTCGCAATCAGCAACAATGGAGCAACATCCGAAATTCACTCATTAAAAATACGTTTCTTCAGGGCCCCTCCGGTATTAGTGGTACTGAAGCTGATAAGCATCATTAGTTAGATGGTAGATTCTCCACTGGAGCACACAATAATAAAGGAAGGGGGAGATAGAGAGAGAGAGAGATGAAGGGGGGGGGGGGGAGAGAGAGAGAGAGAGAGAGAGAGAGAAGGAGGAGGAAAGGCGTAGACTTCAGGGGTACTGAAGGTGACAAGCATCATTAGATGGTAGATTCTCCACTGAAGCACACAATAATAAAGGAAGAGAGAGAGAGAGATGAAGGGGAGAGAGAGAGAGAGAGAGAGAGAGAGAGAGAGAGAGAGAGAGAGAGAGAGAGAGAGAGAGAGAGAGGGGGGGGGAGGAGGAGGAGGAAAGACGAAAACAGAGCCAAGCAGTAGTGGTGATGGTTGAGGTGATAATGAGAATAACTGTAAGAGTTCTGCTGTGTGCTGGGTCGGCTTTATGCCGATTGGACCATTATTGCTCCACGCACCTAGGAAGGGCCCTTGCTAGGGTATCCTAGTCTTGTCATGTATACATAACACCACCGAAACGTATACAACTGACACCGCATTGCAGGTTTTATACAGAGAACTAAAAAGCAGAAATTCAACATCGTGAAAAGCATTTAAAATTGTCAGAAATAACACATTTTGACATGTCTTTGTTCTCTAAAAGAGAATGTACAGTACATTTGATTTATGGCATCGTCTTGGAAGCAGCAGCTCCTGTGGACTCAATTGCTTGAAAAGTCTAATGATTTGAAGTGATGAACCTCAAGACATTTTTGCGCAAAGCATTTAATGATTCCCTCTCCGCTAATACAAAAGCCAAAGTAATGCTTATAAATTTGACTGCCTCACGACAGACAGACAGACTGACAGACAGACAGACATACAGACAGAGAGAGAGCTTATCATGTGACAACACAACACCACACACGTCAGTGACAGCTATAATTTGCAGAACCACCGTTGTCATCATATCATCAACATCATCATCATGTCTACAAAAACTTTTACGAAGAAATGAAGTGAAATGTGGTAGTGAAATACCAGCCACCATCATAACCATCATCCGCCTTCTCCTCATCTTGTTCCTCCTCCTCCTCCTCCTGTTCCTTCTCCTCCTTCTCACCATCACAATCATCATCATTATCATTATCCACATTTTTAGTGAAATCTCTGGGGAAGAGAGAATTGATATTTGTTGGAGAGTTAAAATGAAAAAGCAGACAACAACAACAACAACAAGATAAGAACAGTGAGAGCATAAGGAAATATACTCGTGGCTTTGAGTTTGCCAAACGAATGCTCTCGCCAACTGAGCCATGGGTGTGCAGTCGATGGAGCTAGATATTTGCAGATTCAGATACATTCAGACCACAAATTATTTCTCTGACATACCGCGAACACAATCTGCTGTCCAAATAAACTGCTATGATATGCCTGCAATGTTTAGAAAACATTTGAATTACTGCTGGTCAATGCTCCCTCTAAGTGCACGAGTGCGCGGCCGAGCAGACCCGGTATTGGTGCAGCACAGATCTGAATGTTGCCCCTCATTTTAATATACAAAATACGATTATTTTGGCCACTATTTAAAATATATATGCTCAAAGCATCAAAAGTTCCTCTCAGTGGTTTGGAAAAATTAGAAGAAACGTTGCTGCTGGTGAAAATAAGAAGGTACACAATAATGAATACATGATTAGGTTGCAAAGGCCAGTAGTGCACCGAGCCAAGTCTGCTTTGCCTCGCTTTTAGTGTAAGATCATGAACCTAATTCTGGCTTCTTCCAACTCCACTTTTTGCGCAACTGATGTTAAGATTTTGCCGCTTTAGTATTGGTAGTTGGACCTCTGACTCTGGGAATCGACAAATATGACTTTTAAAGTTGCGTTTCGATCACCAGTGCATAAACTGAGGCGCAGAACGGAATTTCCTGTCATACTGTTTAATTCTACCCGAAGAAAATGCGTCTTTTTGTTTTGCAGTTCAAAATGTCCGAAAACTTTCTTCCGGTCTGCTCAGTTGTGGCGCAAAATTAATGAAAGTATGAAAAATACAGTGAACTTCAAGAACTTTAAAATATGTTCTCGTACATCTTTAGATCTTTCGAAATGTAATATGTTATTTTGTAAAATTTAAGGCTCAAGGATTCAAATTCCTTTCATGATTACATTGAAGTCCTTACTTCCTTTATAATATGATTATAAGGACTTAATATAATCGGAAGTGTGAAACAGCTTGACAGCTGCCACAATGCATTTTAAACAAGTGTCAAAGTGTTCATTTGTTATACCTCTTCTACATAGTAAAAAGATCTCCAGTTTTTCAGAAAATGGGGATAGAACTAACAAGAACGAAAGTCACAAGATGTGGGCTATAGAGCTAATCAGGACCTCCAGCACTGGCGAAACCGAAAGAATTCTGTTCCAGCCTGAATCAACCCGTCCGACGCAAAAAATGACGTCTCCAGTGTGCTACCAGCCTAAGCTTTAGATAATGATCAGAATCGGGCTAAACACGAGAAGGCATTGGGATTGGAATTTGGAAATATCAGGATTTAAGCAGGATCAGTCAGACCACCAATCAGGACAGTAGGAAATCATCATCAGCATCCTCAACATCATTATGCCCTCCAGTTTCCGGCAAAGACAAATATCGACAGCCGCGTGGTAAACTGTCGTAAAATCGATTTCACAGCTTTTTCAGAAGAAGCCGGGAAAAAAAAACCCCAAACACTTTCAGTATCAGACTTAATAGTTATGTCATTTTAAAAAAGTTATTTAATTCTCAGCAGTTTTCAGAATTGAGCCCCTAACTTATGACCCAACCTGTAGGCTGTCAAGGTCTATATGCATGGCAAATATCTCTTCTTTAAAAAAAAGTGGAGTTGCGATAGTTAACCATACGGCCCTCGATAAGATTATACTGCCGTGTTATGGAAAAAGAGCCTATGTCACGAATATCTTAAAATTTTGCGGGAGACCCCAACACGTGCTCCAGTGCGCTTTACGCTTTGTTCAGCTCCCATTTTGTGAGGCCCTGGAGAAATTATACGTCGTACAAATTAGTGACACAGACAGACAGATAGACGACAGACAGACAGACAAACAGATAGATAGGGCACAGCTCATTCTACAAAATGATGTTAAAAAGTGAAATTGACCTCGATTAGCATAGCGAATACAGTCTTTTTCCGTAAAATGTGGTCAGAGGTACTGATGTGTTGTCCAGCAGTAGGTAGACATCTATCGACATACAATGGAAAAATGATTTTAAAAAATCCTCCATAGAACATTATTTTCTGATGTAATCAAGTTTTATTACATGGTTGTAACGTGTTTGTTTGATGTATGACATTCAAAGCAATAATTATGATAAATATCAGGAAGCATTAGCATGACAATTTCAGAAATCTGGTATTTTAATTGTTCAATATTGTATTCACTCATAGCATTTTAAAAACATTATAAAACATACGCACGCAATGTCCGAGCATTGCGCATCATTTCAGTATTGTGCATTTAACAAAAAAGACAAGTTCATGTAAAGGAATTTGATTAGATAACACTTGAGACAATCAGGTGACCCTTGAGCAAGTAAATGATACGGAAACTCTATTTTTGTGTTCTGTCTAGTTGTAACTTATAATACAATGCTGGCGAAGGCTCTTAGCTTGTGTGTTCAGCTTTCTTCCTGAGCTGATGGAGGTAACCATAAAGCTCATATTTTGTGACAATTGACGGCATTGTAACCAAAAATGATTATTGTTTACTGACAATGTTGGCGACATTCTTCTTTATTTTTACAATGATGAAAGGACAACCTTCATATTCTTAGTCCGGCAATCTACGCTCTGTCCCAGTTGCATTATAAAAGAAATCAGAAAGGCTTGTCTTATCATTGTTCTACAACTTGGGGATCAAAATCAATCACAGTATTTTACGTTATCCTGTAAGAAAAGATTAAATATATCACTGTCTGGATTTTAATCAAATAATGTTATACGTGGATAGTGGCTGGTTTTTAGTGAATTGAACGTAAGAAGAAAAACAAAATCGGTTTTGTTACAAATTATATGGCAGGATTTTCCGGTGGACAGTTTTGAGGGCCATAGAAATTACTCTAAAATTCTTTTATCATCAGGATACGATATACTTCTTCCTAGTAAACCTTCAATATCTCAAACCTGAAAAAAAAGTACCCTTTGTGGTTTATGCTTTCTTGTTCTCGATTTTGAATTACCAGTCTGTCTGTACATATAAAACATTTGACAGTTGGTGTACGTGAAGAAAATACCCGAATCAAGTTCATCATACATTTTTGCCTTAATTTATTTTGAGAGCTTGGCATTTTCTTTCAAAGTCAGGTTGAATTTCAAATGCCAACATGTTAGAATAAAAACATCTGGCAGTCGGCATAACTTGTTCAAATAATCAGGGATGTTTATGTTTTGTTTTATATATTTGTGCGAAACTACACAAAATAAGTACTGCAGCGATAAAAATGGTCATCCCATGGAAATTATTATGCCCTTTTTTGCTATGGTAACTGAATTTAAAAATAATAGGTGGGCTTAAAATATTATGTTTACACAAAGACCGGATATGAACATTTTGAAATTTGAGCTGCCGATGCTCTCACTCTGTACTCTAATATGTTAAAGAGTAAATAATTATGCTGGGCTTCAATTGAAATTGAAACCGTAGGAAGCAGTCACGGTAATCATATACATCAGTTTCATAAGCCCTTGACCAGAGGTTGACTTACACGTGAAAATGTCTGCACTAGTAGACTGACTCATTTTTAAAACGCCATAATGATTGTATCTCAAGCAATAGTACTGCGAGGGAGGGAAGAATAGCATCCTATTAGTTAACATAAAGAAACCAGCATTACTTTATCACTACTTTCTCGCTAAAAAGGAACCCGTCAGATGCTGTTCTGGATATTGTCAGCTGTGAAGTCAGACTGCCTGCAATGCAAATGTGAATTACAATACTAAAATTTTTCCATGAATGCTTTTTCAGATTTTGTATAAAGACGTCAGGCTGGACACAGGCAAATAGTATTAAATTAAGTATAGTTGCATCATTGTTAAGAAATGCTATGAGCATTATCAAAATTTGACAAAACAATTTATTTTTCAGTCACACGTGCTGTAATCAGAATGAATATTCACAGTATACCCAAAAATTTACCCAAGCACACATGTCCACTTCCTCGCAGTTTCACACCAATTTTGTTGGGGGCGCATAGTCTCATTACAAAGCCAAACCAGGTAGTATAGGTGTGTAGAGAGATCTCACTTCCGCCAAATCGCGAAACCAGATGGCTGCGGTAAACAAGAAATTGAAAAATTGAAATAGACCTCCTTCACCAAAGATAGTGTGCATATCTGTGTACTGTGGTTTGTTCATATTTTTGGGCTGATTGAAACTATCTAGAGACATTTATAAACTCCTACGCCCCGCGGAAATGCACAAACGGAGGCAGCGACCTACTTTCCGCTTCCTGCTAACAGCGATTTCGCAGAGCCTCCCGTGACTCTCAGTACAAATCGACCAATAGTGAAACCTCTCTGTACATACTGACTCTCTGGCCAGGTAGAGAAAATACTGAGTAGCATTCACTCTTCAGCAACGGCTTATAATGTAAAATACCGCGCTCCCCTAACAACAGCATTTTTTTTCCACACACACTTCAAACACATTCAACAAAAGAAACATGTCTAAATCCTCATAGCTACACACCGCTCTCCACAGCTAACAGAAAAGCTGGAAGTGGATAAGCTGTTAGTTTGACTGTATGTATGTCTTTTGGAGTGACTATACCGATAGCGGGGACAACAGAAAATCATTTTGCTGAAGGCCCGCCGAAAGTCCTTCATGGAGAGAGCATAAATGATTGGATTCATCCCCGAGTTGATATAGCCAAGCCATGTGCATACCGGCACGAGTATTTCAGGTTTGTATACACAGTCAGTGTGACATATAGCAAAGAGAACATTCACACAAAAGAAGGGCACCCAGCAGATGATAAAGACACCTACCACGATACCCAATGTTTTAGCAGCTTTTTGCTCTCTGGCAAGCTTGGTGATTTTCTTACTGATGGCAAAATGTCGAATCTTTTTGGTAATAAAAGTAGTTGAGCGCTGGTGGTGGTGATTATTGTGATAAATTTGATGCCTTGCTGAGTTGAGTGGACTGTCACCTTCACTGTCACTTGAGCGATGATCGAACCCGGTCCCCGAGGGACCCATATCGTTCCGTAACCGATAACCACCTCTGTGTATTCTCAGCGTCATGACTTCTCCGTTATCCCCCCGTGGACAGTCTGTAGTTACCTTACTTCCACTTTTTATCCCCTCGGTCTGGGCCAGAGCGGCTCGGTATATTTTACAATACACAAACATCATTATGAATGTTGGAATATAAAATGACACCACCGAAGAGATTATTAGATATGCGCTGTCTTCGGTGAAGACACATTGATGCTGTGAGTAATCCGTGGGCATTACTGCTTTCCACCAAGCTATGGCTGGAAACGATATCCCTGCAGAACAAAACCACACTAAAGCAATGAGTATACACACTTTGCCGTTAGACATTTTACTCGGGTAGGCTATTGGGTCCGTGATAGCCCAATAGCGATCTAGAGAAATCACACAAAGATTTAAAATTGATGCTGTAGAGGCCAGGACGTCCAAAGACCTCCAGAGATCACACCACGCTTGACCATAGAGCCACACGGAGTTAGTCATTTCGTAGCTAATGCTGAAAGGCATGACCACACCTCCGACCATAACATCGGCGATAGCCAGTGACACAATGAAGTAATTAGTCACTGTTCTCAAATACATTTCCTTGGCCACTGCTATAATGACCATAACGTTGCCAACAACAACGACGAGGCTGAACGATGCTAAGAGAATACCAATGGCAGGGTTTTTGAGCTCGTACAAAGGTTCCTCCCCGGATAAGTTGACATACCCATAGCCGTTGTGCGGCGAAGGGGCTGTGACCAGATATGTATCGTTTTCGATATCGTCGTCGGTACCATTAAAGGTGGCATTGGCGAAGTCAGCCTCCAAGGAGAAGGTACTTGAGGTATTGAAAGTGACGTTTTGCATGTACGAACGTTTCCTGGAGTCACAACGGCGTGCACATACAAGTTTGCCGGAAGAAAAGGTCTTGAAAGATCTGTGAGACTCTTGCTGACAGAGATGAGATCTACTCTTCCGCATAGTACAGCAGGAAAAGTAAACCAGATTTTTTCCCCGACCTCAGAATAGATGTGCTCTGCTAATCCAATACAGGCTGTTCATTCTGGCACTTAATACACGTCTTTCCTCGATCACATCAGTTCCAACACATCTTCAGAAAGAATATTTAATAGATCCCAGAGGAAATATACACTTGTTTATCAGGAAAACGCCGCGGTGTGAGCTTCTGTGTCAAAGAAATTCTGAAACTGTGTTTTGCATTTATAAATGAAAGCTTGTAATTTGTGCCAACTAATGAAATTTTGGTGCAGCTTGATGGCAAACCAGGAATGAAAATAATAATGATAATATGAGATGTGCGGCACTTGTATTTTCCACTGATATTTCTATTTTATGTAAATGACCATGACAGATTTCTCTCTCTGTTGGTTGCTATTTGGTAAGAGATGTTGCTAAAAAGACAGCATTTGGTGCGTCCTAAAATGTTCTGAGTTTGCTTTCCTTGTACCTCTCGTTTGTGCAGATCCCAAAGAGACCGTTTTAAACTCCCATGTAATAGCGATAAGATAATATCCACCTGCGATTTTTTCGTTGTTGACAAAGGATTCACGATCATTCAGACCTTAACATACTCAACACCAGATTCACCATAAAAAGAAAAGAAAAATGAGTGCAATTCCTCAGAATAATAACCTGAACATCCACAGTACATTTTCCCAGGAAAATCACTCGACGCAGAAATCCAGAAATCACGATAAGCATCTCCTGCTAGTTATGATATTTGTAACCCAAACAGGTGATTCTGAGGAACATTTACTGGCCTATAGTTGAAGCATGTGCATAACGTCCATTAGGCAGAGGCGTGGAAGGAATCAAGCATTAACGGATCAGTTCCTTTGACATGTGCCCCTGGGAAGATTACAGATGTACTTGAGTCATAGAAGCTGGATGTATTCGCCAGGAAGTGCCTGGGACTATGAAGTACCACGCCCCTTTCTCGTTCAATTGCTTATCTCTCCGTCTGATTTTTCCTAATCTTCCAGAAGCCTAGGTGCCAAAAAGAGTATGATCCTTCTGGTATGTAAGTAAAATGCTGTATTATCCTTAAATGAATTGTAATAGAACCACTCCCAGACTCCCAGACGTGGCTGTATGAGCTCTTGTAAAACGTGAATCGAAGCGCAAGTCCGCTACTGCGTGCGGCTACTTTAAGTAATCACAACCACCTCGTTGGGTAGACTTTACACTTCTGTAGACATAACAGCCTCTTGAGATAAGAATGTCTTTTATGTATCACTAAGCTCAATTTACTGGGAGGCAAAAACTCAAGAGCTGTTACTTGGATGCTTTACACATAATGGTGATTCAGGTGTGAGGAGAGACTGTGAGGTATTTGGACTGGGCGGGCTGGCAAGTTGATACCTGCAAAGATAAAGGAGAAAGGAAATTTTAAGCAATGTAAACAACATTGGTGGTGGTTATGTCCATTCAAAACTATTAGGCACTTGACAAAATATTGGCAACAATGCAGCATGGGGACAGGTTAATGTATTCTACATGCAGGGGAATCGCTGTGAAATAGTCTTTGTGTTACTTCTGAAAACAAAAGCATTGTCCCGTTTCAGAAGTTAGAATAATTCAGAATCTATCTACGGCCTCATGACCTGAGATAATTTACACCTCTCTTTCTCTCTCTCTCTCTCTCTCTCTCTCTCTCTCTCTCGCAAAGTTATTCATGATGAATAGCTAAATTAAGGAATAAAATTAATACACTAATAAAAAAAAAATTGATTTCATTACAAACATGCACATCGTTTAATCCCATAAAAGATGATTAAATTTCAGTTTTTCATCATCTTTTAACTGCAGTGTAACTTTGTAGATAGTTAAATTCTTTTTAGTGTGTGTGTGTCTTTTTTGCTTTTTTGTTTCTTTGCAAAAGTGAATTGAGTTTGGTGCGTGGACACAAAGTTCAAACTGCTTTTTACTTTGACTCTCTCGAACCTCCACGCCCAATCCTAAATCAGCAAAGAACCTGATTCAATCATCTTGGATTTGTAAAATAAACTGCTCACATACTTAGTCTAATTACTGTTGCCGAGAAGGCTAGCTGGCACTACACAGAATCTCAATATTTACTAAGTGTAACTGTGTTCATGGGTTCGGGGCCAGCCACAGACTAATAAATCAACCAGACTGGAAACACAAGCTTCGGGCTGTGTCGTTTTTTACGGAAGTTAATGAGATGCGGCCGTATAACCAACATGGCCGCCGCTCGGGAAATTCCGATTCTAGTTCTATCTGCAGTAGAAATTTCTCTTTATTTGTCAAGATTGGTTGTACATGTATTAATAATGCATTAACTTGCCTATCCTTTCATATTATTTTCTACAGCTGCCTTTTTTTTCAATTGTTATAAATGATGACCGTATGGACTTTTAGCGACCACTGCATTGTAGCTATGCTGAAGCGTCGGTCGCAACCGTAAACTTACAATGGCGGACCTTTCGCTGTTTTGTGACGTCACACAATGGCCTGATCCAGTCTGGGTATTTTATTAGTCTGTGGGACCAGCGCCTCTAAATGTCACACCCAAGGAGATGGAACAAAGGATTGGCAACATAAGGCAGAAAAAAAATCCGAAAAAAAACAACAGAGAAAGCGAGAGGGAGAGAGATAGAGAGAGAGAGAGAGAGAGAGAGAGAGAGAGAGAGAGAGAGAGAGAGAGAGAGAGAGAGAGAGAGATAGAAACACAGAGAGAGAGAGAACCAGAGAGGCGCAGGGAGGGAGAGAGAACGAGAAAAAAGAAAGAAGGAAAGAAAAGAGAGATAAAGAGATGAAGATAAAGTGGGAGAAAAAAAGAACAAAGGAAAAAGAGAGGGAGAGAGAGAAAGACAGACAGACAGAGTAAGGGAGATGAAACTGAGTAAGTGCTGGCGCGGCCGAGAGAGAGAGAGAGAGAGAGAGAGAGGGGGGGAGAGAGAGAGAGAGAGAGAGAGAGAGAGAGAGAGAGAGAGATAGGGAGAGATAGAGAGAGAGACAGAGAGACGGAGAGACACAGAGACAAAGAAAGAAAGAGAGAGAGAGAGAGAGAGAGAGAGAGAGAGAGAGAGAGAGAGAGAGAAAAGGAATACATAGAAATGCACACATAAAAGCACCCAGAAATGGCAACAACAACAACAAAATAATAATGAGAAGCAAAAGTCCACAATTTCAAAGCTTAAAACGATGAGTTATCATCATCATTATTCAATAATCACCCATTCCACCTACACCTCCCCCTTCCCTCTGCTCCCATAGACACACAATATCAAACGATAACTTGCGCACCGCAAATGGAATGCTGATTTGATTCCTAGCGCCCATCACTAAGTCTTTACACACGCACGATCGATCACGCGTAAAAACTGTGATCACAGGTCGGTGTATCAAGCGGGCTTTGATTGTATCTTTCCTTCTCCTTCTTCATGTGTTGTTATGTTTGTTTTGCGTAACCCTCGGCCACAGAATTTAATCTCCTTGAAAAGTGCAATCCAAGAAGAGAATAAAACAGTTTTTTCCCCTTCACAACAGCACTCTTCCCTCATTTCGTGACCAAAGTTCTTGTTTGTTCTATCTCCATTTTAGAAATGGAGAGATAGTTTAGTATGTAGAAGTGGTATAACAAATGCTTTCTTGAGACTTGTTTAAAAATGCGTTGTGGCGCTAATCAAGCCATTTCAACAGTTCCGATTTATTCTAACTCCTTATCTTAATACTAAAGCAGCAAACGTGTGGCGTCGAATTTCTAAGGTGTGCAAAAAGTCAAGTTGGAACAAACAAGAACTAAGGCCTTGACCTCTCTTGATTTTGTCCTCCATTCAGAATTCAAATATGGTTGTAAAAAGAGATCATTACTGTATATGAAATGCAGATTTGCAGAGAGAAAAACAAAGTTGAGAAATTCATTCAAGTTTGCTAACTATAACATTTCAAACATTACTTTTGCCCAAGGTTTGTGACAGAAAGACCTGTCTTTGCACAGTGCATAGACTGATCTTTGACACCATGTAACTCATTCCACAGTTGAAGATGCAAACAACCAAAGGAAACATCATTATGACCAAAGAAAAATAAACCACCAACAGAAATTAATTGAAATAAGATTTTTAAAAAAAGAAGAAAAGAAAAGAAAAAAAATTTCGTTCTCTTGAACGGTCCATCATTTTACTATATTTCTCATTTGGTGTTTGTTCAATTATTATAATGTGCATTTTTACCTCGACTGGCTTTGCTGAATATTCTTTCAGTTGTTTACAATGCCATTTTGTGTTCATTACCTCTGGCATTTATTGTAATTTGTTTGTTTCCTCAATAAATAAAATAAAGACGCATATGAGATAAATGATGTCTAAAAAAATGAAATGAAAGAAAGAAAGAATATAAAATAAAAATTAATAAAAAATATAATATGAAAATAGAAAATAAAAAAAATAAAATAATATAAAGTAAAGAACATGAAAATAATTATAAAAACAAAGTAAAATGTCAGTTTCGCACAGTGGGTTTCAAATGAGGACACCAATAACCCTATGCTGTGATGAAACAACAATACTGGGGGTAAGAAGCAAGATTGCTATTGAGTCTTATAGACCCCTGGTGGCAGCTTGTATTTTCCACTTTGAGATTCGCTAGATATCAAATCGAAGTGATCTTGAAAGGGAAGAAATTATAAGTTGGCAACCAGTGAAGCAGTGCTCTCGAACTGTCAAATAAAAAGAAATTGCCGACCGGGGTGGGGGGGGGGGGAGATTCTAATGATCTATTGTTCGAGACTGGACCAGGGCAGAAGAGGTAAGGACCTAAGAAATCAAAACACTCGTAATCTGAGACCACTGCACTCTAAAGGGTCTCTTCATTGCCTTCGTCTCTGCCACAAGAGCACATAAAGAATTTCACTATCTATCTGCTAATCTCATCATGTCAAAGCAGTCATTCAAACGTACCTGTTGTACACAAAAAAATCACGCGTGGATGAATGCGACATCAACACTTGTAGTCAAGTCTTGTTGGAGGATACGTTTTGGGGACACGTTGGTCTAGAGTTAAAAGTGTTTGCCTCTCATGCCGAAGATACCGGGTTAGATGACCGGACCGTGCAAGCATGTTGGCAGTTTTTAAAAGAAAAATTCATGTCCCTGATCCAGTGGTAGGTAGGATCGAGCTCCTAGTTTTCTTGGATAAGGAGTAAAAACCCGGAGGGCCCGTGTGCATGTGGCGCGCGTTAAAGACACCTTGGCAACTGAAAGTCGAGAAGAGCAGGCCGAACACGGCCGCTGCCCGGCCAAAATTCTAAAACACGAATTCCTACCAGAAGAAGAAAAAGAAAAAGAAGAAAAGTGAGATGCAAATGCCAAAGGTAACGAGGGTTGTACAATAAAGACTTAAACACACAGTCCAGTCTTGCTCGACGCTACGCCGTATCTTAACACCACAGAAAGAAACAGAAGGAAACATACTTTTGATACAAATCAATGGCCGTGTTCTCCGAACAAACAAATAATTGGTCTCTAAGTCACTGATGTTCGGCAGAAAATATTGCACTTCATTTGACATAATATGCTTGTTTTGTAGCCCCAAACGAGATGAAAGAGCACATTTTCCTAAAGATTTGATTCGTGTTATGAAATTGTCTGACTTCTTAAAAATGCTTTGATCTTCCTCCAGATCCCTGGGAGATTGTGTTAAAAGAGTTCTTCGACCTGGGCCTTGGACAGAAAGGCCTATTCAGCTAATTTGATGAAAGGATCAATTCTGCATACTTTTTTTTATAGATTTATATGATCAAAATAAAAAAAAAAGGGGAAACCAATAATGGAAATTTACCAAACAACCACAGTATACAATATATTTTCTTAACTACATTTCGTGTTACTGTTAGAGCAGCAACAACGACAACTAGGACGATGAAAACAGCTACAGTAGCAACAACAAGCAAGTTCATGATGTCATTAGATTTCCATCCTTCGGGGAATCAAATTAACATTGATCTTAATGGAAATACGGAAATTTGAATTCGACAGAGTAATAATAGAAATATACAGGTGTGCGGACATTAAAAACAAAAGATAGGATTAAAGACATTAACAAAATCTACATTTTATACAACTTTCTTTTTCTACTTCTCCAACAACAAGGGCAGCGGAAATAACCAGAAAAGACAAAAGGGAATGATAAAATCAAGGACAATAAAACAAACAGCAAGTGTTGTCCAAAATCACTCTAAACAACAAAAAAGAAGAGAATGTAGCCATGCTGCACTTTAACACGTCATACTTAATGCGCGATATGTAATCTAATGTAATAATTAACGTCTAAAAGCGATCAAATCCACACACACACACACACACACAAAATGATGTGCTCTAAGGCGCTGAACTAAATTAAAAAAACAGGATTAACATACAAGCAATTCGTCATGCTCCCACTCACACACATTAACAAACACTTGATCCTCTCTCATCCTCAAGCCTCTTATACCAAAAAGGGACACCATTCAGTTTCAATGAAAACAACCCTAAACAAGTCACTTTTGAGCCTATTTTCAAATGTGACGATGTTGTCACTTTTCCTGGTGTCAACGATAATGTTGTTTCACAGTTTAGGCCCAGCAATAGAAAAAGCCTTTTCACTAAGCGTCAATCTCACTGTGGGTGTCGCAAGAAGTTTCACGTCTACTACTGATCTTAAAGTGCTTGATGGCTGGTATAATTCCACTCGCTCTGAAAGATATTATGGGGCCAGCTCGTTTAAACATTTAAAAATAAAGTACAATATCTTAATGTCTATTCTTTCCTCAGTGGGAAGCCAATATACCGATTTCCTCGGTATTCTATACATAAACTCATTACTGAAAACTGATTTCTGATTTTCGTATTTCTGAAGTCCTGCTGGAAAGTACAAATTCCAATACGCAACTTAGACCTAGGCGTTTTGAAGAAACGAAACAAAAAAATAGTTTAAAAATCACCCCAGCGACGACCTTGCAAGGGCGCATTTTTATTCTGAAGGAGAAATCAACGTCTCGGCACCCTCGTTTTATTCTGTCCCCCACTCACTCTCGGGACTGAAGTATTCCGGTCTCTGTGAAGAATTCCTTCTGTCTGGGCTTGTGAAATTCTGTTCATGTACTTCATTTGGAAGTGACTACAATGACTCGGCGTTTGCCTTGTTATCTAGGCACTGTTGGTCAGCATTGTTGGTAGTCTTATTATGGACTTGCCACTTTGTCGTTGGTGGGACATGTGCCACGCAATTTGAGAGAAATCTAAGACCTGGCGGCTGCATTTTGAAAGCTCAGACAATCTTTAATTTCATTTCTGTGAAATGTACTTTTACTGGGAAAAACCCACCAACACATTGCTGTATCTTAGATGGGCACAAAAGGGTGCATAGGCTGAGTGACTCTTATAAAAGAACAGAATTATAGCATAATGTATAAGATGAGAGAGAGAGAGAGAAATGCGTGACCATTATTACTGAAGCACATAAGCCTACTTTATGGCTATGGAAACTCTGTCATTCGTACATTCTTAACCTGCAATGTTGAAATGTGCGCCCCTGATTATTGTAATTGTCATAGTGATTGTTGTAACTGCCCCAGTGATCACTGTAATTGTGACAGTGATTGTTGTAACTGTCATAGTGATAATTGTAATTGTCATAGTGATTGTTGTAACTGTCATAGGGATTATTGTAACTGTCGTAGTGATTAAAGTAATTGTCCTAGTGACTGTTCCAACTGCCATGGTGATTTTTTTGTAAATGTCATAGTGGTTGTTGTAACTGTCATAATGATTGTTGTAGATAGCATAATGATTATTGCAATTGTCATAGTGATTGTTGTTACTTTTAAAGTGATTATTATGACTGCAATAGTGATTGTTGTAATTTTTACAGTGATTATTGTACTATCATGGTGATGTGTTGTAACTTTTAAAGGGATGATTATGACTGTCATAGCGATGGTTGCAACTTTAATGTTGACTTTTGTAACTGTGCTAGTGATTATTTTATCACACCTAAGACGCATGTGTCAAGTAACGGGCTCTGAAACTCTTAGTAACAATGAATTTACCTCATTTGATTGTAAGGTGATTAGCATCTGATCTTATCTCATCTTAACTTATCTTATTATTGCAATTCAGTAAATACACATATAGGTAAAACTCAGGGTAGTTGTATATATTGACCCCCCCCCCCCCAAGAAAATAAAACCGACACAAAAACAAAACAACAACAACAACAACAACGCATAAATCTTATTATAAAGGAAGTAAGGCCTCCAGTGTAATCATGAAAGGCTTTTTAACCGCTGGGCCTTAAATTCCACAAAATATATTACGCATAGAAAGAGCTAAAGGTGTACGTGGGCATATTTTAAAAGGTTTTGAAGTTTCGTTCTATTTGTAATACTTTCGTTGATTTTCAGCCCTACAGAGTTGAACAGAAGAAAGTGTTCCGACATTTTGAGCCGGAAAAAAAAACAAACACGTTTTCTTCGAATAGAATTAAAAAGTATGACAGGAAATTTCTTTCTGCTCTCAATTTAGCCCCGGCGCGGACTATGTTAAAATTAACCACCCTTTCAATGCAAGCAATCTTTCGCGTGGCGTGCAGCACGGTAAACTCTTTGCCAAGCAAGCAAAAATCTGCGTTTGCACGCCGTGCAGCAGGCGAAACGGGATAGTGCGCGCGGCCTCTGAGTAACCCACTGGTGATCGAAACTCTACTTTAAAACTCACATCTGTGTATTCCACGAGTCGGGGGGGGGGGGGGGGGAGGGCAACTAGTATAATTATACAAGTGATATAAAAGGGATCAATTAGTACACTCTAATCTCTTGGTCCTGTAGATCACGCAGAAATATAAAATATAAAAGTCGGTACGGGTCGTTTGTGTTGTGGCTCCGAGCAGTGTATAAATATTTAATGCCGAAAGCGCTATTGTAACATAAACCCCCTTTTTAAAATTTGCATCCCTAGAATGATCTCCATTCAATAGGGAGTCCATTAAACTCAACGGGTATACCCAGAAGAATGCGCAAGTCTACAATAACATTAACAAACCCTCTGAGACAATACCCAGTGGTTTGTTCTGCAGAACACTGCGTTGAATAAATACTGAGCGTGGCCAATGCATTTTCTTACTCTTCTTTCTTTGTCATTGTGGAATATTGGAAATCGAAGTTAAAGTCGGTGAAAAATAAACATAAAAGCGCGCCAGAAAGAAAGGGGAAAAAAGGAATAGAAAAATGAAACTTAAAGAAAAGAAAATTAGACGAAATATATTTGTGAGTGGATCTGGTGATCAGGATTCTGGTGAAAGACAAAATTCCAGAGAAAACCCTTCCTAAGGGTTTTTTTTTTTACGGATAGGGGGTGGGGTGGGGGTAAGATTTGCTTATAATATAAAAGACTGACCATTTTTCTGCATTCAATTAAAATATTTTCCTTGAAATCGTTTTAGAAATATTTTGTTCTGATTTTTTAAAGAAGTATAAAAATTTCATCTTTCGCCCAGTTTTGACAGGTCCACCCACATTTACGAACTGCCATTGTATTGGTGAATGGCACTTCGTAAGAACTTGAGAATAAGATGACCTTTTGACTTAACGGAGAAGCGATTTAAACGTTGATTTAGTGCCAAGGCGACAGGCATGCCTGGTCACTGCGGTAAAAAAAAGACCCATCTCTCTGTCCATAAACCCAGCGGCGCTTTGAGTTTTGATTCTGTGCGCGGGGTGGGGTCTCTCTTTCAGCAGTTGTCCTCAACACAACTTTGGCGTTCCCGAACTAGCGACCCAGCCTTGCCTGGGTCTCTCGCACTGCGCCAGGGGCCACAGACTAATAAAATACCCAGACTGGATGATCCCATTGTGTGACGTCACAAAACAGCGAAAGGTCATGAACCATCCGCCATTATAGGTTTACGGTAGCGACCGACGCTTCAGCATAGCTACACTTTTGAATGATACCATTTTGACGCGCCTACTGAACGCGGAAGTTTGGTTCCGCACCAAGAAATTAATACATGTACAACCAATCTTGACAAATAAAAAGAAATTTCTACTGCAGATAGAACTAGAATCGAAATTTCCCTAGCGGCGGCCATGTTGGTTATACGAGCGCCGCTCGGGAAATTCCGTAAAAAACGACAAAGCCCGAAGCTCGTGTTTCCAGTCTGGTTAATTTATTAGTCTGTGCCAGGGGCCGTGTATCTTCATAGTCCACATCTCATACTAAAACCAAGACAAAACAGTCTTGTCTGTGTGCACTAACAGCCTAAAACCTATAGAAAGGCTTTGGCTCGGTACGTTTTACCTTCGCATATACAGAAAAAAAAAAAAGATCCACGGAATACTGAAGTTATATACATGTACAATTTCTCAGCAGTCTTTTCATACCTGATGTACACACATTATGTCATTTAAAAAAGATCAGATTATTAATGCACTTCTTCCTCTGTCAAGGACAATAAGACTGAGTGAGTGAGTGTGTGAGTGAGTGTGTGAGTGAGTGAGTGAGTGAGTGAGTGTGTGAGTGAGTGAGTGAATGAGTGAATGAGTGAGTGAGTGAGTGAGTGAGTGAGTGAGTGAGTGAGTGAGTCAGTGAGTGAGTGTGTGAGTGAGTAAGTGAGTGAGTGTGTGAGTGAGTGAGTGAATGAGTGAGTGAGTGAGTGAGTGAGGGAGCCAAATATAGAAAGGGTGAATGAACGGAAGAAAGAAAGAATTAGAGAAAGAAAAACGAAAAAAAACAGAATGAAAAAAAAAAAAACAAAGAAAGAAATATAAAGAATGCTACTGTATTAAGACTAAACAGAAAAGTGCTGGATTACTTCCGATTGATCGCTTTTGAGTCTCAGACTTAAGAATCGGATAACCCAACTTTTTATTCCATGTCAAAACGATATCACTGGAAGTATTTACCAATTAAAAACTAAAATGCCAGTTTTAATTATTACTTTGTACTAAAATGGAAAACGTGAATTTCACATTCAGGGTTAAGGGTCATATCATGCCTCGTTTTCTTTAAATTTTATTTGATGACACCGGATGTAGATTCGGTAATCATGACCTTAGGTCTTGTTTGTTATATCTCCATTTTCTGAAAAAAAAAAAAAATGGAGATCTTTCAATGTGTAGAAGAAGTACACCAAATGCACATTTGGACATTTGTTTAAATGCGTTGTGCAGCACTTATTAAGCCGTTTGACAGTTCTGATGTATTCAAACTCCGTATCAAAGTACTAAAGCTGCAAACGTTTAACGTCGAATTTCTCAGCTGTGCAAAAATGGAGTTGGAGCAAACAAAAGAACTGAGGTCGCGTAATGCAGAATTTCAATCTTTGTCAGGGATTTGTCAAGCCGTGCCACATATTAAATCCCCAAGTCAACGTTGGCTTAATGTAATGACGAAACAGGGATTGCAGAAAATTGCAGTGGCCGACAAACGGGGATACGACTTAATCGGAAAATGGAATATAGCGGAAACATAAGGGCGATATTCCTTACGCCGACTTTGCATGTTTAAAGCGCGGGAAATGGGATGGGCTGTTATAGAGATTAGAGAGATATCAGACTCTGTTCTGAAAGCATGATAACAATCCAGAATAATGTATTTTACTTCAAAAGGCTTCGACAATGCAAAGAATACTACAGATTGAACATTTAACGATTGGATTTCGTTCAAATACTGACATATTTCTGACATTATTGGTAAATAATAGAACTACTTCTACAAAATCATTCGTTATAACCGTTGTGGGTATTAGGAAATGCAGATAATATTGACTATAGACGAATGGTATTTTGTCATGGATGTATTGCCTTCAGTGTGACTTTTATTCAGCTAATTGAAGATTTTGACGAAATTTCGAGCTTTATGATAGTTATGTCATGGCAAGGCTTAAGATGTGCACCATTCCTAACTTATCAAACAATATTATGTAGTGAATTACCAACATCTATCTGGCACAAAACTGTGATATTGCCCATGAAAATGCTCATTCTGTTTATTGATTTATTCATTTTACTTTACCTGTTTGGCATCACGGTTACAGAATAGGAGGACTGTAGCAATTAGACACAAAATGTCTTTGCATAATGGGTACAGTTTTTTTTTAAAGACAGCACCCTCAAGCAAGAGTTATTAAGTGTTCATCTTGCAGTAACCAGAATGCACTGACATTATTTTCTCGTGTCATGAATATTGATGAGTTAAAAGAACATTTCAAAGAGGCATTTTTTTCCCATTCTTTACAAACATTGGCTGTTTAAATATTGCGGCTGCCTTGTTTCACACGTCTTCGCCAGTTAAGCGGGACCCACGCATTCAAGTTGCTTCTTGCGTAATTTCATAGTTATTAATTGCCTGTACTTAAGACTGCCATTTCATTCTTATACTCTATGCTGCAAATGTAAATGCCATACGTGTGTTAATAATTAATGCTCTTATACAGGGTTGGTAAAAAAAACAACCTTCCCCTTTGACTCATGCCTTTGAGTGCTTTGTTCTTAAACATAAAGGAGAACTGTAAAAAGCCCAGCGCTAAAATTTCAGCTGTTTCCGCAGAAGCTTTCACTGTTTATATCTTGTTATCCCAATCCATTTACTTTGTGTGCTCTAAGCCGAATGTTTCAGTCCTGCGCTTTTCCACAAAGTGTGAAATTTGTGACTGTTTTGTTCTGGTTTCTTTAAGAAAATCCGGTCTCTCAAAGACCTTTTCTACCCAAACAATAGGAGCAAATTGAAGATGTTTCTTCCAGACATTTTGACGTGCTGAACAGAAACGGTTGTCAGAAACACGAGCAAACATATCAAGTATGTCATGGTGTTCCTGTTTTGACAGTGTCAGTTACATACATAATTGTTGATTTTTCTTTCCAACATGACATTGTCTCTGGTGGTAATTTAAGAGCTGGCTCGAACAACAAACATTTACTTCATTCATTCTTTCGTTTCAGTTATGCTAAGCAGCTTATCGATTCATTTGCCTCCTATCGCAGGTCCACAGCATTTTCCCATCGCTTGCCCTCGACAACGAAAACTTTAGGCCCAGAGCCCATTGCATCATGTCTGTTTTTGCCTCAGTTTTCCTGACGGTTGCGTTAAAACGGGACTTCGCGTATTAGTGAGACTGAAACGTCTGTCTCGCTTGTTCAAGGCTTCAAGACAAGTTCAAAACTGAGACAAAACTGACTCTAACACAGACTTGATTGATTGCGATACTAGCTGTCACATCTAAAATGGGATTAGATTCAACTGATAGAAAATTCACACACGTGAATAAAATATTCCTTTCTTGCTGTCTCTCTCTCTCTCTCAAAGATAACTTTTATGAATAACGTGCAGACCTAAAATGTTTTTATTTTTTATTTTATAGCTTTTACAACGCATAAACGTCATATTTCAATAAACCCGGAAAAAATATTCTGTTCAAATATATATCTGCAAACATCCCCTTTAACATACAGGGGTTGTGATGTATGATGAATGAAAGAGACATATGAAAAAAAAATGATCTTGTCACATCATAAACGCAAAATATTTCACCATCTTATGGAAAGCTGCAGGGTGAAACAACTATTTCAGAACAGTTCTTCACTTGAGATCATTGTCATAACTCGGTGTTTTTCTCCTCCCTAGTGGTGTATTTAGGGTGTGGCAGGTATAATTTGATGACAATTGCCTTGGGCACCACTAAGCATTTCTTGCTAAATGTGACTTGAACTGATCAAATCAGGCGTGAGGTGAAAGTCCAACTTCCTGAATAAACCCCAGCAACGGGTGAAATATTTTCCATGAAACTTGAGATTTTTTGCTTATAATAATAATTATTATGATAGATTAGCCATTTTTCTGCATTCAGATAAAACGTTTTGCCTTAAAGAGATTTCTTAAAAGAGATAGGGACATTTCACGTTTATCTGGGTTTTGTCCATTTACAAATGTCAGACAAGCCACCCACGGACAGCGGCAAAGAGAATTTCAGGTGTAAAGCGGATACAGTTATAATTTTCATGCAGTGCCATAATTAAAAACATTAACGAACTTGACTTGTATTATTGAGCTGATATTATGGTAAAGTTATCTAGAGGATGTGTGTCAGGTGTTTGGACAAGGGAGCTTTCTCAGTGCTTACAACTGTCGATATTTTTTGTGGATGCGGCTCTATTCTCCAATACAGAAGACACGTTTGAGTGGATCTGGCGAAATTTGGCATAAGGTGAACTTTTTTTATACCTCTTTAAAAAAATCAAAATAAGACATTTCTAAGACGATTTCAAGCATAATAAATTAATGAATGCAAAAAAAAAGGCTAATCTCAAATTCTGTAGAAAAATGTTTCTCTTTTGGAGAGATTTTCCCAGATATCTGGCCTTTCAGTCCACCTTAAGCTCGTCTGCGCCAGATCCACTCACATGTCATTTCCCGTCTCATGCGACGACCAATGGCTGCAGCAACCTCCATTATTCAAACATTATAAGTCAATATCAATATTGCTTTTGTGAGGTACATGCTTTAATTTATGACAGCGAAGTAGATTCTGGAAATGCCAGCTCAAATACATTAAAAAATAAAAGAATACTGAAATTCCACAGTTTTTGGTTGGAGCCCATCTAAATATCATTTAATTATCTGAGGCATTTTGAAAATATTTGTTTAATCTTTCATAATATATTTTTAATATTTTATTTAATTTTTGACTATCTGGTTCGAAATATTTTTCCACCTCTTTTTTATGTCTCTGATTCAGAAACATTTGGCTTCATTCTCTACGATGACAATGTTTCTTATCTAGAGTACATGTAATGAACGTTGCAGTTTCATACTATTTCAACGTAGAAACGTGACTCACTGGGAACCATGATGAATTAATATTTGCACTGGGGCAAACTTAATTACAAAAAGTGCATGTACGCTCGTAAATATGATCATATGCACAGTTTGTAAAAACACATTAATTAGTCTTGTGTGTTTTGCATCATTTTTAAGATAACTAATTTCTGTCGTCAATGCCTCAAATATATTGGGGTCGGGCAAACAAAGATTTATTATTATTCTCATTTCTCAAATGGGTAAAAAGTGAAAGCAAATTATCTTATTGTGTTTCCACTTTAGCTTTTAAAACCATTCTAAAAATCAGTAGTTTACAAATATTATGAATGTTATGTTTGGGTCTATCATTCAAACTTAAAGCATTTGCTGTGAGCGAAATGGATCAAAGCGGATAAACATATCAGTTAAAGAAATCTTTCACCATTGCTTTTTCCCCCAAGTCCCTTCAGGGAAATTTTCTTTGTTTTTTCTTTCTCTCTCTCTCTTTCTTTTCACTGTCGCATATCATTTTCCCCCACAAAACATAAACTGTACAGCAGGTTACAGTGGTTCTCAATATGGGCAACAGGTTCCCCCCCCCTCCCTCTCTCCGGGGGCTGGGGGGGGGGGGTGCCATTTTGATTTCCAAGATGTGGGGAGGGGGTGGGGCGAAAACAAAGAAAAGGGCGACAAGAAGGCGAAAACGATAAAAGTGTGTTTGGGGGGGGGGGGGGAGGAGGGGGGGGGGGCTGAAACATGAATAGCAAACGATTTGGGGGAAATGCAGGGCAGCTACTGACTAGTTCAACAGTACGCGTAGATGAGTTTGATGAACAAAAAAGGCATGTTTTTAAAAGTGCCTTCGATAAAGAATGCTTTCTGTTTTATACTGAATAGTCAGGTCGTAGGACGGAAGAAAAATAAATATGAAGCCTGAGGGGGGCAATTGCCTTAAACAGGCCGCGAACCACTGCTATATAATATACAAACATAATGTGTTTTGAAGGAAAACCCGGATCTAAGTAGTATGTTACGAAATAAGTACAAGTGCTGTTGTTAAGTGAACCTAGTCTATTAGTAGAAACCAAGATTTTGGGGAAAACCCAGCTGGTTGAATGTAGGTCAGCCATCAAATAGAGTGATGAGTGGAGAAGGTGAGGCAAACAACTGGCCATGAATAAAGCTCAGACTACTCATACCAACTGACTACTACGAAATGCAATGTTTGTCTCACTTAAGAGCAAGATTAAGGTCACCGGATTTGGGAATTTTTGGTAAAATGAGTGAAGCCTATTGTAAAGTCGAAATACTGAGTTGTGTTCAATTAAAGAAATGGTTCATTGTTATAATTTGCTGCAGTTGAATAGAAGGATTGCCATTATGTTTAAAGACGCTCTTAAAAAATTGAATTTTTAGACGCAACATAGCTGTCTTATGTAGAACTATGGCACTGCTGAGCTAATATAGATCAATGGTCATTGGTGGAGAATCGGATTCTTAAAAAGTTGAGAAGGAAATCCACAGCCTCACAATATTGTGTTTTCTTTGTAATTACTTTCAAGAACAATTTACCCTTTTGCTGATTCTGTAAATACCTGGCTTATTCCATTATTTTTCTTCTCCAAAAGTCCCATGGCGTTTTTTGTTAAGTGAGGACACAGCTTCTAAGTTACCAAATTATAACAACAGATAATAGATTAGATAATATTTGTCTGGATACTGCGACAAGAACACATTGTCTTCATTTGAACCTCTTCATTGTTATTCATAAGAGGCTTGGTACAATTATTTGGGTGATTATAAGTAAAATGGGGAACGTCTACATATTTTCTTTTTAGATAAAAATACATCGCCTTCCTATCTATGGCATTCTCTAACTTTTGCCACTGTTTCAGCGATCTATCATTCTCTGAAAATGAGACACTTCTTGGAGATTTCATGAGCCATAAATATGTATTGTGGTAATGCCAATTCCTCGTCAAATCTCACACAATATCGGTCTTGATGCTTGTCTATGTGCAAAATCGCAGTCTTTCTGGGTCTGGCGGAAAGCACTGGGGAACTGAAGAAAGTGAATATTGGAACAACAACGACAAAGAAAGGTCTCTTGGGAATTGAAGAAAGACATGTGAATGTTGGAAAAAATAACTACAAACAAGGACATTGGCAGAAACCAACAACAACAACATTAACCCTCCACAACAAACAACAACAGCAACAACAAAAGGTCTCCTGGGAATTGAAGAAAGACACGTGAATGTTGGAAAAAAAATAACCACAAAAAAAGACATTTGGAGAAGTTGATAGACGAGTTGAATTGTATTCGTCAGAGCGCCCTCTTCCAAGCTTATGATTGTATGGTTAATGTGTATGCTCATGCGCGCATTCGTGCGTGTGCGACATTTCTGGGAGGGCCAATTTTGTATTAACCACGTCCGAGGTTCTCGGCGGTGGGATTTTGGGAGAGGGGGGGGGGGGGAGGCTGGGCTGGGGTCCACTCTAACATGAGGGGCCAGAAGATAGCCATCGCATGGTATGACACTAACTCTTTTCGTGGGCAAGCTAGTGCCCCCCTCCCGCCCCCTGACCCTCAACTTTCCCTCGTTACGCACCATTTTCACCACTTTTCACTAAAAATTCTCTCAATTCTATTACTGAATTTACATTATGTATGACATATACGTGGTTGGAAAGGTCTACTCAAGAGCTTTTCTTTTAGGTTTGTTGTACTTGAATCCCCCATCTTCCATTTTCACACTTGGAACGAAAAAAAAAAGAAAGTCTTCCATAAAATAATGCGTATTCAAGAGCAATGCGGGGCATGGCGTACACGTATGCCATGCGTAGCGACTGAGTTAAAAATGGACGCATACAGGCACACATCACAGACACGCTCAGGGAATCAAAGACTAGCCCACAAAAGCTGGATTTTAGCAAAGAAAAGCCATCGCATGCATACCAAATGTATATGCTGTTTATACAATTGCCCTTTCACCGTGATCAGTGGACGGGAAACAAATTGATGATGTTTTTACATGAAGCAAGGCTGCACGTGCTTTTCTCATTGTGTTGGCCGCAAAGATACTCTCAACAAACAGTGGACGGCGCTCAGGTCTTATTCCTCACTTCTAACATTCCGCGCCATCAGTTTGCACTGGTCCCGATAGCTGATTTATTTACAGATCTCATTGATGGAAGGCAGTGGCGAAAACGGTGCCAAGGAATTCGGATTTCTCTACGGGAACAAGGATCTGATTACGAGATAAGGTCGGGCACGGGCAAAACTGGATAAGATACCCAGGCAAGATGGGATAAATAGACTCCCATTTCCAACTGCTTTTTTTAAAGGTATTTTTTAATGCGTGTGAATTACATTATGTTATGTTTTTATCTGCATTGATCTTTCACGAATCTTCTTTAACAGTAAAGTTTTCTGCTAACCCCTCCCCCCCCCCCCCCCACGACTCTCGGTAGTCTTTACGAGGGGTCTCTTCAATACATTTACCTCTACCACAGGGGAGCAGCTCCCCCACCCCCCTCCCCATTCAAAATCGTAAGCCCATACCAACTGACCCCCCCCCCTCTCCCCCTCTCCGTCCCCTCAGTGCTCTAGACTGCTTCAGAATGCCATTTTCCCAGTTTAACTCTTTGTGTGCCATGAATTTTTCCACGTTTGCAAATGCAGGAAACAAATAGTGCCGGAGATGAATGAACACTGAAACAAGACGTAGTATAGCCTACTGTATCTTGGGACTAACTACAGCAACATCTATATCTAGCCAGTCGACTTTCTTTCTTCCGAAACAAACGTAGCCAGCCGAAGAACCGATATAATATATCGGTGATTGGCACACAAAAGTGTTAAGTTGGACTTTGAGAAGACACCTCGACACAGTGACGGACACAATGACGGCCACACTGCCAGGAGACAGCAAAACCATACACAGAATATCATAACAGAACGATGGGACAGGAGCAGATCCTACCGCATTATAGAACAAGCGCCCATCACTTTCTCAGCTTCTATTATCTATTCCCTCTGCACCGGGCAGAACCACCTTTCAAAAACAGCTTTCGAAATGCTCATTCATTCATTAAGTGCCCTGCCGGTAGGCGTTGGCGATTATGACCCTCCACCTCTCGCGATCTTCCATAGCCCGGATGACGTCGTTGGTGGTGCGCATTCTCAGCCAGGCCTTTAGGTCGTCCTGCACCTTTATGCGTTGTTGTCCCCGACTTCTTTTTCCATTGAATTTCCCTGTTGTCACCAAATGTTCTAGTCCTCGTTTCGAAATGCTACTTTTTTTTTTCACAAAATATCTGTGGGTTCACAACAGGGCTAAAAAAAATAAAAATATATATATATATATATAGATATATATTATGCTGCAAAGCACGGCATTAGAAACAATAAATAAACGTCACCCCCCCCCAAAAAAAAAATAATTTTTTTTTTAAAAAATCACAAAAGAACTAAATTTTTTTTTTTTTTAAATCACAAAAGAACTAATTTTTTTTTTTTTTTTAAATCACAAAAGAACTAGAGAGGAATAAACTAAAGTTTCGGTCCTGATCGACATTCGTCTCAGGCAAGAAGAAAAAAGTGAAACTGAAACAGAATTAAAACGAAAATCCAAACGATCATTAAAAAAAAAAAATGAGAAGAAGAAGAAGCTGCTAACGACTTGTGATATATCAGATACTTGGTCATAAAAGCGTATGATTTTTTTGGAACAGGCCACTGGGAGTCTTCTCCAAATGAAGTGCAGTACTTTTGAGCCAAAGCAGAACTCGTGGGTGTCTTCATGACGGGATGAACTACAGACTAATAAAATACCCAGACTGGATGATCCCATTGTGTAACGTCACAAAACAGCGAAAGGTCATGAACTATCCGCCACATTAGGTTTACAGTAACGACCGACGCTTCAGCATAGCTACAATGTTGAATGACACCATTTTGACGCGCCTACTGAACGCGGAATTTTGGTTCCGCACCAAGAAATTAATACATGTACAACCAATCTTGACAAATGAAAAGAAATTTCTACTGCAGATAGAACTAGAATCGGAATTGCCCTAGCGGCGGCCATGTTGGTTATACGGCCGCCGCTCGGGAAAGTCCGTAAAAAAACGACACAGCCCGTAGCTCGTGTTTCCAGTCGGGTTAATTTATTAGTCTGTGGGATGAACCAAGACTCTCTGAACTAATATGTCGATTAAGGATGGTCTGGCCAAGGAACAAGTGAAGTGTCTTTGCAGGTGGGCGTGGGGCAATGGTCGTGAGACAAGCAAGGTTTCCCCAGAGTTAAAAATCCAGTAATTCATAATTCACCGTGTAAACTGTCTGTCCTCGAATTTAATAAGACTGAAGTTTCTGTTTCATACTTCAAAGACAATTACGAACAAATATATTATATTATTTGTACGCGTCATACCCAGAAATAGATAAAACGGTAACAAAGGCGTAATATTCCTCACAGGTTTGGAACATCTGCATTTTCTCGGTTCATGTCTTACGTCAAAATACGTTCAATAATACAATTTATACTGGAATTCTAAAGCCAAATGGACATTGGAAAGGAAAGAAAGACGAAACAGAGAGAAAAAAAAAAAAGTAAACGCCGCAATGGAGAATACTGATCTTAAAGCTTGTATTGTTTGTGATGGATTGGCAAATTTCTGACAGATTCTGAATAATTGTCAGGAACAATGTTGTCTCTTTATTCTCTAATCCAAATACATGGCTAGAAAATAGAAAATAGGTCAGTGAGGGAAAAATATAAAATAATTTACATCCTAGACGAAGACAGGCGCAAATGGCCTGACAGGTTGTAGAAAGAATGATAACAAAAAAAAAAGTCTATTATAATATACCGGATTATGTGATAGGGAGAGAGAGAGTGAGAGAGAGAGAGAGAGAGAGAGAGAGAGAGAGAGAGAGAGGGGGGGGGAGGAAGGGAGGGAGAGAGAGAGAGATGAGAGAAGAATGGGGGACAGCGAGAGAGAGAGAGAAGGGGAGGAAGGGAGAAAGAGGGAGGGAGAGACAGACAGACAGAGAGAGAGAGAGAGTGAGAGAGAGAGAGAGAGACAGACAGACAGACAGAGGGAGATAGAGAGGAGGGGGGATAAATTGTCTCCCCAGATTCCGTACACATACAAAAAAAGCCATAAGTCTGGCTCCAGACGATACTAACAGTGATGATTTTGAATGCAAATTTTTTATTTCCCAGAGACTGAAGGACAGAAAACTTAGAGAGATCGGATGTGTTTTATTACCCGTGCACTCAAGTGTCTATGGGACATCAGCCAACGAGTTGGTAGATCAAATTCGGCTCGTGCTGATCAGTTCATTTGTATTTATACATTTTTTTCAGACGTCCTTTTTACTCTGCACTCCATACTCCATACAACTGTTTATAAGTTAAATGGTGTTGAGCGAGCGCTATATTCTAGTTTCTACCGCAAAACAAGGTGATTAAACAGATCACCATATTTACAGAGTTTGTATACATACACTGAAAATCATAATCTGAGAAGATCATTAATTAAAACAATAAGGCAGAGGCAACTGAAATTTCTAGGACACATCTGTCGCCTCAGAAACCTCGAACATCTAGCAGTCACAGGGAAGATCGAAGGCAGGAAAAGCAGGGGTAGACAGAGAAAAACTTTCACTGAAAGTCTTAATTCATGGACAACAAATAAACGTCACAACAACAACTCTTTCTTGAGGTTGGCTGATGACAGATCCGAGTGGAGAGCCATGGTCGCCAATGTTTGTTCCAGACAGGGCAACTGATGATGATAGATACACTGTACAGTATGGGCCTCTTTCCGTTAGATTTTAACTTCAATTAATTTTTGATCTTATAAGGATCTGAGGGCTGACAGCCAACCCAAAGTAAGATAACGAAAAAAACAGAGAAAGGCGCAAAGCGACTGTTACCGTGCCGACTCGGTTCAACCCAGACTCAAACAATGAGTTAAATGCGTGGGGCTTGATAAAAAAAATAACAAGAAAGACCACATAATTATGTCACCATTTCAGAGTCAAGAGTAGAAAAGAAACTGTACAATGTTTCTGCTGTCAATGGATATAAAGTGGCTTTATGTGGGCAATGATCTCACGAAAAAACGTCCGTCGTATTCTCCAAGTAAACTTCACTCTACATTTTTCCATCAGACAGATTGTATTAATTTTTAACCTGATCTGTAGTCTGAGCCAAATGTAATTTATTTTCAAACTTCAGACTGCGACGCAGAAAACGTCTCAGCTCTGGTGATAAAATATTGCTCTTGTGGGCGGTACCAGACCTTCCTCAGACTCATCAATAAGAAATGTGTACTCACGCACAGATATAAATGCACATACATTTGCACACCCCGAAACCCCCACACGCGCTAAACCTAAGTCTGCCTACATTGCTCAGACCAGTACAAGTCTGCCTACCCTGCTACGACCAGTACAAGTCTGCCTACTCTGCCAAGACCATTACAAGTCTGCCTACTGCGTTAAGACGAATACAAGTCTGCCTACTCTGCTATGACCAGTACAAGTCTGCCTACTCTGCCAAGACCATTACAAGTCTGCCTACTGCGTTAAGACGAACACAAGTCTGCCTACTCTGCTAAGACCAGTACAAGTCTGCCTACTCTGCCAAGACCATTACAAGTCTGCCTACTGCGTTAAGACGAATACAAGTCTGCCTACTCGGCTAAGACCAGAACAAGTCTGCCTACTCTGCGTAGACCAGTACAAATCTTGTCTCCTCTTCAAGCAGTGTCCTAAGTCACCATATGGTAAGAGGAGATCTAATAGCTCTAAGCATTCCAGCTAGACTTTTAGATTGATACATGGGTAGAGAGCTAGAGAGATGGATAGACAGACAGACAGACAGACAGACAGACAGACAGACAGACAGGCAGGCAGATAGATAGATAGATAGATAAATAAATAGATAGATAGATAAATAAATAGATAGATAGATAGATAGATAGATAGACAGATAGATAGATAGATAGATAGAGAGAGTCGTAAATAATATAAATACAATATGCATTCTAATACAGGGGCTTGGGTCATTATGCTTTTATTATTCAGGAGCTTGGCATCTTCTTTCCAACAGCTGTTGATATCATTGCAACATCTATAAAATGGGGAGAGAGAGGTATTAATTTCAAGTAAATTTCTGACGTGTTCTTCTCTCCCTCCCTCAAGCCCCTCAAATGAAATCAAAATCTCCAAGTTCAAGAAAAAAAACAACGTCTCGTCTCTTACCAGCGTTAGGGGGATATCACACTGAGACGGGAGGGGCACAGTCAGTTGGTGGCCGACAAGAAATGCACTCCATTATTTCCTATATTTTCCTACTAAATCCGGGAAGACCCCATCATACACAGCCAGGCTCTACCACTACTTCTTGGGTGTACATTTTGCTGGCAGCAACTGGCTGTGGCGTTCCGAACTCAGTTTACCCTCCTCAAGGTACCCAAACGGACATAGGACTGATCGAGAGTAGAAAGGCAACGTTACACGGGTTGGAAAAGAAGAACATCCTTCATAGGGGGTGCCACTTTTCTACACTGACTGAGCATCCCTCTGTGAACCTGGTCTCTAATCCATCAACTTTTATTACAAGTTTACCAATATTAATGGTTTTAATACGTCCTCCCAGCCCCTGTAAATGCCCATTAGATAAACGAGATTGGGTTTTCGGTAAGTCTGTAAAAGTTGCCATGCCCGGCTCGGGTTCCCCATGAACTATCCATCACGAGGGCAGTAGGTCGATACGCGGAGGAAGAAGCGACCGTTCCGATTGATCACTCAGAGTATAAGTAATCAAATCGCTATCTGACTCCCCTATCGCTGCTAATCAATTACGAAAGGGGCTGGAGACAAGAAAGGGAGGAAGACGAGTGAAACCAGCGCACTGGCTAGGGGGAGACGAAAGCGCCTGTGGCAAGATATTCAGATTCGTAGCCAACGGTCATGGAAGCTGGTTGTTCGTGCTGGCCGTTCTTGGGGTGTAGTTGGGGGCTGTTTCAATTTCCACGCATAATTATACTACTGAAACATATTAACATCCAGTTTATTAAATGAAGTGGATATTTGAGGTCATAATGCAGAGACAGACAGACAGACCGCCAGACAGACAGACAGACAGACAGACCGACAGATAGATAGATAGATAGATAGATAGATAGATAGATAGATAGATAGATAGATAGATAGATAGATAGATAGATAAATATATAGATAGTCAGATAGTTGGCTAGATAATGGATAGATAGATGGATAGATAGATAGATAGATAGATAAATAGATAGATAGATAGATAGATAGATAGATAGATAGATAGATAGATAGATAGATAGATAGATAGATATAGATAGATAGATAGATAGATAGATAGATAGATAGATAGATAGATAGATAGATAGATAGATAGATCGATAGATCGATAGATCGATCGATAGATAGATAGATAGATAGATAGATAGATAGATAGATAGATAGATAGATAGATAGATAGATAGATAGATAGATTGATAGATAGATAGATAGATAGATAGATAGATAGATAGATAGATAGATAGATAGATGAACGACAAAATACATTCAAAGGATAAAGGAAATGGAAATTAAGTTTAAAGAAAGAATAAAGTGAACGAATGAATGAATGATGAATGAATGAATGAATGAATGCATGAATGAATAAGAAAAAGACAATTAAAGTAACACCATCCATCGTCTACATAAAGAGACACATAGACAAACAGAGAATAATAATATAACATTCTACTACGTGAGTGTTGCAATTACTGTACAACTTGTACACATATCTGTATGAGTCGACGTGTAAATCATTTACTCCAGCCCAATTTTCATTCTGCTCGGATGGTGTTGGAATGGGATCAGACAAACGAGAAACACAGATATTAAATTTGTTATGTCGTGCAATTTCACAATATAAACTTTTTCTTTTTTATGTCTGCCAATCCCTCTCGGTTCTTCGTCCTATGTGACTGATAAACACAGAGCGGTCAAGCAGTTTTCTCCGTCTGTACTCCATCGAAACAGAATGACCCGTTCTCAATCTTTGTATCATGTTCATATTGTAAAATGTAGACAATTAATAACGTCTTATTCATAATAAATGTTTTAATAAAAGCGTGAGTAGCCTCTTCAGACCCCGTTCCTCTCAAGTGGACTGGGGTCAACCCCCTCCCCCACCCCTATGGCTGGGTCAACCCCCACCCCACCATGTAGGCTGGGTCAACTCCTCCCCCCACCCCATCTGGGCTGAGGTCAAATCCCTACTCCCCCCCCCCCCCACAAGACTGGGGTCAACGGCCTTTCCCTTGTAGCCTGGGGTCATACCCCCGCCCCACCCAATGTAGGCTGCGGCCAACCCCTTCACCCACTCCCATGAAGGCTGGGGTTAACCCCCCCTCCCCACCCTCATGTAGCTCGGGGTCAACCCTCTCCCCATTGTAGCCTGGGGTTAACCCCCTCCCCCACCCCATGCAGTCTGGGGTCAACCCCCTCCCCCACCCCTCATGCAGGCTGCATCCTCCTCCACCTCTCCCCCTCCCCCACCCCCCAAATGTGGGCCGGGGTCAATCCCTCCCCCTCCCTTTCCGAACCTACGTAACTTTAAGGACAGCCCCTGGTAGGAACGCTCTATGGCTTAACCGGCAAATCTTCTGAGATTCAAAGAGGCCTTAGTGTTTCTCGTCTTCCTAATGAAATTTACCTGCCTCATAACCGATGTTTATATGAAATATTGGCAGCTGATTTAAAACAAAGAAACAGAACAATAACAACAAAAAACCTTTCTCATTTTTTCTTTCTTGTTTTATCTAATACACGTGAGGGCATCATCCAGGTTAAGCTGACCCGGTCAAGCTGAACCAGAAATAACTAGGTATGTAAAAGGAAACAATCCTATAATTATGTCAAGATAAGAAATTGATTGCCTTTGAAAAAAACCAAACAAAAACAAAGCGGCCGCCAAATTGAATTATCAAGAAAAGTGTTATTGTTGTCCTTATGTACCCGCCCTTTCAAATGAAACTAGATTGTGTGAACTCTTATTTTCTGTGCACAGCACACTCGGCGTATTGAATGTTAGGGCACTGTAAGACTAAAAATGACGTCAAATTTTCTTTTAAAACCTAAAATAAAATTCCTTACAGTGTTGGATCGCAGTATGAGAAAGGGCTGAGAAAAAACTGAAAATGTTTACTTACTTTGTGCTGATCTGAAATTTGTCTTGCCATGAATTTATACGCAATAAGAAGTGGAAATCTAGGTCCTTGAACACATTGACGATAATAAGGCCCATAGCGCAATGTCAAGTCTGTTTGCCTTGCTTTTTGTAGATTATGGCGTTAAACGGGACTCGCCCACTAGAGAGACTGAACGAAACAAGTCTGTCTCGCTAGTTGACTTAAACGAACGAAGTGCATATCCGTACAACATGTTGTGCACACAATTCGACGACGTGGGCTGGGGTAGCTCTACTTGATTGGTCTAAAATGTAAGCGCTCTTCCACGAATGAAGGGGATTCATTCACATTGTGTGTTCTACGTCATCACCATGTTGTACGGATATGCGCTTCTTTAAATAAAACTAGTCGGCCCGCTGACTCGGGGAATAAACACGCGTCATTATTTAAAGTTAAGTTTCGATCACCAATAATTAAAAAACAAATTTAAAAATGCAAATTGAGGCGCCAAAAATTAAAAAAAACAAACAATTTCTTGTAATACTATTTAATTTTATTCGAACAAAAATGCATCTTTTTTTTTTTCCGGCTCTAAATGTCGAAATACTTTCTTCTGTTCAATTCAGTTGTGGCAATGAAAGGACATGCACTGCATTTCATCCTTCCTTAGGGAGGCTGAAACACAGGCTGAAACATTGAGTGAAAGGTGTTTTTGATGTCGTTGTTTCTTCAAATACTTCATGAAATACATTCTATTACAAGAAACAATTGTTTCAAAACTACGCAGCTGTATCTATTTAACATGGGCCTTTTGCCGCCAGATTTTTATTTGTGAAATTTTGATTGATCAAGGTGTAGTAAAGTTCCCCCACCCCCTCCGACAAAAAAAAAAAAAAAAACGTTAAAGACGCAAAATAGCCTTTACCTGGCCGACGCCCCGTTACACCCAAACTCAAATGAAAATCAAATACAAAACCGAAATTAAAAAAAAAAAAAGAAAAATACACCATCTCTACTTGCTCAGATGGTATGGGCATGTGACAAGATCAGATGGGCTCTCTAAGACCATACTACAAGGAACAGTGCAAAGGAAGAGAAGGCGAGGCAGACCGAGGAAGAAATGGGCAGATAACATTGCGGAATGGACCAAGATGTGCTTTCCCGCAACCCAGACATTCGCCCACAACCGCCACAAATGGAGCCAGCTGGTGCAGCGTTCATCATTGCAGCGCCCCTACACCCCCGGCGGGTTATGGGATCAGTGACCAGTGACCAGTGACCAGTGACTTGCTTCTATTTAAAAAGTGACGAAAATGAAGGAGAAAAATGGTTTACGATTGTTTTCCCACATGCCACCAGCATAGCTCCATTCCGTGCAGGTTTTTGCGTGCAATGATAAGATAGGTGAGTGCGACCGCGATCTATTGACGTCGGATCTTTTCAAACTGGGTTGCCATTATTGGGATTCTAACATTGTTCACAATGGCATTCGATCACATTTTAAGATCGATAACAAACTCTATTGTTCAGAAATCCGTTACCTGTGTTGGGACTGGTTCTCGGACAAAACCAGGTGATCATGTCTTAACGCACTGACTAACTGATGTACGAGATTTGTTTGGTCTCTACTAGCTGCAGTCAATGGCCCTGCCCGGGAAAACCTGCTTATTAGGTTCGGTTCTGGGTGATTGTAACGGATCTGCCTCACCTCGCCCGCTCCTTTAGGTTTATTTTGTTGTAGTTGTTTGTTTGCTTGCTTGCCTTTGGATAACTCTTAGGGGCCGCGCGCACTATCCCGTTTCGCCTGCTGCACGGCGTGCAAACGCAGATTTTTGCTTGCTTGGCAAAGAGTTTACCGTGCTGCACGCCACGCGAGAAATTGCTTGCATTGAACGGGTGGTTAATTTTAACATAGTGCGCGCGGGGCCTTACTGCGTTACCATTGCGCGTTAACGCCCTAAGCGCCCGTCAGCACTCATTCAGTGGCAGTATGATGATCTGCTCACTGGCTGTGCTGCATTTAATAGTGATCACATGGCAGGAAGTGATAACTTCATGCGTTCATGGAAAAGGAAGGATTGGGGGGGGGGGGGTGGGTAATGGCGGGATGGAGGGCGAAATTAGCGACACAAAGTAGACTCAGAAAGATACTTCCTCACCTGTTCAAGTCTCCAAATCTAAAAAAAGAAACCCTTTGCAGGTCGAAAAGGAGGCACCTGTAAAATTTCATGCAAATCCGAGTTCTCTGAGCGGCGGTGGGGCTTGTTAAATATAGCGGGCGTTTTTCTTATTACAATAGATTATTGCAAAAACATCAACAACAAAGCAAAGCAAAACAACATACAGCAACTAGGAACCAATGCAAAGGGAAAATAACAATATTATAATTGTATCCTGTTAACAACGCCCTCCCGTACAGATAACATGAAAAGTGGCTGACATCGAAAACAGAAGGGTTTCGGTCAAGAAGACCTTCTTGAAGCTGGAAAAAGTAAAACAACATGAAAACATTATACATTCTCAGACAACAAACATTTTGATTCAGCTTAGACATTCTGTTTCCTTATCATCCTTCTACACCTTGGGATAGCTTTGCAAATAAACAATTTTTCTTTCTCTTTCGGCCACGTAATATACTTTCATTAAGCCACACTAAAGCTGTGTGTGGGGAAACGGAAACGGCAACGGAAACGTCAAAACTCCACCAAATAGCAAAAAGAAAGGAGTGTTTCCATATATACCGAAACGGCGTTTTCAGACACACACGAAAATGTTCTTTCTGTTTCACTACTTGAAGGGTTTTGATGTTCCCGTTTCCGTTTCCTTAGATATGAAAACACAGCTTGACACCAATAGCTTCTGTGTGTTTAGGTAATCAGCTAGCTAAAGAAAACAATCATAAAAGGTTGTATGTGGCAAAGCCCCGCGTTTGAAACAAAGAACAAAGGAAAGTTACAGTAAACACAAAATATGATTATACGTTTCGCGCCTTCGTTCTGGTCTCCAGGGTAGTCCTAACCTAATCTGATGAGCTTCTGGTAGCTGAAACCATAGCCTCCATTCTCTCTTCTGCACCTTGTTTAAAAGACAATGGTACAATCTGGTGGGCGATAAATAAATAATTCATCGCAACATGACTAAACCAATAAAAAATTAACGTCTTTTCAAGGCACAACATAACTTCCATCATATGGCTTAATATGAAACGTATCCTTGGCAAGAAATAGACAAATTATACTGGAGCTGGAGTGAGAAGTTGCCAGCACCTAAGACTTCGTTTCTATGTGACAAAAAAAAAAAATGCTGTTACAAGTATGTAGTATATACCAAGTTTTGGGGGATGGGGGGGGGGGGGGGGCTAGGAGCATGTATTTTAAATCCTTGTGTGACTCCAGAGCTAGAGAGCTCCTCCCGAAATACTGTTGACAACAGCCTTAATTTATTATTCTTTCACATTTTCTTTTTGTTCTCCTCCCGTTTGTTCGGTTGAAAGTGTAGGGGGCCGGGTTGGGGATTCGATAAGATTTCGGGTGGAGGATAATGACGGGGTTAAGGATGGGTATGTATACGCAAGCGCCCCTAGAGCAAAAGGCTTGAGGTGCGTACATACTTATAACAACAGCCGACAAAAAATTATGAAATTTTGTGTACTGTCTCAATTTTTGAGGAAACATTACGCGGACACATCCATCTTGAAGAAATTTCAGTCTTTAAGTTTGTGTAGTGAAGATTTTTCTCTTTTGAGATTAAAAAAGAAAAAAAAGATGCATGTTTGTTGAGTAAAATCGCACGCAAAGTAAGATAGGAAATATCGTTCTTTGTTTGTCTATCTTTACAGTTTGCTAGCTGAAAATCAACTTTATCACATCATGTCAACACATTCTGCAAGAAACTGCGATGTAACAGTAAGTTCTGTTAATCTTTGCATGGAATCCAAATTGTCTACCTGCGCCCCCCAGTTAGGGCGCAGTTGAATTTATAGCTATAAGTGTCATCCAATGTAACACAATCGAACAGTTTTTTTGTTGTTGTTGTTGTTGTCATAATCCATGATGTTTTTTTTTCCACCAAAATATCACACAAATGTGTCAAATAATACCTGAACCGAATAAAAGAGAAAAAAAAAATCCGGATAAAAGTTTCAACAAAACAATTCGGGTATAACATGGGTTAATAAGACCTAAATTTACACATAAAGTTTGGCAAAGAATTTACAAAATGTATCCAATTCGGGTCGGCAAGTAAAAAGAAAAGAAGAAGAGAGTCTCTTCCCTCCACAAGGCGATTGCACTGCCAGTGTGCCAGTGTAACAGTTTGAGATATCCCAGGACACGTCATCCCCTTTGTCTTTTCCGGCCCTGTTGTTCGAGTGCGCTGGAGGACATAATCAGCTATGTGTCCAAATTTGTTCCCATTGTCAAGTACCCCTGTTACAACGACAGCATTAAATCCTCAGAGAGCAGTCAGGGTTAAGCTGATTTGGCTACTACTGTTATTGTTACCTGACGAGTGTATGACGCCAGAGAAATGACTTTTCGCGTGGTACGGGACAGGCCTTGCAGCCTTGGCAGCTCGCTTTCTGGCACTTGGTTACCGATTTTTGTAACAGTCAACAAAAGGAGTCAGGTGCGAACGCGTGTACATCTATAGACGATATGTGAGTATTTTCCATTGAGGGTGTTTATGATAATGTGACGACCACTGCATGACGTGTCGGTGAAGTAGCGGGCCCATAATGTTTGAGAGCGAGATTAGTGGTTATTAGCAATAACGAGATGTGTTCACTTGGGTACCTGTGGGTCAGAGATTTACCTGTCCTTTTGACATAGACAAGAAGAAGTGCTACTCCAATGTTAACAGTTTTCTTTGATGCATAGACTGATGGATTTAATGAAGAAGGCAAACGTTTTAAAGAGATAGAGGACGGGGTGGGAAGGGGAGACAGAGAGAGAGAGAAAGAGAGAGAGAGAGAAAGAGAGAGAGATAGAGAGAGAGAGAGAGAGAGAGAGATTGATAGAGGGAGAGAATACGCTAGAGAACATGAGAAGAGGATGGGAGGGGTGGAAGAAGGGAATACGCAGCTGTCTGTGTGTAACCATCATTCATTCCCATCTCATTAATGAGTGCAGTGCCTTTCTACCGTCATCCTTGGTCCAGTAAGCAACAGCTAGATTTCCCTCACAGAGCAACCCAACTCGTACCCAGGGTTGAAATGAAGGCAAGCCAGCAAATAGCACCAGATTTCCTAGTGGCAGGAAACAGCAAGAAACATCTGAAAGGTAATGAGGGAGCAAATCCTGCTCGATCGCTTGATCATTCCTGCTTTAGCTGGATTAGCACATCGTTTTCTTTCTTCAAACCATTAACGATGTGTAAAGCCGGCGCATCCTACTGTAAAAGCAATGTAGTTCACGGCGCAAGAAAACACGTTATGCAAATGCGTCGTCTTGAGCCGCTCACGGGTGTGCGCCTGGAATCGATGGATAGGAATTCGCTTGTCGTTCTCCGGACGTGGGTGTTTTAAGCTGATAAATTCACTAAGTGAGGTTAATCTCCCGGGGGAGTATTTGAAAGTAAGGAAGGTCGCATTTCGTGAAAACATAGTTAGTTTCATTTGATTGCCTCAACTTTCAACGAAGGTCGCATATATTTATTGTAGTGCAGAGAGACATCGTTTCCGGCATGAACACAATAGTTTATTTACAGGGTTTTCGTATGATAACAATTTATTACGACATGGAGTATACGCCTAGATAATAATATTATTCATCAAGCAATGTGTTAAATGAGATTTAATTAATACACATGCAGTTCAAAGAAGGCCTGAAGCGATGTTTCTATTCGCAAGTAAAATGCTTCGGAAATGTCCGTTCCCCAACTATGGAATCCTTTCCAAACAAACTGAACACTTAAGTATGTACGCCCCATTGAGAACTTTTATTCAGCCTATCTGGCATAAATCAATGGCCATCTGGGATATGAAAATAATGGGATGATTAAAACATTCCATGAATGAGTGATCTGAAAAATGAAAACAGTTTGTAAAAGAAGACCACATACTATAAGTTGTGAGTTGCTTTGTTTGAATAACCGCCACTTCTTTTCTTCTCCCGATTTTCCGTTTTCACGTCAGCAATGTCTTTTTACAAAGCTGTATTTCATTTAAACATTAGTGAGACAATGTCTTTCTCTGTGGACGGCGTGAGGAAAGTAATGCTGGGATTACACTTATGCACTCTGCTTACAGGAAAATGGTGAAAAGAAGTTTAAAAGTGATCTAAAAACACAAATTTGTTGTGGACATCAGAAATACGATTAATTTTGTCTCATCAGAGGCAGTCAGATTGTCTTCAAAACCTTCGCTTTTACAAATGCTTGTACCGTAGATGTGTCAAATGCAAGGTGTCATGCTTACTTTATAAACTTGTATTTCATGCCCTCAGAACCTCTCGCCACACATCCTTGGCGAGCCACCCTCGTGAACCACACCCTCTCAAAAAGGTCGATATGGCAGGCTTTTGGGTTAAAAAATCGAATTAGGCAGATGGGGCCCCGTTAAGGCCTGAAATGGGCAAACCCTGATGGAATTTCTTTGATTATTGATTTCACCGATGAAAACAGGTTTTATATAAAAAAAAAATAATAAGGGCAGAGGAGGCGGGGGTGGGTGAAGTTAGGCAGAATCTATCAGAAAAGTGCAAAGGGAGATGCACGACCTGAATGAACAGGGGTGCTCCTAAACTCAGCTAGTAGTAATCTTATTTACAGCATACGTTATAGTATAGAATTGTATTATGAATTGGTATGCTGTTATGTGCGTACTTGGTTAAGTACTTTCAGCAATTCTCAACAATTACCCTGGAGCACACCTTTGACTGGAGCATCGCTTCCGGCTAGTCAAAAAAATACAAATTGATAATAATTGGCCACTTGTTCATTACGGAAGATAATCCAAGTGGACTCCAGCATTCTGGCATATTGGGCAAAAACAGCTTTATTTGTAGAAATGCGCGAAAAAATGACGAACTAGGCGGGAAGGCCATGTACATGGGTGTTATTACCAGCTTTTATGAGACAGCGTTTAAATTTACGGAGGCTTTAAGCAATGGCTCTTTCAACATCTATATGGCCATGCTACCAGAACAATTTAAAACGGAGCATATTCTCAAATATTCCCTAACATAGTCAAGATATTTTATATTATCTGACAGAATAGTCAGAATTAACCATTAAATATTTGACAAAAACTTAAGAATGATTTGGATGTCTAAATATGTCGTGTATTTACCTATGACGGATCAATATTTGAGTTTTGTGAAAAGTGTCAACGGTAGTAAAATCTTCTAAATCTGGATGCAAGGGATAGGAAATGTTCATATTACAGAAAGATTCGCCACACACTGTATGAAAAAAGGGAGAGTGTAACAACAGCAATTTTAGACCCGACGCTCCACTGGCAGATTTTGATCCGCCAAATAGTTGAGTGGTGACGTCAAGACATTGATTTTCAGCAAAGATACAAGAATTGGTAAGATAAGACAGCTAATGCTTTTAGCGTGCACAGATTTCGAACAGCCACCTGGCGGCAGACATGCTAAAGTCATGAAAAGTGCCATATTTTACAAATCCAAAATAGGGAAAATATTCAATTTTGGTCACTGTTCAGCTATCGTTATAGTCCTTGATTGACGCCACTTATTGTAGAATAATAACCTCAATCGCTCTGGGAAAACTCTGGGTTATTTTTTTATTTTTTTTAGTGGCAGTAGCACTGTCACAATTTTGCATCATAAATTTACCAGTATATCAAGTATTCTTTTCATACCATGCGCCATGGGCCGACCAGCGCGCAAATTGTGGCACGGTTTTTTTTAGTGGTGCGAAGAAGACAGTGTCTCATCTTATCGTTTCTAGTATCTTTGGTTTCAGTGAGGCCCAGCTAGTTGACTGGTGTGGGATGTCTTACTGCAACTGGATATCACCAACCAACTTGACTGACCACCGACACAACAAGACCATCAAGGTGATTGGGATTTTTTTTTTCTTATCTAGCAACCAGTGACGAGGCAAATGTACGGGACAGGACTCGGGTTATTACGAGACGCCCATGGTTTTTCCCGGAAAAACGTGGGCGAGAGGAAATGTCAGAGACTGGGGCTCTGTTCTGTTTTATTCCAACATTTTTTTTTTCAATCTTGTTCCAGCCTCTATCTGCGTATTTTTTAAAAATCGTAAATACTTGTAGCGAGTGTACCACCTCTGGCTCACACATCTTACGTCGAATTTAATCGCTAACAAGCGGATGTCAGAACACAGATTTGTTCAATTTTGCGCTTTTTAACAGCTTTATGAAGAACACTCAATGAAAATAGCGGCTCAAAATAGCAATTTTGAATGTTAAATAACATTTACTGATTCACTTCGCGCATTTCAAGATGCATGTTTATTGCCGCGCTGAGTGCTTGATTCCTTTCTTTCATGTGCTCACAGCTACAACTGGAAAGGTAATGGAACTAAGACAAATTCCATCTTCCCCCCTCGCCCAAAATCACAAAACATATTAACACAATTTATTGCTTCCTTTGAATAAGCTATCAAGGCCGGTTTGAAAATGCATTATATCATAAAGCTATACAAATGATTAAATCATTGTTAATGAATAACGCAAATAGGGTAGGGAAGAAAGGTAGGGTTGGAATAATGTTACTTGCACTCCTGTAGAGGTGAGAAGCAAAGCAAGAGGCATACGGTTTGTTTGTTTTGTTTTTATTTTAGCAATCCCAAATGCCTCAATCTCACTACATTTTAATCCTATTTCACGGACAACCTTGTATATCTAGCGCCTATGACAAACATGATATTTTTAATAAACGGAGCCGTCTTAACACATGTGCACACTGGGCAGGTGCATAGGGGCCCCAAGGGTTTAGATGCCCATGCATGCAGACTTCTGAGTAGTTGCATGGGAGGGGGGAGGGAGCATAGCCTATTGCTTTGCCCAGGCGCTCTTAATGATATTGAGGCGGCCCTGAAACCAAAGTTAAGAAATTTGGGGATAGGTTTGCCCTCTGCTTTCGTTATCAAATAGAGAGTTGTCATTATCATGTAACCTGGGTATTTAAAATAAGTCATTCGTCAATTGATCACAAGGAAATAGAATTTTCTCCCAAAGTGAACTTTAAAAGAAGAATATAGGCATTTGAAACGAGGTCAAGAGAATACTTTCACGGCGCATTAGCCTGGAATAACGCCTGTTGTATGGCAAAAACAGAGTGTGAAATCAAATTTGAGCACTGGAATAATAAAGCTATTCGCATTATCTTCTCTGTAAATTTCCCCTTTGGTAAAATGGGATAATAATAAATTATAGACAAAAATGCATTCTTGAATTCAGCCTTCCTATTACGAGAAAATAGATGTAAGAACTGTGACGTCTATTGTTGACTCCGCATAATCGCAAACCACACACCGGCCATTTGGAATAATCGAATCGCAACATTCCATTTTCGTTATCTGCTGCTGGGGAGGTACACTAGGCTCACGAGTCTGCATCTAAATGGTGCATATTTTTTGAGATCTCAGCTTCGAAAATGACTTACTGTTCTTGAAGAATATTGTGGCCTCACATATTTTCAGATCAGATTCGGGAACTTCGCAACATTTCCAGGAATTTCAAACAGAAAAAAGTGGCAAGATATTATCAACAAAATTATAATCATTACTTCAGTAAGCATTTTTCATATTGGTAAATCTAGTGACTATTCCTCCTGAGCATTTTCATAGGTGGTTTACAATTAAATCACACATGAGTTCGGGACCATCCAGCTGATGTGAACCCCCCGCGCCCCATTCTTCGTAACAAATACCTCTATCTTGGAGCGTCAGAATATTCAGCACTGTTTTGGCTACAAGCCACATCGGCTAATTGCATTAATTTGGTGCGTGGCAGCTCTTATCAGGGTATGGTTGATCGAATCCATTCTATACGTCAAACATCATTATGTCTCTTTGTGCAACAGCATAAAGTGATCGGAACAAGGGAGTAGTGACGTGAGTGAGTGAGTTCTCAATCTTCAAGTTGGAGTAAAATTTCGAGCTAGGATAGAAAATAGAAAATCCAGCGTCGAAGACAAAATTTGCAGTTTAATATGAAAAAGACCCCAGACTGGTCTACGACCAGTCTAATTAAACCAAAGAAATTGGTATCCCAAGGTGGCAAATGAAATAATATTAAAACCAAAATTTAATGTTCTGCAGAAAAAATGTAGAAGTGTGAGAGTGAGTGAGGTTGAGAGAGATGGAGAGAGATAGAGAGAATGCCATGCCAAACGAGTGCTAACATTTAACATTAACATTTAAGTTCCTTCGTATTCTGGCGTCTGTTTTCATGCAGATACGCGTTCAGGTGAAGAACGATCGGCCATCTTGCTTTAAAGTACATTTAACAACAGTCAACAATGGTTAGATTCCTTGACCCTGAAAGGAGAGTCCCCATGTTCAAATCCCAGTCGGTCTGGATGCCACGTAGCAAACTTCTCGCGGTTACATAAATTACGGCATTCTCTACCTTATCCCCAGTCAGAAGAGGATCGAAGCTTCGTCTCTGAGTTTACGCTGGAAACTGATTTCAAACACCGTCCTCCCCACGTTACAAAATAGCCTAATGTAACTGTCCGATAGGCTAATAAGGTGTGAATGTGGACAATGTTTCTGCTCGATCTTTACTGTCAACATGTGAAGCTATTATGATATCATAAAATATAACATACATGTGTAATATAAATTTGTAAGGATGGAATCTCACTTTGTCATACGTTGGTCGACTTGAGAAACTATGCATATTTTTACCTTGCGTTGGTCTGAAAATAAACTTTGTTTCAAAATAACCTGTCTTTGTTTGTTTGCCTGTTGCTTTTATTTTTGTTTTTATGATTTTTTTTTTGGTCCAGGAAGCTAAGTGTCTTTGAAGCCAATCTGTAAAAATCATGCCCAAGTGCTCTTGCACAGGTAATAAGCTCGCCCCCCTGTGCCACGTGTGATATTTGAAGGAGGCAGCACTTCACGTCGTTATCTAACACGTCTTATCCATTGAGAAAACACAGCTTGTGTAACTGTTTATAGGCATTTTATTCACCTCTTGTTTCTGTCTTGCAAAAAAAAAAGGGTTTTCCATAATATCAAAAAAATTGACAGTAGAAAAAGTGTCCGTTGGTTGTTTAAGTCTTTAATTTAGGAGGTTCCGCTGCCCTTGGCACCAGTCGTCATTTCTCTTGTTTTTATTTTTCTTGTTGTGGCAGGGATTAGTTCTTTAAAATCTTGCCTTGTTCGGCCTGCCCTTCTCGATTCACAACTGCTAAGGTATCTTTAACGTGCGCAAAGTGCACACGGGCCCTCTAAGTTTTTCCGTCCTTATCAGGGAAGACTAGGTGCTCGATCCTATCTACCATAAAATCAGGGACAGGAACTAAGCCCCCCCCCCCCCCCAAAAAAAAATCCGACATATCTGCACCAACCGGGGCTCGAACCCGATACCTTCGAAATTCGTTTTGTCTTCTCGTCTTGCTTTTCCTAGGCCTCTGGATTTTTTTTTTTTTTATCATAGTCTAAAATTGAGGGAATTACAAAGGGGGTTGATGAAGCAAGCAAATTAATGTCTGAGCACTAAATGCAGTCCTCAAATAATAATATGACTGGCCATACTGTGAAACTGTTCAAGCGCGAAGCACTCACTTTTTCTGAAGATGAAGAAAGATTGTCTACTTTGAATATGTTCTTTACCTTATCATCTCCTACATGAAATATTGTACTCATCCCCCCTCCCCCTTAATTAAAATAATAAAAGAAAATGTTTATGTATAATTCAAAAGTTCAGGGAATATTGTCTGGCCAAGAAAGAGTCATCTGCAGTTGTGGGAATTAAATGGTGCAGTTTAATGTTAACTAATGTTATCCGAGTACAGCGTTCGATAGACGGCAAACTGAAGATCTCTCCTATTTACATACATGTCATATGGGGGTGATAAAGAAAACAGGTTAGAAGAGGTATTGACCAGGAAGGGGCAGGGGATGGGGGCAAAAAAATAAAAAAGGTAATGATGAAAGAAAAAAAGGGTGTGGCGGGGTGGACGGGAGGAGAGCCACAGATAAATTACAGGTCATGGAGCCCATAATCATGGAAAATACTGGAAGCCTTTTCTTTTTTCCCTTCTCCCATACAGAAACTAACCTCATCTCCCCTTTTGCTGAAAATAACAACAATAATAATAACATAAAGAAAAAAAAAACCGGAAAGAAATCTCGTCTTTCGTCATATCCGATGACGTAGAGGAATATGTCTGCCAGCTGTTTCGTGCGGTAGGAATCATTGACAAATGACAGACTAATGCAATCGTCCAGAGGCCATCACGCGAAATGAGGGGAGCTACAGGATAACGTGGCAGTTGGGAGTAGGAAGAAGAGGAAGAACAGAGCCCCTGGGAGGGGGAGTGGGTGGATGGCTGGAATGTGAGATGGAGATTTAATACCCAAAGAATCAGAAAGTCCAATTTCCTGTTCCTAAGTCATACCGTGCCCAAGTTTGGTCCAACCTCCGGGGATCCTGGAAAAATATGAAACAGTTCAAATAGGGCAACTATATTGACGTGTTGCTAGAACGAAAGCCTGGGAATTTGTTTACACATGTTGTTCTTTGTCAAATCATTTTCAAAATAATCTGTCTTGTACTGAAAAAAAATCAAGTGTTTATGTATAAAAAATTTGAAGACAACAGGGGAAGAACGTCAGTAGTCACAAAATGTGAGTTTTATCTTAGCTTTGTATTAAGTGAGAAACAATCGTTGTCCAGCAATAGGAGCAAATTTAGATAAGGCATCCCGTCTTCAACCTATGGACTTTCAAACTTTCAAATGCGAATTTCTCCAAACCTTCGTTCTGTGACAGCTGACGTTTTTCTCCTGTAGTCTTCAGTTGTCTTATCAGACGAGCTGCACAAAGTTATTGGGTGTATTAACAACAACACTGTTAAAGCAGAGGAGACGTGGCGAGAAAATTGCTGAATTAGTATACAGTTTAACGCAGGTGGCTAAGCAAAGTCTTTTTTCGTGTGTTTAGACTCACTGCGCTAAATCACTCTTTCACCCAGCTGACTCAGTGCAGTTTTGACGCACCCAACCCCGTGAGACAGACTCCTCTCAGTCTCACCGGTGCTCACGGTCCATAGTCCACACTAAAACGGAGAAATTCTCAGTGCGCCAAGAACTTAAACAATGTGGCATCTTAAAGAGCACTGAACAGGTTTTGTCAGAGAGCAAGCTGGCCATTTCCGGCTTGGGTGCTAGGAAACAGAACAGGTTTTATAGAAGTGAATCAAACTCTCCAAAGTTCACATTTATGTAATTGCGACATCTTACCTCCTCGCACCACTCTAACTCGCTAAAGAACTCTTTTTCAGACTTTTAATTCAGATCTTCAGGTGATATGGACTTCCGCGAGCAATTAATATGAAAGACACTTTTATGTTTCAAATATCCTTTCTGAAGCTGTGTTTCCGTTTTCGGGTGGTTACGACCTCGTAAGCTTCCTGTACTGCCAGACTAATATAGCACTCAAAACGGAAGGCTGAAGTGTTCAACAAGCGATTCTTGAATATTATCATATCCTGCGGGCTTTCAGGACGTCCCGAACGAGATATAAACCGCTGTCTACTGGATCAAGACACGCTGTAGACACTTTAGAGTGTATTGCTGTTATGGGGTTACGTTTTAATATAACTTGTTTTAATAAGATACAATCATGCTTTAGCTTCCCCAGAAAAGGTCACGAAACGTTATCAAATTTAATGCTTTGAATTGAAACGAACTATAACATAACATTTATATGGCCAAAGTTTGATCAAGTAGACGTAACCATGCTGAACATTTTGATGTGATGGTTTGATTTCAAGAACTTATCAAGCACCCCGAGGACTGGTTATCAGAGGTCACTGGCTTTGGGATGCTGTCTGTGAGTGGCTCCAGTATGACACATCAGGCGCCTAAAATTTACAGTAAAAAAAGACCAAAAACATACGCAAACTGAAAAACAAAATACTTTAAATCAACTCCAAGGAACCGTAAACTCTCCAGGGATCATTTCACCCTTGCCTCTGATTGTAGTCACCGTGAGACTTCGACAGTTCTTACTTTGATAAATAATGTGAATCAGGGGACTGGGTTGATATCATGCCTAAATCCATCTGAACTCCAATAAACAATATTGGTGAACATAAAGACCTGCCGGTATATTATTGTCTTCTGTTTACAGGTTATTAACAGGGGCGTTACCGATATTTTGTTAGGGTGAGGCACCTTAAAGGGGCCGAAGTGTTCAGAGACCTACCATACACGAAAACCAAGTTTTCCTCAACATCGCAATATTAGCTTTACGTGATTGAACTTGGTCGTAATCTGTGTACAGCTGAATTGTGTCTTGCCTGCCAGGTCAATGTGTTTTAGTAACGGAAGCATATTGTGTGCACTGTTAATTTTGTTTATTTATTAGTGTGTGTGTGTGTATATATGTGTGAGTGTGCGTATGTGTGTGTGAGTGTGTGTGCGCGCGCTATATATCACAATTTCTGTAACTACAGACTTAAAGAACTTATCGACCAATGCAACATGTCTCAGATAATCAAACGTCCAACTCATCGAGCTGGTCACATCTTAGATTTAGTGATCATCAAACAAACCTTGAGCACCTTCACCAACACCGCCGTCCTAGAAAAACTCATTTCGGATCATAAAACCATCGTACTCGATATTGATTTCGCAAAGCCAAATATCATCAAAAAAGTTGTGTCGTCCAGAGACATAAAAGGTATCGACATCAATGCCTTCAAGACGGAAATGGCCAATGCTCTCGAGAACTTTGAAGGCGACATCACATCTTATAATAACATCCAGCAAGATCTACTACAGCGACATGCACCTATCAAGACCAGGTCAATCTCCAACAGACCGTTCGCTCCATGGTACACCCTAGATGTCAAAGCAGCCAAAGCAGAATGTCGCAAGGCAGAAAGGAAATGGTTAAAGACAGGTCTTACAGTCCACAAGGACATTTTCAAACACCAGAAGAACAGATGGAAATGTGTTATTAAACTTGCAAAAAAAGACTTCTATGTCACTAAACTTCAAAATTCTACATCTTGTAAGGAACGTTTTAGTATTTGTGATGAACTCACAGGGAAAAGAAAGGAAACACCTCTACCCACAATTTACGAGAACAATTTGTTGCCCAATGTTTTTGCTGATTATTTTGGTAAAAAAGTTACAACTATCCGAGAAAATCTTGACAGTTTTGATGCCATTGATCATTTTGATGAGTTTCAGGGAAATCCTATAGACACTTTTGGTGTTGTGTCGAATGAATCTGTAAAATCTATCATCATGGCATCGCCATCAAAATGTTGTGACCTCGATCCTATTCCTACATTTTTGGTTAGATCTTGTATTGATGAACTGGTTCCAACTATTACAAAAATAATAAACAACTCTATTTTAAGTGGGTCTGTCCCTGATTATTTTAAAACAGCCTGGGTAACACCACTTTTGAAAAAAACGACTCTTGATCAAAACATGTTGAAAAATTATAGACCCGTCTCAAACCTTCCTTTTCTTTCAAAAATCCTTGAAAAGGTGATATTACAACAACTAATGTGTCATTTGAGAAATAATGACCTGTTGGAACCATTTCAATCTGCTTACAGAAGTAACCACAGTACTGAAACTGCACTATTAAGAATCATGAATGACATATTAGTAAAGGCAGATTCTGGAAATATTACTCTGCTAAATTTGTTGGACCTATCAGCAGCGTTCGACACCATCGATCACGAAATCCTGCTCAGAAGGCTAGAAACATCGTTTGGAATCAGAGGGGTCGCCCTTAAATGGGTCGAATCTTACCTGTCAAATCGCCACCAATTTGTTGTAACCAACAAAATAAGATCTTTTTCTTATGCGCTTCAGTATGGCGTACCACAAGGCTCAGTGCTTGGTCCTATTTTGTTTACTATCTATACTATTCCACTTGTACATGAAATAAAGAAATTTAATTTACAATATCATTTCTATGCTGATGATACCCAGCTCTACAGTTCTGCCTTGCCATGCGATGTTGACAGCCTTCTGCAGCAGGCTGGAAACTGTATAACAGAAATTAAAAGCTGGATGAACCAAAACAAACTGGCACTAAATGAGGATAAAACTGAGGTTATTTTATTAGGCCGTGAGCGGGTTCTGCAAGAAGTGGACAGAACTGAGATGATAATTGGCACTAATTCAATAGAAATTTCAAAAAAAGTAAAAAACCTAGGGGTTTACATTGATTCAAATCTTTCTATGTCATCTCAGGTTAGTCACCTCATTCGTATTCTATACATGGAAATCTGGAAAATTGGTAAAATCAGACATCTTATTTCAACTGAAACTGCGGCTGTTTTAGTAAATTCTTTTGTACTTTCAAAGCTTGACTATTGCAACTCCCTTTTGGCTGGAATTTCACAAAAAAATATTAGAAAACTCCAAATTGCTCAAAACAATGCAGCGAGACCTGTTTTGAAGAAAAAGAAAAGAGATTCAGCACTGCCACTTCTGCAGAGTTTGCACTGGCTGCCAGTCGAGAAAAGAATAATGTACAAATTGTCATCCATTTGTCACAAATGTGTCAATAATACTGCTCCATCGTACCTAGTTGATTTAACTGATTACTATGTTCCATCTCGTCAACTAAGATCATCATCTGACACTACAAAATTGAAAGTACCTAAAATGAATCTGTCCACTGTAGGAGAAAAGTCCTTTTCATTTCTTGGCCCTACCATCTGGAACACTCTTCCAAAGACAACCAGGGAAATTAATGACATTGGTTCTTTCAAACGCCATCTGAAGACCCATTTCTTTCAGACAAACTAGGCTAGGTGTTTTTCGGCAGCAACAATAGTAAATATTTTTGAATTTCTTTTGTGTATGCGTGTGTGTGTGTGTGTGTAAGAGTTTGTTAAAGCGTCCAGAGCTTGTCATCGACGGGGTTGGGCGCTATATAAATGCAATATATTATTATTATTATTATTATTAACTGTATTGTTGTGTATTCAATGATCAAAACAAATTTCTTTGTACAAGGATGTATAAAATTTATCTTATCTTATCTTATCTTATTTCATTGTCACCAAACAAAAACCGGCTCAGCAGAATAGAATCAAGAAAGCAGAAAACTATCTGGTCTGGCAAAGTGACCATCAAACAGATAAAAAGGCAGGCAAGAGTCGATGGCCAAGAAAATCAAACAATGCAAATCGACCAAGTTGTGTCATGTATATAATTACTTCTAGCTAAAACATACAGAAAACACCATTCATCTCTTCTTATCAGTCCTCGCCTTGACTAGCTAGTGGATCATTCAGGTGGGTAAACAGTGGCACAAAGAAGGAACAGAAAATTTCCCCCATGAGTGGAGAAAAAAAAACAATAACAATCACGGCACGGCAGATTTGGCTGGGTTGAGGATCTACTTATGTAAGCAGTGAAGCGATCTGTCAAAGGTAGCTCGAGTATTTGAAGCTTCAGTGCAATCCATATGCTTTCTGCCATCAAAGACCTCCACGAATCCATACACTTTCGATCAGGAAAGTGAATCATTCTGGTTGTGTTCTCAGCTCTCCTCAAACATTCCAGGAGACGAGAGGCAGGACAAAAAAAACAAAAAAAACGAGGACAATTTTGAAAGGAGGAGGGGGCAGAGAGGAGAAAAGGGATCTTCGAACGTTGCATCTGGTAGAAACGACCGCGGTCCCGCTCAGCGTTAATTGATGGGATAACAGACCCTAGACATGCGTTAGCAATAAAATGTCATGTGCGTTCAACCTCTACTCACTCACACGCAATGGCCTTTTCATCAAATGGCTTGACATTAAAACCGAGGCAGCATCCTGTGCCCTTTTATTACATTCACCGTCCACCCATTATCTGAAACGTTTGAACTGTAACGCTTGAAAATGGATGCGGGTGTCTATACTAAAGAAGGGCCCTGTATTAAGCGCTGAAGACAGACTTCTGTAGAATATGACTCCAAAATGTGGCGGTGACAGTGTTACATAAAAACATGAAAACAAAAATGATATCCAAGTCACCATTGTCCGTGACATCAGGTACTTAGAATACTGACTCCCTTGGGAGTTTGAATTTAAATCTGAGCTTGGATGGAGAAAGCGCGCCGACACGATCACGGTCATATTGTACTAGGAAAAAGCAGTACGATAGACAGACTATAATAGAATGATAGGACAGAAGAAGAGAACTTCTGAACAGCATACACAGAGTAACAGTTAAAGACTCCTTTCAGTCTCCCTTTTCCTCCGGTAATAATTATAACAATGGTAAATATACTACTATCAAATAAGGAGATACATTCATATTGCGTAACAGGATATTGAAGAGTTTCAAATATCTTATCAATCTAAATATTTCAGAAGTGGGAAGGTTAGGTATAAGGTAAGCATTCAAACAGAAAAAAAAAAAATGAATATGTATAGAATTTTCAAGCATTTTCATTTTCCAAATTTAATTTGATCAGAGGGACAAAGTGAGAAGCCAATAAAGTCAACAATGAAGAATAAGAACAAAAACGCTCTGCTATACCATTCACAGCTGCATTTCTTCATAAAAATTGTATAACTTAGTAAATGGTATAGCAATAACATTGTAGTAGTTTTACTACCCTTGGTTTATCGTAATCGGAACTGAACAGTTTTCGATTTAATATCTCAAAATTCCGAATTCGATCATCCTCCGCTTCAAGCCACACCAACAGACTGAAATTTGATCGTCCATGACAAAGGAAAAAAGAAAAGAGATAAAAACTATCATCTGAAACGTCAGCGATTGTTTTTGTTTCTGGTGTTGTATTTAATATTGCATTTAATTTTGTAGCCTCCATCTGTGGTATCAGATGACATTTCTTTCTCATCTTGTACAAAATAAAAACCATTTCTGGTAGTAATATGATACATTGCATTGTATTCAGCAGCTATGACAGCACCAAAAGTCAAGTTTCGAACAGGCGTAATCACGACAGGGGCACGGTCATCTAATAGGTGACTGATCCATGGATCTCAAACAAGTGCTATTTCAATGGAACTGCTTGCTTTCTATGTTTTAGAAAAACCACAGAAAAACTGTGGGGTCGCAGCAAGGCTATAGGCAAAGTCAAAATTTGGCAAAAAGAAAAACTTGTATGTAGCAAAGCCGCGCGTAGGAAATAATACCCAAACGAAACAATGAAACGCAAATTAAAAGAGAAGACAGAAGATGGCCAATATTTCGGCAAACAGCCTTCTTCAAGAGGAAAAAAACAAAACGAAAAAAACAATAGAAAGATTCGGAAATTGAACAAATAAAACAATCGAACAATAAAAAATTTGAATAGGAAATGTATAGAATCTAAACAGAACATGCCTACTTAACTGCGAGTTCAACGTTTTCTTTTTGCCAATTTTTGACATTGCTTTCTGTGTAGTGTATTTCTCCCATAGGAAAGTAGCTCACTGAGACATGTCTGCTTTGGGTCTGTTTTAACACAGATTTGAATTACCGTACAGTCAACTAGCGAGACAAACTTATTTCAGTTTCTCAAGTGCGCAAAGTCCCATTTAACGCCATATACCATAGAACGGAGGCAAAACAATGGCCTTCAGTAAGCTTACTATGAGCTTAAAATACTGAGAAGAATGATTCAGATACTCGACCGGGCACTCGTAAGAAATCATTTTATTCAAAATCGTACATTATACCCAATGGCAAGGCCACAGAAAGGAGACCACAAAGTGAAATGCATTAATGGTATGAGAGGTATCCACTTTTTGTAAGACAACAGGACTTTCCCCCCTAGAAACTCCAGTTTCCTGTCAATAAAACTATAGTATAGACGAGAACATCATAAAGTTAAAAGCGCTACTGCAATGGCTTCCTACTGATGGCGACCTAATTAATTTCCTATTCTCTCATTTCTATTTTGGCACTTGTTGAGGCCCCTGTCTCCTCTTTCTCTCGCTCTCTCTGTCAAGCCGCGACATAAGAAGCTTACATTCTCGACTGGCCCTGTTTTCCCTTGATAGCATTACCTGCTATTTTTAAATAAGTGAAAGACAAGTGTCTTCTTTGACATTCTAAAGCTGCTTTACTACAACCAGTAGTTCTGGGAGCTCTTGTTACCTAGGAACAAAAAGATAATTGTAAATCCACAACTTTACGGGAGGTTCTTTGCTATTTCTATGTTATGAAACGTCCCCGCATCCCTGCTCCCTTTGAATGATTCAATAGTTATTGCAATGTCCAAAGAAAAAAAACAAAAAAACTACATGATCATTTTCTGTCGGTAAAACGCTTGCAAAAACTCACTGTGCACATAAATTCTAATAGTAAAGCGGACAAATGAAGAGAAGACGCCAATCTGTACACAATTCACAAGGTGAAGACCCTTACTACTTAGTTTTGGGGGAAATCTCTACAGGAGTAAAAAAAATGCATGCATTTAAACTGTAAATATCTCCAGATAGTGGGCCAGCAAAGCAACAACACAACACTCCAAAATCCAACACAGTTCTATCGGCATCGGTTTTTGCCAGATCGGCAGAGACAGAAAGAGGAAAAGAAAGAGGCGGGGGAGTTCGGTTTTCTGCCCCTTTAGCCAGTCGATCCTGTTCTTTCCCAGCTAAAGTTTGTTTATTACTGATGATAACGGCCTGCGGCACCGATTTGCTGGGTAAGCCCAACCCTTCCTGTCTCATTTCTTTTTGTAGTATTGGTAAAGAGGCAGGATCATTGACCGATTTCAGTATCTGCATCGTGAGTACCCTGCGGTCCATTTCGCGTCCGCCCTTGGGAAAAGATGAGAGAGAAGAACTGTCAATTCGCTTTTCATAAACGGACGCAGAAACTCACACACTTATTCACAAACAATATTAAAAGCATACAAAATATAAACTTCCACCTGCCACCTTCCTCAACGCGTACACACACACACAGGAAAAAGTTGGCTAATCAAGAAATATTATGACCATGAAGTACCCTTGCAACATTACGGCAAACTTGATCATTATTATCGGTAACGACTTATAAGAGCATACACGTAAGCAAACATAAATCTTTTCAAGTCACATACGGTTTAATACAAAAAAACAAATGCACTGACGGGAACAGGTGTTCTCTGCATTTAAAAACCGTCCAATGGTCTCAGAAATATTTTGCAGAATCTGCAACCCAGAAAATGTTGCTCTCCTGGCAAAACTTTTGAATGCAAAGGTGTACCTAAAATAAAGCATTTCTACAACATCTCTCATAGCCGCATGTTTGGCGAAAGGAAATGTCATCGCCCGTGTATTCAGAAGTAACAAAGGTCTCGAAGATCTCATGGCTTGCAAGCCAAAAATCCAAGCATAAAATCCGAACTTTCAACAATAACGTGTTGGAAAAGGGCACTGGCCATATTAACCGTATTTGATTTACCACGACAGAAAGTGGGATTTTACCTGTGACCTACATACACTACACTGCGTCCTCCCTTTCTCTTGTGGTCCGCGGAGTGAAGCCAGTCGTAGAGCACGGCGGCCATTTTCGTATCGTGGCAAAACAAACTAAATACCAATAGGTGGTGAGTCGAAGGGGGCCATTGTGTAAGATGATGCTATGGCCCTCCTTCCCAAAACAACAAATTAATAAATGTATTTGAGGAGCTCTAAAAACACAACTGGACGTTTACTGGCGGTTCGCCGGTGCGGACATATCATAAAACAATAAATTATTGTTCTATTATTGCCTTTCCCTCATCCTCCCAAATTGCGGCCTGCTTTCCTCCTGTCTTGCACATGATGCTCCACATCCTATTGTTTTCTTGTTGTTTTTTTTTCTCATCTCTCTGATTTTTGTCACACCAACTTTCTCTCATATTATAAGATTTTCTTTTAATATTGCTGTCTCTTCCAGTTTCTCGCTTAGATCTCATTTTCAGTTATTTTTGGTTTCCGGTAGGCACAAAGGAACAGTTTTTACTTCCTTTGCAAACTTTCATTCTTGTCTATCTCCCTCGTTTTATTTCATATTTTTCAGGCATCTGAAGAATTATCGTTTCAATTTGCAAAATTAGTAAAAAAAAAAAAAAAAAAGTAATAATTAAAGCTCACTATACAATTAAAGAGACACAGGAAAACAAAATTTAAATTTCATATTTCAAAAGATGGGTTTGGCAGAATTAATTATTTTCTGACATCGGCAAAAATGCTTCTAAAATTCAACAGGTTAAAGGGCACGCTGACCTTGTGTATTAGGTAATTTTACTGCACCTTGAAGAGACCGTCGGCAGCTGTTCACTTACTCCAGCCGGGGAGATGCCACGCTTCCATGTGTTTCCAATCCCTCATGCATAATTCCGGGGTTACCTATGGCCGCAGTTGTCGAGTACATGTACACACATCAGCATGCCCTTGGTTCGCAAAGATTATTTTGCATTCAAAGATTCGATTCAAATGTGATCACGCACCAACAGGTTTTACTGACTGCCTGTTGGACAACTCACCACTGATAGACACACCGGACAAAATTAATAGTAAGGACTGTTCAGTTTGTGGATAACAACACGAGCAGATACATGTATCATCGTATAAACATGCATGTCAAGACAATCCGAAACAGAGAGAGAGAGAGAGAGAGAGAGAGAGAAGAGACATTATTTTTGTCTTTATTTTTTGGTATTATTATATCTCTATTTACGTAATAATATTTCTTCTTTAACCATATCGCTGGAATTTAAACCTCTTTTTGTATAGTAGCCTTCTGTGGTCCTTTGCTTATTGCTCTAATCTCTCTTTTACCACAGCCTGTCTCCAGGGCCGGATTAAGACCTTTAGAGGCCCTAAGCAACCTAAAAGTTACCACTTTGTCATGCAAAATATATACAAAAATAACCATTACAAATAACAATCAAACCAAAAAAAAAAAAAAAAAGCGAGCCTTAACGGCTTATAGGTCAGCAAATATTTTAATGTTTTTCATTTACTGTGGGGGCCCCTTTTTGTGGACTGACTCAGCTACAACACTTGCAGTTTTGTACCATTGTAGTCTATGTTAAATCCGGCAAAGAAACATTTTTGTGACCCCTCCCCCCCACTTTCCTTGATGCCCTAAGCACGTGCTTATTTTGCTTAATGGTTAATCCAGCCCTGCCTGTCTCCGTCTATATACAGTTGTTCCTAATATTTTTGTGTGTACTTCTGGTCCTCGTGTCCAGTGACTTTTTTTTTTTTTTAAATCTAAGGTCCACTCCTTTTCCTCCACCCGGGGGAGTAAACCCCCTCAATATCGTAGGCCCACGCCAATTCCCCCCCCCCCACCCACCACCACCACCCCTTCCCAGTCTGGTGTGGTACACAGTTGGGAGCAATTGGTCCAGCTGGTTTTGGAAGCGGGCTCTGTTAATATGCACGGTGATATACTCACTTGCACCGAAAGCTACCGCAATTATCTGGCGCCTGAGAATTTTAACGACACAATTATCTTTGATCAGAGACGGCAGGGGCCATCACCATGGACCCCCACCAGAATGACAGAAATATACATCAATTTGAGACAACACTAACAATCAAGCACTCATGCACACTCTCTCACGTACATCAATACACGCCAAAACAAGCCCCACGCGTCGCAATGTCAAAACAGATATTGAGAAATCATCAATCCACTGCTCAGACTTAAAATTCCATATCAAAATATTTTGAAGCTTGCAAAATTTGATTAAAAAAACAAACAAACCCGTAGCGGTATGATTTAAAACCTTTTTCGTTTAAGTGAGTTATGTCGCAAAGGCCCCGCGTCCAGTCAGGACAGTCTTCAGAGCCGCCGAATCAAAACGCATCAAATTTGGTCATCAAAGATCCGTTTAACCGGTCCGAGTTGGGTAAACTTCGGTAGCAAAGGGTGATTGCATTAGGTGAAAGACGTTAATTTATGACAGCACGTCGCGTCTCCAGACCGTTTTGCATAGCATAAACGTATTTGCAACAGCGAGATTACCACGTCAGAGAGGGAAAGAGAAGAGCAGGAGTACTTTTATTCCGGGCAAAACTGGGGGGAGGAGGGTAGTTACGCTTGTCATAGATATTTATGATGAAACAGTAGATCTAGTTACTGGTCAACAAAATCTGTTAAAAACATAAAGAACACTGGACATCAGGATGAGCTTCCGATGTGGAACCACAAGGTACTAGAAAATTAATGTCACAATAGATAACGATAACATTTCTTTGGCAAACATGCGCGACTGAGAGGAAGAGGGCACGTTTTAGCTCTGTATTTTAGGAGGTTTCGCCGCTTTAGGCATTTACACCTCACTTTTCTTGCTTTCATTTTTCTTGTTCTTGTTTCTTTGCGTTTTTGTGGTAGAGATTAGTTTTTTTTGTTGTTTTTTTAGAATTTTGCCCTGGCAGCGGCCTAGTTCGGCCTGCTTTTCTCGACTTTCAACTGCCAAAGTATCTTTGACGTGCGCAACGTGTACACGGGCCTTGTCCGAGAAGACTAGGTGCTCGATCCTACCTACCATAGGATCAGGGACAGGAATCACCCCCCCCCCCAAAAAAAAAATTTCAACATGCCTGCATCGACCGGGGATGATCGAACCCAGTACCTTTGGCATGAAAGGCGAGCACCATGCCTCAGGGTGGCAGAAAGTTGGTGTCACAACAGATAAATATGACATTTCTTTGTGAAACATGCGAGAGTTAGAGGAATAGGACACGAACCGCTGTTGCATGTCACAAATACCAGCAATTCTTTTGTTTGTCGAGGACTTGATGGAAAGATCGATAGATCGGCCAAGACTCAGACAACATTTGAAGGATTGACATGCAGTTTCCGACTGGCACGGAAATGGGGATTCTAAAGCAATATAGACAGGACTGTGGTGTACTAAACAGCATGCTAGGGTTATATAATAGACAATAATTCTGGACTCACGTCAGTTTAAATGCCGAGACACGGGGAAATCCGAAGAGTGTGTATGGCAGACAAAAGCCATTCTGGAGACATTTTGGATAATCAGAAGTGATAGATCACAAGCATGTTATTTTTCATGCCCGAACGTGCCTCGACGTCTAGGGAAAGTGCCATGGCATCTACTGGATATAAAACAAATGATGACGTTTCCCAGTCACCACCCCCCCCCCTCCTGTTCTGTTTCTTATTACTGTCTTTCTCGGCGCCAGCCAGAATAGCCATTTTAGGAGGCTTGCAAACAACCCTTTTGGGGGGCTTAGAAGACAAAGAATGGCAGACAACAACAATAACAAAAGAAAACAACTCAATTCAAGACAAGAGAAAACAAAATAACAACAACAACAAAAAAGAAGTGTAAATGCTCAGGGCAGTGGTCCTCAACATCTTAAGCAAAGACTCCCGACCCTTTTTATCACGCGAGAGAAAGGCAGAGAGAAAGACAGTATTGGCCGAGACACAGAATACAGAAATGTACCATTCCTTCTTCCACTGTATGTCCACAAATTGCGCGCATAAATGCGGTAAGTACTACTCAATTTCCGTTCTATCGTGAAGGGGTGTGGTGCAAATTGTTGCACTGTTGCTATCAAAGATACGCGCGCAAGTGGACGACGGAATATGGCGTATTGATTCGTCTCGGTATCGTGTGTCTCGCGTATAGGAGTGGGGCGCTGATGTTCATGTCGTAAAGGGGGCCAGGGTAAGTGAAGAATACTATGAACACCGTAGCATCGGTAAAAGTAGACTATAGAAAGGGGGCTGGGAAGTAACAAGACATCTGCATAGTATCTAAGACACGGATAGAATCAAAATGTGACATGTTTACCTTTGACTAAGAAACCACACAGTACTGTTAGGATTTCCTTTTTATTTTCTATCTTTCATTCTCCCTGCCCGTACCTATTTTGATTCAGTCTGGCTGCAATATTTCAAGATTATTGTTTTTTTGGTCTTTTTACTCTCATTATTTATTTCCTTGTAACGTTGTTTCATTAAAAAAAAACAACTGCTACGGCAAATAAATGTCAGTTTTGTGGACAAATGTCTGAAGTTTTTACCAAAGCCTGAGAATAACTAATATTTACACCGGAAAGACAGGTCGGTGATTTGACAAGAACAGACATAAAGAAGACTAAATCTACATTAATCATTAATACTTAATGGAATTGCCATGGAAAAGGAGACATAATTATTAATACGTTGTATCCTTTTTAATAAGAGAAAACCCAAGTTTTGATGTCTCTTGATACTCTTGGACAAGGACTATGTTATTCACAGCTTTCTTTAAAGGGTGATATCAGTGTTGTAACTGAAGACTAGCTGTGTGCCAAACAGAGGGAAAAAAACTTGTAGTCGCAAGAGGCCCAGAAATAGAGGGAGTGTTACGTTTCCACGAAGAGTTCATGCCAGCAATGGAATGGTAATCAAGAGCTTACTTCATATACGTACGACTCAGCCTTTTCCCCTTTATGCTATTGTAATTCCTGGAACACCTTTTTTGTGTGTCATTTACACAGTTATTGCTCATCAATAGAGAACATTGCAACTTTTATCAATAATTACCAGTAAAAATAAAAGGTCACATCTGTAATAGTGAAATTTACATGTATATAATACAGGCATCTAATTATATACACCAGCCATGCTTGTGGGGGTTCATAATCGTTTCCATTACTTTCAGAAGTAGCGTCTCCTCGTCTATGTAATTAACTGGCACTATAAGGTAAAGAATGAATCAGTGTCGTGGAAAATCATATTTCTCCTTTACAGGTCCTTCATTAATGTACTTATCATTAGCTTTGCGTGTTTTCAGAACAGGTGGGAACTGAAGAGGTTATCCCTGGGCATTCACCTGTCTGTCACAGACATTTCACTTGCCCTGCCCGGAAAACATATGACTATATGCACACATATCATTTTGACCCATCAGTTGCGGTTGCAGTGGATAGTTCGTATCGAGAGTTATCAACTAGAATTGTGTATGTCCAATTTTATTTATTGTTCTTAAATGCCTATAGATATCTAAGACACAAGGTGTGTGGCTTTATTCAAAACCCAGTAAGTCTATTCATTTGACCGTATTGAATTTGAATTTTCACCAAGGTACAAATTTCAAACTCCTTTTCGCTTAAGTTTTTTTGCTTTTTTTACAAATTTCAGACTCGTTTTTTGTCATATATTTTTACAAAAAACATTCTGGTTGTCAACCCTTGATATATATATCAATAATTCTTTAGGCTGTAAACTTGTGATGTAGTCTCGAAATTGTGCGTGGACACAACAGTTAGACATCCCTGAGGTGCTGTCTTCAAAAGTATCGATGGCATCCCGTCAGTGGTTTAGGTGGAATGACTATTTACCATAGACAAATGACAGAGAAAGTAATATCTAAGGATTTAATTATTTTGTCCAACAACAAAGTGTCTATCCCTCTCCATAGCTCACGGCTGCTTCTTCTCTTACAACCGGGACATTGACTTAAACACAGAAACATCACGAGACCACATTATTAGAAAAAGTGAGAAAAACACAGACTGCCCTCGCTTCAGACTAGTAGATCTTAGCATTGACGCCACAAGCTAATCCTCATATGATGTAGAGTCTGTACTGCAAAATATGATGTTGGACACTTCCCTGTGGACATTCTCGTGTCTCGGTTCGGATAGACTATTTCGAAGTGGTTTTTATCCTGAGCTAGTGGACTTGGTGACCAAAAACGTTCCCTACGTAACGAACGTTTGTTAGGCTAGATATGTAAGGTTTCTCATGTGCAAATGCATTTTACGCAGCACTCTCAAAAAAAGCCTTTAACTGATGTAGTGAACTTTTTTCGTATTATTTGTTGGTACTTATGGTATATAATTAAGTTTAGAGGTTGCTTGGGTTAATAAGAATTAAAAATGAACACACGGCCAGATTAAGACAAAGAGAGTGAGAGAGAGAGAGAGGGGTGAGAGAGGAGAGAGAGAGAGAGAGAGAGAGAGAGAGAGAGAGAGAGAGAGAGAGAGAGAGAGAGAGAGAGAGAGAGAGGGGTTTATACATTGAAACAAAATTAATTTCATTTGTGAATAACAATGAACTAATAAAAGTGTCAACAGAAATCAAAGTTGATAGGACAAAGGTATTAATTATGCGTATTATATTCAGCCAATAAGACTGTCTTTCTTAACAATACAAACAACCACAGCAGGTCAGATTGAAACACTATTCCAAATACAGTTTGATAGTATGAAAGACTTGGAAATCGGTCCATAGGCAACAGTTTCCCCCAGCGGGTATTCCTTTCGTAAGGATATTATGTCGAGGGCTATCAATTGTAAACATCACTGTGATGAACTTCATGATGGAATATCTAGAATTTCATGTTCTTCTACCAAGACAAATCATATCACTTACAGAGCCCAGTTACAAAAAATAAGGTTATTTTACTCCATTCATGCAATTTTTAAGCTGTGACTTTTCTGTCCTACTGAAAAAAAAAAAAACAGTAGGAAGATGTAAAATCTTTCTTTACCAATCAGCTCGCCTCTTCAAGATGAATAATTTCATTATATTTGGAAGAACTTTAAACAAAATTGCAAACAAGACAGGCGGCGGTTCATCACAATGATTTTTACCAATCATTTACTCGCTGTCAGTAGAAATGGCAAAGACGGAGTAAGTAATACAATGAAGATCTGGCCTTCTAAGTTAAAATAACATACGCACTTCCCTGAAGATTCAGCTCAATGGCTTATTCGCACTTAGGCCCGGCGCGCACTATGTTAAAACTAACCCCCCGATCAATGCAAGCAATCTTTCGCGTGGCGTGCAGCACGGTAAACTCTTTGCCAAGCAAGCAAAAATCTGCGTTTGCACGCCGTACAGCAGGCGAAACGGGATAGTGCGCGCCGGGCCTTACTCACGTACCCGCTGTCTATAGAATTGACATAGACGGATTACGTATGTCAGGATGCTGAAGAGCAAATTCATCTTCTATTCGTAGTTAAGTTTCGTTTGGCATGGGCAAGAACTGTTGTACGGTGACCGTATTCTTGTTAGTAAAGTAGAATAGAGAAAAATATACTGTGTTGTGCTCACTGTTTAGGTATACTTAGTAAAATATCACGGTCTCGTAACAGTAATCCATAGGAAAAACATCTTGGTAAAACTGAACAGTAGAAACTTGTTGAATTGACAGTCTAGTCAAGTCATTCACAATTTCAGCATAACCACATCCGAGACACAAGATACTGAGACGGTTCAATTCGCCAAATTCTGTCTGACGACATGCGCGCGTATCATCCATGGTCAACAATGCCACAATTCGCATCACATCCCTTCATAAATTGAATGAAAAAGGCTAGTATCACAGAACTCTGTGAGTAGTACTCACCGTGTTTATACGCGCGCAAGTTGTGGACATATGGTGAAAGAAGGAATAGACCCTCTCGGTATTCTGTGTCTCGGGTCACATCTTTTGAAAATACTAAGAAGAAGAAGTAGAAGAAGAGGAACGACAACAACATTAATCTCCATTAAGCTTACAACAGAACGGCTAATTAACCATTGGCCGAAAGCACTTTGTGCAGACCGCTGAGAGATTCAAGGACAAATAGGAAGAAATTGGCGCCGATTATTACATCAAAGCAAGCCACTGCGGTTTTCGCAAATTATGGTATTGCACCAAATTGGCAAAATTATCTCAAACTTACAAAAAAAAAAAAAAAAACTATTTGTGCCAAATGACGAGATCGGATTTTGTGTGTACAATGGTTCACTTTTTTTTTTGGTCTTCGTTCTCGAAAACTGGGCCAAGCATTTGTAATAAAACTCCTACAGTTCGTAATTTCGCTACATGGCCTAGCCCCCCTTTCCTGTCCCCTCCCCCAAATATATATATGAAAAAAAAAAATAAATGTGCTTTTCTATGTATCAACCTGTGTGTTATTTGGTGTTAAAACTGATGCTACATTCTTTCTAAATCACGTTGTATCATATATCCGAAGCGCGCTCTATTTTTCAGCAGTTTCTCCTACACCACATCTGTGATGCATCGTTCCTAGCTATCTATATTACATATGTGATACACAGTCATCATGTGCTCGCCAGATGCACACACCTTTCCATATCATTATTATCTTTCTGGATCTTTCTGTACGAGGAACGAAGCATGAGAGAAGAAGAGGGAATAGTAATAAATTGACCGACAGAGACCAAAAAAAGACAAAAAAGGTGAAAATGGAAGAATTTTGTTTGCCTATGAATCATGTTCTAACTTGCCCAGAGCTACATCTCTAAAAGCTAACGTGCGGAACAGAGCAATGCCGAAGAGGGAACGTAATGGACTGAGAGGTGGGCTTGAATGCATAGACCGGACCTGAACCGAAACGTTAACTTCAGTGAAAGGTCGATTTAGCCCGCCCATGGGGTCCACCCATGGTCCAATAGCTTCAGCAGCAAAGAAGAAAAGACTTAGTCGTTAGATTATAAGCTCTGGATCTCCATTCCACTGTTGGTACGAACTCTCCGTGGAAACGCAATAGGCCTACGCCCTTTATTTCACCGCAAGTTTTCCCCTTAGTTGTCAGCACTCTAAAACCACAACAAAAGCAACTTAGTGAAATTGACAAAAAACAGTCTTCCGGTAATTATTACAATAGCCGGGGTGGGGGTTGGGGGTGGGGTGGGGGGGTGGGCTGTCTTAGGATATTACAAGCTCTTGATTTCCGTTCCATTGCTGGTATGAACTTTTCGTGGAAACGTAACACGCCCTCTATGTCTAGGTGTCTTGCGACTACAAGTTTTTCCCTCTGTTGTTAGCTCTGTGAAACCACAACACACGCAAAGTGAAACTGACAACAACAAAAACGACAACAACAAAATGTTCCAGCAATTACAATAGCAAAGGGTGAGGAGGGGGGAGGGGAGAGGACTTAGTCGTTAGACATAAGTTTTTGATTTGCATTCCATTGCTGGTATGCACTCTTCACTGAGCCTAGTTCCAGGTTTCTTGTGTAATTGACAAAGACAGAATCGTCCAGTAGTTTCGGTTGCAAAGGGGGGAAAAAACGGTATCGTAAGATAGACGCCCTTGATTTCCATTCCATTGCTGATGTAAACTCGTCGTGGAAACGTAACACACCTACTGTTTCTGGGTCTCTTGTGACAGCAAGTTTACCCCTCTGTTGTCAGCTCTATACAACCACAACAAACGCAAACTGACAAATTTTGACGTACTGACTGTAAAACCACAATAAGCACAAAGTGAAACTGACAAAACAGAATATTCCAGTAGTTTCAGTTGCAAAGGTGGGAAAAGACTTTGTCGTAAGATATAAGACTTTGTTTTCCGTTCTATTTGATAGTAAGGGACTCTTCATTCAAACATAACATGTCCCGTAGGTCGCTTGAGACCAAAGCTTTCCCCTCTGCTGTCAGCTCTATGAAACCACACACACACACACACACAAAAAAAACGCAAAGTAAAATAGAGCAAAACTGAGTTTTTCCAGTAGTTTCAGTAGCAACAGGGGAGTATTTAGGTCTTTTGTTAAGGTTCGCTGCCCTTGGCATTTACACCTCAATTTTCTTGTTCTTGTGTTTGCGTGTTTTTGTGGTAGGGATTAGTTTTCTGGAATTTTGCCGGGGCTGCGGCCTTGTCCGTCCTGCTCTTCTCAATTTCCAACCGCTAAGGTATCCTTAATTGCACACGGGCCCTCCGAGTTTTTCGGTCCTTATCCGCGAAGACCAGGTGCTCGATGCTACCTACCACAGGATCAACGACAGGAATTCAGCCAAACGTAATGCGTCGCCTATTTCCAGGTCTCTTGCAAACCGCAACTTTTCCCCCCTCTTTTGTCAGCTCTATATGAAACCACAACAAACGCAAAGTAGAACAGACAAAAAAACTGAGTCTGGCACAGTTGTTTTTCCAGACCAGTGTTCATCCACCGTGGGGGTCTTCTCTACTCTCTCCCATTTTCCCCCTCTTAAACACTCCCCCTTGAACGTGCAGTTTAGCGATAATTGCGTTTTTTTTTTTTTTTCAAAACCAATCAATTTCCGAAAGGGGATCGGATACAGAATGTGTCCACAAACATTTTAGTGCCACAATGTAGGGGCGGAAACAGCCAAAATAAAAGAAAAAAAAAGAAACATTCTGTAGAAAAAGAAAAAAAACAACAAAACCTGTCGTGTCACAGGGAACCCCCATCTACACATGCAAACTCCAGTAGGTAATGAAAGAGAGTAAATAAGGGAGGGAGGGAGGGAGGGAGGGAGGGAGGGAGAGAAAGAGAGGGGTTAAAGAGATAGATAGATAGATAGAGAGAGAGGGTTAGACAGACAGACAGAGAGAACGGTGGTTAAAACAGCGAGAAAGGTGGGGGAGGGGAGGGGGAGAGAAGAAAGAGAAAGAGGGGAAAAGAGAGGAGAGAGAGAGAGAGAAAAAGGGAGGGGGAGGAGGGAGGCAGACAGAAAGAGAGAGAAAGAGAGAGAGAGAGAGAGAGAGAAAGAGAGAAACGACGAACTGTATGAAAGAAAAAGCTGGGCAAGGGAAATGAAAATAGGAAAATTGGAACCAAACTGTACTCATGAATTAAACAGGAACGGCGGGGGCACAGATAAAAAAAAATAAAAAAATATAGGGGGTGAAGACAAATATTGAAATAATGAATGCTTTTATGAATAAAGGACACACACAAAGATGTTGGGGAGAATGAGTAAAAAAAAAAGAGGCATTCTAAAACAATTTGGAAACAATGCAAATGCAACCAAACCCAAAGTGACATAGATAAATTGAATTTCAACATCCCAGTCTTGGTCCTCACAGAGAGTAATCGATTAGACGACCGGCCGCACGTACAATTTTCCAATTGCTTTTATAAAAACACGGTATGTCCAAATACGTTACTTTTTTCTGTTTGTTTGCTTGTTGTTTTTTTTGTACTTTTGAACTACAGTAACACAAAACTGTAATCTTGTACGGTAGTTAAAACTGAATTCCTCACAGTAAACACAAAATACGTGTTTGGGACAGGTCTGGGGGAATTAAATAATACCGCAGGCAGACAGTAATTTGGTATTATGATATTCCTCGCAGCAATTTGTACAGACTGTGAAATTCCACAAAACAGAGTAACTAATTCGTAAATAAATAAATGCATAAATAAATAATAATGCATGAATAATAAAATAAATGCATAAATAAATGCATGAATAAATAAATAAATGCATAAATAAATGCATAAATAAATAAATAAATGCATAAATAAATGCATGAATAAATAAATAAATGAATAAATAAATGCATGAATAAATAAATATGTATAAATAAATAAATGCCTACATATAACTGCTGAGGGATAAATTCTAGATAAATAAATAAATAATAAATAAACATATAAACAAACCAACAACCAAATGGGTACACGTTAAGCCCAGATAAACTGTCTGTGCATGAAGCTTGTGGATCAATAGACTTGGGTATAACGTTATTTTACTAATTTCCTGTCCCCATCACACGAGTCAACTACATTTTTTAACCTCCAATTTCCTGGTGAATGTTAGTTATAATTAGCTTGTCTTGCTGGCTATGGGGGTTCGTATTTCACGTGACGAGACGCGTGTAATTAGTTTAGTATTTCTAGTAAAGGAAAAACCATAGAACAGGCTATGCTACTGCAGCTATTAGACTTTGGTGGCGCATTGAGTCAGGTTTCTTTTGCCTCGGTTTTGGCGTGACACGTGGACTTGGACTTAAACAGAATCTCCCGCACTGGGGAGACCTACGTTAATTATGTCTGTCTCAGTGGGCTTGTCCACACCATCCGCTCCGCTCCGCAATTTTTAAGGACCATGACGTAAACAACTCTTTGCCTCTGTGTGCTTGTAAAAGGCAACTGTCCCGCTCTGCTCCTCGCCGCTATAGAGGTAAAGAGTGTTTTACTTTTTCAGACGTCATTTGCGGAGCGGAGCGGATGCTATAGACAAGATCAGTCACTAGTTCGGGCGCGTCAGAATTATCTTGTGACAGCTGGCGGAAAAACGAGAGACTTCGGACACTGTGGCAAAACTAAGGCAAAGCAAATTCTCCTCAGTGCGCCTTAAGCCTTATTTTCTAGTTTACTGTATCAAAACGTCACCGTCATTCCACAATCACCCATTTTTTGGGGGGGGGGGGATTCTGAGATGAAATGCTCATGTTAATCAGACAATCACGTTGCACAGTCCAACTGTTAAGGCCTGTTTACACTGGTAGGTTTTAGGAATAGAAAAAATGAATGGGGAACTGTGTGGGAAGAACTCTCCTGGCTTTCGGTCTTTTGTTTTCCGATTTCCCCCTTCGAAACATGACCAAAACAAACGATGCGCATCGCTTCTCATTCAGGAAACGGAACAGGGTAAACAAACAGGGTTTTCTTTCAATTTCATTGACTTATGAGTTTTTAAATGAAAACCCACATCCACCAAAATCACCATTTTGGACTATTCTGCCGGGGGAGCGTAGTCTAATTACAAAGCCAGATAGTGAAAATACAGAGTTATGTTCACTGTTCAGCCTACAGCTTTCTGTGTATTAATACCACTCTCCACTAACAAAGCCAGATAGTGAAAATACAGAGTTATGTTCACTGTTCAGCCTACAGCTTTCTGTGTATTAATACCACTCTCCCCTAACGACAGTTACCACTACATTCGAAGTAAACAGTTTCCTTTGATTTTCAAAAAAAAACAACACCAAAACGTGACATAGGCAATTATGGAATGAATGTGACGACAACCAATGTCATGGTACTTTCAGTGTTAAACTCTTAATCATTCCCGTCAATAACTTTAAGCTCTATGATTACGATCATTGCAATTATGACATTCGAAGTCCCTGTATCATAAAATGTTGCTGTAGTGTTTTCTGTAAATGAGTTTTGTTTTTGAGTTTGAGTTTTGGAGATCGCACGTCGACACGATAACGCTCACATTGTGCTAGAAAAAAAAAAGCAAGACCACATACAGATTATAACGCACATCAACCACCATCGTTTTCTGTAAATGATGTAACGTAATGCAATTCCATCGCGGAATGGGATACATCACTACATTAGCACTGCAAACGCGTGAATGGCAGAATGCTCCCCCAACCATGCAAGAGCACTAGCACTGATTCTGATACATTTGTATACTATGGTAATTTTAAGGTGATTTCTTACTGCCCACGAAATATGAACAAATGGTTGAGTTTCGTCTTTTTTTCACCATAAGATAATAGAGGACGATTATTGGCAGTCATGGCAACATCGTTTTCACAATAATGTTACATGGAGCAGAAAAACGTACGTTACAATTGTCGTGTCAACATATTAGATTTTAGGTACCAAAAAACTTCCAAACTGCTTCATTCTATATCTAGTCGTTGTTCATAATGGGCATTTCTCATATTATTAATCCATAACAGAAGTAACATTGGCAAAGCCGTAACCACTTCATTGGCACTGATAGACTTATAAGCGGGTTCCGTAGGATTGACTTAATGTCTGTACACATTAAAATCTTCAAACCTGGTTTTAAGAACTGTCTTTCGCAAAAAAAACAACAACACAAAAAACATCGAAAGAGCAACATTTTCCGCTGGCATAATTCCTTTACAGCGTGAAATATTTAGAGTTAAACATACTGTCATAATACACTGACCCGAAAATGTCGACGTTACATTTACTAAGCATTCATCCTGGTTCCTATGATTATGGCATTAGCAGGGGATTGCCACCATAATAATTTGCTCTGCCTACTGTGATGTTCGTCCGATGAGACGATAGTGAAAACGAAAAAGTATATTCATGATATACCCCATAAGATAAGATAAGATAAGATAAGATAAGATAAATTTTATTCGTCCTTGTACAAGGAAATTTGTTTTGATCATTGAATACATAACAATACAGTTACAGAAGCAGAAAGTATGATACATAGCGCGCACACACACTGATAAATTAACTAAATTAACAAAATTAACAGTGCACACAATATGCTTCCCTAACTAAAACACATTGACCTGACACGCAGGACACAATTCAACTGTGCACAGATTACGATCAAGATGACGACATTATTGTAACATCCTAGTTGATGATGGAATAAACGATTTAAAGTAGCGCTCAGTTTTAGTTTTCTTTGACAACAGCCTTAAACTTCTTACAGATCTTATATATTCCTTGTTCAGGGGATGTTGGGGGTCATTTATAATAATATTAGCCTTTTTAATACAAGCACCAGTGTACAGCTCATCAAAATATGGCAGATCACAGATACAAATTTTGGATGCTTTTTTAATTAAATTATTGATCTTATTTTTATCTTTTTGTAAGATGTTTCCTCCCCAACAGACAACTCCATACATCAAAACGCTCTGAATAGCCATGGTGTAAAATATTTTCAGAATGCTTTTGCTAACTTTTAAAAAGCGGAGCTTTCTGAGGAAATACATGCGCTGGTTGGCTTTCTTGTATACATATGTTACATGCGCATGCCAGTTAAGCAATGAATCAATAGTAATGCCAAGATATTTGGCCTCTGTGACAATTTCAACCTCTTCATTGTTGATAGTAAGAGGGCAAACAGGATCGTTGTTATTTTTCCTAAAGTCAAAAACAAGCTCTTTTGTTTTCTTAACATTCAGTAGAAGATAATGTCAGTGTTCTGTTTATTTAGGACCCAACTTCGATTGTACTAAACAAATTAAAAAAAAACAACCCCCACCTTACCTTGAAGTCCCCACGTCAGAGAAATACCAATGCAATGGCTGAAACCTTAGACACACCGGAGACAAACAGTCCAGTGTAGATAATCTGTGACTACTGTTTGGTGCTTTCAGTATTAGCTAACACGTGGCGGGGTTACCTGCTAACTCCATTGTTCTTTGCCTGCTATCGGCCCGCTGGAGCGTTCATGCACAGTTAATTATTCGCCTTCCTCTGACCTGTAAAGGATGCTTCAGGCGCAAAGCCAGAGTTTCTCTACCAGGTGGGTATTCCGTACGTATTAGGCGTGAATGCAGCGGTTACTGCCGGTGATAGATATAATTGGTAGAAACAATTGGTGGATACTTTGGGGGCTGTTCTTTTTTTTTTGCCACACGTCTGTTCAGTGGTTTGTTGTTAATTATCTAATTCCATTATTGTCATACCATGTGTCTTGTTTAAACAAAGTATTTTAAAGAAATTGATGATCTGCGCATTTCGTGGAAAGTGACGAAACAAACATTAGTTGGAAATGTTCTAGCTGACAGATTTTCAAGATGTACTTTTATTTATACATTGATAAAATAAAAAATAAAAAAACACAGATATAAATGAAACACAGATAAATTGTCTAACTAGCAAGCACGTGGAGGAATAACAATCAACTACCCCCTTGGCTACAACAGATAGATCCCCAGTTAACACAAAATCAATACCATTACCACAGGCTGAACGGGACATTTGTGGAGTAAGCTCTTTTTCCAGTATTATTTATTTCATCACGTTGAATTTCAGTAAAAAAAAAATATATATATAATTTCAAACAGATGAATGAAAACCCGCAAGTATGCCTAGTCTTGTTAAATTCCCGATTGATCTTAGAATGTTCTTTCCATGCTTTTGCTGGCGCTTGTTTTACAAATTTATCAAGTGTTTAATATCAACGTTCGTGCTTCAGTTTTATAAGTAGGCCTACGAGTGGGGGAGTACAGTGCTGTGATTTTGACGTTGCGTTTTGATCACCAGTGTACAAAATGAGGCGCAGAACGAAATTTCCTGTCATACTCATTAATTCTACTAGGAGAAAATGCATATTTTTTATTCCGGCTCAAAATGTCGGAACATTTTCTTTTGTTCAGCCAGAGAGTATATATCTATAGAGAGGGTTCACTATTGGTCGATTTGCACTGTGAGACACGGGAGGCTCTGCGAAACCACTGTTAGCATGGAGTGGAAAGTAGGTCGCTGCGGTAAACAATTATTATCCGTTTGTGCATTTCCAGGGGCGTAGGAGCTTACAAACGCTTTTAAATAGTTTCAATCAGCCCCAAAATATGAATAAACCACAGTAAACAGATATGCACACTATCCTTGGTGAAGAAGGTTTCTTTCAATTCTTCAATTTCTTGTTTACCGCAGCGACCTAGTTTCGCGATTTGGCGAAAGTGAACCTTCTCTATACATCTATACTCTCTGGTTCAACTCAGGTATGGCTCAAAATCAACGAAAGTATTAAAAACATAGCGAACGTGAAGACCTTTTTAAAATATGCCCACGTACACTTTTACGTCTTTCTAAGCGCAATATGTTGTAGAATTTAAGGCTCACCGTCAAAAGCCTTTCATGATTACATTGAAGGATTTACTTTCTTTATAATATGATGATTCGTGTGAGAACGTTTTCTGTAAATGGTTTGTACTGTAATTCCATCGCGGAATAGGACGCACAGTGTGCACAGCATAGTGTAACTTTGGAAAAATGAAGACAGTAAGTCAACCCTTCGGAATCGGCTATGCCATCAATGGCGTGCATACGACTTTACCAACGGGACCTGTTACGAGTTAATATTTTATTTTAATACGACCTTACTGTAAGGATGGTGATATGTGTTGGAAATGATTAGCAGAGCTTAGAACATTATCACTTTCGTCCTAACTCTAGAGTTTAGTCAAAGCATGATCTCCATGTCAGTGGTATACAAAACTATGAACAGTGAAAAGCACCCGCATAAAAACTATTAAATTTTAATGAACCACGAAGATGAAGATGTTCTGAAAAAGACACCAGCAATATAAAGACTAGACGACGTGTGATCCCAGAATTGCAGAAAAATCCAAATACGACATCAGAATAATAAGTATTTTACTAAGAGTGAGATCAAATGCATTCCTCAGCCGCACTGCATTGGCTAAGCTATTTTTCATTAGTTATTTGGACTTTTTACGTGAGTTTCTACAAATTACTGTGAATTTGTTAGCTTCCTGTGTACAGAGCGTCCACAAGACGTTATCATTGAAAGAGTGTAACATTACTTGCCTCCGTTGCCATATTTGCTGAAGAACGGAAACTCTTCGGAAGGCGAGACTACAAATCTTCAGACGTAGGATTTCTATTAAACAAGACACACTTTTCGGCTTTGTCATTTTCAAAACGAACTTGCCTTGCAAATGCATTGGGTTTTGTTTGCTGTTTGTTTATTTGTGTGTGTTTTGTGTGTGTGTGTGTGTGTGTGTGTAGGTTTATGTTTCTGAATCATAATGGTAGCAATATGCAAGGCCGTTGATGAATGTAATAAACTGAAATATAAATACACACAAACAAATAAATTAGGTGTTTAGTGAAGACATCGTCATCGTGTTAGACGGCTGCTGTACCCTGAAGATTTTCACAAACACCTGTTAACAGCCCTAACATTTTTATTCATTACCTTCTGTGCCCATCAATTTGCATTGTCAAGCAACATCTTCATCTGGAGACGCAGTCATTCTTGGCTGCCGCTGTACTTTTACGAGTTGAAAATAACTGGCTCGTGTTTTAGTTCTTTTAAGAAATTCACTCAGCATGGAATTTCCTTCAATTATCACGTCAATTTTCGAGAACGTTCTTAAGTGTGGGAGGACAGGGACGTGCAGGAAGGAAGGATTGATTTAAATAAGGGAAGAAACGACTCCATCTTTCCGCCAGATGTTAGTTAGCCCAATTCTCCAAAGGATGCTCCTGTATTCATTTGTGAAGAATGTACACCATCTGTTGAGATCATTTCGAGCTGGGATAATGCACTCACAAAATCGGCACATTAGAGAAAATGCTCAGCCGAAAAGAGCAGAGTCTTCAAACTAAGCTATGTTGAAAAGTTCGATAAAAACAGGCCAACCCAGTGGCTAAAATATATTTTTTTCCTCCATGAGAGGAGAGGTGAAACGAATAAAGGAAAATTAAAAGAAACAAAATACAAACAAGCAAACAAAGTGAGTGAGAGAGAAAGACAGAGAGAGAGAGAAGGAGAGAGAAGAGAAAGAAAGAGAGAAAGAAGAAGAAAGAGAGAAAGAAAGAGAGAGAGAGAAAGAGAGAGAGAGAGAGAGAGAGAGAGAGAGAGAGATAGAGAGAGAGAGAGAAAGGAAGCGAGAGAGAGAGAGAGAGAGAGAGAGAGAAAGGAAGCGAGAGAGAGAGAGGAACGATTGCTTTTCCTGAATAAGTTACAACGTTCATAATTATATGGCCGAGAAAGTAGAATGTCCCCTGACATGATATTATTAAAAAGAATGTTGTTACAAGTAGGTACGCACCCCAAGTTCTTTGCGCTAGGTGTACGTATTTTAAAGCCTTTTGTGACTCCAGAACTAGACAGCTTTCCCCGAAGTATTCCTAACAACAGCCTTAATTAATTATTCTTTCAGATTTTTTTTTTGTTTTCCTCCTGTTTTTTTGGTTGAAAGAGTAAGGGCTAGGATTAGGGATTCGATGAGATAATTACAGGGTTGACGATAAGGACGGGGACAGGGATAGGTGCGTATACGTACGCGCCCCCAGCGCAAAACTCTTGGGGTCCGTATGTACAAGCAACAACAGCCTTATAAAGAGGCCTTCAGTACTGCTCCCAGTTAGAAAATACATTTAATTACACCAAAGAGCAACCCGCTTATTTCAACAGCTCCAAACAAAAGCTAGTTAGCTTGAAAAATGGTGACTTAAAGTCTAAAAGTTGGTCAAATTTAGTACCGGTATATACTTTTAAATACATCGAAGAGTAAACCGCTTCTTGCCACAACTCCTAGTTAGCTCGAAAAATGGTACGGTAACTTAAATTCTAAAAGTAAACTGCTTCTTACCACAACTTCAAACAAGAGCTAGCTGGCCTGAAAAATGGTAACTTAATTCTAAAAGTTGGTAAAATTTAGTAAATAGCTTTGAATGCATCGAAGAGTAAACCGCTTCTTCTCACAACTTCAAACAAGAGCTAGCTGGCCTGAAAAATGGTAATTTAAATTCTAAAAGCTGGTCACATTTAAAACAATGGGCCGGTTTTTCGGCGTGGCCAGCCAGGGCGGAGATAAATCTTATCTCTGACCGAGGAGCTTCTCAATTACGAAACTGTCGTCTGGCCCTCCTCACTGATAGCTCATCTTTCCCGCCTCCCGTATCAGCTGCTGCTCTGGGAAAGACGCGATGAGATTCCAAGGTGAGAGCGGTAAGAAAGAAAAAAGAAACTTCCCTCAGAAACTCGAGAGCTCTTACCGTTGAGTAGGCCAATGGACAGGTTTCGACTTTATCAAATGCCCAGCTCACGTCCAGTACAGACCAATGTGAGTAAGTCCGTGGTATGCAACGTGCAAATACATAATGTCTCTTTGAAGACGAAGAATGAGAAGGACTGGAGGTGCGAAAAGCAAAACAACAACTCATAAATACAGACCAGTAACCTCTGTGTGAGTTAGCCCATGGTATGAAAAGTGCACATACATAAAATCTTTTTGAAGACGAAGAATGAGAGAGAAGTGTGAAAGCAAAACAACAACTCATAAATACAGACCAGTAACCACTGTGCGGATAAGCCTGTGGTATGTAATGTTCAAGTACATAATATCTCTTTGAAGACGAAGAATGAGAGAGAAGTGTGGAAAGCAAAACAGCAAATAAATGAGTTAGAAAATGCAAGAAAGTCTACTATAACTGGAGTGGGCCCATAAACGTGCATAAGAGAAAGGCTCCGAAACTACCTATCGCAGAGAACATGAACATTGGTGGACAGATGTAATTTAGCTTCTAATGACAAGAAGAGGAAGGGAAACGAAAAGTAAAGAGCGATTGACGGAGCGAACAAACAAAAGAAGTAGTTGCTGATATCAAGAGCCAGAGACAGAAACAACAACAACAACAGCAACAACATTAAGGAGGGAAACAATAGGACAGGACAAAGATAATTATGTGAGTCAAACAAAAGACGTGAAGAAATATTAGACAAAATAAATTATAAGCATGTTCAGTATCCATAGAGGGGGATATCTTATCTGGCCGTTGAGTGAGGAATATAAGAAAGAAACGGAAGAGGGAAGGAAAAGACAGGAAGAGAGAATAAAAATGGTTACAAAAGGCACACTTGTACAAGATTGTTGGCACACTTCATCATCCTCAATCAAGAATCTGGCTGACGACCACAGTCATTTTTTCTCCATCACACTAGAGTAATGTTCGATCAAGCCATGTCATTATGTATACACCACTAATGTGAGTTTCACGTTACAACTCATAATGTTTTATGCATATGTCAGTCGCAGATCGAACGATTGATCAAGGATCAATTGACACCAAACTAGAAGAATATTGGGTTTCAGTTCTTGGTATGGGGGTGACCAACGGCAATCCACATCTGTTCACCCCCCCCCCCCGCCCCCGCACCAATATCACCATGTTGTGAATTGTTCATGTAATGAATGATGCATAATTATTTAAACACCAGCAAAGATACCCGGCTGTTTGCCCAGGATCAATTTGTTCAATAGTTTCAGTTCTGAGTGATTAGAACGAATCTGCTTCACCATGCCCGCTCCTTTAGCTTTATTTACTTGTTGTTGTTTGTTTGTTTCTTTCTTTTTAGATAAACCTTACAGCATTCCCGTTGCCCGCTTATGCCCTTCGCATCTTGTCAGCATTTGAGGCAAAGATTGTCATGAAATAGTAATGATCTGCGCAATGAGTAATTTGTTTAATATGGAGCACATCGCAAGAATAGAACTAATAACGTCCTGAGATCACGTGTTCATGGCAAAGAAAGGATCGTGGACGAAATTAGCGACACAACAAAAAAAAACAAAAGTACACCTTCATAATTTCAAGTCTCCAAATCGAAAGAAAAAAGGACATTCTACAGGTCAATAGGAAGGTACTTTAAGACGTTCACGCAAATCCGAACTGTATGAGTGGCGATAGGTCTTGTTAAAAATCCCGTTTGTTTAATTTTATAATACCGAGTCCATCGCCAAGGGTTTACAGAGGCTGGTGGCACATTGACTCAAGAGGGACACTGTGGCCTAGAGGCAACAGTGCTCGCCTCTCATGCCGAAGGTACCGGGTTCGAATAACGGTCTGTGCAGGCATGTTGGAATTTGGGGATTTTTCTCATATTTTCCTGTCCCTGATCCTACGGTAGGTAGGACCGAGCACCTAGTCTTCTCAGATATAGACGAAAAATTCGGAGGGTCCGTGTTTACGTTGCGCACGTTAAAAATACCTTGGCAGTTGGCAGTCGAAAAGAGCAGGCCGAACAGGCCTCTGCCAGGGCAAAATTCTGAAAAAAACGAATCCCTACCACAACAAGACAAATAAACACAAGAAAAGTGAGGTGTAAATGCCAATGGCAGAGACCTCCTAGAGTAAAGACCTAAACACACACTGAATCAAGTCTGTCTCGTCTCGGTTTTTGGTGTGAGATGTAGAAACTGTCAAAACTGTCTTCAGTCAGTTGGCGGAAAGAGAGACATGGCATCGCGCACTGCGTCAAAACAGACATAAGACAGATTTGACTCAGCGCGTCACCAGACTGAGGCCTGTAGAGAAAATAGTGGCACTCAATCCCAAATTATTATGTAAACAAGAGAAAAAAAAAACCTTTGCGGAGAGTACGTTGTATTCGAGACAAATAATGCTTTAATGAATTTTCTTTTAACGCCTTTGCTGTCAGGAACAAAATTTACTGTGCTTTGCCCAAAGGTTCTGACATTCAAGTAGCATTTACATGAACTTGGTATGTGGAGCTTGCACAGATCTACAAACGCCAGCAAAGTATAAAAACATACATTTCTGAGAAAGGCTCTTTTCCTTGGTTTTGGTAGTATACCAGTGATCCATCCAATAGGCCAGTGACAGTAACAGGGTTAAAGCACACTAAGTTATGAAGCAGGCATATATCATAATTATGTTTTAGGAAGCAATATAGCTTTCCGTGCCTACATGTTTACTCTTTGTCCATTCAACATACATAGTAAACAATTACGAGGTGTGGTAACTCTAGTGTAAACACTATGTAAATGATGTGCGGCGGTATTTTATTAAACAAAGAAATGACGACATAAGAACGAATAGAAAGAGGAGCGCTCCGTCTGTAGAGAGAATGTTTCGTTATGTGGGCTTATGTCACGTTCACGAACTGGTGAGTACCAACTGTAGGGTATTTTGTGAGTGCTTATAAGACAATAAAAGCTGCTTCGTTCGGCGTCTTGTCATCATTTAAATGCAAGGTAGACAGACAGTCCTATAATTAATTACAGCCTGTCCTGTTCGACTCACATAAATGAAACCCTACCCTCCCCCACCCCACCTCACCCGTCCCCAAATCAACACACCTTAAAAACCCATTATAAGGAAAGCAAGGGGTATTAAATATAAAAAAAAAATGAACCTAAAGAAACCGCCAAACCTTTAAATAATAATTTTTAAGTGCTTGAAATTCAGTGCCAATTCTTGTTACTAACTCCATATTATTATAAAGAAGTGACTTGGGCTTAACAATAAAGAGCTTGAAATTCAGTGCAAAACCTTGTAAGTAACTGTATACAAAGATGTTACTTGGGCCGAACAATAAAGAGCTTGAAATTCAGTGCAAAACCTTGTAACTAACTGTATACAAAGATGTGACTTTGGCCGAACAATAAAGAGCTTGAAATTCAGTGCAAAACCTTGTAACTAACTGTATACAAAGATGTTACTTGGGCCGAACAATATAGAGCTTGAAATTCAGTGCAGAACCTTGTAACTAACTGTATACAAAGCTATGACTTGGGCCGAACAATAATGAGCGTGAAATTCAGTGCAAAATCTTGTAAAAAAGAAAAAAGAAAACAACCAAACTCTACAAGATGTGACGTGGGCCTATACGCCACACCTGGAACGGACTAATTTCTTTTACATGGCACAGGAAGGAAGACCTCGTGGTGGGAGCCAACAGGCGAGTGCAGCCGAACTGAATGCAAAGGTAATTGGTGATTAGCAACCAGGTGCCAACTGGCTTTATCTGCCTCCAACCGTTTCTGTGAGTTCTACCCATTGTGTATTCCATTCAGATTTCAGTCACTGGACATAATAGGAAGTGTGCACGATTTATTTATCTTCCTGTTCGATTACCTTGGTTAGATACATGGTACTGTCTCAACAATAATTGTGTTTTGTGTTGTTGTTTCTTTGTATCACTGCCACCCGTCCAGTCGTGAGAAACGAGTGTGGCTAAACTACACTATCGTGTAGACTTCACCTGCCCAGACTTCACCTACTTAGGGAATAATTATGTTGCTAGATAAAAATGTTAGTTGATATGAAAATTGTAAAGTTGTTCAGTGGTGCTTTATATGACTGTGCTAGCCGCACCATGCAAGATAAATCTTGGAGATACTTCGCAGGATGCCCAACTGTAAGATCGTGATCCAGGCTACATTAAAAGCAGCAGTTGGATTCGATGCAATGACTAATAGAACTTACGTAGGAATATACAGATTTGACCACGTCGATATTCTGCCACCAATGTGTAAAGAGAGGTCAAGGACGTAATTTCCGGTCACACTTTTCGGTTTTTTCCGATGAAAATGCGTCTGTTTTAATATAAATAATAGTAAAGACATTTTTGTTCAAAATAAATGTGTCTACGTAACTCTTCGTCAAAAATTGATGCAGTGCACCAAGTTTTTTATAATTTTGATGACGTAATCGCGAAGTTTTAGCTGCTTACAAGTTCACCCTCTAACTCAATTACAGTAAGATTAATTTGTTGAACGAATAAAATTTACTGGTGTCTCCAACTAAAATATCTGTGATAATAATAATTATCAATCAGATGCAGGCTTCAGTGCAGGGCATTTGTCAGTATATTATTAAGTTTAAACAGTTTGGTTGAAATAGCTGTTGTTTTTCGTAATTACGACACTACGGTTGGGTCAAATTTGTATTACCCTTAATAGTAAAGGTAAATCATGGAGCTGGACAGAACTTTGCACACTGGCGAGACGAAGTCTATTCTTGTTAGTTGGTTCAGAGGAAGTTCAAGTGTTGGTCAGAACTGTCGGGCAAAACAGATTTGATTCAGTGGGTCGCTGGCCTTAATCCATGCTGAGTGAAAATGTAATAATTAACTTGTATAAGGCTCAAACCCACCCACCCACCCACCCACACACACACAATGTTATGGAGAGCTCTAACGTTCTGAATTAAAATTAGAAACAGGATTAACATAAGATCAATTCATCATGCTCCCACTCACACACACTAACAAAACTTCATCTGCTGTCATCCTGAAACCTTTGAGATGAACGATATGGCCCTATAACATTCATCTATCTCACTACGACTCAAACTGTGGCGGCAGACAGGGCTAAACGTTGCGAATTAACACAGCACTGTCCTTTAACCTGTTAAACATTTACATTTAATTATCGTTTGCCCCCCACAGTAGATGTCAAATACAACACCCTTGTCTTCTCTTCGCATTGTCTTGATGCCCAGAGAGACAGAGACAGAGACAGACAGGGAGAGAGAATGAGAGAGAGAGATAGAGAGAGAAAGACACACAACCACACAGACAGAGACAGAGAGAGAGAGAGAGACAGAGAGAGAGACACAGACAGAGACAGAGAGAGACACGGACAGAGACAGAGAGAGACACAGACAGAGACGGAGAGAGAGAGAGAGACACAGACAGAGACAGAGAGAGAGAGAGACAGAGAGAGAGAGACACAGACAGAGACAGAGAGAGACACAGACAGAGACGGAGAGAGAGAGAGAGACACAGACAGAGACAGAGAGAGAGAGACAGAGAGAGAGACACAGACAGAGACAGAGAGAGACACAGACAGAGACAGAGAGAGACACAGACAGAGACGGAGAGAGAGAGAGACACAGACAGAGACAGAGAGAGAGAGAGACAGAGAGAGAGACACAGACAGAGACAGAGAGAGACACAGACAGAGACAGAGAGAGACACAGACAGAGACAGAGAGAGACACAGACAGAGACAGAGAGAGAGACGCACACAGAGAGCGAGAGAGAGACAGAGACACAGACAGAGAGACAGACAGACAGGCAGACAGCCAGACAGAGAGAGGGAGAGAGAATTGAGAGAGAGGGAGAGAGAACTGAGAGAGAGAGAGAGAGAGAGAGAGAGAGAGAGAGAGAGAACTTGTAAAGATTGCTTGAAACGTCATGCCATCAGGAGGAAGATCGCCAGTACTTTTATGGTTCCAACACAAACCTTCCCGAGACATTGGCGAGAAGGCCCAGGCGGGCTTCAAGCTTCATCAGCTCCGCAGTAACCACGACATGGCCGCCATCTATAACCGCCACACCCCAACAACTTTCGCAATGCGGTGACCGTTAACTTTTTCCCTGAACCAATATTCAGAATCCCCCGCGACCATTATCCTTTCAGGGCCCTCAGAGACCGGCTCAGATTTATAGAAGTATAAACAAAACATGCTACACGTCATTAAGGATTCATTTTGCCTAAAAAGAGTGATGAAAATGAAAACGCCAGACCCCAGAGTATGAACCAACCAGAGTGAAGGTTAAACGTAGAATGATGTGAAGTGTAATCCGGTAGATCTTCTTGTCAAGCGTAAGGGCAGAATGAGAATAATAATGAATTATTAGGAAAGAGTAATCGTCAAGGGAGGCTCTATGATTAACTGCTACTGAAAACTGTGGAGGATTAGAGTCTCCTCAAAATGTCCTAACCCACAGGGGTGAAACTTGTCCAGCTAGCTATAATCTGACAGAGCTATTATGTGAAGCCTTAACTAACCGAACCAGCCAAGACGTACTTAATAATTAGTTATGCTGGCAGGCAGATATGTTGAACATTTTGGGGTTGTCGACCAAGAAAATTAAATATTCATTATCTCACAAATCTCACTAAAACCAAAGGTACTACATACAATAAGATGAGACGGCTAGTGCGTTTAAAGTGCACAGATTTCACACCGCCATCTGGCGGCGAGTGCGTGGAAGTCATGAATAATGCAGTATTTTACAAAGCCAAATAGGGAATATATTGAATTTTGTTCATTGTTCAACTATCGCTGTAGGCCGTGATTGACGTCACTTATTTTGTAATTATAACTTCAATCGCTGTGAGAAGACTTTTTTATTTTTTTTATTCGCAGCAGCACTGTAACAAATGGGCATTATTAATTTATCACCATATCAACCATTCTTTTCATACTATGCGCCATCGCCACCCCCCCCCCCCTCCCCGATCAGGTGTATGTGTACGATTTTTTAAGAGGCGCGAAGAGGGGACTGTCTCATCTTAACGTTTCTAGTAGCTTTGCCAAAAGCATGTTTGTGAAGTGCGAAACGAAATCTTGAAAGGTGAATAAGACACAATCTAGAGACATAATAAGGTTGGATTAGTAAACATTAGAGGCAGTTTAAGTGGTGAATTAGTAAACATGGGACTTTATGAAGTCAACTTATTGCTCCGCTGTGAACATCTCTATTATCACTCCCTAGGCCATTTTGAAAATTGAGTAACGTAGAACAGCAATCTGTGTCAAAACAAAACAAAAACAAAAACAACAAAAACAAACAAAAAAGCGAAAGTACACAATCTCTTTTTTTTTTTTCAAGATCTGCGTGTTTGCTGAAAATAACAAGTGATGATTCCATCATTTTTTTATAAGAATCTTGTTATTCAAGGTTATCAGAGAAAAACACGCGTCACGGCGTAGGTTATGACGAAATCACATTTATCTGGTGCCCTGGGAAATCACATTTTTACTGCTCCACACCGAGCGGAGGCGGTTACTTTGACAGACAAGCCCAGGCGCCAGTTTTGTTCAGCTCCATATGAAATATTGCGTCTGCAACAAACATTTTAATGGACAGAGATAGAGATGGTCTTATGCCATGGAGGGGGATGGAGGAGGAGGGAAGAGGGCCTCTGTGATGTATTGAAGATATCAAGGAACGCTGTTTGCTGATGGCCTGTTGAATCTCGAAAGGAGATTTACACTGTGGAGTCTCCAGGTCAGTGGAAGGGACTACAGGAAGCTTTCAAGAATTAACAGACAGGGAAAGAGGCAGAAATGATGGCGCCCAGTAATAATCGATGACCCAGGATCCAGGCATGAGAAAGAGAGAAATGGTCTGCGTTGAAAGTTTGATTAGGAAAAAGATTCTCCAAAACAGGTAAAAGGCAGACCGTGGAGCAATCGGGAAAAAAAAAGTCTGAAGTTGAAGAAGAAGAAAAAAAGGAACAATTACTTTTACTATCTTAAGGAGTAAGCCAGATCAAGGCTGGCACAGGTCCCAGACTGGTGGCTCACCACCTAATTATTATGCATCACACTAAATCACTACTCACAACGGCGGCGGTGTGGGCAGAAAGTAGTGTTACAGTGTGATGCATAATATTTAGGTTATCACCCACCTGTGTGGGGCCGACGCCAGCCTTGGTCTGGCTTACCCCTAATACTGGCACTTTGAACTCAGGAGACACTCACTAAAAAGCATTCGCCAAAATTTCCTCATTCACCTAAATACACAGGGGCGTAATGTTAGAACTTTAAATGTAACAGGCTGAACGACTCCATAATCCGTTCACTCATGGTTTTCCAGATAAATGTCCACATCGTCGTCATAGCACTGGGGAGGAGCGAGTACCTTACTCGGATAAGGACGAACATTCGAAAGGGCCGTGTGCACGCTGCACACGCGAAAGACATCTTGGCAGTTGGAAATTGAGAAGATCAGGCCGTAAAAGGCCGCTGCCGGGGCAAAATCTTAAAAACGAATCCCTACCACAACAAGAAAAATAAAACAAGAAACTTAAAGTGAGGTGTAAATGCCAAGGGCAGCGAATCTCCTAATAATAAGGACCTAAACACACATAACACAAGTGTTTTAAGATCAAACTGATGTTTTTGGATTATTGACAGCGAATACCTCGCGTCTGACATTGATTACATAACAAATCACACAAATTCCGACCGAGCAAAACTTTATTGAAAGTATGTTAGATTTCTTCATACACCAGCCCTGCCAACCATATGCAAGGGTGAATGTGCTTATCAAAATGATATTAAAACCCGTACTTTTATATTTAAAATGGAACTGTCAAGATAAAGATATCAAGATATATTATGACACGATTATTTTCGGAACCTGCCGGAGATAAATCATCGTGATTCCCTAAGGTGAATTATAATGTTACATCTGTGAACAAAGCAGAAGTCCATTATAATAACCCAGGTTTGCAACTCAGCTGCTGTTGGAAAAATGACACTTGTATTCTGGATACAGTTTACATATAAATGTCATTTACTAGTGATTGTATTTATTGCAGCTACATAGTTTTTTACAATTTGGCCCTTCATTTTCTTTTTAATCTCACTGAAATAAAAAAGAAAAGACCTTAGTTGATACATTTATTAGTAATGGAAACCTTTGAAAATGATACGGATCAGAGAGGATAGACATGTACATTAGAATCGCTCCCGGGCCATGCAAACGCACATAAATAAAATGAAAATGATATATGGTAATGAATCAAAACCTATTGGATATCTAGCCTGTCTTTATCGTCATTTAATGTATATATATGGCCTTTAGCGTCTTTACAGACGGTCTTAGCAGCTAGAATATTCACTTTCACTTTGACTGACAGCTTCTCTCGTGGCTTATTCTACCAATGTTTGACCCGAGAGTGCGATGGCAGTGATTGCAGGTCAGTCTTTTGGGTTCACTTTGGCGAGTGTTTTCATTCCGCCTCTGTCGTTTTGTCAGGTATGTTTCTTTTGCCTTGAAGTCTATTGCGAGCGTGCCACTGCGCAATTTTTGTCTCCATCTGCTTCGATCATTTGCAAGGTTCTCCCATTCATTGGGGTCGATGTTGAATGCTTTCATCGTGACCTTGCAAGTGTCTTTGAATCGCAGATGTGGCCTACCTCTGGGTCGGTTGCCAGTAGCAAGTTCCCCGTAGAGAATTTGTCTGGGGATGCGATCATTTTCCATACGGTGGAGATGTCCAAGCCACCGCAGTCTTTTTTTGCCTAGGAGAGCCTGAGTTGATGGAATGTTGGCTCGGCTCAGAACTTCGATATTTGAGATCCTGTCTTGCCACTTGATCTGGAGAATTTTGCGTAGGCAGCGCAGGTGGAAGGAGTTGAGGGATCTTTCATGTTTGGAGTAGGTGGTCCATGTCTCTGAGCCATACAGCAGGGTGCTTAGGACGCAAGTTTGGTACACGAGTACCTTTGTTTTGATGGTCAGCTTGCTATTGTTCCACACCCTTTTTGAGAGTTTGCCAAAAGCTGTGGCCGCCTTTCCTATTCTGGCATTTATTTCAGTTGTTATGTCTGTGCTACCACTGATGGTTGAGCCTAGGTAGCAGAATTTTCCCACTTGCTCCAGAGGAGAGCCATTCAGCATGATTGGGTTGGGGTTTCTCAAGCCTTGTGTCAAAACTACAGTTTTTGAGACACTGATCCTTAGCATGAATTTGTCACAGGCTTTGGCAAGGCTATTGATGAGAGCCTGGAGCGTGGTTTCATCGTGGGCCACGATTGCAGCATCATCTGCGAAGAGGAGCTCTTGTAACATAATATGCTCTGTACGAGATTTTGCTTTTAGTCTGGCAACATTAAAAATGGAGCCGTCCACTCTGGTGTTAATAAGTACTCCACCTGAACATTGACCAAAGGCATTCTTGAGTAGGGCTGCAAAATATATACCAAATAAGGTAGGAGCAAGAACACATCCCTGCTTCACACCGCTGTTTACAGCAAATGAATTGGATGTGCAGCCTTCAAAGTTGACACATGCCCTCATGTCAGTGTGGAAGGATGCAATAAGTTTTAGCAATGTTGGTGGACAGCCTATGGATTTAAGGACTGCATACAGGCCAGATCGGCTTACGGTGTCGAAAGCCTTTGTTAGGTCCACAAAGCATGTTATAAGCGGCCTGTTTTGTTCTTTACATTTTTCTTGGATTTGCCGAAGTGCAAATATCATGTCAATAGTTGATCGTTTGCTTCGAAAGCCACATTGTGTTTCTGGTAAGACTTTTTCCGCCAGTTGTTGAAGGCGGCAGAGGATGACGCGAGCAAAAGCCTTTCCAGTAATGCTGAGGAGGGATATGCCTCGATAGTTGTTGCAGTCGCCTTTGTCTCCTTTGTTCTTGTAAAGTGTGACAATTTTGGCGTCTCTCATATCATGTGGTATCACGCCTTCTTTCCAACACTGCAGTAACAGATTATACAGGTGTGGTAATAGTGGGCCTTTTAGGTCTTTTAATACCTCTGCAGGAATGTTGTCACTTCCTGTGGCTTTTCCAGCAGACAGGTGGTCGATTGCATTGGAAAGCTCGACTAAGGAAGGTTCAGCGTCAAGTTCGGCCATTATTGGCAGTTTTTGGAGGTGTTCCTCAAAATCTGGTGGAATATTTTTCTCAGTTGAATACAACAGAGAGTAATGCTCTACCCACCTATTCAGTTGTTCATTTTTATCTGTGATGGGTTCACCATTTACAGACTTAAGTGGGGCGCTTTTGGTGATGATTGGCCCAAGAGCTACTTTCATCTGACTAAAGGCGGTTTTCATATCTCCCTTTTCATTTGCCTCTTGTATGCTGTTACACAAGTCTGTCCAGTATTTAATGTATGGTATAGAAATATATCAAATGATCTTAAATATGGCTTGTCTTTGAAACAGCAGACAGAGGAATCGCGCAACTAGAGTGTGTTTATCAGGAGTTTGCCTAGCTACTGATAACTTACTCAAAAAGGACTAGGCTGTTCGCCGTTTATCTCATGTGAGTGAGTGGATGCGTGCTGCTGTGTGAGCAATTTCAGTGCGTTTGTCAAACTCGTGTAATTAGATAAATTTCAACTGTGGGACGGGATTTAGATTTTGAAGAACAGAGTATAATTTCACTGTTCAACCGACCGTTGCTGTAACGTGTTTCTTGTTAAAATATACATCTGACTGTTGTGTCAAACACACATTCTATGCTCTGATATGTCAAACTTCTTTTCCTCAAATGTAAAACCCGCTGCTTGCCTTATTAATTCTCTTTTGCAGTGAACATAACTTGATGTGCTTATCGAGTAAATCAATAAATACGCACGTAATCAAGAAATAAAAGCCGGACATGTTTCCAATTAACATGGCCTCAAAATACGACACTTTCTTTAACGAATGTCAGAAATAACAAATCGTGTGCATTTCCTCCAATGATGATTTTTAATTAAAAGAGAAAAAAAAAAGTAATGGATTTTAACGTTTTTTTTCGTCACCTTCTAAGAATCTGTATTTTCATTTTCAGATAATTAGATTTGAAACCTTGTAAATTTATAAATAACTCAAGCCGAAACAAACTTATATTCTGAAATATGATTTAAATAAAGATGTAATCAGAGTTCACTCTACATAAGAAATTCTTATCGTACATATTAAATTTCGTGATACAGATTAAATGCGTTTTAAACATTAAGCAGAACACTGTCTCTGCCACAGGCAACGTCTTATTCTCATTCGCTGTAACATATTAATGTATCCAGCATTAGGCTGGTGGCACACTGAGTCAAGTCTGCTGTTGTCTCGTTTTAGTACGAGATGTAAACTATGGGAGTTAAAAGGTTCCTCGCGCATTGGCGTCTCGCCAACAAACGTCTGTCTCACTAGTCTAGGCAAAGATACTAGAAACGATAAGATGAGAAACTCAGACTGTCCTCTTGGCACCACTAAAAAAACCGCGTACACAATTTGCACGCTGATTGGGGGCGTGGCCCATGGCGCATACTACGAAAAGAATGCTTGATATAGTAGTAAATTAATGATGCAAAATTGTGGCAGTGCTAGTGCGACTAAAAAAATAATTAAAAAAATAAAAAAATAGCCAGTTTTCCCGTAGCGATTGAGGTTATAATTCCACAATAAATCTTTCTGTTTGTCTATGTGTCTGTCTATCTGTTATTTCTACATTAACCCCCCTGACTGCATTATGTGCCTGTCTCTCTGTCGATCTATCTATCTGTCTGTCTGTCTACTTCTCTCTTTGCCTGCCAGCGTGTTTATCTAGATTTGGTCTCGGTATCTCTTTTGTCGTGTCCATCTATACATTTGTCTGCAGTAACTTTGAAATAATTATTTATTCATCAATTCTAAATCTATCGACATTTCTGTCTGCCCACCTATTCATCTATTCTTTTAACCATCTGATTGTCTGCCCACCCATCTATTCTCTGCTCTGCCGTCTATCCGTCCACTTGTCTAACATCTTTTATACGTGTAAAATTTATTTTTGTTTTTAATTATTTACTTGTCTGTTGTCAGTTAGTAATTTATCATTAGGCTAGGTAGGCTAAAGCCTAGGGCCTCAAAATCTATCGGGGCCTCGCCACCTCAGGCCAAATCTGTATAATATTTATTGCGACACTGTAGCCCTTTTTTTTTTTTACACATGATGTTACAATGCATTGTAGTTTCTCAACAGATCTTTAGCAATTTTCTTAGCTTTTTAGTAATGTCCTTTCGAGAAGAAATTGCGAAGTGCGGAATTTCAAACACTTTTCATCATCATTGGCATTACTCAAAATATTTAAAATACCTCGATCTACCTTTAAGCGTGAAGGTGGAGGATTGGGAGGGGCCTCACAGCTAAAATAGCCTAGGGCCGCCCTTCATCTAAACCCAGCCCTGCTGTTGTCACCATATCTATTCACAAACGCAGACTTGCATTGATTAAGGAAAAATCTGCAGTCACATAATTTATGACGTTCTGTAAATGCCTTATTGCATAATTTTTATGTACAATTCGTGTCTGCAATATCGGATACTGGAAGGAAAAGTAGCGAAGAGATTTAAACTAATGACAGAGTGTGAGACAGCAGCATAGAAAAAGAAAACAATAAATAAAATCTTTCTGCCAGTCTTAGAGTGAAAATCGGAGTGAAAATCACAGTGTGCAAGTTGCGCACTTTAAAAATACCTTGGCAGTTGGAAATCGAAAAGAGCGGGCCGAACAGGCCGCTGCCCGGGCCAAATTCTGAAAAACGAATCCCTAGCACAAGAAGAAAAATAAAAATAAGAAAAGTGAGGTGTAAATGCCAAGGGCAGCGGAATCTCCTCAAATCAAGAGCTAAACGATTCTTCCAGTGAAAATCAGACAAAATCATAAGGAGATGAAACACGCATTTTGAAGTTTTCATTGTACGATAGTAAAACAAAATTTATATGAAAGATGCACTGGTTATAATGGATAAAACAGGAAAAATCCGGAATTTCGAAGTGCTATGGATAAACAAGACGTAGGAGATTTGATAGACAGTGTAACTGTTAGGTAAAAAAAAATAAAAAATATCGTTCTACGGTTCCATAGAGCAGTGATTGTAATTCACCACATAATTGTCATTTTCCTGGAAATTCACACTGTCGTTCATTTAATCCTTTGAGTGCTGAGAGCCACTATCGTGGCAATGCATAGAGCCATCATGGCTCAAAATATTCTAATAGAATAATTTTGGTAATTCGATGTTTCCAGCTATCCACTGCCATACATCACAGGTGCGATGTTTACCATTTTCTGCTGGGGTGTGGGATTTTTATTTTTATGCAACAATTCTAACACACCAATTGTTTTAGTCAGCACTCAAAGGGGTAAAGTACACATCGTCTCCCACAGCGATACTCTATCTACCTCTACTTCTTGTAAAAGTTAAGATTTAAGGATAATAATAAATATAGCATAACGCGACGTAAGTCCACTTTTTGCACGACTGAGAAGCTCGACGTTAAAAGTTGAACGTTTGGAGATTTGGAATTATGATAACCTGGAGTTAGAATAAATCGGAACTGAGAAAACAGCTCGGTAAGTGTCACAACGCATTTTAAGCAAGTGTCAAAGGGTACATTTGTTACAGCACTTCTGTATACTAAAAGATCTCCAGTTTTGTTTTTTCTTTACGTGTTTTTTTTTTGTTTTTTTGTTCAGAAAAATGGAGACAGAACAAACAAAAAGAAAGATAGCGGTTACAAAGTGTATTCTATCATTCCAACAAAATTAGTGAAGGTCTCCTACCTTTGGGAGTAGAAGTCAAAGCGTCGAAAAGTTGTTTCAACACTCTGTAACATTAACTAAACTACATTATAACATTTTACAAGCCACTTTTCTCGCAAGCGCTGTTGTGGAGCTGGAACAGGGCAGAACTAGGGTGACAACATCTAAAGTACCGTTGGCATTGGTTCATAATAACATAAATCTATATCACTGGCTCACAAGTTGTATTGATTTTCAATGTGTTTATTGTACGAATTCCCCGAAAACAGCTCTTTCTCACAACCACACTTCAACCAAACATCAACCCTGAGCTCTGCAATGCGTATTTCGAGAAAGATTTTCTGACGCAAATATAACGCAGTTGGAGACATTTCACAATATCTATTACGTATTTAGATATGTTGTTGCTGGTAGGAATTAAAACAAACAGGAAGTTTGGTCTTTGACTCCAGGAAGAAAATAAGTGATGGTAGGTAAACGATGACCTCCAGATATTGGGATGGGTCCGACTAAGACTTGTTAACTTTTTTTTTTCTTCCGCAATGTTTTACGAAATTATTGCTTTTTGTTTTGCGTATTTTACAAAGCAAAAAGTTTTTTAATATTTTGGATTCTTCACAGAAGGGCTTCTTTTGGTCTGTAAATGACAAAGATACTGCTCCAGTAAACAGTGCGATATTCCATTTTGTAGACAATGTATGAGCTTCCAAAGACAGATAAAACATGTTATAAACCTGTGAGTACCTGAGCCCGGCTTTAAGGTGTATACAGGTCTATAATTTTGAGTAATATTCATCATAAATTTATCAGTCTTTATCGTGTACATAAAAAAATAAAATTAACTTTACGCTCGACATTCGGGTGAAAATGCACACACACAGGAAGAAATCCGCGTGAAGATGATGCTCCGAGTGGACTAAAATTTCTGATGATAAACTGAAGACATTAAGCTCAGAGATCAAAGACAACAGAAGTGGTGGCTGAGAAATTTGAAAACAAACATAACAATAATATATTCTTGAAAGCTAAAATTGTACATACCTTCAGTGGGAAGAAAACCGTTCACATGAATCACCATGAAACGTGTAAAGTCGGTTAAAATCTCAAGTAATTAAAGAGAAAAAATGGTATAAAACAGCCTTGTTATTTAAAATAGTATAAGAAATAATAGTATAAAACAGCCTTGTTATGTAGAGCAGTAGAGCGATATTATCATGGATGAAATAGAAATGCCCAGACAGGAAGCACAAAAGTCATACATTTCCATTGTTAACTTTGCAAGGTCTGCGTCCAGTACTTACAGTACATGTCCATACAATGGTGAACTTTTTTATAACTTTCGTACGTTACATCACCGAAATCTACACTCCAGCCTGGGTCAGTAAGTGGGTTGTGGCGTCCTGAGTCTATACCAAATTTTTGCTCTACTCCTGGCACGCGACGCGTTCAATGCGTGTCTCGCGGCGGGCCCCGTGCGCCGGCCCGTACACAAAACAGATCGTTGGACCCATCGCCATTTTTCGTCCTCTTTCTTCTTCTTCAAAGATACAGTAGCAACACTCTTGGGGGATCCTGGGTAGATGCACGCGTGGCCTCGCGGAAGCTCGTAATAAATTAAAGGCTCCATCGACCACGTGACTACCACGAGCCATTGATGCTCTGCATAAATTAGTGAGGGGTTTTTGATCTGGCTTTCGATGTCGCTTCTGAGCGAGTATTAATGTAGCCAGCCCACTGTATGCAGAGCAGTGTGAAAAGCCTGCCTTAGCTCATGCACTTAACAAGTCACAAAATACTGAGATATTGACGGCTAAGGCAAATAAAAGAGCGTGCAGAGAATACACTAAAATAATATTTATTTTCATTGAATGTGTGGTTTCCAGTCATGTCCGAAGAAGACAATTTGCCTGCGGATCCATGAAAGAAGTATTTTCTGAGGGGAACCCGCAACAAGTTCTAGCCTTTCTGAGGGAGGCTGATATCTACAAGTTGATCTGATCATTTTTTAATATATTTTTACAAAATTCATTCTAGCTCTGTACGTGGCACATTTTGAGAACTTCACAGATAAAATAATTTTCTATGGAACTTTTTCCCGTTACCGGTATATTTGTGAAATTTCAATTGATCAAGCTCTGAGAACTAAGCTACAGCAAGGTATTAAACAAAAGTAAGAGGTGCAAAGTAGCTGTTACTATGCCAATGCGCCGTCAAACACAAACACAAACTCAGACTCAAATGACAGAATAATTTTTTATTATGTTTTTATGTCTATTTTACAGTTCTGTATGACAAAAGATGAACAAAACATAGAATACAAAATTATTCGTTAACGTTGTAACTGAGTTTTCTTGTACGAGAAGGTTTCACAGTGTACGTTTGACCGAATAAAATCATTTCCCATCAATCCCATCGGTTTGACATGCATTTACACCAATAGGTAGGCTTTATCACACGATACAAATTCTTTGAGATTAAAACAACAACAACAACAACAACAAAAGAAGAAGAAAAGGAGACATGGGAGCAGTCGGTGGCTATGACAAGATAGTTTGTTATAAAATCATTGTGACAAAGCGGAATCCTCTTCCATCTCCCTGATAAACGCAGTTATGAAATTATGCCCGGAAGTCGGATCCAGCCCCCCCCCCCCAACCCCCCCCCCCCCTGAAAATAAAAAGGCAAATTGTGAATGAAATAACTGGATTAAACAACAAGAAGCTGGCTTCTGCGCATCCTTTTGGATGAAACGATGATTTTGCAATCTGCATAGGGTCAGAACTAGCTTTCCATCAGATAAACGGGAAACGGTGCAGCAGGTGTCATGACACTTAAAACCTGTTTGCTTCCTGCGGGCTCTGATTGGGTGAAGGGGGTGGGGGGGGGGGGGAGACGTAAATAAAGAGTACATAGAATCTATCTTCAAACTTGACTCTTTGATAACATTTTTTAAGATAGAGATGCAGAGTATCTCCGTTTTCATCACATTCCTTCCTCCCACCCCCCCCCCACCCTTTTCCTCTTTTGATACATATTGCTTAAAAACAAGCTTGACAGAAAAAAAATATCTTATTACTTAGCAAAATAGTTAAGTATAGCATAGCGTAATTAAAGCCGAAGTAAGTGTAAGGAATAGCTTAGCTAAATGTCTTGGAAGGAAAATACAAACTGCAAACTGAAATCCAAATATCGCAAAGCATGAAACGCTCCGGGAACAAAGTTATAAGGAATAAATAACTGTGGTAAACATACAAAATCTATGGACTGCCACATGGTCTTATTTCACTTTTTCTTTCCCATGTAGGGCGATCCACCTACTCTACTGATTGTTGACTGACTGACTGATTTATTAACCACAGTATTGACAAAGTGACGAATAAAAAGACTACTGCACTGACTTGTGTGACTATGTTGAATGGCAGATGCAGTGGCTAATTCAGCCAGTGACTGATTGGTCCTTTGAGTTACCTGACTGCCTGACGGGCTAACACTTGCATTGTTCCGGAAGTACCAGCCCAAACGCTTAATGTTATACACATGTATACCTACAGGGTGCCTCAAGAACTGTAATCACTCTTTGAATGTTTATTAATACAATGTCACTTAAGAAACATCTAAGATTTATAATTCAGATAAAAGAGGACAGATAATAATTATGTAATTATCTGAGTTGTCTGAGTTGCATGTTTACTAACAGATAGCCGCTCTGGGCCAGGCGCTGATAACAGGCCACTTTTAGTACAGTTGCAAACAACTATACCCAGTGCATTTGTGTATACACTCCGTATAATAGAAAAAACAACAAACCAGCACATGCGCGCTGCCTATAAATTGTTTTTGTTTCTAGTACAATAATTTGGCTATTTGTGTCTTACAAGCAAGATAAATATGGACGTGAATTAACAGAAGACTGGGAGATAAACAATTATAACTCGACTTAAAAAAACAACAAAAACCCACCCAAACAAAAACAAACAAACCCAAAACCTGAGATATTTGGCATACCTGTAGCCCTTGACCACCTGCAAGTTGTATTACAAATCTAGGTTAAATTTTGAAAATTAAGGGTTAAATAACTTTTTTTTAAAAATCGAACTACCAAGTCTGATGAAGGAAGTTATTCATTTTTTTGCTTCTACTGAAAAAATTCGTGAAAACCGAGATACGATAGTAACACACCATTCCCGATATTTATGTTCAATGGATTTTTATCCTGTAGCAAGAACACTTGAGCAAGCCCACCTAAGCTTATATAATAATAAGGCAATAAAGTTGGACAGAGGTGTAACTACTTATTGACCGCAGCCTCTAAAATCATTATCTTCACACGTTAAGCGGTCTGTGGGTGACTCACATGCGCGCACAGATGGTCGCTCTTCTACGCTTTCTAACTTGCAATGACTTAATTAAAAGTTACTTTGCTGTTAAACGAACAGTAACTTTCGATCGAAGTATGAAGTCTGAGGTCAGTGACAGTGCACGCATAGGTACAATGCCGAAGACATGTGCATCATTCATTTGCAATATTTTGCACGATCATTTTCGTGACATATAATTATAGTATTATTAATAGTAATGATAATAAAGATAATCATCATCATCATCATCGTCAACAACAACAACAACATAATAATATTAATAATAATTATACAAAATTATGAATTACAGTTTGCTTTACTTGCCCCAAATTGTTTTGTTCAGTTTTTTTAGTTTTACCTCGTCTTTTTTCTTTCTGTGGGCAACAAATGATTATTGGTGTTGTGTTATTTTTTCCTTGGATACACATCTCCAGTGACCAGATTTAACAGTTCAGTTTCCGATAAACTACAATCATTTTTACAACTTTTTGTATCAAACTGGATTTCAGAAGATACATAAAGAGTTGTCACAAATCAAATCAGAAGAACCAAACCGAAACTACTTCGACGGATAACAAATAGGATGTTGTTCGGAAATCATAGTCAAATTACAAAGGGCAAAGAGAGAAAATACTGAGTTGTTCCCATCGTGCTTGTCTCTACGCTCACAACTGTAGCAATACAGGGCGAACATCGCAAGTACGGTGCAAAGCTTACTGGGTAAGCTAATCAGTTTATAATAAATTATAATTATAATGCTCATGATTTTAACAAGTGACACAGGGCTTTTGTAGATGATTCCTTTCTGTAGTGTATTTAGAGGTTTTTGCAAGCTTGCCCCATTCACATTATTATAACTATTCTGCAAAACTGGTAGAAACATCACAATGTTAACAACCCAAATGGCTGCTTATAATATTTACAAACTCGTAAAGGCCCACAGATCTATTGGATTTCGCCCTTTTTGATGTGGTACATAAAAGGCCTGCATAATATAATCTCCTTACTCTAGTAATACATTTAACAAATAGACACAGATGATTACTCTATGTGAATACAGTTACAGCGTAAAGACCACCCGCTGTGTTGATGGTTGTAACTGCTTTTTACGATCTATTATCAAACAAGTGTGTAAATTCTTAATATAATAAGAGTAAACAGGAGTTTTTTGCTTTTTGTTTGGTTTCTTTGCCTTTCAATGACTAAATGAAATTTTGAAAGTCAGTTTTGGCTGGGGTTTTATTATTAGATTCGCCCCTTTCGTGCGCAAAATATTTCTCATGCTTTTCATTCAGAATGACAGCTAGTGTACTGACGAGCTTCTGTGTTTGTGAATGTGCTCAACTGTTGGGATTGCCGGTAAAAAGAGTAGCAAAATAATAATAAAAAAGAATCCTCATTTTCACTCATCAATGTCAATGTTTGCCAGACAGTCAGAATTCAGAACTTAATATTAATTATATTTTATTGTATATTGTTATAAGTAAATGTATAAATTGTAGCAGGCGACGAGGAGCCGAGAGAGTGAATGGTCGTGCATTCTGACCTTTTTTTAAAAACGTTTTCCAAGGCTTGTTTGCATGATACTTCTGTTATTTTGAATTGGCCATCAGGCCGACAATAAAGTTGAACCTCTTTCAAGACCTACACTCGCCTTTTCTTTTGGCAGTTTCTCTTGTCACAGTCTCTAGATAGTCATAATTCCGTAATCATCGCTTAGTTTATACTTGGCAGGATTGAAAAAGAAAGCCACCGCTGACCACAAAATAAATTCACCAAGACCAAGACCAGTACGTGAAAAATAGTAAAAAATGTTCATGCCCTTAGATCCTAAATTAAATTGCTCCAGGTGGGCTAAATGTAATACGCGGATATTTTGTTTTATGGAACAAAACCGTTGCGTCCGTGTAGGTCTAGTCAATAATGGCGGAAATATTCGGGCGTTGAAATGGCATTATTGTTCGCATCACAAACTGACTGAGGCAGACAAAGAAGAGAAAGATATTTGAGAAAGAAATGACGGACATTTAGAGCATTCTAGGGACGAAACGGCGACTTGGTGTTCGCTATTCGGCACAAACAAGAAAACTGGGTCAAGACATGATTGATACTTCCGCGAAAAAACAATAACCCTCCCCCTGCCTCCTCCCCCGAGAAACAAGATAACATTATTCTCTGTTGCCTTTCTTCCCTCCCCATTCTTTCGAAACAAGGAAAAACACAACTTTCACCTGTAGTTATCAGAGTACACCAATGGCGAATCTCTTGCCAATCAAGGGACAGTTCGCGACCTTAGTTTTTGTTTGTTCTGTTTCCGTTTTCCGAAAAAAAAACAAACAACCAGAACAAAAAAACAAAACACAACTGGAGATCTTTTGGTGTTTAGAAGAGGTGCAACAAATGCACATTTATTGACACTTGTTTGAAATGTGTTGTGGCACTTATCCAGCTGTTTAACAGGTCCGATTTGTACCGACTCCTTATCATAATAGTGAAGCTTGAAACGGTTCACGTGGAATTTGTCAGTTGTGCAAAGAGTGGAGTTGGAACAAACAGGAACTAAGGTCGGAAAGTCGACGGTGCTGTTTGTTGCCCATTCTTAAAGGCTTACCGAGTGCTCTACTGTGTACTCAAACAACCTCAGAAATTATGAATTAATAATCAATGGCGCTTGTACAACTGGACCTAGCCAGCTGGACATACAGAGACGCTTCATGGAAAGGATTGCCAAGTTGAACAGAATGATGTTTAAACGTTACAGTGTGGGCTGAACACTGCAGACCGAACAAAATTCAACCATTCATGTCTCATTGAAAACGTATTGCACATTTATGTTCTCTTTCCCACTTTCTCTCTCCCTCTCTATCTCTCTTCCTCTCTTAACCTTTCTCTCTCTCTCGCTCTTCTTTCTATCTCCCTCCTCCACTCTCTCTCCCTGCATGTGTCTTTGTGTCTCTCTCCCTCACTCTTCCTCTCTCTCTTTTTGCTGTCTGTCCATCTGTCCGTCTCTTTGTATGTCTAGCTATCTGTCCGTTTAACTGTCTGTCTGTCTGTCTGTCTGTCTGTCTGTCTGTCTGGCTGTCTCTCCATCGTCCCTTCTTCTGAATACTTCTACTATCGCACAGTTTCAGTCTTATCCTCGAAGTGTCGAAAGCTTCCATCAGTTTACCTATCCCAGCAATCGACAATCGCTTACCGACATTGTATGTTCTGTCTAGTACATCTTCTCGGACTATCACAATCAGCCCCTGCCATCTGTTCAGGCTCTCTCTCTCTCTCTCTCTCCGTTAACCACTCAACCTTCTCAATAACTTCATGGCAGCATCGTCAGTTTTCACACCGACCTTTAACACTGTGTCTTGGTGCTCTCTTTCTTTCCGCCCTTCCCACCTCTTTAATCTTTTTGCCTCGTTCATACAAACAGGTGTATCACCCACCACCTGGGGTATCCTAGTGTTAAACCTCCGCTGTTCCTAGGGAAGACTGTTTAATAAGTGTACTACCTACACCCCGTACAACGGGAGTTTTTGATTGACGAAACACAGAAACACCTTCAAACTTCTAAAAGGATAGATATGAGCAGTCAGGGTCATGGCTGGATTTATAGGGTGTAAAATGGGGGCGATTGATCTACCCCTTGCCACAGTCCCCCCCCCCCATACAAAATTAAAATAAAGACAAAAAAAAAAGTTTTTCGGGGGGGGGGGGTGTCCTGAAGGTGATCTTGGTTATTACAAGAAGTAGACAGGTTTAACTATCTTAATCGAACTTAGGATGTCTGAATTAGTAAAAAAGAAAACAACAACAACAAAAATGTTAAAGTTTATCATATGAATGCCATGGAAACACCGCCATCTTGGATTTTGATTCCCAAAACAGGGTCAGATTCAATTTAAAAAATGCTTCGCCAAATTTTAAAATATACTGTATATACATTTTTCTATAAAACTACCACTTCCAGAAGAGACAAGGAGCGAACACCTGAAGTAAGACATGTAGCATGACGTATACGTGTATTTACTTCAGATTATATAATTCATTTAACCATTCTGTGTCGGTATAACGTATGAGTTCCAATTACATACAATAAACGAACTTCGATGTGTAAGTTTGAGAGTGGATCTGGCGAGATCGGGCTTCAAGTGAAATTAATTTTTTACACCTCTTTAAAAATCAAAGTAAAATATTTCTAAGACAATTACAAGCAAAATTTTTCAACCGAGTGCAGCTAAAATGGCTAATCTTTCATTGTATGAGCAACTCTCAGTTTCCATAGAAAAATTTTACCCCATCTGGAAGGGATTTTCCCAGGAATTTGGTCTTTCACGTTAACCCCGAGTTCCCCATTATCCACTCAGACTTGGTGATTTGCCGTAGATCTTAACATATCTGTGTATTGAAGGCCCCACAGAAACCTGAAGTGCCCCGTTACTGGCTGAAAAGATTGTTACTCAAGTGAGGCGTGGGATAAAACGATCGAAAAGGAAGCTGCAGATTCGCAACATGACATAATATATTTATACACATTAAACGAATGATTTAAGAAAAATCTCAAGATTTTACACGTTTACTCTGTAAGTGGTCTTGTTCACAGCATCCGGTCCGCTCCGCTATTTTACGGAAAAATGACGTAGGACAAAGGTTTTGCGTCTGTGTACTTGTCTACAGCACCCGTTCCGCTCCGCTTCTCACTGCTGCACTTATTTTCCGTAAATTAGCGGAGCGGAGCGGATGCTGTGGACAAGACCACTAAGGGTCCTGGCTTTGATTGATGGCAGTGGTTGACTGATGACAAAACTGACGAATGATTTTATGTTTATTTTTTTGGGTTTTGCCTACAGGCAGCCGGTCAGGCAAAATGACTGTCCCTCTGGCATCCTCCTGCACGTGGATACATTTCCAGTCGTCTTGACCCTGTCTTGCCACTTGGATAAGTTGTGTCCAGGCGAGAGAGTGAGTCTGATGTTTGCGCAGCTCTTTCTCACTATAAACAAATTCTTTGCGCCAGTCTTAACACTCACCTCGTCTTCTTTCATCTTTGTCTCGTCTTCTTTCCTCTCAAAATTCCAACGGCGATGGGCGAGTGCGGTGGCAGCAGGTTTGGATAGACTGGAAGCTGTCAGCACAGACCTACACGTTGGTGGCTGTGGGCTATGGTCGCTTCATCGTCGATTGAAGTGGAGGCGTGGGGAGGCAGCACCCACAGTAGCTGAGCAGCCTTATTTAAGGATAGCACTGCTCACCTCAACTGAGGAAGGGGCTAGAAAAGGTGCCCTAAAGAAAGCCCACTTCACATCACGCTGACTGGTATACCGCGACCAGTGGGGATCCCTTTTTGCGGTCGAAACAAAAAGAAATTCAGCTTACTCAGGCTAGGAGCCTGGAATATACGCACACTACAGGACAACTCAAACAACCCGGAAAGACGCACTGCACTTATTGCCATTGAGCTCAGCAGGTACAACCTGGACATAGTGGCACTCAGTGAGACCAGACTCCCTGATAGTGGCCAACTCAAAGAGCTCAGTGGTGGATACACCTTCTTCTGGAAAGGCAAGGGTGCAGTCGAACCGAGACAGCATGGTGTTGGGTTTGCAATTAAAAATGACCTTGTCAGAAACTTGCAGTCCATGCCAATTGAAATAAATGACAGGCTAATGACACTCAGGATCCCAGTTGGGAAAAGCCAGTCAGCCACCCCCATTAGCGCATATGCGCCCACCATGACAAACCCAGATGAAGCCAAAGACAAGTTCTATTCTGATCTAGAATCTGTCATATGCTCTGTCCCGGCAGCTGATAAGCTGATTCTCTTGGGGGACTTCAATGCTAGGGTTGGCTCCGAAATCTCAGCGTGGCCAAATGTTTTGGGCCCTCATGGAGTTGGTTCATGCAATAACAATGGGTTGCGCTTACTTACTTTGTGCGCTGAATTTGGCCTGTTCATTACCAACACAAATTTTAGTCTCCCCGTGAGAAACAGAACGTCATGGATGCATCCCCGCTCAAAGCATTGGCATCTCATAGACTATGTCATTGTGAGGAAGACTGACAGAAAGGATGTCCTTGTAACAAAGGCGATGTGTGGTGCCGAGTGTGGAACTGACCACAGACTCATTGTTTGCAAGCTCAGACTAACATTGAGGCGCAATAGACGCCCTCAAGGGAAAGCGCCACCTAAACGCCTAAATGTTTCAAAACTCTGCTCAGCTGAGAAACAGAGCGAGCTCTCATCAGAACTCTCCTCAAAATTGGATTGCGTGACTTTTGACCCTGAGAACATTGAACAGAGCTGGACTGACCTAAATACGACTGTACACTCTTACGCCAGCAGCACAGTTGGTTTTCCTGTCCGCAAGCACCAGGACTGGTTCAATGATAATGATAATGAAATCAAAGTGCTCATCAAAGAAAAAAATAGTCTCATCCAAGCTCACTGCAGTGACCCCTCTTCCACAGCAAAAGCTGATGCACTGCGTGCATGTAAGGGTGTACTCCAGAAGAAGCTGAGGAAAATGAAATTATGACTGGCTTGAAGAGCGAGTAAGAGAAACTCAGAAATATGCCGACACAAACAACACTAGAAAGTTCTTTGAGAGCCTCCGAGCTGTGTTTGGACCATCCCGCTCTGGCACTACGCCACTTCTTGCGTCAGATGGTTCAACACGCATTGTTGAATTGAATGCCATAATTCAGCGTTGGGCAGAACATTTCGGAGGTGTGCTAAATCGGCCATCAAATATATATACTGAGTCCATTGACCGCCTCCCTCAGACTCCTATTAATGCAGCTCTTGCCAAGCCATTCACAGCAAATGAGACCCGAACTGCCACAAATCAGATGTCCTTTAACAAATCACCAGGCGTGGATTCAATTCCTGCTGAGGTGTATGCCTTCGGTGGAGAAAAGCTTATTGAAAGGTTGACCGAGTTGTTCAATCATATGTTGAAAGCAGGGAAGCTGCCACAGGACTTCAAAGATGCTTCAATCATCCATCTGTACAAAAACAAAGGGGACAGCCAAGTCTGTGGCAACCATCGGGGAATCTCTCTACTTTCAATTGCTGGCAAAATATTGGCAAGAATGCTTCTGAATCGCCTTCTTGATCATCTCTCGTCAAATGACTTGCTTCCCGAGAGCCAATGTGGCTTTCGTAAAGAGAGGGGAACGGCGGATATGATTTTTGCTGCCAGACAGATTCAGGAAAAATCCATGGAACAAAATAAAGCGCTGTATATCACATTTGTTGACCTCACAAAAGCATTTGACACAGTGTGTCGTGAAGGCCTCTGGAAAATCTTGGCGATGTTTGGGTGTCCACCCGAATTCATCACAATAGTGCGCCAGTTTCATGATGGCATGCAAGCTGCAGTCAAAAGCAACGGCAGTGTTTCAGAGCCCTTTGCTGTCACAAATGGGGTTGTGTCTTAGCCCCAACTCTGTTCAGCATCATGTTCTCTGCAATGCTACAAGAAGCCTTTAGCTCTCCTCCTCAAGGGGTAAGCATCAAGTACCGAACTGATGGCAGTCTATTCAACCTCAGGAGACTTCAGGCAAAAACCAAAACCAAAAGTACTCAAGTCTGTGACCTACTATTTGCTGATGATTGTGCACTTCTGGCACACGATGAGGATAGCATGCAAAACTGTGTTGATAAGTTCTCTAGTGCCTGTGACAACTTTGGCCTCACAATAAGCACAAAGAAGACGGAAGTGCTCCATCAGCCTACTTCAGACGACAAGTATTCTGTGACCCCAAATATCAAAGTCCATG